>JANXHW010000004.1:68660000-69870000 GCA_026170595.1 Plestiodon gilberti rubricaudatus | reverse complement strand
AAACAATCTAAAGATGTATCCAAACATTGAATTTGAATTTCATTTATCAGTAGGTGCTACATGTAAAGAAATTACAGGTGGAGTCACAGGATCAACTTTCACTCATTGTATGATGATAATTCTCAGCCAACCCTCGAGTACATTCACATGACCAAATTGGAATGCTGGGCAGCTGGACTAATAGGTTACAAAGAAGTGCTGACCACATGGCAAACTGGTTCTGTCATTGTTTTATCATTGCTCAACCCATTTCTGAGCATATCAAGCCACAATCTGCGCTAGTAGTGCAACTCTCAAAGGATGACCCATGTCACATCAGCAATCTGCAGTCTAAGCCAAAGGAATGTGGATCAGGGACATTATGCAGAAATGTGTACAGTACCTCTGACAGGTTTGTTAATGAAAAGCAACCTCAGGAAGCTACAACTGTGTGCAAAGGAATGGCAGGAGGAGAGAGGGAGAGCTTAACTCTTTCCCACCAGGCATTTTTTTACATTCAGAATTACCCTAAGCTGCTTTTCCCTATCTGGAGTTCCAAGTGCATGTTTACAAGGGTAATTATGCACCTAGAAGTTTGCAGAGGAAAATGCATCTTGGACGGCAATGTTAACAGTAGCCAGAAGGAAAGGCTAAGCACTCCCTTTCCATTTTGGTTAAAGCTGCAGCTTCCAAAGCTCCCTTATATTTTAAAAAAAAAACTGTTGGGGGTTCTATTACATGAATTTAGTAATACAGATAGGGCCCCAGTATCCGTGAATCCGCTATCTGTGGATTCACTTATCTGTGGTTCTCGGGGGGGGGGGGGAGTAGTGCCCCCTGTGCCCATTACCTTCGTTATGTTTTTAATGCTGGCACCAAGCAAGCATGTCTCTTTCTTCACCAAAACGCTATAAGCTTCCTGCTTCCTGTTCAACATTCGGGAGCCTCTCGTATTCAGGCTCCTTGCCAGGTCTGTGCTAGAAGCCAGCATGTTGGCTTATAGCATTTTGGTGAAGAGACACACTTGCTTGGTTTCAATTAACTGTGGCAAGAGCTGGAACCTATCCCCGTGGATACAGGGGCCCGACTCTGGGGCTTAACTACCGTGGGGCCTGAGGAGCAGCTGCCCTGGGCGCAACGCATGGGGAAGGCGCAACCCTTGGGCTCCACCACCTAATGGCTGCCCTCGCGTTTGGCTCAGAACTCCCTGAGCTGAATGTGAGGGCAGCCATTTGCCTGCTGCCTTCTTGCGCCGCCCCTTCTCCTCGCGATCAGGGGGCGCGTGGAAGCAGCAGGCAATCGGCAGCCCTCGCGTTCCAATAGCGGCCGAACTCAGAAGTAATGTCACATGACGTCACTTCTGGGGCTCAGCATGCTCCCTTGCCCCAGGCGGCAGCACGGGAGCTTGTTACACTTCTGGATGTAGTTTGTCCCACAGGACAAACCTGTTTGTAAACCAGCCCAAAGAAATGGGTCATGGGAATGGTCCAAAATATCTAGACAAAACAGACCAGCGCAAGTTCAAAACTCAGTGCTGTTGCTGACTTCTCGCCGCTTTGCAACCAGAAAGTGTTTCCATGCTGTAAACACTGATCACAGTACCCTTATCCAGGCACCACTCCCGTTTCTAAGATTAGACTATGCACTATTCATAAGTTTTCAAGTTTTCCCCTTCAACCATGAGGATTGTTACACCCAGTACAACATTCCCTGCACCTGTGGCAAACCCGCAGCCAGTTTCTATCTTTTCTTTCCTTCTCCTTTATTAGTGAATAAAAAACACACACAAAAGGAAACAAATAAAGGAAAAGAGAATAAGGAATAAGGGGAAAAAAGGAAAAATAAAGGAAAAATAAATTGAATATGTAAACATTATAAATAATATTAATAAGCAATCTACTGTATATACAGTATTTGTCTACAAAAGGCTTCCCAAATGTCCAAAAATATATCTGTACACAGTTGCCATCTATAAGCCATATGTTCAAATGTTGATAAAGTTAAAAGGTCCTCAAACCATTGAATAATAGTAGGGGGGCACATATCCTTCCAATGTTTTAGTATAAGTATTTTAGCTACAATAACGACACAAAGAGTTCCTTTCCGCTGTCCTGCAGTTAACTTCCATGAAATAGGCAGAAAATTTAGAAAAACATAAAGTAGCAACAAATATCAATGTTTGTTGTAATGCAAAGTTAATACAGTGAATAACACCTTCCCCCAAAAATTATATCACTGTATAAGGCAGTTTGAATCCGCGACTGGGTGAGCTCTTGTTGCTTGGCCAGCTCCTGCCAACCTAGCAGTTCCAAAGCATGTTAATGCGAGTAGATAAATAGGTACCGCTTGCGGGAAGGTAAAAAGCGCTCCGTGTTCCAGCTGCATGCTACGCGCTGCGGCAAGGAGAGTCATGCCGGCCACATGACCACGGAGGCGTCTTTGGACAACGCTGGCTCTTCGGCTTTGAAATGGGGATGAGCACCACACACCCTAGAGTCGGACACGACTGGACTTAATTGTCAGGGGTCACCTTTACCTTTATAAGATCACATCATGTGCCTGAGTGATGCTTCAGGCAAAAGCCACTCTATCTAGCTTCTCTTCTTTGCTGCACTACAAATTGGCCATTTAGCAACATATAACCCTCTTCTCCTTTCCGAACAAGGCAATATCTTAAGAGGGGAATAATGTTTCAGAAAGAAAATCCTATAGAGAATCTTCTCATGGCATATGGTGACCTTTTTTGGATGTCTAACAAGGAAAAGCAGGGCAAAGCAATGCATCCCTTTCCCCTCTACTGGTTTAATAGCTCTCCCTGATTTGATTGTAATTTGAAACTGCCAGTGGCACTTGCCTACTTGATCTTATTTAGTTTTGCCTTTGAATTAAATGGATCAGCTTTATTTTCACAAGCAGCTTTGATTTAATGCTATGGAAGCTTTGCTCTTAAAGGGATAAGTCCTGCTACCTTTGGATGAGTAGCCTCTAACACAGCAGCACCGCTATAGCCTGTCATTACAATCACCGTTTCTATGAGGTTTATAATTTGCACATATTGACAACTCACTTTTCTTTGTAAGAATCCTGAAAAAGTTTAAAGTTAGTGAGAGGAGTCCTAAGTGACAAGATGGTGACTTTTCAAAGACTACCTAATGGGTTTGTGCGGGATCATAGATTTGAACCCAGTCGGAAGAACAGTTTGACACGATAACTTAAGATTGGGAAAAGGCACCACATAGTGACTTTTCTCAAGTATCCTCCTGTGATTATACTTCCTTGCAAAGATAATCCCGCCCAAACAAGTTCAAGTGTATATTTCACTGATTTGAATTACTTTCAAAAACAGTAGTGCTGAGAAACAAAAGGAAATATCAACCTGACTGCATGCATTAGATTTAGAGTCCAATCTTATCCTCCTCCCCAGTTGGTGCAGCCACGCCGAAAAGGAGCATGCTGTATCTAGCGGGGTGGGGTAGATCAGAAAGCGTCAGAGGGGAAAGGAGATCCCCATTTACCCCTCTCATAAGCCTCCCGCTCGACAATGAGTCTCCTGGAACCTGCACCAAGTCTTTAGCTGGCGCATGTCCAACGAGAGAAAGGGGCTGCTGACAGAGGGGATAGGATCCAACGCACACCATTGCTGCCAGATCCCTCCCTCCCGCAGCCTTCCCACCCCCTTTCCTCCCCCTCCCTGCCCCCTCTCCACCCCCGCTGCTGCTGCCTTACCTGCTTCGGCAGCCATGTCAGGGTCTGGCAATGGATGGGGAATACTGCCATCTCTTGCAGCAGCGCTCCCAAAATTGCCACCGACTGAGAACTCCACGCGCTGTCGGCGGCCATTTTGCAACAGCGGAGAGGTGAATGGTTTTGCAACAGCGGAACTATGTTCTGCTGTCACTTCCGCACAACAGCCCAATCCTTCATCGGACTGTCCAAATCATTATTATATGTAAAACCATTCACCTCTCCGGTTACTCAGGCCATGCAATGCCCCTCCTTGAATCCCTTGTCTAGCTTTCCAAATATTTCCATATCTAAATACAAACAGCACTCAAATTACAGAGGCCCCTCAGGAATTGCTTCATTACATTGACCTTGCTTCCATAATGGAAGGCAAGGCAGTGAACATGTGGCTCCTAACTGCTCTCCCATTCAGACACTGACCAGACCTAGACCTGCTTAACTTCAGCAAAGCAGCTCTATTATGTGCTCTCAAAACATGGCGCAATAGGGAAACTCCCTCCCTCACCTTTTTGTGATGGCCCCCTCAGCTACTGTTCCAGAAAGTTACAGAGGGACTATCATTTGGAAGAGATATGGGACATGTGGTTTCACTTAGCACTCCCTAATCTTTCCCTCTTATCTCAAGCACTGGCACAAACTCTTTGTACTTGCCTCTCCATGGCTTTCTCCCAATCTTCCTCCCCTTATTTCCTAATCCATTGCACTTTTGGTGCTCCAACTCTGTCACCCTGGGAGCCCATTGCTATCCTCCCCCCTCCCCCTGCTGGTGCAGCCACGCCAAAAACGGGCACGCTCTATCCAGCATGGGGGTGGATTGGGAGGCTTCACAGGCTAAGGGGGATTCCCGCTCTGCAATGGGTCATCTCGGACTTGCACTAGTGATTTTGCTAGCACACGTCAGAGAAGAGGCAGGGAGGCGGCAGGAAAGGGGGATAGGATCCAGCTTGTGCCATTGCTGCCAGATCCACGTCCTCCTGCAGCCTCCCCGACCTGTTACACCCCTCCCTGCTCAGTTTCATCCCTCCCGCACCCCTTCAGTCTCTTTCGCTGACTTACCTGCTCCAGCAGGCGGTGGGAGAGCCGACAATGTGGGTGGGAAGGTGCTGGCCTTCCTGCCTTCCTGTGTGCTACTGAGCGCGCTGCCGCAAAGAGCTTTATGGCGCTTTTGCAGCAGTTAGCGCTGGCAGAATGCTCATTCCACCAGCACTAAGGCCAAATAGGATTGGACTGTCAGTTACCCACAGTTCTCTTGTTCTTTATCACTGTCCCCATGTGTGAAACTGCCTCCTGGAACACGTGCCTGGTGTTCCTAAGGCCCACCTTTTCTTAACCTCTTAACCCTCATTCCCTACCATAACAAGTATGTGTAACTGCGTTTGTTCCCATCATTCCTTGCTCACTACACTTGTCTGCTGTCTTCCTCACTGTCAATTTTAGATTGTATGCTCCTTGGAACAGGGACCTGTTTAAAGCACTGTGTACACTAGTGGTACTACATCAACCATAAATAAGAATTAAATATGGATTAGACCACACTAGCTGCAGATTTTTCTTTCCATGAAAACCAAAAAGTCCATGTATTCCAATTATAAAGGAAAAATACTTCAGGCACAGAATTACTTTCTGATTCCTGATCATATTCCCTCAGCCAGGAAAGGCTATGTTTTGCTTTCGGGTTTTGTTTAGGGTTTTTTTGTTTTGTTTTGTTTTGTTTTGCTACAGAATGTATTCACGCCAAAGAACACCCCACAAAATCTGTTGAGTCAAGACTTGATTGAAAAGTGTTTTGATAACCCAGGTTCATCGTCTGGTTCCACAGAGGTCCACATCTACTTAGATTAATGCAATCCAAAGGAATACTTTTTTTTCAAAAACCACTTCACATTCCATCAAAGACTTGAGGGTTTCTAATAAGGCTGGAAGAGTGCAGGAGTCATCCATAGCCAGTGTCAGGATTAGATTAGTCATTCAATATTGCTATCCAGAGTTCAACCTCCTTTCCCTTCTGTTTGTAGGAGATTGGAGCCATAATCATTTCATAGAGACAGGAGCGCTCATAGCATGAATATCAAAATGGGTACCTGAAGCCATGAGTGTGATAATGGGTAATATTCAAGGTCATCAGCACTCAGCAGCATTATTCACACACTGGAATCCTTGCTTTATGACATCCAAATCAACGACACTCACAATTTACAACAAACCTTTCATTCTTTCAAAAGGAGGGAATGAGATTCAAAGATGCTCAGATCCTTCTGCCATACCCAGCTGGATGGCATGAATTATTTACATGATGACTCGGTATGCTTCTTAAAAAAGCACTTCCTTCCAATGTGACAGTTACGTATCATGCTGTATTTTCTCCAAAGCATTCACAGTTCTCGATATCGATGCGCAGCTCAAATGAAAAATTGCATGGATACTGTCCAATCGCTCTTTTAAACCCTTTCATGTTCACTGCTCTCAAAGTGGCTGCTTCTATGGTATGTCCTATGCAGTTCTATGGAGAAGATGGTTGTTACAGACCACCTGCCTTTCTGTTGCACTGGACGCCTAGCAGTCAACATTTTCTATATAACACGGATCACTTGCACCTGTAAGCCTACACACTTTAGCAGATGAGGTGCTATCTTCCTGAAGACCCTGCCTCTTTCCTTAGGACTCCATTACACGTTCTTGTATTTCACATCGTTCCATGTCTCATCCTTCAAAGGTATATGAGCTGGCTCCATTGAAGAATTTTGTGGGCGAGTTGATGAGACATGATCTGCACCTTTTGGCTGTGGTCTTTGGTGGCTGTTTCATACCTGCAGGGAAGCAGTGGATGCTGCAGTGGTCAATGAACATGAATGTGTGAACGCACACCCATAAACTGAATGGGCTGAGCATAGGCTCTGACGGTCAAAGGCCTGAGGAATCATGAGTGAATTTCAGGTTTCAGGTTTCACTGGACCATGGGGCAATGCCCCCCACCCACCGGATTCTTCCTGCCAGCACAGCTTTCATTCCTCTTCCCTTCTGTGGGAAGATATGGCAGCGCGGCGGGAAGGAGGCAAGAAAGGCAAGCGAGGGAAAACAGTGAAATGGGAGAAATTAATAAATCATTTTTAAAATTTCGACCACCCTCATGGGCAGCAAATGGGCACTCCACCCCAGCAAAAAAATAAATTTAAAAAAATACTGGCAGGCAAAAAAATTGGGTGGGTGGGGGGTCCTGGTTGGAGACCGGCAAAAATCTGGTAAGTCTACATTTAATCTAGATTAGAGAGAACATAAAATAGAGGTCCTGAAACCTGTTACATGGGAGTGAATCAGGAGGCAGAGGAAATGATAAAATCCCATGTTCCCAAGCAAGAAATGATGCTCCTGACATTTCTAGCTAAAATCAGGATCCCCAAAGCTTCTCCTGTGCCTTGTGAACTCTTCCTGCTACTGGTTATCCCCTCCCTATTTGCAACAGTAAGGAGTTGCTTGGGAAGGGGTAGCTGGCTAGCAGTAGGACAGTGGGCAAACCCCATTTCAAGCTGGACTCAAAGGGGGTTGGACCCAGCTTGAAACGGAGTGAGGCTTTGTCATATTCTGAACCCCGTACTTGCATTCAACCTATCACAAATAAAAATAATAAATCCTGTTACCCATCCCTGGCCTTTTATGGAAGTTACATAAGTATAAAAGGTAAAGGTGACCCCTGACAATTAAGTCCAGTCGTGTCCGACTCTAGGGTGTGGTGCTCATCCCCATTTCAAAGCTGAAGAGCCAGCGTTGTCCAAAGACGCCTCCGTGGTCATCTTGCCGGCATGACTCTCCTTGCCGCAGCGTGTAGAATGCAGCTGGAACACGGAGCGCTGCTTACCTTCCAAGCGGTACCTATTTATCTACTCGCATTAACATGCTTTGGAACTGCTAGGTTGGCAGGAGCTGGCCAAGCAAAGAGAGCTCACCCCGTCGCGGATTCGAACTGCCGACCTTTCGATCGACAGTTCAGCGGTTTAACCCACTGCGCCACCCACTGGCCTTTACATAAGTATACACAGGGTTAAATTTCTATACCTTCTCATCAGCAAATCATATTGTTTGTAGGACCCACACACCAACAGAACAGTCTCATGTCTGCTGCAGTTGCCTCTCCATAATTATATTTTATAACCTCCTTTGCACACAAGAGCTCAATTCAGTTCCTTCTCAATGCATTAGAATGCTCTTCAAACCCATTAGCTGTATCAGAAGCTTCACGGTATCACACTCTCTTCAAAATATTTTATTATGAAGTCACCGTATTACAAAACTGTGGACTATGAATATTTAAGCACATTGCATGTACCATGCCAATGAAATCAATCCCACTCTTTCACCATGCTAGCAAGATTTGGAAGGCTACTATGTGCTCTGTTAAATATATTTCATTTCCCAGCAAAAAGCTGACTGTTACTAATGAAAACTTGTCATGTAGTCACAGTAGAAATGGTACACTTCCTTATTACATCTTAGCTCCTCTCAAGTTCAAGAGTAATTTTTCAAATTAGCTCAACAAGACAAAAAGAGACCTAGGTCCAGTTCAGATCATCCAAACCATGGTCATCTTCTAAACCATCATGAACATGGTTCTGCAGAGAGTCTCAAGTGTGTGTGTTCCTCCTCTCCTCTCTCCTCTCCTCTTTTGTGTAAAAAGCAGAACACCAAAAGCTTCTACTTTCAGTTTTGAATAAACTAGCATTTCCCATTACAGTAAGCTGTACTTCATTCTGTCATTGTTTAAAATAAACCAAGGTCAAACTGCTGCTTTATATCCTGATTTGTTAAACAAACATGGTTAGAACAAACCACAGTTTCTCATGTTTGAATGTAACCATTTTTTTCTAAATGGAAAGTGGAAGATTTTAATGTCATCCTCCTTTGTACAAAGGATTCGGAAGGAAGAGTACAGGACTTCCACTGCACTTATAAAGACTACAATCCCATCAGCCTCTTCATCTTTCTTTCTGCCTACTTGGAGAAGATTTTTAAAAACAATAACCTCATGCACCCCAGAAAAGTAACAAACTTGCCAAGATCTTGCCTCACTTCTCTTTCAACCTTAATAAGCTCTCTATCCAATAGCAAGCTTTTTATCACTGGTGTGTGAAGTGCACAATTCCAGAGTATAACTAGACAAACATGGGCATTACTCAAGAGTGCTATCGAAGACATCTTAACAGAATTGAAATACCAGGGGATCCCATGTCTCTGTATATCAGAGTTCACATCTTGGGTTTGACCCTGGACAAATAGCAGATGAACATATGAAATTGTCTTCTACCTTCTCAAACCATTGGTCTATCTAGATCTGTTTACTGTCTACACTGACCGAGGCTCCCCAGAACTTCAGACAGGGGCTTTCCCATCCCAGGTGAACCTGGATCTGCCAAGAATTGAACCTGGGATTTTCTGTAAAGCGTATACGCTACCATTGAGCTATGTCCCCTTTCCTAACCCTTGACTCCCTTCATCATCTCTAAATCTTGATTGTATGAACAAGCTTGGTCTGGGGTCCCAGAGGTAGTTCTAACTCATAGCAGTATCTCTCGTTTCTCATTTCCATTGTTTTAAGCATTGCAACAATAGTGCTGTTGTAGGCCTGTTCCCATGATTCATGAACAAGTTAGGAAATTCAGATCCACTGAGGAGTCTTGAATACAAAATGGCTGATCCTGTAGAAAATATCAACGCTACCTTTTTCCACATTTATTAAAACCGATTGTCATATCACATAGCAACCAGTTCCAGAAAGCCGAACAATTTTAACCTTCGTGATACAGACACATCATTTACTTCTGAGGTTGGTCTCTGATAAGCACACAAAACTTTGTATGTTTAACTCGCATCCAGATTTTGTCTTTGGAACTTGCTGTGCTACTATCAAAGGCTTGAGTTGTTCTTATCTTACGCAATTCAGCTTGCCCCTCCCTGCACATTTTTTTCTATTGACTATGCTTAGATAAATTGGGGAGGGGGAGACAAAAAAGAACCAGCAGAATCCCCTTAAACCATCCTTCTCCTTATCAAGCGTATTACAAAGAACACATTTGCCAAATTCAAAAGCTGAAAAGCATAATCTATACAGTTTCTTTTTCAAAAACAAACCAAAGCAAACCCCTCCGTTTATTGCGTTTTGGATTAACTTTTAAAATGCACGTTTCTAGCAACACACACACACACACACACACACACACACACACACACACACACACACACACACACACACACAGAGAGAGAGAGAGAGAGAGAGAGAGAGAGAAGAGAGAGAGAGAGAGAGAGAGAGAGAGCATTCTGCTCTTTTCATTTTCATTTTGTATTTTACATAAAATGACACAGTGTCTTGTTAATATATTAAACAAAGTTAGGTGGCAAAATGTATCAGAAACACAGCCCTGCCACCGATTTAAGTTTTTATTCAATTTGTGAGCCTCTTGGGATTATGTTTTTTAAAAGTAACCGGGCAAAGCAGCACCTTGTAAAGTGGTGGTACTGACAAACGGACGTCTTCACCCCAGCACAGCATCCCTCCCAGTGGCTGTTGCTGGTGTCTCTTTTGTGTTTCTTTTTAGATTGTGAACCCCTTTGGGGCAGCGAACCATCTTTTTATTTATTTTGCTATCTAAACTGCTTTGTGAACTTTTGTGGAAAAGTGGTATATAAACATTAATAAAACAACAATAATCATTTCTAGATCTTTCAAATTAAGAGAAAAGCATTGTTAAGTGATTGCCCTGATGGCAAAGCAGACTGCAAATTAAAGTTACCCCAGCAAACTTCAATTTCTCCCAGATCAGATGAGGTAGTGATGGGGGAAGGGTGGCCCCTGCATTTTGGCTCACTTCCCTGGTCATCTTAAGCTACTACCAGTTGTCAAATTTCACTACACAACTAATATTGCTTTCAGTAAATTAAACCCACACAAGAAATTGCATCATCTCAACCAGAGATAACAGGTGAGTTGGCTATCACATCTTCCTTTGTGTTTCAATTATGGAACTTCCAACACTGTGGAATGTGAATTACGTCCCAATCTTAGTCAGGCCTTACGCTGCTGGAACACTTGTTCCACCTATCCCCTCTGCCCTTAAGGTCTTCAATGCCAAAGTTATAGCTCAATTGCTCTATGGAATTCCAGTTTGGATGCTAGAGTTTACCCAGATGGTAGAAAGAGTGCAGGCAGCTTTTTTATATAAGATATTTGCTGTCCCGCATTGTGTACCCTATACAGTGTTGTGTTTAGAGGTAGGACAACACATGGTAGGGACAGTTTCCTGGGTGAGATATCTTCTATGCTGGCTAAACATCTGCTTTTTAGCAGACAATGATCCTTTTCTTAGTGAACTTCTGTCAGACCCCTTCCCTTCCCCAGGACTACAACAGTTTTATACAAAGATACAGCAACTTGGGCTGTCAGTGGATCATCTGGGTTCTGTGTCATTATCATCCGCCAAGGCTATGCTAAAAACTAGGCTGTGGGATATTGAACGCCAGGAACTAATTGCAGTAGCACAGAAAACATGTTCCCCTCTCTATTTTCAACTTTCTTGGGCACATGAAATTAAAAACAATTACTTACAATTTTTGTTCAACCCGCAAGAAAGAAGGGCATTCTCGCTGGCTAGGTTCAATTCTAACCCATCAAACCTCCTTTGGGGTAGGTTTGTGGGTAGGGTAGAAGGAGAGAGGATTTGTCCATGTGATGGTCACTTGGTGGAAACCTTAGCACACATGGTCCTTAAATGTAAACTGTATGATGATCTCCGTCAACAATATTTAGATCAATTTTGTATTCCCACTTGGAAACCAGAGATGGAGGTCATACGTTTTTTATTATATGGGAAAGACCAGGAGCTCACCATGATAGTGGCTAAATATCTTTATTTGGTTTTCTGCCGTCGTAGTGCATTACAGACTGCTAGCCCTACTAACAACATAGAGATGTAAAACAGACTGTTTTTCTCTTCTTTTTCCTTTCTTTTAGCCAGTAGCTTGCTTGTGTCACTGGAAGGATGGCGACTGTATATTGATATATTTAACTTGTATGTTTGTTTGTGATGCCAATAAAGGTTTGATTGATTGACTTGTTCCACCGGCGGCATAAGGCCCTTTATGGCTGCTGCAAAATGTAGCTTGGCCACTGCTGCAAGTGGCGAGCAGCCGGGTCCTCCACGCACCATCAGACTGGAGGTGCCCACCAGTGCCAGTAAGTTAGTGCAGGGGGTAGGAGGGAAGTGGAATGGGGGCAGAACAGGGTAGGGAAGAATGGAGAGTAGAGGGGAAGAAGGTGGGCAGATCAGGGCCAGGAAGGGGGCGTTATCGGCGTCAGTGGCACGCACTGATATCCTAACCCTCTTCCTTACCTCAATCTCCTAACACAGGTCTATGCGGACTTAGAGCTGGCACATGTCCAAGTAGACTTAGCAGGCTGGCATAGGGTTGCCCTGAGGCAAGGGAACAAATGTTCCCTTACATTAGGAGGCCTCCCAAACTCCCCTGCGGGATACAGCAGGCACCATGTTGGTGCAGCTGCATCACCGCACAGGAAGTTGAGTAGGATTGGGCTCCATGGAGATATAAGTCAGAGGAGGTGGGAGTCAGGGCAGAGAGTGAAGCCTCCAGTAAGGTTTTCCTATACCTTCTGTACAATTTCTCCTTCCAAAATGTGAGGTATTTTTAAGTGGAACGTGAAATCTCAGTTAATTGTTAAATCATTTCTGAGATATGTGAATAAAATAACAATTTCACAATAATTATGTCATAAGATGATCACCCTGTACACCAACTCTGCCCAGCTTCCATCATATAAATAAAATGACACTGTGTCACTGTGTCAGTGTGTGTGTGTGTGTGTGTGTGTGTGTGTGTGTGTGAGTGAGTGAGTGAGTGAGTGAGAGAGAGAGAGAGAGAGAGAGAGAGAGAGAGAGAGAGAGAGAGAGAGAGAGAGATGCAATCCTGCGGCTTATGATTTGGCCATCCATGTGGTACTGGTTTGTCACCTCTACATACCCTAAATATAGATCCATCGAGAGAGTGTAAATGTGAAGTATTGGTGAGGAATTCTAGGCGTCTCTTCAACAGTTGCTGAAGAATTCCACACTGAGCTGGGCAGGCTTTATAAAATTCATCGGACTAAGTTCTGTGGCGCTGGAGTGGGAAAGGGGTGGAGAATGTGCTGCTGTACCTTTCAGCGCAAAGGTTGCAAATGTTACCTTTGGTTAAAGTCTGTTCAAGATAAGTAGAACTAACAGAAGTTTCACAAAAAAAGAGACATCAATGCATTCATTTCATTTTCGTGTTGCAAGTCAGGAGATTTTCAGCTCAGTAATAGAAGGCAGCAACACATTTCTGTATTATTATTTCATTATTGAAAGTGTATTAGTTTTTTTTCATTTCTTCATTAAACGTAATATGCTGAAAAGATATACAAACTACTGATACCAATGCATGTCTTCCCTCATTACATCCCCTCCCTCCAATTGTCTTCTAACTTCTCCGCTCAACTACCATGTAGCATCCTTTCACCAACCCAGTTCCCATCACTCAGTGGTAGTCATTCTAATTTCTAATACTGAGATTTTTTTCAAGCACATAAACTGTTAAATTTAGATCCAATTCTATGCCATCTGGGCGTCGGCATAACACATGTGCCAGCGGAGGCTACTTTACGGCAGTTGTAAAGCAGCCTCCAACGTGTGCTGCTGGGCCACTTGCGGGAAGGTCGGAGCGGCCTTCCATGTGCCCCTGAGCAGATAAGACCACGCAGGTGGTGGGGATGGTGGAATGGGGGAGGGGTGGTGGGCAGAACGGAACGTTGACAGGAGCAGGTATGAGGACAGATCAGGCCCGGGAGAGGGCGGGTTTGGCAGCAGTGGTGGCACATACTGAATCCTGACCCCCTTCTCGGGCCTTATACACTTTCCCGGGTTAAAGCGGACTTGCACCAGCTATAGAGCTGGCATAGGTCTAAGTTGACCCGCCAGGCCCGCAGAAGCTTACCCCGGGGCAAGGGACCAAATGTTCCCTTACCCCGAGGAGGCCTCCCAAGGTCAAAACTCCCCCGCGGGATGCAACGGACCCCCCACCATTGCATCACTGTGCGTGGAGTTACAGTGGATTGGGCTGTTAGATCTGTCCATTAGTCCATCAAATTTGCTCTTCTATGTCTAAGATCAAATTTTCTTACGGGAAAGCCATAGAACATTGAAAGTAAGATGTATTCCCTGCTGTTCACTCCTAGTTTCCAGCATCTAGAAATTAAGGGATATCCTGAGCATAAGGACATATCAGCAGTGAATCTAATATTACTGGCTTTCTCAAACTAATAATGGGAGACATCTTTTAGACAGTAGAGGTTATAGGGTGCAGTTTAAGCAGCAACGGCACACACCGAAACCGAACCCCCTTCCCAGCCTCAATCCAAATTCATGGGTCTATGCTGACCTCTTTCTCAGGCCTTATACACTTTCCCAGGTCAAAGCGTTCTTGCACAAGCTATAGAGCTGGCACAGGTCCAAGTAGACCCACTAGGTTGGCAGGGGCTGGCCTCGTGAGGAGGCCAAAACTCCCCTGCGCAGGGAGTTATGGTGGATTGGGCTGTTAGTTTTAGCAATTCAGTTACCCGTGCAAATATTGGATCCCAGTGACCCAGCCATACCCAAGAGAAAATGGGCTACTGCATTCTGTGCCCACTGAACCTTCCAAACAGTTATCAAGGAGAGTCCCACACAGAGCACTTTCCTATAGCATCAAAGATATAAAGTGATATCAGTTGATTTCTCACCACCGAATGTTTGTGCATCTATTTGCATTTGTCAGTCTTATTTTCATCGTTAGGAGAAATTTATTTTGTATTGATAACATGTTATGGCGAGAGACAAAGAACTATACACCATACAAATTTCAGAGCTATAAATAAATATCCAATCTAAAAATTATAAGTAAAACATTTCTATCAATAAAATACTAACAACCACTTATCAGTCGTTGCATAGGTCAAGTCTACAGTCAATTGTATAAATGTCAGGAAATGTTTGCTGAGATTTAGCAGCAGCTAATGAAAAGCAAATCACTGATCTGAGGATGTCCTTGCTTGAGTTTGCTAGTAGATCATCAATTTTCTGTAAATCAACCAAAGCTGTTGCCTCTCCAATAACTGATGAAGGAACATACAAATAATTTAATCTGAAATTAGACATTGTAGCACATAATGACAAATTTCTTTCACAAGTCTCTCCCCACATAAGCAGAGGTGAGACTCAAAAGGGATATTTTGGCATTGCCATCAAAACAGCGGATGACATAAGTTGCATCCCTAATTGCCATCAGATAGAGAGAAAAATACTTCTTGTCTCTCATTGAGAAAAGTAAATGTCATATGCTATTACTGACATGAGTCACTTTGGCAAATGTAGCTAATGTAGGGCTGAAAGCATCATAAAACAAAATCCAACACATCTATCCAAGCCAATTAATTTACATGAGGAAGCAGAAATGGAGATAGCAAACCAACAAAGAGGTACGTTAACATAGGAGAAAACAGGGCTTTGTACTTTCCTCCCCCTATAACTAATTTAGAATCTTTGGGAGCTGTCATTCATTTTGCCCAGAGCACAATGTGATCTACCTAAGGCCTTTCATTCTGACTTCTGATTTAAAGGCCTTCAACTTGTGCTACGGACCTTAGCCTTGAAGCCAAGTTCAAATTAGCTTTAAATCAGTGAAGCTGATTAAAGCTTCATTGTGGTTGAGCCCTTAATAGGAAGTGAAAATGAGAGGAAAGATCCACTTGAACAGAGCAAGAGTTGCCTCTTGTAACTTGGAACGCATGTCATGCTTTTCGGTAGGTTCCACTTTGCTCAGACAAAACCATGAAAGCTTTAAGGCTATTTACCTGCTGACAGAATGGAGCCAGATTTCCAGCTTGGTGAAAATAAAGCCAAGTCAAAATCAAAGGTATTCACTGCAAACAGTGAATGGTTACTTTAAAACACAGAAAAGGAAAAGATGGACATCAAAATGACTGAAAAGGTTAAAAGAATTCACCTGAATATATATATATAAATAATACTTTTTCTGAGCTAAAATAAGCAGAAATACCAAGTCTAACAGCACAATCTGATACAAGTTTACACCCAGAAGTAAGTCTCACTGTGTTCAGTGAGGCTTCAAGGCCAAAACGTACCGGGCGCGTGTCGCACACATTCTTGCAGTGGGACGTGCCTCTGGCTGGAACGCTGAGGGCTGCCGGGAGCCGCCGGGAGCCGCCGGGAGGCACGTTCACATTGATGCCCAGGTTTTGACGCGTTTGTCGCGCTGCACGCGAGACGCACACGGGACGCACCCGGTGTGTTTTGGCCTTTACTCCTAGGTAAGCTTGTACAGTATAGGATTTCAGTCTAAGAGCACTCGGTGAAGAAAGGGATGAGAAACAAGTGACCAGCTTGTGAAAGGAAAGCATTTGCATCATAGATAGCCATACTTAAAATAAGTTGCTAATTTCTTTCTTTGGCAATCCACAAGAATCAGCCATGTGACAGCAATTCACCTTTGCATGAATTATATACCATACATCTGCAGTATTATTGCAATACTACAATATTTCAATATACAAAATTTGAAATACAAACATATCATTTGATAAACAAAATAATAGTTAAGCAGTCCTTTTTTTTACCCATTTGAAATATTGCCTGGGAAGAGTCAAAAAATTCAAGGATACTGTACTACTCAACCCAAATTGATATCAATGGGGAGTTAAGCACATGCTTAAATCCTTCCTGTTAACGAGACATCGGAGCATCTGACCATCCAACTCATGTGAGCTTGAGCACTTCTGCTCAAGCTCACATGAGGCACTTCTGTGTCGATCACGCAGTGACAGACAATGCATGCAACTTTGGGGTGGGAGAGAAAGGCTTTTTAGAAATGGGGGTGACTTTGTTCTGTCAGTCTATTTGGAACAGTGCCCAGTGATCAATCACTCACATATGTTCCCTGCACATTCAGACATGGGAATGCCCTCAAGCAGCTGTGTGCTGCTTGTGACACAACTGTCCAAGGGCATTCTAGAGGAAAGGCATGTGGCGAACATGTACACATGATTGGGTACCATGCACTGACTCAAATAGACTGGATGGGGGAGAGCCAACCCAGTCTGGAAACAGCCTTCCCCTCAAGAAATCTGAATCAGCCTTCAATGAAACGTGATGATAAGAAGTAAAATATCACAAAAAGCTTCCTTCCCCAAAATGTACATACTGCTATTTTTCACGCTTTCCCTGCAAGTAAACACGTCTAGTCTTTGAGAAAGCTTACAAAAGATTGTATTTTACATGTGCAAGAGAATCATAGCAGTAATGCTGCAGCCATCAAGCGTACCATGAGAAGCAGCTGAGACATTTTAATTTACACAAAAGATCAAAATAGAGTGCATTCTATATATGCTAGCTAAGCCTACAGGCATGGCTGAGATGAAGAATGAGATGACAAAAACAAAGATAATAATCACTCACCATGCAAACGAGGCCCTACGAGCAAGAGAACGATTATAGAACTGCTGCTAATGTTGAATTATAGCTTGAGCCCTTTCTTCGGCAATTTGCCACTATTTGTAGGTGGTCCATATGTTTGGGTTTTTATCATTTCATTTTCCTTTTTCGGACCATAAATCACTAGGAGGAAAGAGGCACATGCATTGCACTGATCTGAATTCTTAACCAAACCAAAGCTTTCCCAGCAATTTTAGTGACAGTAGAGGACATTTCCGAGGCTGACAACTTGCCTCTTCCTACAAACCTGGCTGCCAGTTCCTAAAAGAGGCTTTCCAAAGAGAAGGAAGACCCTGAAGATTTATCAGACCTGGCTGGCACCTCATTAAAAAACAACAACAGTGGCCTGGCTTTGTTGTTGTACCTTGTCATGTGTTGTTATATGCAAGGGCAATGCATGCCAGGCTGCAAGGCACCTGACTCCCACCCCGAACGCTGCCTCTGCATGCACAAAACGTCCTTTCCCTTGACTTGCAACTAGCGTGATGGGTCCATGCTGGGTTTTCCTGGTCCATGCTGCTTCTCTTGAAATGAAGGGGAGCAGGGGATGCTGGAACTCAGCACCCCCTACTTCCATTCGTTGCAAAGAGAAGCAGCACAGAGCAGGGAGGCTGGTTCATGGTACTCTTTATAAGTAAAGGGAAAGCGGTGGGCTCCAAATCACTTTTCCCTCCAGCACTGGCGGAAGGAGGCGGCCACTGCTGCTGCGATCCTCTTCCAATTTGCTGTCTGCACATTGGAAAAGAATCAGAGCCCTCACTGGAGCAGTAGCTTGGAGAAGGCAGTGGACAGATGGGCTGGGGGCTTGTCTGTTTGTTCACCTCCCCTCCAAAAGTGCCGCTCTACATGCAGTTCATAGATGTTGAGGTATTCCTGGGTCAGGAGAGGAAGAGCTTAACCAAACATTGTACACCAGGGACGTGCGGTCAGAAGAGGCAGAGCCTCACCTGCAAACAGGGACCCATATTGTGTGTGTGTGTGGGGGGGGGAAGTTCCTTGTTGCGCAAGTGCTCCTTGGAGTCTGCTCCAAGTTCCAACCGAGTCCACTCCTTTGGCACAGTGCAGGGAGGCAGTTAGCAGAGCTGCCTCAGCTGAATCGCTGCTACGGCACCTGCACAAGCAGAGCGTGAACCGCTTGTGCTGAGGCAGCAGGCAGAGCTGCCTCAGTTCCTACCATTGGTAAGGAAAAACCCATAATGGCGCCTGTGCAAGCGCTCAGCGCTGCACTGGGGAGGCAGCAGGCAGGGGTTGCCTCCGATCGCTAAATAGAGATGCATAGAAAAGAGCAGGGGGCCTGCACAAGTGGCCCAGCTCAGTTTAAAGCACCAGGGGAGGCAGTTATAGAGCTGCCGCAAGGAGGAGGCAGGTCCCTGATTCTCACTCTCCCTGGAGTAGGGGAAGAAGAGGCAAGTTATTTGCACTTATTTCTGGTTCAGGTGAAATTGACTAGGTTTTGAATGGCTGCAGAGAGGATAGCTTCAGGATGGCTGCAGAGAGCTTTAAAATGACCACAGATGCAGCTCCGTATTTCTTTGATTCTAAGGCGCACCTTTACTTTCAGTACCACCAGCAGGGGGGAAAAATCCATCGATTGTAAGTCTCACCTCCCTTCATTGAATCTACCCGCTCAGCACCAACTCTCTCCAGCATGTCTTCTGCAGCTGTGGATGACTGAGTGCACTGCCTTTGCATAGCATTTCTGGCCCCTCCAGAAAGTGCCATTTCCTTCATTACCTTGGCTTGGGTGAGCTTCAGGGAGGCCTGTGCAACCCTCTGCAGGTCTCCCTGATCTTCAGTTCGGCGAAAACCAGCGATTTTTGGCCATTTCTGGTTTTCGCGAAAACCGGAAATGGCTGAAAATCACCGTTTTTTGCCGAACTGAAGATCGGGGAGGCCTGCAGAGGGTCGTGCAGGTCTCTCTGAAGCTCTCCCAAGCCCCAGTAAGTAAGAAGATAGCATTTTGGGGTGCTTTTTGGAGACCTTCGATTCTAAGACGCACCCCATTTTTTGAAATGCTTAATTGGGAAAAAACATGCGTCTTAGAATTGAAGAAATACAGTAATTTATTTGAGAAAACAAGCAAGATACTGTAATATTGACAGGATGCGATTTTTTTTCTCATTGCCTCCCCAGCCTTGGACCTCACCGCACATCACTGTTGTACACAATGAAACTACACACACACACACACACACACACACACACACACACACACACACACACACACACACACACACCTCCTTTTCTTCCTAGAAAAGCTGCTTCAGGGTGAAGCCAGCCACAGAAGGAGTGCTTAATTCTTTCTCCACACTGGTTGCTTCTCTTCTGCAAACTGCCCCCGGCAAGTTCTTTTTCCTCCTGCAAGTTTTCTGTGTCTATGAGGGTAAATTTGGAACCCTGGGGAAAGAGGCTGAAAATGATTTGGTTCACAGGCATTTCACCACTCTCAGCGCAATCCTCTGGTAATAGCCGGCGCCAGAATGAGCGTTCCGGCGCCGGGAGACGTCACAAACATGCTAGAAAGCGCAGAGCGCAGAGGCCGGCCACACTTGCTCCGCTGCCAGAGCCCCCGGGTGGCCGCCACCGAACCCAAGTAAGGATCCGGTGGGCGCAAGGTGGGCGCAAGGTGGGCGCAAGGGCGTTTCGCCGGGTGGAGGAGGGGGACCATTGGCCCAGCTGCCCCGGGAGGAGGAGGGGGAATGACTGCAGCCATATTCCGGTCCCCACCAGGTGACTGGGCCGTTACACGGCCTCCTCCGACTTCCGCCAGCAATATTGCTGGCAGAAATCCGAGGAGGTCGGTCGGGCCGACCGGCATTTACATCTGGGAAAGGGGACAAATGTCCCCTTCCCCGAGTAGATCTCCGGCCTGGCGGCAGTCTGGCCACCAGTGCTCAGGATCCAGCAGGCGGCCCTGGGCCGCCGGCCAGATCCTTACATAGGATTGCGCTGTCCAAGTTGTACTTTTCTGAAATGCCTCTTGGCATGTAATACTTGGTTGGACCTTAAGGTGTAAACATTCCAAGAAGGTTTGCCAAAGATACTCAAAACCTTTCCAAAGTGTCTCTTTTTCTCTAATAATCTCTCCTGCGTTGTTATAAATAATAATCCTCTATTTGGCAATAAATGGAAAAATGTCAATTTTCCAGACCTAAGAGCAACTCTTTTTGTCACTAGTATTCTGTTAATTTGGCACAGCAAACATTTGTTTGCAATGCTCCTCCTGTTTCACACAAAATTCACTCCGTTGTGCCTTTAACTACTAGAACGCATGTGTAGGGTTGCCAACCCTCCAGAGTTGGCCTGTAGTCTCCAGGAATCCGCATCAATCTCCAGGTGACTCCTGAAAGTAATTCTGGAGATTTTAACAAGTCCTTCAGGAATGTCCAGCCTTCTATTTTGTGGTGGGCGGGAACCTCCAAAAACAGCTTTGGTCAGAGTTGGCAACCCTGTGTTTGCAGGGTTTGTGGATCCCTGAAATATCCTCCAGAATTGTAAAGGAAGGACGTGAAACCCCTAAAACTGCACAGAGCCCAAGCAATAATCTTCCTGTGGCTTTAACATAAGGTTTGTAATGTATAAAAATTATATAATCAACAACTCTATTAGCGCTGAGATCATCTCCTTGACCATAATGAATGTCAAATGCCAGTAGGAATGCAGAATTTGAAATGGGGAAAAAATCCCCTTTGTTTTGTCATGTAAGAGATCTTCAATCACATTTTGATTGTCAAAGTGCTGCGTGATTGGAGGTTAATGCGTGGGTGCGCTGACCTTCCTTGCAAGAGCTGTTGTTTCTGCACCAGACGTGCGAAAAACAGATTTGGAGTAGATGGCCTGTTGCCCTTTCCTTGCATTTCACATCATCTTCGCTTTAGGATCTTCCATCGCAAGGACACTTATTAAACTCATTAGAGCCTGTCTTGTTTCTTCTCCACTGGATGGGGGAAGCAGAGGGCTCTGCTGACAGTGAATTCATTCCTTCTCCTTTCAAGTTGTCATGTCGAGTGGCTAATCACGTCTGCCTTTTTCAGAGAGCTGAAGGTGGTATGATAGACGCATCTTTGGCAGTGGCTGGCGCACTCGTCCTCCTATCGTTTTCTGTTCACATGTTTTCGTGGTGCTCCAAAAACCTGCAAAATGTAGGAGACAAAAGAAATGTACATGTACCCCAGGGAAACAGCACTTCCATTATGCCACTTTCAACTCTTTGAACAGCTGCCATGTGTCTTTATCCCCAATGCTTTGCTGCTGGCATTCTCAAGCAGGATTGTTACTGAGGTACCTACTAGCACTGGTCACAGGGCTTTGCAAGACTCTCTGTTTCTAGTGCAGGAAATGCATTTTGTATCCACTTCGTGCAAAGGAATCTAGACCTCTTTCCTGAAGGTAACACTTTTGTTGCTGGGATATCACATTTTCCTAGCACTCAAATCTTGTCACGTGAAAATGCGACTCCTCCCGTTGTGTCCATGTCAGTTGCAATGGTGAGTGGTATATGACAAATGTGACTGACCACATAGCACCCATGGCATCATTACCGATGAGTAGCACAACTCTTCCTCCTCCTATACCTATGATGTTTTCTGAACACAGGCGTCAAAATGGGTGACAAAATGGCCATTTATTTATTTAATTGTCCCCAAAATGGCCACAAATAAATAAATAAAAAGATTTGGATTTTTTTTAAAATTAATTAATTAATTGATTGAAAATTCTGGGGTGCGGAGGTTGTCCCGGTTTAGTGCCGGGAAAAAATGGTAAGCCTATTTATTTATAATATTTAATTTAAATAAATATGTGCATTAGATAGGTGACAGTGTCAGCAAATTCAACAATTAAGCCACTGTGGTGTTTTTTTCTTCTTCAAACAGTGGTATTCACAGATCCACTTCCTGTTTTGGAAGCTTATCCAAAAGAGCAGATATATATAGGCTTCACTTCAGGAGTAGAATATCATGCATCCTCAGTTTTCAGTCTCTCGGTTTTTTGGACTATTTTTTTCCCCTAGGACAGTTATGTTTCATTGCTTCCCCTCCCCCCATTCATGCCTATTGACTTAAAACTTGACAAATATGAGCAGCAGCTTGCTCAGATACAGTTCAAATACAGCCATTTGAGCAGTTTGTTCAAATACAGAAATAAAATAGAAATAAAAGAAAAAAAACAGGAAATAAAAGGCTTGCCTGCTTTGTTCTTGCCTGTGCCACCTAGTGGTTCAATGCTGTATATACAGGAAGCAATATGGAACCGTACGGATTGGAGATGAGAAGCAGGTGAGAGATCAGGATGGCAGATAAGAGACCTCTTGGCAGCTGATTACTGTTCCTAGCAGCTAATTACTGCTGTTGCAGATAAGAGGCCTCAGGGGATCAGGTTCCACAGACAAGGCTGCAGCAACAATCAGCATCACTGAATTGTAAGACGGGGGAGATCGAAAACTCAGATAAGGACCAGCCTGCCGTGTACCACCGGCAGTAGCTCAAGTACCACCAGTGGTTTGCGTACGTACCACAGGTTGGGAACCATTGTAGTAGATAAATCTACAATGTAGCTCCCCAAATGATCCCACCATGGTGGGTGAAATGAATGGCCCAAGAGGTTGTTTCCTCCCATATCTTTAAGACTGATTGATTTAAGACTGTGTGCTGTAGTCAAACAATAAGGGAGCATAGAGAGGGGGTCCTGGGGACTGTTCCAAAGTTATGATACTCTGCCCCCTTAAAAATTCGCCAAAGCCTCCCTCAACATCCTTATGAATAGGCTTACCCGTCCAGATCCATACCAGGACAGAGTGCTAGGCCTTTAGGAGAAGGAATGTGGGCAGTTATAGCATGTTAAACCCTTCGAGCACAATCCTAGGCATGTTTACTCAGAAGCAAGCCCCATTGAACATACTCAGAAGCATTGGGCTTGCAAACAATGGGGCTTGCTTCTGAGGAGACATGCCTAGGATTGTAGACAAGCCTACTTATGAAGCAGTTGCTGTTTTGACCCTTACATGACATTGACTCAAGGATATAGTGGAAAAAGATGTAGGAGAGAGCGACCAAAATGATTCGTGGGCTGGAGCACCAGCACCTCCCTTATGAGGAAAGGCTACAGCGTTTGGGGCTTTTCAGTCTAGAAAAAATGCACCAGAGGGGGGACACATGATTGAGACATATAAAATTATGCACTGGATGGAGAGAGTGGATAGAGAGAAGTTCTTTTCCCTCTCACACAACACTAGAAATTGAGTGGAGGGAGTATTAAAACAGACAAAAGAAAATATTTCTTTACCCAGTGTGTAATTAGTTTGTGGAACTCCTTGCCACTGGATGTGGTGATGGTAACTGGCCTAGATGCCTTTAAAAGGGGATTGGACAGATTTATGGAAGAAAGGTCCATCACAGGTTACAAGCCATGATGGGGATAGGATAAGTATCCTCATGGTCTTAGTAATAGGCTATCACTTAATGCCAGATGCAAGGGAGTGACAACAGGATACAGGTATCTTGTTGTCTTGTGTGCTCCCTGAGGCATCTGGTGGGGCCACTGTGAGATACAGGAAGCTGGACTAGATGGGCCTTTGGCCTGATCCAGCAGGGCTCTTCTCATGTTCTTATGAGTGTGTGCTTCTCTGTCTTGTTTCTTTTTTTAACCATACAAAGACCCAGCCCAAGTTAAGCAGGTGCTCAGATGGCACCATATTCTGCTGACCTTCCACCATTGCACATCCTCTGCCATCACATGCCACCAAGCACTTTGTACATCACCCCCCACCATCATGTGCCATCACGCACACTCCCACTCCTTCCTTTTCTCCCATGTGCTGCACACACCTCCTTCCTCCTCATTCTTCTTCATCGTCATCATCCTCTTCCCTCCCTGCTTCCAATTTTAAAAGCTCTCAAACAGCAGGGAATGCAAAATGAGTCAGAACACACTTGAGAACAGAGAAAAGCAGAGGCAGACGCAGCTAAGGAACCAGGTGGTTATCCACTCAAGTGGGACCTCGTAAGCAGCCATGCAACTCATGTCATGCCTGTTTTGACCCAATGTTTCTATGGAATTTGTGCTGGAGTTTGCAGTTCCAGCTATAGCATGATTAATTAGCTCCAAGCTAAATCAAGGATGTACCAGGTGGGTCTGGGGGGACAGGGGGTTTCACACTATGCTTCATTGCACATCTGCAGTGCAAAGATCGGCAAAGGCCTCTGGAACAGAAAGTGATCAATGATGTAACTGCCCACACGTTATGGTGGAGATGTTCACGGATATGCCATGAAGCCCAGTGCAGCCTGGTGATGTGCTTCCTGAGCTTCTTTTAACCCAACACAGTGTGGTCACCCAGACATTCCAGCCCAGTCAACCACTGTCCACAGAACCTACAAAACCAGGTTATCTTGGCTCTACTTCGCATCCTTCAGCAATGAGATCTTTTTGCAATGGACAGAAATGGAAAGGATGCAAGAAGAGGGACTGCACCGGAACAGCTATTTGAAGTCTTGGCAGTGGTAATAAAATGGACAGTTCAGATTGTTCACTGATGAATCAGAAGTGGAGATCCTCTTTTTTTTTTTTAAACTTCTGCAGACTTTTTTTTCTCCGAATGCCCAGCATTATATGATTTGTCAACTCAATGCTACATACTATGTTAGTACTACATAGGAAGAGATACCATCAATGTGCATCTACTTCTCTAGAAGCAAAAAAAGCTACTATATATGCACAGCAGTAACAAAAACAGAAGAATCAAGTAGCACTTTGAATGATGGGGGCAGCTAACTCTTTTATCTTTCTATACATCGGGGCAACCACCTATGGTTCTAGAGCAGGGGTTCTCAACCCCTTCCCGGCCGAGTACCACCTCTGGCGCCACTCTCCTACTGTGTACCACCAGATGTGACTGACAATGACATAATCACCAGTTACTTCCACGTTTTCAGGTTTTCGGAGGCCAGAAAACACAGGTAGGAGGTTCTGGTCAGGTGGGAGGGCCCTTCTCAGTGAAAGCGCTGCAACAGAGTGCGGTTCCGGTGGTCCGAGTACCACCAGAAATCGGCCGAAGTACCACTTGTAGTACTAGTACTACTGGTTGAGAACCCCTGTTCTAGAAGATAGTTCTGAATAACCTAAAGAGAGCAAGATCTCTATACTGAAGAGTCCTGCCTCAAAACCTTGGATGCTGAGTGCATAAGGAAGATGAAGAGAGGGGATGGGGACCCAGCCCTGACCCTGGAGCTATTCCCACCTTTCACTGGGGCTAGGAAGTCCAACAAGAAGGGCCATAGTTGTTGTTTTTAATTTTAGTCATTTATATCCCACCTGTGCATCATTCAACAGCTAAGGGAGCCATAAGACAACAACAATCACTGCACAATAAAAACAGCGAGCAATATATAGCAAATGAAAACAACACAGTGTTGGCATAAAAACAGAAGACATAAACACTTAGTTGCAGATTAAAAGTCTGGTATAGGTCTTTGCAGGCACCGAAAAAACATAAGAGTAGTGGCCAGGTGAGCCTTCTTCCCTGAAAGAGCCAATACCCTTTTCCTGATCAACACCCACCTCACCTCTGAAGGTGGAGACAAGGCTTGCATCATGGGTCAGCATGATGGTTGGGCTGCTGCCAAAGGCCTCTGAGCCCGGAAGGTCCCACTGCTGATCTCTGGGTTCACCTCTGTTCCCATAGCCTTCATGGGGTGGTGGTAAAGCAACTCTCTCGGGGTCCGTGGGGTGGGGGGCAGTTTGCTGAGGACCCTCTGAAAGCTGAAGGCAGCACCGTGCGGACAGTGATGATCTTCATGTATGGGCAAACTGTCCTTCAAGTGCCTGGAGCCCAAGCCACTTCAGGGTGTATATAGGTAACACCAGGGCTTTCAATTCTGCTCAGCAACAAATCAGCAAACAATTAAACTCTTTCAAAATCAATGAGAAACATTCCCACCAGCTAATCTCAGTTTGCAGCTAACTGCAGTCTCCGAACAGTCTGCAAAGGCAGCCCCACATATAAAATATTGTAGTAGTCTAATCTGGAAGATACCAGGGTTTGGCTCACTGTGGCCCGGCCTGCTGTGATTGAAACCAGAGTGTCTGAAATACTTTACTGGGGATGTACTAAATCAAGTATGAACCGTGCTACTGTTTTGTACTGTTGCCCTTGCCAGATTGGGTTTATTGCTTTCTGGCAAAGGACCTGGGATCTCAGACCTCACTGACAGCTGTGTGTTCTTTTATGACCCTATGCACTCTAGAAACCCTCACCTGCAAAACGCTGGATGAGGAGGAGGAAAGCTCCATAATTTGCAGTTGAGGCCACACCAGTCAGACATTTGCTAGGGACATTTCCTGCCCACCGAGCATCTCTTCTCTGGCTCACCTCGAAGATTTATTATGGCACATTTCACCATTATAGTGTTCGCTGAAAAGGTTTAAAAAATTAATTAAGACTTGTACATAAAAACCAGGGTGGCAGCAAGTGAAGCAGAAAATGGCTGGGGGGGGGTGAGGGGGGAGTGAGGTAAGGTTTTTGTAGAAATGTTTCTGATTCTGGATTTGCTCTTCACACTCCAGTAATAATTTTGGACATTCAGAAACGTAGAGGCCTCATTGAACACTTGGTCAGTAAGTTCAAAAACACTTCAGGAGCCTCATTAACAATAATTTAAAGAAAAGATGCAATCTTTAAAAAAAGAAAGAAATTAATACTTTTCTTCAGCAGCAGACATTTTAAAAAAAATAAAAACCTCATTCTAATGTAGAAGTTCCCTCAAAATTAGCTTACTCCACGATATAAATTAGTTTTCTTTGTGATCTAAAATTGACTTGCCGTTCACTACTTAGTCAGAAAATAGCTGGTGAAAAGGCCTGGCCTCAGAGCTTTTGGACTGTAGACTCCTTTCATCCTGTAAACAAATGCTTCAGATTTAAAGCTTTCCCATAATTGTTATGCTAACCTTGGAGTGAAACCTCTCCATTTGCATTTGAAGGAGCTAAATATTAGGCAGGAAAGAAAGTGCTCTTTTTAAAAGCATGAGAAAATGTTCCTTCTTTTTGGTCTTCAACCATCTGGGCAGGCTCTGTTTTTCTCTCTCTGGCAAAGGCAGAAGAAGAGGAAAAGGGACACGGATGGTGGTAATCTTGCTTAAAAAAAAGTATTAAGAAATTCCTTCTAAACATGAATGGAAGAATGAATGAGACTTCCTATAGGGGAAGGGAAAAACAGTGTTCCAAGAGGATGTAAGAGAGTAGGAGGGGACAGGGGAGGGGGAGGAGGGAGGAATGGAACCTCAACTCAAGTCCGAGGCTATTTCAGCAATGCAAGATACTTGCGAGGATTGACGTGTTTGGTCTCACTCAGTGGTTTCTTGGTTTCACAGCCCAATCCCAAGCCTTACACCAAGGAGACATTCCTACATTTCTACAAATTCCTATATTTCATCCTACATTTCTCCTTGATTATACTGCATGTTGTTTAAAACGACCATTTGTGTAAGTAGGGCAAGGAGGTGAAGAGGTCAACACAGTGTGTGCCACATGGACCTTAGGCTAATTTCTTGGCTTATGTGCAGGACACAGTCAGCCAAAGTTAAGTACATTTAATTCCCACTGACTTCAAGTTGGGAGATTTAAGCAAGTGCTTAACTTCCTGTTCAGGTTAATGGGAGTTAAAATTATTTATCATTGGCTGCTGAGTTTAATTCTTAAAGATAATACTTAGCATTTGTATAGCACTTTCTGAGTCTGAAAAGATGCATCATCTTGATGGAATCCTTATCTGTAAGGTACAGAGGTATTATTATCCCCATATTGCAGTACGAGAACTGAGGCTGAGTCAGCCACAGGCAGCACAATCCTATACAGTCAGAAGTTAGTTCCACTGTGTTCAATGGAATTTACTATGTAAGTGTGCATAAGATTGGAGCCCTAGTGAGTTCACTGCAGAGGTGAGATTTGACCTGGGGAAGTCCTGAGTCACAGCCCAGTCATTCAGTTTATCAATAATGAAAACAAGGTTTAATTTGAGTCAAAGCTCAGCCCCAGATCTAGTTGTGTATGTGATGTAATGATTTCAAAGTGTCTCTGAGCATGTGCAGAATGCATTTCCTTCAGTATTCAGGAATAATAGGCAGGCTCTACAAATTTGCGGTTAGAGGGCATGATTTATAGGTGATTAAGTAAAGCTTCAAGGCATGCATGACCCCTCTTTCTAGGAAAAAAATAATTACGTGGAAGAGATTATACATCCCAGTGAGTGAATATTCATAGAGGAAAACCATGCAATAACTGCTTTTCTCTTAAAAAGAAATCTTGCAGTTGCATTTAGTAACAGGACTGAACAGGGAAGGGAAGGGGGCTAGGCATCAAAATGCAGAAATGCTCCAAGAGAAAATAGTTTTTACAAAATATTTTACATCTCCAATAGCTATATAAGTCATACTTTGCATGGGACAGTCTGAAACCTTGCTAACTAATGGTGGGGGTAGGGCTTAAAGCTTGTTTGAAGCTCTTGCTTTTGTTTTGACATTTGTCCATTGCATGATGTGAAATCCTGAGGTCATGAACCATCATACAATGTAGACCAAGCCTTTCCCTTAAGCTTGCACTTGTAAGTAATTTATAAAGGATTAATAAGGATTAATAAGGGAGTCCTAGTGCGGCTGTAAGCCTATAATAGGTGCTATACGCATAGCTATATACACTCTTGAGTAAATGAAATCACAGGACAAGTTATGTTACCCCCCCCCCCCCCATTGCAAAAGAAAAGATGGCTAAACATTCAGTTTGGCAGCCCACCAGCTGCCAAAAGAACCCCCCCGCCCAATAGTCAAGAAGCCATGAGAAAAGGGAAACTCAACCATATATATATGGTTCTCTCTCTCTCTCTCTCTCTCTCTCTCTCTCTCTCATTCATTCACGCACACGCACACGCACACGCACACGCACACATGTGTGTGACAACTTTATATATATATATATATATATATATATATATATATATATATATATATATATATATATATATGTATGTGTGTGTGTGTGTGTGTGTGTGTGTATATATATATATATACATATATACATACATATATACATACATACACACACATATTATATACACACACATATATATATAAAGTTGTCACACACACATGTGCGTGTGCGTGTGCGTGTGCATGAGTGAGTGTGAGAGAGAGAGAACGAGAACGCTCAGGTGGCTGAATGCCTATCACTTTTAAAGCAAAATGGGGCCACCCAAAACTAAGGTTGTGCTTTTGTACCTGGGTGCCAAATATGCAGAAGTCAAGAAGTGCATATATTTGTAAATTACAAATCAAGAAACAAACAAACAGACAAACAAAAGGGTTGATCATGTTCAATGACTTCCAGAATCCATAGACTGCTGAAAGTGTTAGCTGGAGGGGGGGGGGGGAACTGACAACCAGAAAGAAGGAGAGAATTGGCCTGCTTGAACCCATCACTTCTTGTAGTATCTAGGAGGACGGAATGACTGGCAGAAAAGGGGTGTGTGTGTGTGTGTGTGTGTGTGTGTGTGTGTGTGTGTGTGTGTGTGTGTGTGTTCGTGTGTGTGTGTCTTAGAGATAGGCGCCAAGAGGTATCAGCATCATACATGATAATATCCATAAACAATGCAAGAAGATGAATGCCCAAAATTCTACAGATGGAAGACAAAAAAGCCCATTCCAATGGTTCCAGTCAGACCCACATTGCAGTGTTAGCTGTATTCAAGTCGCTACACATCCCAAAGAGTTAAAATAAAATAAAAAAGCCCTAATTAGAAAACTCTACCTGTACCTTTTAAATCCCACAAGCAGCTGGACTAGGTTAGGGGTGGCATCGGAGGTCAGTCAGATTGGAAGTGGGCCCAAGAACCCAACCTCCATGGCAGGGCCCATCCTTTCACCCAGCCAACCCCTGAAGCATCTATAGCTGCTGCATATCATTCAATAGATAGCCTGCCCATTGGGCCCTGGCTTACTGGGCGATGATGGGCAGCATGTCCTCTTAAATGGTGTCTCAACATGGCTGTCCCTCTAAACATGGGGCTGTCATTTTTTTGTGGTTCTGCCTTTTTCCATATAGGTTAAATCAGCCTCCCAGTGTTTTTCACAACACATAGTTCTATTCAAAATGTGTTTATATATTTTGACATCATATGACATATTCTAGATGGGCCTCACTTGGCTTGCACACATGTCCGGTGGTGGCTCCAGCTTTTGGAGACTCTGGGACAACAGCCCTGTAAGCCCACACACACACACACACACACACACACACACGGCACACTTCCACATGCTTTGGAAAGAGAATGTGGTCCCCAGCTACCACCACCCCACCCCACCCCATGGTACCTAGGAACTAGGCAGTAGACAGATGCAAGTCCTATTTCATTCTGCCACTTGCAAAGAAGGAGGGCTCCCACTCATCCACTGCCAGGCTTCCAATTAGCCTTCTCAGCTGGGAAATCTAACTGGGCAGTGGGGTGGGCAAAAGTTCCTTCACCACCTCTGCTATAGTTATGAGTGGTACTGCAAAGGAGGACTTGCTTCTTGGGTGATGGTGGGAAGCCACTTGCAGCAGTAGACAGACATGGGCAGTGGTGGGGAGCAGTGACAGCAACAGACCATTTGGCCTCAAGGTTGGGTCCTGCATGGACAAAGACCTCCTTGGCATATGAGTCATGGCATATGCTATTCCCACAGGGCCCACCTGTGGAGTTATGCAACACACAGCCCAATCCTATTAAAAGCCCCATGCTCGGATGCAGCAGCACTGGGGTAGGCTCCGCTGCATCCAGCATGGGGCTGGAGGTCTCCTCGAGGAGGTGTCAAACCTCAGCAGCCCCTATGGGGCTGCTCGGAGGCACGCTAGCAAAATGGCTGGCACAGCTCCGAGAAGCCCCATGTCAGGCTTTCAAGCCCAGGATGGGGGTTGGGATTTGGTGGAGGCCTCCTCCACCGAGCCCACCCTCCTCCCCACTCTCTCCCTGCCCCGGAATGCCTCCTCCCTGCCTCCCTGCCACCCTCGCCCCGCCTTCCTGCCAGCCAGTGGAGAGCTTACCTGGCTCTGGTGGGAGCAACTCCATCCCTGGAGGAAGCCTGCTGGCCATACACAAAAATTGCAAAGAGCAAAGTGCAGCTGACTCACCATTCCTAAGCAGTGCTTGGCAAAGAGGCTGGGATTGCTGGCTCAGGTAAGATTGGTTTTGTTTGGATAAGAAAACCACTCTTTGTTTAAGGGCTTTGGTTTCATCCTTCCCAAAATGAAAGTGCTCTTCAAAACATGGCAGAGCTGTAGGTGTCCACTTATAATCAAATGTTGTATCAATTAAATATTCAGCCACTAAGTACAGGGCAGCATTCCTTCAATGGTGTTTGGACAAAAAAGGGAAATTGGGTTGTTAAGGAGGACAGGTTAAGAGCTTGTTTCCGGTTCTTTGTTTTCCAGGTTGCCTTCACTCTGATGGTTTTTGTTATAATACAAGTTCCTACCAGCCCCTGTGCTGAGGAACTAACAGCTAGCTGCCTCTTTGGGTCTCAAATCTCAATGAAACCTTTTGTTCAATTACCGATGTGGGTGTCGAAACTCGTAAAAGCTCAGGAATAGTTTTGCTTCTGAACCAAGACAACTACAAGAGGTGATTTTCCACCCGCTCTTATTAAAGTCAAGTTGCTGCTCACCCAGCATCCTAAGGCGGCATCAGTTTTCCTCCTGCCATGATGGCCAAGCGCCAACACAGGCCATAGTGGGGTGGTCCAGTTGGGGCACAAGTGGGCAAGGGGCAGAAGGCTACAGGCAGGTTCATGAGCCTGACTGAACCAGCTGTTGTAGGCAGCAGATTGGTGGGGGCTCCCACTGCCTACCTCTGCCACGACACCTCTTCCTTCTGCTCCCTGGGTTTAAAAAGGAAGAGTTGAAGGAGTGGAGGAGGAGAGCAGTGAGCAAGAACGTGAGAAAGATCATTCAACGATGAGGACATAAGAACATAAGAAGAGCCCTGCTGGGTCAGGCCAAAGGCCCATCTAGTCCAGCTTCCTGTATCTCACAGTGGCCCCACCAGATGCTTCCGAGAGCACACAGTCAACAAGATAACCTGTTTCCTGTTGTCACTCCCTTGCACCTGGCACACTGTCACTCCCTTGCACCTGGCACAGGACAATGGTAGGGTTGCTATGTTGCCCAGAAATCAAGGTATCACATTGATTTTAGACTTCCCACACACACACACACACAAACACACACAGTCATAGTGCATCATCTAGCTTGGACTTCTAAGCTGTCATTTAAAAGAAAATTTATACCTTTATAGTTGTGAGGAAAAACTTGAAACAGTGCAGGTTGTTGTGCAGGTGGAGAGTAGATCTTGCAGAGAACACCTCCTCTTCTCAACACTGGAAATTTATAATTATAGATGGCAAAACTGTCTATAGATGGTCAAAAACGCTGATCATGAAAGCTGCAGGGAGCCTGGGAATATATGGAACTTCCCTCAGTAGCATCTCCACTACCTTCTGCCTATCTCCATTTAAAGAGAGACCAGGATATGCTGGTCCTCTTTTAATGCCAGTGACTGTGTAGGGCCCTTATGCACACAACAACAGGCTATGTACATCTAGCCATATACAAAGACTCTGTGAGCTTGCTTGTTGAACCAATGGTTGTCCAAGGCTAGAAGGTGTTTGAAAGGTTGACTAACTTTATAAAGGGGCCCACATTCAAACAATTTTTGGAACATTGCTCTAATCTTAAAACTTATTTATTTATTTATTCATTCATTCATTCATTCATTCATTCATTCATTCATTCATTTATTTATAGTATTTGTATTCCACCTTTCCCCCACTAATGTGGGCACCCCAAGGCGGCTAACATAAAATATACACAGTAGATAAATAAAACAATAAAACTACACCTAAAATAACCACTCAAGGAACAGCAGATGATTTCGAAACAATAAATAGATGTAAAAACAAAGAACACACAGCATCAATAAAACAGCAGAAATAAAAGCAGCAATAAATAACACAAATCATAAAACAGGGCAAAACGTTAACATCAATAAAAGAGTAACAAAATGATAAAATACTAAGATGGCAATGTTACAACACAATGTTACAACACAATAAAAACAGTAATGAACCAGTAAAAAAAAAAACCCAGCAGTAAGATGGGAATAAACTGTGGGAACAACCGATCAACACAATGGAGATAACAAAAAAGAAAAGTTTTAAGCCCATGCTGGAACACCTCCAAGGAGGAGGTGGTTCTCAAATCAAATGGGAGAGAGCTCCATAGCTGCAGTGCCACCACAGAGAAGGCCCTACTTCTGGTCATTGCCCCCCTAATCTCTGTGAGGAGCAGCACACACAACATACCCTCCTCTATCAATCTAAAGGGTCCAGCTGAAATGTATGGGAGCAAGCAGTCCCATAGGTACCCATAGGTACCCTGGTCCCAAGCCATGAAGGGCCTTAAAGGTCAAAACCAGCACTTTGAATTGGGTCCAGAAATCAACCAACAGCCAGTGCAGCCACCAGAGCAATGCTCCAATGGAATTGAACTACTGAGCTCCAGTAACCACTCAGACCGCCTCATTCTGCACCAATGGCAGTTTCCGGACAGTCTTCAAAGGCAGCCCAACACAGAACATGTTGCAGTAATCTAACTGGGATGTTACCAAGACATAGACCAAATTTTTTGTAAGCCGCCTTGGGTCCCGTGGGGAGAAAGGCGGGATAGAAATATGGTAAATAAAATAAAAATAAATAAATTAGGTCCAATTAACTCAGGTATGGCTGCAACTGGCGCACCAGCCAAAGCTAAGCAATAGTCCCCCTGGCCACAGCTGCCACCTGGCAACCCAGGAGCAGCTGTGGATCTAAGAGCTCTGCACCTGTTCATGCAGAGGGAATGCAACCCCATTCAGAACAGGCCGATAGTCCAGCACCTACATCATGGATTTCCAGTCCAAGAGGGCCTCTGTTTTGTTCAGATTTAATTTCAGTCTGTTAGCCCACATCCAGCTCCCATCTGGCTCCAGACAGCGCTCCAAAACTTCAACAGCCTCCCCATTATTAGGTGGAAAGGAGGGAGCAAGCTGGCTATACTGTTGGCACCCCATGCCAAATTCCCAGGAGACCTGTCCCAGTGGTTTCATGTAGATGTTGAACAGCATGGGGGAATAAAATAGACCCCCCTGCAGCACCCCCACTTCCCATTCACTATAAGATTAAACCAGAAGCGTCACTAGGACGTGCATCACACCAAAGCAGGGGGGCGCGCGTCACCCTAGTGATGCTCTGACATTCGGCATGGCCAAAGGCCGCGCCACGATTTTGAGGGGGGGCGACCCGGCTGCACCCTTCCCCGGGTGCCCCCCCGCCCCGCGTCGCCCTCCGAACGCTCCAGGGCCTTCTAAAAGAAGGCCCATGCACTGCATCAATACGGGTATTTTTACCATTTTCGCGCATGCGCAGAGACCGTTTTGAGGGCAAGGGCCTGCCCTCTTGCCCTCAAAACGGTCTGCGTATGCGCGAAAATGGTAAAAATACCCGTATTGACGCACTGGGCCTTCTTTCAGAAGGCCCTGGAGCGCCGGCGGGGACGGACGCTCCGAGGCCGTCACCCCCTGACGGCCCCCCCCACCACGCTCCAGCGACGCCACTGGAACGGATGTTGCTGAAGACGTTGAGCTAAAAAGGCCCTTAGGATGGTGCATAACAGCCCAGCAGTGGCTCTCCACACTACAGCGTTCTCTTGTAACATTCCCCCTGCCCTGGATCTAAGCAGCCCAGCTCAACACATGGGGCAAATGGGCAGCCACTAGATTGCAGTCATTTTCTAATGCTGACATGGTGCCACAAATTGTGGCTTTGCACTGTGCAGATGTAACAAAGGCCCAGTCCTATGGATGAGCATGTATAGTTGGTGCACAGGATCTAGGACTTGACCTTAAGTAAAAGGGAGAAAAATATTTTCAAGCCACCACCAGTGTTAGTAAGACGAAACAAAGACGATTTGAGTGATAGGCCGGAAGAGTAGGCAAATCCAAGTTAAAGGAAGGAAAGAAAGGAAGAAGGAAGGACGATGACTGTGAGAAGCTGCATTATGCTTTTAAGGTCTTTGGCAGCATTTTCCTGACTCCCAGCATTGTCTCCAATGTCCTATTTCCTGGAAGGGGACAGTGACTAGGCTGCCAGATTCTATCAAGGCCTGCTTGACACAGGCACAAAAACGTGTATGACTATGAGGAGAGGTTCTCACACCTCCTCGAAGCCTCAAACCAGAAAAAATTATGGCCCTTTTTTAAATCTTCAGTAGGCACCAGCACACACCAGTGGACCAGTGTTATTCAAATGGACACCACAGGCCAGGATGGTGTGGAACCAATCACAGTATTTGTTAATGGAATAGTTAAAACCGTCTTCAAGCAGCATTCATGCAAACGGTCTTCGTTCAACGGCTATAATAAACCCATGCACACACTTTCAATCCATGCAAGGGAATAAATGCAAATATGTACCTTTCAAAGGAGAAATGTTACCTTGGCAAAATGCCCACTACCTACTCTGTCTGACAACATAAGTACCCAGAGCAGATCGTTTATCAAAGAAGCATTTCTGCACCGAAGAGCTGCGCAAAGATATATTTGAGTTATCTTGCATGTTCATTTGGCTTGTGACATTTGATACCACAGAACTGGGTCTAAGAATTTAAGCCATGCATTATTCATCAAGGAGAGCCAACAAGGCCAGACAGAGGCCTAGTTCTCAGTGATGTGTCTGGGCTGTACCACTTCAGGCTGATTAAATGCATAGAGATGTCCCTACCCGTAGAAAACTAGATGTCAGGGTATTAGTTGGGTCTCTGGCATGCTTGTTTTCTTTGTGCAGGGAACTTTTTGTATGGAGAACTTTTAATCCATGTGAGCCTTTGCCAGTTGTATGAAGTGATACTGCCAAAACCCAGGTTTATCACTTGGGTGAGAAATAGACCAGAGTGTCAGTGCTGAATTGTGGTATTTTGTGTTTCTCATATTCACCTGTTCCTGGCCTCTGCACATAAGAGTGTCAATGGTTTGCAAGCAACTGAGTTCATGTCTTTTTCTGAAGCAGCATTATCATAAATATAAGTGCATTCAAGGCAAACCTTGTAAGAAGGAGTTCCTACCGTAGTTATGGTAAGGGGAGACAGAAGAGGTCCACATATTTTGTCACTTTAAAATTTGCCCCGAATCAAGTTCTGGGAGTACTGATATGTGCAGAGATATCCTCTGCAACCAGCATTCATAATTTCAAATGAAGGGGCCTGACCTACACATGCAGTCTTTTGCACTTGGGTATCCGATTCTTCCTTTGAAGTGAACAGGTGCAAAAGATGTATATGTTTGCATCTGAGCATACCTGGATCATTCCAATGACTGGGAGGCTGGGGTAAAACATACGTTTCTTAGAGCAGTGAGTCCAAAGATACATGAAGATACTCACTCAGGACCACTTATAATCTTATTTTGCAACATCATCACATGCTCCGCACAGACCAAAGCCTTCATGATGGCATGGCATCCAGATATAATATTTGACATTAGCCATGATATTAATGAATGACACTATAAGCAAATTATAATTTGCATTACAGCCCTGAAGACAAATATAGTAATATAACAGATACTTTTGCAACCAGACGGAAATAGGTAAGAAGTTGCCTATTAAGTCCTGGGCACGTCGCAAATGCAAATACCCTGCAAAGCACCAGATGAGAACAAAATGGTGAGCTGAAGACCAAGACTGCATTGAGAAATATTTCACTTTACATTTTGGAAGAGTGCATTTATCCTTTGAAGTTGGGCTGTGTTTATCCTTTGAAGGCCCTTTTCTGCTTGCTTTCAAAATGTATCTAAATTAACAGCACACTGGTCATTAAAATAGGTTATCAAAGGCACACACTGTGGAGAGAAAAGAATATTCCAGGCAGAAACTACAAGGAAGTGTCAGCTTCAAACTCTTTCAAGTGATTTTCATATTGTCAGAACTTTCTCAACAGTCTCTGAATGTTAAGTCACAAAAGCTAATGAAATAACAGCTGTAAGCTGTTCATGCAATTCTGTAAGGAAACTGGGCAGTAGAAAAATATCCCGTGATAGAAGACATGAATGAATATTCAACATATTGGTCACTGGGATGCAACACAATATCACAACTCTTCTGTTGTATATTGTGAATCTATCATTAGGTATTCCGTTTTTACAACTGAATAATATAATACTAATTAAGGCTTCAGCACAATTACAGTGATGCCTCGCAAGACGAATGCCTCGCGCAACGAAAAACTCGCAAGACGAAAGCGTCTTGCGAGTTTTTTGTTGACTCGCAAGATGAAGTTTCTTGCGGAAAAAACTTCGTCTTGCGAGGCATCACTCCCCGCGCCGGGGCATCACTCCCTGCATCCTCCCCGCGCCACGACCGGTGGCCAGGGCTTTCTGAAGAAGGCCGCTGCATCGTTGCCCTATTTATCCTTTTTTTTAGCGCATGCGCAGAACATTTCTGAAACGTTCTGCAGATGCACTAAAAAAAAGGATAAATAGGGCGACGACGCAGCGGCCTTCTTCAGAAAGCCCTGGCCGCTGGTCATGGCGGACGATCCAGGGCTTTTTCCGGCTCCGAGGCCGGGGGAGAAACCTTCGGAGCGCCCGTCCGCTTCAACAGGCGCGCGCTCCATGGAATGCCGCCCGAGCCACGGAGCCGCCCGGAGCTGCCCTTTCCCCGCCTCTGCTCCGAGGCCTCCGGAGGATCCTCCGGAGGCTCTGAAGCATCCGGCGCGGGGAGGATGCGGGGAGTGATGCCCCGCCGGTGCTCTGCCTCACAAGACGAAATTATTCGCAAGACGACACGTCTTGCGGAACGAATGAATTTCGTCTTGCGAGGTACCACTGTATTTTCCCTCTAACTCTGGCGCAGTCGTATGACTCAGTTAGGTAGTCAGCTAATCTTCATGTGTCACAATCAGTTGACCTACTAGAAGACCATCACGTGGTGGTGCGACTTTAAGTGTGGCCCGAGAGCAGGGGTATAAAAAGGGAATAAACATATTTTCATTCCCTTTGCTTACAACAATAATACAAAACTGGCGACAGATTAAACCAACGTGGATTGTTTGACATAAAGAGGGTGGTGTGTTTTGTTTTGTGTTTTTAACATTTCAGGCTAGTTTATTTATTTTATTTATTTATTTACACTATTTTTACCCCGCCTTTCTCCCCGAAGGGACCCAAGGCGGCTTACAACATGGGATACAAATAATCACATTTAAAACAGTAAAAAACAATCCACAAAAGCTGGTGAAACATCATCTAAAATTAATAAAAACACATCAAATTACAATTAAAACAGAAGCATAAAAAAGCATTAAAAAGCAGCAACACCCCACCTGTGCAGGATGTTAAAAAAGGCAAGGACTCAGAAGGCCTCCTTAAACAGGAAAGTTTTCAGGCCTCGCCGGAAGGTCTCCAGGGAGGGAGCAGTGCGTAAATCAAGAGGGAGGGAATTCCATAGGGTTGGTGCCACTACTGAGAAGGCCCTATTTCTGGCCGCCGCCCCTCGCACCTCCCTGGGCGATGGTACCCTCAAAAGGGCCTTCTCTGATGACCTAAGGAGACGAGCTGGAATATATGGAAGTAGGCGGTCTCTCAGATATCCTGGCCCCAGGCCGTATAGGGCTTTAAAGGTCAAAACCAGCACCTTGAATTGGGCCCGGAAACGAATTGGCAGCCAGTGCAGCCGCTGAAGAAGCGGCCCGACAGAGTCGAACCGCCTACCCCCAGTAACCACACGGGCCGCCGCATTCTGCACTAATTGCAGTTTCCGAACCGTCTTCAAGGGCAGCCCCACGTAGAGCGCGTTACAATAATCTAATCGCGATGTCACTGTGGCATGGATCACCGTGGTCAAGTCTGCACGATCCAAGTACGGCTGTTAGGCTGTAGTCCTAAGCAGGGGTTAATTAACCCATGGCCAGGCCACTATTTCAGGTATTTTGGGCCCCCTCCAGCTTTCAGGTATTTTGGGGGGCCCTCCAGCACTTCAATCCTTCACTCCACTACAGCTTTTTGGGACATTGACAGGCGATGCAGGGCCCTGTTCCTGCAGGGCCCCTAGGCTGAAGCCTAGTCAGCCTTATGGATACACCCCAGGTCCTAAGCAGCACACTTATTAGGGAAAGTGCCATTAAACTCAGCGGACCTTAATTCTGAGTCAACATGCTTAGGATCACACTACAAATGTGAATTAAAAAAAACTTGCTTCACATGACTGCAGTATGAAATAGATCAGCTTCATTCTGTAGTGTTGAACATTTCAATAATACATAGCTGGTATGTTACCCCTTCACACACATCCCCCACCCCACCCCTACAATCCACGGGAAGAGTGAAAGCCAACAAGGCCCATTAAAGTGTCACAACACACAGTCCAAAATGAAGCAAAGTGGTGTTGGAAGTGAAGGTTTTTCGAAGACAGCAGAGGAAATCATGGAGCACAATGCATGCAGAATATTGGGGGGAGGGGTGTTTCCTTCCTTGTACCCCTCCCAACTCTAGTCCTGTCGGCATCTTCCCCCCCCCCCCTTTCCTATTTTATGGTCTCAGTGCTAGCACACAAGGGTGTGTTCTTTCAGGTTCATAGCCTTGACTAATGGAATTGCTCTAAATAACATTTTGATCTTGTAAGGTCATACAGAGTGCTATACCTTTCCTTTAATGATTCAGGTCTGGACTAAGCATTTCCCAGAATTGAGATGGTAATGAAGTCATTAGTTTCTTCCTACTTGAAGCTCTGGCTAGAAAAGGGAATTCTATGGGTAGAGCCTGAGAGGGCCTTTTTTATGCAGCTCATACCCAGCTGAGCTATAACACCTGTTACATTTTCCCAGGAGCCTGAGCTACAGAGTCCTTCTCAATGTATTTGCTCTTCTTAGCCTTCTTCAGCGCAGGGACAAAAGCTGAGCAACTGTGTTTTCTGAGGCAGGGCTAATTGAAAATTTCTGACCAGTGCAAATGTCAAAGCCCCTAATAAGGCCTTCTTGATTATTTCCACATTGCCTTTCATAATGCAAACCTCCAACTAATTAAGAAATTGACATTTGAGTTTTTCTGAATTCCTCACCCCATCAGACAGATTGAGCAGATATGTGAGAAAGGGAAAGGGTTTTGTCAGTGTGTTGTTTTCTTTAATCAAACACAACAATTACGTCACCATCCTAGATTGTGTTATCCTACCCGTGAATGGGGAAATTAAGTTGACTTTAAAAATAGAAGATTGATAAGACTGAAATGCAAAATGTTTAATTGCTGTGTTGAGTGATGTGGACAAGCATCAGTAACTGTATGTTATATGGGACCAGAATCCGACCTTCGTTCACCACTGAGCAACATATCAACAAAAGTCATCACCATGGGAATTCTGAAATGTCCATGATCTTCTGAGAAGCTAGAAAGCAGTGTGACCCACCCAACCCCCACATGTATAATGATGGGAGATGCTTCTTTTCGGCTATATGGTCCTTAGAAAAACGTTTCAAGGGCACCTGAATACGCCTGCCGATGGTATCACCACTCCCCCTCTCTTTCTCCCTCTCGACTCCACCTCTGGTCTCAATACAGTCTAACAGTCTGCATTAGGAGATGTTGCAGTCATGTACAGTATATCAGTACAGTATGCTTGCTGTTGTGTCGCTCTAATAATCTCCTCGTTTGCATCAAGGCTGTGTGAAAACCACAACTATCGCAGCAGAGGCCTTCCATTATCTACTGAAAATATAGCTTGGCAAACCTGTATATATTTTTCCTTAGCTCCAGAGAATCATGGCAATTCGGATTCATACGCCCATACAAAAAGACTCTGTTGTTGTCCAGCAAATAGGCCTCTAGCTACAAGAATATGGTGGTGTTTCATTTTGGTGTAATAATCAGTGGGACTTGCAGCCTGCAGCATCACAATGTTACAGAGTTGGAGGAGCCTTGTAAGCCAACCCATCCAATCCTCTGCTTCATGACCACATATTCAAAAGAAGTGCCAATGACTCTCTCTGAAGGGACTTCTTATTTACTGGGGCTTTAAATAATCATGCGAATGCTTTGGACAGGATAACCCAGATTCAAACCCCACTCAGCCACAAAGCTCTCTGGTTGTTCTGGGGCCAGTGAATCTCTCTCAGCGTAACCTACCTCACAGGGTTGTTGTGAGGATTCCAGCATTAGCATCAGTGAGACTGTATTAAACCAACATTTTTAGTGAAAAACAATGCATGAAGAAGTAAATGTAGGATTAAAAAGAATTAGGGCTGTAAATTTTAATCAGTAGATTAATTAACTAAAGCTATATGACCTGAGCCTACAAAGAGTTTGCCGTACCTAAGTGCCTTGGAAGTAGGCACACACTGTGTACGATCAAGCCACTTGTTGATTAATTTTAATTGGTAGAGTTGCAAGTTAAGGCCACATATTTAAAACTATTTGATTCCTAGCTTCCTACTATATAGCAGATAAGAAAAGTAGAAAATATGTGGTATTTCCTTGCAATAATAAAAGCCTAGGCCAGGGGTTTTCAAGATCCACGGTGCAACATACCACCTCCCATGCTATGGACCTCTCAACGTACCACCGGAAGTAACTGGCAATGATGTCATCATCAGTTACTTCCGGGTTTGAGACCTCGGCCCGAGTCTGCAGACGCCGGTAAGAGACTCAGAGCAGTTGGGAGGGCTTTTCTCCCTCCCAACTGCTCTGACACACTGGAGCCCTGCCCACCAAGCCAAGCCTCTTACCGGTGTTTGCAGACTCGCACCGAGGTCTCCATAACATGAGGTGCCAAATGTGCCACCGGCACCCACCTCATATACCACCGGTTAAAAGGTTAAAAACCTCTGGCCTAGGCTTATATCCTAAGGAGCGCACACAGAAGGACAGTTATACACAGAAGCAAGTATTTCTGTCACCTCCTTGGCATTAAAACTCTCTGTGTGTGTCAAAAATCTCCAGGGGAGCAGGGGGCACCCTCCCCCCTGAACAGACCTCCATAGGTGACAGAGGATTGCAGAATTAAAGGAAGAGCAACAAATATCCGCTCTTCTTGTGTGAATGGAAATGCCCGCCATTCACAGAACTTACAGTCCAATCTTACCTAAATCCCTGTGCGGCAATGCAGCAGTGCCGGCACAGCTACCTCTGTATATCCCGCAGGGGATTTCAGCTGCTGGAGGTCTCCCCGGGGTAAGGGGACCTTTGTTCTCTTGCCTCAGGGTAAGCCCTAGCAGCCGCTATGGGTAAACGTGGACCTGCACCAACTCAATTGCTGGTGTAAATCCGCATTGACACGGGAAGGCGGATCAGCCCGGGAAGGGGGTTAGGATTCGGCGTGCACTGCCACCGTTGATCCCGCACTTTCACGGGCCTGATCCTCCCTCCTCCCCACCCTGCCACCGCCCCATTCAGCTCACACACACACACGTTCAACCCCCTCCCTGCCTCCCTCCAACCCCTGCGTGGGTTTACCTGCTCCAGCAGATTTCCATGGGTCCGCCGGTACAGAGGAGGCTGCTCTGGCCTCCCCACCAGTGAACCTGCAGCGTGCATCAGCAGAGGCTGCTATGCGACTGCCGTAAAGCAGCCTCCGCTGGTGCAATGCTAGTTATGCTGGCGGGGGAGGGGCTAGGATTGGTCCGTTAGGCTCTAAGCCAGGGGTTCTCAACTTTACCCATACGCGGGCCTCCAGTTGCTCTGTGTACCCATGATTTCGGCCCCCCATGTACCACAGGTTGAGAACCACTGCTCTAAGCTATTGCTTTAAAAAAATGTAAGTCATCTTGCACTTCCTTTAATATCTCAGAACGTTACCTACACTGAGTTTTTGGTAATATGAACATTTAATTAAATAACTGATCAATTAATTAATAGGTTAGAAAGTTGATTGGTCAACTAGAAATGATTTAATTAGTCAATGATCCTAATAAGAATATATAATGTATTAAAGATTATCTCTGTGTCTCACATCTTGGATGCAAGGGTGGGGAGATATATGTCAGAAGAAAATAATGTGAAACAATGATACATTATATATGGAAGGGTGGTATTACAGCAAAATAATGTACAGTTCCTTAATCTTGTGTATTTAACCATTATCTTTTTTTTTAACATCAGCACTCTGTATGGATTTATTAAGTGTTAATTTTACTGTAACCTTTTCAAACTATCAGGGACCAGAGTCAGATCCTTCCTATATTTGCCAGAAATGATTATACAAATATACTGACTCTGCTTATTTTGAGAGAAATGTTTGGCCTGGTGAATACAAACACAAAGGAGGTGAAATTTATGAGTGACAGGGCACAATGAACAGGACTGAGGCATATGTAACATGGAAGAGCAGCATAAAGGATTTAAGGAGTGTGAAACTGTAGCATCGGAAGGGGCAGCGAACACCAACTGGAACGACCTCCAAATGGCAGGACATGCAATATGCAACACACTCCCTGACATGTGCTTCTGATACATCAATTCAAGCAACAATGTGGATAACTGCGTGAAATACCTCTGTGCTGTTGCACAGTTGCACAAAGGCAGGTCCACAACTGACTTCTTTTCCCGGCCACTACCGTATTTGAGTGGTTTCAAAATGCCCAAATCACTTGGAGAGACTTCTCTACAAACAGCCAGGAAAAGCTGTTGTTGCAATGGGGTGTTAAAAAAGCTGAACTGTGGTTATTATCAGGGATGTGGATCAAGTCTCTGACTCTAAGTCTTGAGTCAAGTCTCAAGTCTCTGTGTCTAAGTCTCAAGTCAAGTCCCAAATTTTTGCCCCCAGGTCCCGAGTCTTTGGCTGTGAGTTGCGAGTCCCTATCTATTTAATAGGGAAAGTGGGTTTAAACCTGAATAAAATTGGACTTGTCGTAAAAGGCTCCAAGTCTTGAGTCGAGTCTTTCACAACCGCCGAGTCAAGTAAGTCCGAGTCAAGTCATTGATGAGTCTGACTCAAGTCTGGGTCAATAGAGTCTACATCACTGGCTATCAACTCAAGTCTACATCACTGGCTATTATTCACATTTGCATCCCTCCCTTCCTCCACTGAGCTCAGGAAATGGGGTACCGTCTTGATTATCCATGGTGTTCAGGGCTGTGGGTTACATCATTTCATCCTCACTGCACTCCCATGAGGTAGGTTAGACTGACCGAGATTCAATAGAGCCCAAGGATATCGAGTGAGCTTCATGGCAGAGTACGAATTTGAACCCAGGTCTCCCTGGCCAAAGTCCAGCACTGTAACCACTGCACCACACTAGCTCAGCACATAGTGTTAGTAGGCAAATGAGCAGATCAGCCTATACCACCACAGCTAAAAATTAGCACCACCATTTGGTAGGATGGAAGTTGTCAAGAAAAATTGATGTATCAATGTGTTCGATCACGTGCTAAAAACAAACAAAACCCTTCAGCACAATCCTAACTCCCCACATGGCGATGCAGTGGCGCCAACGTGGCACCCACTGTATGCTGCGGGGAGTTTTGGACTCTGTAGGCCTTCTCGGGATAAGGGAACATTTGTTCCCTTGCCCCAGGTAAGCCTGTGCTGGGCTGCCGGGTCTACTCAGATCTGCACCAACTCCATAGTTGGCATAAGGCCACATACACCCATGAAGGCAGATCAAGCCCGGGAACAGGGGTTGGATTCGGCAAACCCGCCCCCTTCTCAGTCCCAATATGCCCTCCTCCTTGCCCCGTCACTGCCCCATTCCGCCCACCCCCGCCTTCCTCCCACCCCCTGAGCTCACTTACTGAGGCAGGCAAGTGTCCATCAACTGCTGGTGCGGGGAGCTGGCCACTTGCCATTTGCGGTGACAGCCAGGCTGCGCAGTCCAGCATGTCGCCTTTTGCGACAGCTGGAAAGCACCTATAACACAACCAGAACGCTTGTTCTGGGGGCATTATGTGCCCATAAAATTGGACCACTTGTGATGTTTTAGGGCCAAACTGGACATGCCTAAGTGTGCAGTGTTATCTGATGGGGGGAGGGGGGTAAAAGCCTTTTTTTTATTAAGAGCAAACAGGGATGTGAGAAACCACAGTGGGAGGGTAGAGGGGCTGTAACACTTTGCCCGGATAGTGATTGTGATCCCAATCACAGAGCCCCTGCATGCTATTTGTAGTTTTAAAAAGCCTTCTATTGACTTGCAGTGGAAGGTTTTTTGGAAACTAAACATAGCAATGTACATACATAGCTATGAAATAAACATAGCAAGGAGAGGGCCGCCATGATTGGGATCAAAACCACAGCAAGGGCAAATCACAACAAATGAAAGACTTAGAATGAAAGCTCCTGTCCTGGGGCAGGTGCAGTGGTGTTGCCCAGTTCTAGAACTGCAAGCCAGCAGCTGGAAGAAGGGCAGGAAGCAAACACATCGGTGCAGGAGAGATTTCTGGAAGCACCTGCAAGGGCCACACCTGTTAAATCAAGTCTGCCGCCCGCACTCATCCACGTACAGGAGTGAAATCATATCAGTACCTACCTACCTCAAGGCACTTCAGCAAGCAGAAGAGCAAATTTCAGAAAAGGTTGCAAGTACAGAAAGGGAGCAGGCAGGCAGGCTTTCTTTCCCATCCCAGACAGCAAGGACATACAATACACGATGTTCTATTTCTATTTCATTCATTCATGGTTGTTGCTTTTTTTTTTTTTTAAAGTGGGGGGAAAATCCTGAGGAAAGTAGAACGCTGCGTTTTATTTTGTTGCAGTGCCCCAGAGAAGGGCCTCCAATACAGAGGCATTGCTTTTACAAACGCATCCCTTGCCTTCTCTCCCTCTCTCTCTCTCTCTTTTAAATCCAAATTCCTCATTTGTTTAGCCTGAAATCCTCTACAGATTCCCACAAACTATTTCCTTTTCTCTCCCCTTTTTTCCATAATCAAACCAACTCCCTCCTTGGCCCCCTCCTCCCTCTCTCCCTCCTTTTTAATGAAGAGAAGTTCAGAGACTTTTTTCCCCCCCATGAATAGATGGCAGGCACCTGGGAGTTATGAATTTTAAAGTGATCATTTTCTTTCAGCCATTCGGGACAATGGGGATCTCCTTTTGACTCAGTTTCACAGCTTTGAGAGGCTCTCAGATCAGCCACATTCCAATCAGATTGGAGTCAGATCAGAGCTATGTTGGGCTGCATCAAGGTCTCTCAGAGAAAGACAAGGAGCAGATGGCCAACACTGAGCTCTCCTCCCCTTTTCAGACGGCAATGGAAGGCAATGTGGGAAAGCGTTCCTCCAGCATTGCCTATTGATTGCTGAATAGGACCACCACATGCCACCAGCCTGTAGGTATGAACCTCTGTTAACAGATGGTGAGATCATTATGAGCAATTAATTCCTTTAATGTATCAGTGGGAACATGTTGGAAAGTCTGAGGCAAGCAGCACCGAGTGAATAGTGAGCGCCTCGCTCCTCGGGGAAAGCCGCTGCCGCAGCCACATCACTGAAGGATGGGAATTTTCTTCAAGGGCTCCTATGTGCACACTGAGAGAGAACTGCCGCTAGCTCTTTTGGGCCACAGAATGCAGGCATGGTTTTTATTAGCTAACAGGCCTCCCCTTGTTGATCTGCACAATTAATAACAGATTTCCTCCCCCCCAAGGTCATTTTTAGTCACACAAACAATTCAAAAACAACAGGGAGAAACTTCTAAAAGTATTACTAGGCAGGGCAAATGTGAAGGAATGGTTGAAAAGATAAGACAACAAATTCCTACTGCCCTTATGATTTGTAATTTTGTTGATGATTAGGATTTGTTTTGTTTTTTAAATTGCTAGCTTGAAAAGAGCTACAAAAAGAGTAAAATACCTGATAATCCAATCCTAATAATAATATCAATAATAATACTAGTAGAAGTGTTTTGGGTCTTTATTGTGTGTGTGTGTGTGTGTGTGTGTGTGTGTGTGTGTGTGTGTGTGTGTGTGTATTGTGGATGGGAGGCTGAGGCTGATCGTAAACCAGAGACCCAGTGGGATGTAGTGGTTAGCATTGAAACAGGAAGATCCGAGTTCAAATCCCCAATCAGCCATGAAGCTTCCTGCAGAGGCGTTGCCTGATAGGGGGCGGGGGGTGGTGGGCCCCAGGGCGTAGGGCTCAGGGGGTGGGGCGGGGCTCCTCAGGTTTCGGGTTTTTTCGTATTTTTCTGCGTTTTTTAAACTATTTTCGTGGTTTTTAAAGTCTTAACGGGGCATCTGCATGTATATGTATGCTTTCCCCCACTTATCTTGTTGATGTAAGGCTTCCAGCGACGATCTTCTTCCTGCTCCCGGGCGCATCTTCTCCCTGCGCCCGGGCGCGAGCTCTTCTCCCTGTGCCTGGGTGCGAGCTGAGTTTGCGCACGCGCAGAAGGTCAGCTGGAAACTTCGTTGTTCTGTGCATGTGCAAGTCTTCCACAGTTCGCGCAAGCACAGAACAACGAAGTTTCCAGCCAACCTTCTGCGCCTGCGCAAACTCAGGAAAGCGCTGCTGGGCACTTTACGGAGCTCGCGCCCGGGCGCAGGGAGAAGATGCGCCCGGGAGCTGGAAGAAGATCGTCGCTGGAAGCCTTACATTAACAAGATAAGTGGGGGAAAGCATACATATACATACAGATGCCCCGTTTAAGACTTAAAAAAACATGAAAATAGTTTAAAAAATGCAGAAAAATACGAAAAAAACGTTTAAAAAATAAGGGGGCTCCGGGCGGGCCAGGGGGGTGGGGCGGCGGGGGTACCGGCACCAACGTGCTCTGGACGCAGCGACGCCACTGGCTTCCTGTGTGGCCTTGGACCCGCCACTATCTCTCAGCCTTACCTACCTCACAGGGTTGTTGCAAGGATAAAAAGGAGGGAAAAGAGCACCCTGAGTTCCTTGGAGGAACAGCAGTGTACAAATAAGTCCCCTATGTACATACCAATTCCGTTCCAGAAGTCTGTACGGAAGTCAGAATTTATGTTGCTCAAAACATATGTAGCTCTTGCCTGTGCAGAAGCACCACAAAGGACATACTGTGCCTGCGCAAAAGTACCAATGCAACTATCCGTAATTCAGACATCCATAACTTGGATGCCCATAACTCACGAAGCCGGTGTAGTGTATAAGATGTGAAAAATAAGGAGACCGAGGGCCCAATCCTATCCAACTTTCCAGTGCCAATGCAGCCCCAAGGTAAGGGAACAAATGTTCCCTTACCCAAAGGTATAGCTACACCCCCCCAGGGGGGACCGTCGCTGTAACACCCCCATGTGACGTCACAATCCAGTGGCAATTCTGCAGCGGCGCGGCAAAAAAGCACACACCCCTGGTGGTTTTTCGACAGTTTTTCGGCCATTTGTGGCGTGGGCGGGCGGGCGAATCCTGTTGCTGCAAATGGCCTAAAAAAGGAAAAATGGAGAAAACGCCGGGGTGCTTTTTTGCTGCGCCGCCACCGAATTGTCGGCAAATCCAGCGGCAATTGCATGTCAACCCCCACTGTGTGTCAACCCCCGCACCCAGGGGCCTACCGCCCCATCCCCCCTAACGACGCCTCTGCCTTTACCTTGAGGAGGCCTCCATGACTACCCCCCACCACATTGGCATGGCTGCGTTGGTGCTGAAAAATTGGATAGGATTGGGCCCTGACCTATAAGAACAGCTGTACTGGAAACACCCTGTTTCCAGTGGTTGCCAGCAGTCGCGTCACAGGGACGCGCGACATCCCAGAGCGGGGTCACGCGTCACCTTTAAGAGCGTGGCTCCGCCCCCACGCGTGACATCACGCGCAGGCGCGGAGCACCCCCGCGCTGTTTTCAGCTCATTTTAGAGCCAAACGGACGCGAGGGAGGGCGGGAGGGCCCACCTCCAACGACTGTGAGTACCGGGGAGGACGCGCGTCGCCCCAGGGCGGCCCGCCCCGCGCGCTTCCCTTTGTCAACGCCAGTGGTTGCCAGTCATGTCAATCTGGGAAGCATACAAACAAGGCACGTCAGCAACAGTCCTCACACCATGGCTTATCCTCAGCATCTGATCTCGGGAGGTGTAGTACCACTGAACATGAAGATTGTTATTAGCTATCCTAGTCAATAGCTCTTGATAGACCCATGCTCCATGAACATGTCTATAAAACAAAACAAAAGAAACCCCCAGTGAATTCCATAGGTTAATTATGCATTCTGAATACAACCCTTAGCGCCATACAACCTGAATACAACCCTTAGAATACAACCACATGGATATGCATGTGAAAAGAACCAGAAAGCTACTAAGGGGCTTTATAAAGGAAATGAGTATGTCCCCCATCTACTAAACATATACATATGGATTCTGGGATTAAAAAAAATACTAGGCAAACCAACAGTACTGTACTTTGAAATAATAAGTTTCCACTAGTTTCCCTCTAGTTTGGAACTCATTGCAGATCTCAGTTTCCAGTCCTACCCCTGAAATTACATTTCTGCATTTTGGGGAGAGAAAAGGATTTACACATGGAAAGACGGAAGAAACAATACAGCCAACCAGTTCCTGAGTGTCAAAGTGCTTGGAAATAGTGAACAGGAAATACAAGCAACAATTCACTTATTCATATTTAAATGAATATTTATTCATTTAAATAAATGAACCCCCCCTGTAATTAAAACACTCAAGTAGTGTGCCCGAAATTTACATAACTGTACAACTGGTTATGTAAGTGAACAGCAAATGATAGTTAACCTTGAAGTGTATTCTCTTAATGGAGCAAACCTGGCTTTAGTTCAATAAATTAAAGTGGAGAGATTTCATAAAAAAACATTCTTTTTAAATCACTTCCACTGTTGAAACCTAATGGGCATTTGTCAGTTATTTCCCTTAGATTCTTATTTGCCATATAACGCTAAAAATATTTGGGGGAGAATCATTGTGCAGCAGGAAAGACACTGATGCAGTTTGTGTTGCTTTCTCCTTATTCTTTGCACTTTGCATTCATGCCACTCTCTGGAAAGCCTTGATAAGAATATCAGAATATTGAATCAAAACGTCTAACTTGCTTGTCTGAGATATCCCTTCCCCTTTATCCTCCACCCTCCTATATATTCACAGTCCCTATTGGATTTCTAACTGTCTCTTCCCTGCATGTACTGGTCGAGTACTCCCAACGCACAGCAAATATTTCAGGTGGGAGAGAATAGAGACTTTTGCATAGGGTTAGATAGGAAAGCAACATTCCACAACTTTTCTGTTAAAACAGTTTTGCGTGGCATGATAAACCCCTTGCAGAATGGAACTGTTCACAAAGGAAACTGCATGTTCTCTACTATCCCAGCACTGATTATGTTAAACCAGTAACAATCTTGTTCTGCCTGTGATACAGTTGCAGGAGGAGGGGTGTGTGCAGTGTGTTTCTAAAGCAACCTTGCATGGGTTTTGGTTTGCAAGAGAAAAATTGGAGAATGCAAGTGTCACAAAAGTATAATGCTCATTTTTATGTATTCATTTGCAAATGTGAAAACTAGCGCTATCAACCATGTCCAGCAATGCATTCTTTAGAGGATATTGTTTGTGGGTTTGCTTGGGTTTGTTTATATATATATATATATATATATATATATATATATATATATATATATATATATATATATATATATATATATATATTTGGGGGGGTCAAAAAAGAAAAGACTCTGATTACTTGGCTATTGAAAACGTGGGTGGGGGGGGAGAGAACCCACCTGCAATTTGTGCTTTTCTCACAATGTACACCATTGTACTTCAGGCAAATATACATTGTATGGACTTCAGTTCTAGCCCTTATCACTGAAGAAGAAGAATTCACACTGTGAATTACCATCTTTCCCAGCATCTAGCCTTAGTCCAGGACAGCACAATAATAAACAAGAAGCCCTTTTGTCTGTTAAAACATTGTTCTTCATTACAACATGAAACGCAAATGGTCTTTCAATAGAGGAAGAGGGACAAATAGCCCCTGGTGGAGGAGAAAGGAGGGTGGAGAGACTGAGGATTCTGGATCACTAGCTGATGCATCTCACAAAATACGTAGATATATGCCAGCTGTCAATCTGTTCCTCAGCAGCCCACCCATCTATGACTTTGGAAAGCACATAAAGCATAGACGGTCAGGTTCATAAGTTCAGTACAAACCTAGATTTGGAAGAGATGACATGGAAGAGTATCCAAATTGCCATCCATAGAAGGCTTATGAAATTCACCTGTGTCCAATATCTGGATGAAGTGTAACAAATCAGCAGGATTATACTGCTAAGAGGATAGAATTAGGTAAGCATGGGCAATTGACAGCAGGCAATTTAGAATGTAAATGTAAGAATCATATTTTTGTGTGCTAAAAATGGCTAATCAATCACAATTCAGTGTTACTGTTTGTCTAGGCTCGTTCTTCTTTTATGCCGGTCGCGATTGTCCAAGGCAAGCTTGAAGATGCGCTGTTTCTCCAGAACCATTTGCCCCTGGCTCCTCCAAGCTGGCAACGGAGTCCTAGACATATGTATTTGAAACTTCCGACCAAACGTGTTTCAAAAATGCCAGGAACGCGTACAAACAATTAGAAGCCAGCCAAACTCCTATCCATATGGATTCACAGAAGAGGAACAGCACTGGCTGCTTTGCAAGGCCCAAATGGCGAAGCACCAAACCATTTTCTTCTCAGCTTTGCCCCAAGCAATGTGGCAAATCTGAGCTTGCTAAGCCATTATACTGTTTCCCCTTACAAGGCTTAAAAGGGTTCAGTATATATTTTATGGCAAAGAAATGGTGTGTGAACTTGGTACTTTATCTCTGTGCCTCTTTGTCTAGTAGTTTCCTATGCGTGTGTGAGTGTCATTTTGTGTGTGTGTGTGTGTGTGTGTGTGTGTGTGTGTGTGTGTGTTTAATTAGAAAGCTCTATTTTCCAAGAGCTGAAATATGCGAGCACATTTCTCAATGAGACTAATTAAGGTAAAAGTGATAGTCTTCTTGTCATTGTCGAAGTCAATGACCCAGTGCATTCTTAATTAAAGCACATTTGAAGTTAAGTTGATTGCAAGGTCCTCCAAAAAACATGCAGTATCCACCTTTTCAAGCCCTTTTGCTAATACTAGTGTTAGAGATCCTTGATGAGGTCACTAAGCATGGATTAGTTACCCCTTCGTACACTTTAATCACTTCTTTCTTCGCCCAAGTTGGTAGTTAAAAAGGGGTGGTTCTTCTTTTAAGTTCCTTTAATTAGCTCACATGTGTAAGCTAAGTTACAGATATTTGCATAGAATTTTCGCACAAAAATAAAATACAGTAACGTGATCTTGCAAACACCTCCATTGTCAGCAGTTGCTGTGAAAAACAGAAGGGCAGTTCAGCAAGGGCAGCCTATAAGCTTCACAGTACTCAAAAACACGATGGATTTCACTGTGAATCCACTCTGGATTTCACAGTGTACTGAGTGCCCATCTCCCCCAGCCTCCATCCATCCTTTTGTAAGATTTAAAAGCTTCCTCCACCTCCCAGTCCACTGTGTTCTGGACCAAACTGGACATCACATGCAGATGTGAGTAATGCTGCCATTTTGGACCTTCTAAAAATAAGAAAGCTGTGTCTGGGGGGGGGGGAGATCAGAATTGGAAGAGGGAAAGGAATAATTAAGCCTTCGCCACCCATAAATTCCCTGCTCCAAATTGCCCTTCCCAAATTTGCAGAGTTCCAAATATGTATGAACATGCATTTGGAACTCAAGGAAGAGGAAGCTACATAGGAAAATGATTTAATTTTATTCATTTAAAAAAGAACAGAAATGTGGGAAAAGCAGGAAAAAGTTTATCTCCCCTGACACTCCCACAACTCTGATCCAAATTGCTCATCCAGAAGTAGCTTTTCCTCTTTAAGAATGACCATCACGACAATATTACTTGCATCAGTGGGACACCTAGTTGGGCTATTGAATCACATCTATTTTAATACTCTAAGACAGTGGTTTCCAATCTTTTTTGCCCTGCAACCCACTATCAGTGCAGAGCTTGGCTACCATGATGTGATTTCATGATGACATCATCACTTCACCATCAACATCTCTGGGTCACTGAGCTTTCGCTTTTTTTTAATATGCATAGCCCGCCACCCGAGCCTCTGCTTGGCGGTCTTCAGCCACTCTGGGCCTCATTGCGTCATGTTCTCACTGATGAGTGACAAAAACATGCTTGTCAGTGAGAACACGATGCAACGAGGTCTGGAGCCACCGGCCTCGTTGGAGAACATGATGCATCGAGGCCTGGAGCAGAGGCTCAGGTGGCAAGCTGTTCATGACTCACCAAAAATCAGTCACGACCCACCAGTGGGTCGCGACCCACAGTTTGGGAACTGCTACTCTAGGCTATTTTCTCTAATTGGCTGTAAGCTATATTGCTAATTTTCTTTTGATAAGGCAGGATATAAAACTTTAAAATAAGCAATTAAAAATAGATGACTCAATATGATTTCAAAAAGATGCTTGCATCAGTTTTTCAGTTTAGTTCACTTGTGATTCAATCAGTTTTGAACCAGTTTTTGAATCGTTTTCTACATCTGTAATCATATACCTCAACAAAGAGCATTGTCCTTTTTCATCTAAGTGATCCAAGACCGATGAATGCATCTCGGCCCACACAGTGTTGCTCAAAAGCCCATTTGGAAAGCTGCTTCAAATGATGGGCATACCTACACCACAGACTGAAATGGATTCAATAAGCATTCTCTCTTTCTAAGGAACCTTGAGAATTTCAGTTCTATAAAGGGGATGAGGTTAGGGTTCTCTAACAGAGAATTCTCAACATCCTCTGCTGAACAGACTACAGGTACGCCCAGCAATGGGGGCTCCAGCTTTTGGCGGATCCCAATGGCACAGTCCTCATGCTTTGGAAAATGTGTGCATGTGCCAGCTACCCGCTGGTGCCCAGAAACAGAGCAGATAGAGATGAGTCCTACTTCATGCTGCCATCGGCACCACTACAACAGTGGTGGTAAAAGAGGGCTCTTGCCTGTTTGCTGCTCAGCTTTCCAGTTAGCTTTCCCAGCACCCAATGGGAAGGCTTAGTGGGGAGGCATCAGTGGCAGCAAATCATTCTCTTTCTTCCTCCAGTGCTATTTAACAATTCCTGGGATGTCCCAGCTTCCAACATGGTAACGCAAGGGAGTGAAGAACAAGCACCTCTATTTGCATTTGCATGTAACATCCAAAAGGGAGAGGCAACATCCACCCATCAAGAGCTATGAAGCTTCCCCTACAACTGGAATTTGCACATCGCTTCAGGATGCATCACTCCCCACTTTGGATTGCATAGGCACCAGGAATTTATATTTCTTTGCTCCCCACTCTCTATGCACATTAATGATGTCTAAAGCCAGTGATAGACTGGGTTGGCCAGGATTTCATATACCGGTAGGTTGCTTGTGGACTATGGGTGCTAAGGTTTCAAAAGCCCCACTAAATGCTAAGCTGCCCCAAACTATGGTTGACAAGACTCATCATGAAATCAGAGTAGGTAAGCCAATGGTAGTCAATGAGGCCATAATGAACCTGCAATGGCTACCGCTGCTGTGACATCAGAGCAGTTGATCACATCACCCATCAATACAAGAGGTGAGGAAGAGAGAGGTAAAGAGTGCAGGAGTACATTTTTGAAGCATCTATAGGTGCAAAGCAACTGAGATTTGGATCTTACTGCTGCTACTGTTACTTTGGGACAGAAAAACTACACTAATTTAATTCCTCATGCTGAGACTGAGCCACTAAATAGACGATGTTTCCATTCTTTGGAGTCCCACTAACAGACCATTTCTCTGGGGTGCTTTACCTTGGAGTCCAACAGATGAATTGCTCATTCTTAGAAATTCAGCAAATCTGTCTTTTGGGTAATACAGAAACTGCAAGGAATACACCTTAAAAGCAGTTTACTGAAATTGTCTGAGGTTACTTTTGGTGCAAGGTATTCAAAAAGTACGCATTTTTAAGTCAGGGATTGGGCTGAATATTTGAGTGTTGTTTCTTGTCTCCATAAACTGGTGAGGAGAAATTTGCTAATGTACTTGTGCAAATAGGTAGTGCACACACACATAAATTAAGTTCGCACACACATGTAAACACTTGCAAATTCCCTTGCAAGGGAAAAGGACTTCCCCTAGTTTCCATAAGAACTAGATAAAGAGACATACAAGAAAGCTTTAGTGATAAAGCCAACAGGCCGTAAGGGAAATATGTAACCTTACAACAATACTGAGAGCCCCTCCCCTATGGGGACAACCATGTCCCAGACAGGTGCAGTCTCTGCAATGGTTCACCTGAAGGCCAAGAACTATTATTATTTTGAGGATTAAGTTATTTAACATATTTGTATCCTCATAAATCAATTACCCAAAGGAATTGTCATTTGGGAGTAAGCCACTCAGCCAAAAACCAGTTTTCCAGATTTGTCTGTGCTCTACTTGATGGCGACTCCTTTTGGAGGGAGGCAAAGGAAGAGATGAGAATTGCTAGAAAGTTGGAAATATTGTCTGGTCCCAGCAATCTAGTCCTCAAGTCTTATCTATTTTACCCAATGTTCTGTCACAACTTTTCTCCCCAGGAACTTCTTCAGAGACTGAGCATGCCACTCTCTAGTGACAAGACTGAGGAGCATATGAAGTAACTGTTTAAATGGTGTCACAGCAGCTCAGATTTGAGTTATGTCAGAATCCTTCCTCCTGCTATCCAGGCAGGATCAGTCTGGGGGGCTGAGGGGAAGTCCCTCCCCCGTAGTGCCCACCACTGCCAGCCCATCAATGAGGCCAGCTGTTGCGGGTTGCTTCAGTGGCAGATTGCGAGGGGCGCGAGGGGGCAGTGGACCTGGGGTACCTTACCCTGAGTCTGCCGCCACCACTGCTGCAGCCACCACCTCTGTCCAACCTGCCAGTGACACAAGCCACAATGATCTGTTTCCCACTTGTTTGTGCAAGAAGCAGATAATTTCCCTCTTTACTATTCCTTGAATGCGGTTGTCAAAGTGCTGAACTTCCAGTTTTAGTTACAGGGACAGTCCTGTAAAACCAGACACCCTGCACTTCCAGGTTTGACAACAGCACATGAGAAACATGGTAGGTTTTTTTTGGGGGGGGGGGGGTTGTAGCACAGAGGCAGCGAACTCGAGATGGCATCAGGTGGTGTTCTGAGTTTGCCACCCTAGTGCCCACCTTGTTGATGGACACTACTGGTCAACCTTCAGGAGGTACTTCCTAGAAGTAAAGACTGCCCTACCCTGGTGCAGTGGGTTAAATCGCTGAACCATTAGCTGTCAATCGAAAGGTCGGCAGTTCGAATCCGCGACGGGGTGAGCTCTCGTTGCTTGGCCAGCTCCTGCCAACGTAGCAGTTCCAAAGCATGTTAATGTGAGTAGATAAATAGGTACCACTTGCGGGAAGGTAAACAGCGCTCCGTGTTCCAGCTGCATGCTACGCACTGCGGCAAGGAGAGTCATGCCGGCCACATGACCACGGAGGCGTCTTTGGACAACGCTGGCTCTTCGGCTTTGAAATGGGGATGAGCACCACACCCTAAAGTCAGACACGACAGGACTTAATTGTCAGGGGTCACCTTTACGTTTTTACCCTGGTGCCACTTGAGATGGGGCCCTCAGTTATCACCTTGCATAATTATAGGAAATTTTATACCACCACTGGATGAGTTTTGCTTCATTCTCGGGGTCAAATGGGTTGCTATACCTGAGTTGAGAATGAATTGGCACCACATCGGCTAGTGACCAAGATGGAAAGCGACTTGCCTTCTCCTGTATCATGTTGCCTAGTTTACGTACTTACAGCGCAATTTTTAAAATGTATTTGTTTTAATGGATATTTCCCTTTTTCTCTCCTGGAGTGTCATCTTCCAACTGCTTCTGGTCCCATTTCCATGTGTCTGATTCTGAAGAATAAAAAATACTTGTCTGGAAAAACTTAGCTGTTTCTTAGAGTTTGTTCCAAGTTGACGGACACTGCCTCACCACAGCTTCTGTCCAGGGCAAGATGAGTTCATAAAGTTCCTTCTGATACACTGTGTCTTTGTATCATTTGGGCAGGGCTTAGAACATGTCTACAGTGCAAAGAATAAAACTGAACCAGGTGCAAGATTTACAGGAACAAAGCTCCAGAGAGCTGTCTCAGAACCCTAAACGTCTCTTCAGATCCCCACTGTTTTGTGTCAGTTTATAACAGCCACAGTTTAGGAGACATTAGCCATGGACCAGCTGAAACTATTACTATTTTTTTTAAATCTTCTTTGGGGAAAGTGTGAGGTATCGAATTTTTAATTTTTGGAAACTTTGAATTTCTGACTCTTTAAATATGTATTGCTATTTAAACATAGTGCTTGTCCCTTTTCCTATATGTGTGTGTACATTATTTGTGTCTGTGTGTGTGCATGCTTTGTGTATGGAAAAAGATGTAATTTATTATGTTCTCTCCAGTCCATGCTATATAAGAAACGTGCTAAATTTCTAACTTAAGGAAGGAATTAAAATTGCATTCCCACACACTTTCCTGAGAGTAAACCCCATTGAATACAATGGGACTTGCTTCTAAGTAAACATGCATAGGATCGCATTGTAAAGGCCGTGCTACACTATCAACGTTCGCGCTCCGTCTGACGCAGCCGGAGCGCAGCTGAATGGGCAAAAGTCGAGGCGAGGTCGACTTTGCCCCTGCGGGGACGTAGGCTGCCGACGGGCCAGCACCGGCTGCCGGCTCTATTTGACATGCGTGCCCGTGCCGTGCTGCACGTTGGCCGCACGCGAACAGTGTAGCTCGGGCTTAAGTCTCACTGAACACCTCATGTTTGGCAATCATTTACTTCCTTGGAGCTGGATACAAACCTTTTTGAAAACAGAATCTGTCTGAATATATCAGAATAACCCCACTTCTCCTGTCCCCTTTTTTAACCATAAATAACCTGAACATCTGCCACTGATAAACACTGTTTATTTTTCACAGACCATAGCCATACTGAAGCAAATAATAAAGACATAAAGTCCACTTTAAAAAGGACAAGTTTAGGATATTAACGGTTGTTCACCAGCTACAAATGCCTTCACAGAATGTACTTTCTTGTGGGAATTAAATGCAAAACTCATGGGTAGACAATGTACATGGATTAGTAAAAAGGCTGAGTTGCAGCAGAAAGAGAAGGGCCAGACACTGAGGGTTCCTGCCTCTACCTTCTCCCATTCAGGACCTCTGGTTTGCCGGAGGTGCGTGCCAATGGGCTCTTGGCCTTTGGCTCTTAGCCTGTGGATCGTAGGCCTGGAAGATAGTGGCACGCTGGGAAAAGGACATCGTCTATGCCAGATGACAACACGTCTCTTTTTACCCTCCAACCCTGTTCTTCTGCTGAAGCCTTCTTCTGCTGGAGTACCTACTTTCCATGGGTGGCTGTGGATTGCAGCGGCATGATACACTTATATGCCCCAGAGAAGAGACTTACCTCCTTGCTTGGGTGCTCTGGGTTTGGAGGTTATTATCCTGGGGTAGTTAATACCTGCAGCACCAGAGAGGGTAACCCCTCTGACGATAAGGGGATGGCCCTGTTCTTCTCCATCTCTGTTACCCTGGTGAGAGGGGGGTGAGGAGTAGTGGGAGGTATAGGGGGCAGCGGGACTGCTTCTGGACTTGGGGTTGGTGAGAGTGCCTCTTGTCTGTTGGATTCCTTGCTGTCTTTCCTGCCCCTTAATCTGCTATAGAGAGACTGGAGGCAGTGTCAGTGTTTTGTGTTGGGGGTTTATTTGTCCAAGTGTGTGTTTGTGTTTGTGTGAGCCCGTTCCAGGAAGATGTGTTGGGATGTTCGAGGGAGTAGTGGCGCCACTATAAAAAGTGTAACGTGCCAAGGGCACCTGGCAGCACCTGGCGGTGGGGGCTGGCCTGGCCGTTCCAGGAGAAGGAGGGATGGTCATAGGCAGACCATCCCTCTTTCTAGGCCTTCTCCCAACCTTGGAGCCTGGGGAGTGCCTGGGAGAAACCCCTGTGGCCTTAAACTAATGCTATTAAATGCCAGGTCGGTTTAACAACAAGATCTCTCTAATCCGGGATTTAATCCTGGAGGAGGGTGCCGACCTGGCTTGCATCACGGAGACCTGGTTGGATCCAGCTGGTGGTGTGAACCTTTCCCAGCTATGTCCACCGGGGTACTGGGTAATGCAGCAGCCATGGCTACAGGGGCGAGGGGGTGGTGTTGCTGTGGTCTACCGGGATTACATCTCCCTCACTTGATACCCTGTCCCAGTGTGCCGGTTTTTGAGTGCCTCCGCATCGTGCTACAGGGGCGAGACAGGATGGGGATGCTGCTGGTGTACCGTCCACCTGGTTGCCCGTCGGCTTCCCTACCTGAGCTGACCAGGGTGATCTCGGTGGTGGCATTGGAGTCCCCGCGCCTGTTAGTGCTGGGGGACTTCAATGTTCATGCTAAGGCACCTGAGACAGTGGCAGCTCAGGACTTCATGGCCGCCATGGCGACCATGGGCCTGTCACAATTGATTACGGCCCCAACGCATGGTGCGGGGCACACATTGGACTTGGTGTTCACTGCTGGGTATGGGGATGGTGATTTGCATATGAAGGAGGTTAAGATCACTCCTTTGTCTTGGATGGATCACTATCTGGTGAGTTTTAGACTGGCAACTTTAATCACCCCTGCAGAGCTGGGAGACCGAATTGTATGGTCCGCCCCCAGAGACTGATGGATCCGGATGGTTTCCTGAGGGCTCTGGGGGATTTCCCAGCTTCCTGGGTCAGTGATTAATCTGATGCTCTGGCTGCCCTGTGGTACGGGGAGGCAGCTAGAGCCTTGGATCAGATCGCTCCTGAACGGCCGCGGCCTTGCCATCGAGCCAAGGTGGCTCCTTGGTTTACTGAGGAGCTGCGGGCAATTAAACGACTGGGCCGACGCCTAGAGCAGCAGTGCAGGAAAACTTGTGATGAATCTGACCGAACACGGGCTAGAGCCCATTTCAGGGCCTACTCCGTGGTGGTGACGGCAGCGAAGAAGGCGTTTTTCTCTGCCACCATTGCGTCTGCAAGCAGCCGGCCAGCGGAGCTCTTTCGAGTTGTCCAGGATCTGCTCCACTCAGCTCCTGTAGCAAGTGAGTTGGAGTGTTCGATGGACCGCTGTAATGATATCACACAGCACTTCGCAGATAAAATTGCTCAGATTCGCCATGACTTGGACTCTGGTTTAACAGTTCCAGAAGTTGTCCCTACGGCATCTGTCAATTCCATCGTTATGGATTCTTTTTACCTTATACACCCAACTCCAAATCCCCGGATGATCTCCCCCAACGGCTTCATGTAGATGTTAAAAACATGGGAGACAGAATAGAAGGAGGATGCGGGGAGCCCATGGCCCTCTCTGCGAGCCTCCCCACACCTCAAAACGGCTCCTTGGAGTGATTGCAGAAGATGTCGTGGGTTCCCCATACCTTCTGGAGGCCTGCCGTGACCCACAGGTGGGTGGGGACCCACCTTATTTTTCTTGGCATTTGCGTGATCGCGGGAGTGCCATTGCCCCCTCCCCCACACCCACACTTACGAGTGGGGGGGGGAGTCTGGGAACCACTGCTGTAGAGGAATGGCAATCTTGTGCATGTTAACTCAATGTCATTGACTCTGTCAATCTTCCCACCCACTGCAGGCTCTACTGCAGGTGGTGGGAGCTGTTCATGAAACAAGGATTTTGCAGCATTGACATCTTCTTGTATGACAGCTTTTGCAAGTACAAAAACTAAATGGCGTCCTATAAAGCTTGTGCCCAAGTTGCCAGTTGTCCACCCAAGATTTTACCCTTCCTTTAGACATGCCTAAGCAGGATCTGAAGAGCATCATTTTTTTCCTTTCACAAGGACAGCCAAACGTACATGAGAGCAACATTCATATTTCACATCCAAAGACCTGCATCCTCCTGAGGCCTGGCATGACTCCCAGGTGAGTGGGGACCCATCTTATTTTTCCCAGGAGTGGCACAATCCTGGAAGCAGCGGCACCTTCACCACAGATCACCACTCCCTTTAAGGGGGTAGTGACTGATTCTTTCCGACTGGGACATCGCGATGCTCCAGTTTGGGAACCGCTGCTCTGCAGAATGATGCCACAATCCTATGGCTGGCTTACAGCAGTGCAGGGACCGCTGCACTGGCCTAAGGTGCTGCAAATGTGCATTGCGGCACCCAGAGAGGAAGTGGGCACCGGTGGGAAGGCCTGTGCCATCCCTCTAGTGCTGAATCTAGGAGCACCATGCACCAGAGCAGGTAAGGTTTTCTCCAAGCAGTGTGGAGGCTATGGGAGCCGGAGGGGGAGGGCTGGGGGCAGAGATGGGATGGATCGGCTCTGGGAGGTGGGTGGGATTGGCAGCGCTGGCACATGCCAAATCCTATGACCCCTCCCAGGTCTTTTCTGCCTGTACAGGGCTTCTTGGATCTGTGCCAGCCATGAGACTCATGCAGATCCAAGTAGCCCCATTGCAGAAGCTGGGACTTTACTCAAGGTAAGAGGACGAATGTCCCCTTATCATGATAAGACCTCCAGCCTGCTCCTCCCCAGCGGGCCGCATGGCCCTGCAGATCTAGCACTGGTTAGGATTGGGCTGCCCATTGCAGAGACACAACACTTTTAACAGTGAAAACTTGAGGATGGTGAAAGCATGTTTTTACTTCTTCTTTTTTTGCCTCCCTATAGATGCATCCCTCCCCAGCCCATGTTGAGCTGAAAGACATGGGGAAAGTGTGGGTGCATCGAGCCTAATTTGGAAAGCCACTCTGATATATGAGACTATACAAAATCTTTACTGCTTACATGGAGCAAAATTAAGATCACCACTTTAATTTCCAATTTTCCTTGCTTTTTTGGAGCACAAAGAAAAATGGTAAGCACTATAATGCTTACTGTCCATAAACTGAAAGGTGTTTTTTTTTAATTGAATTATTATTATTATTATTATTATTATTATTATTATTATTATTATTATTATTTTGAAAGACTAACAGAGCAAAGTGAGACTTCTGAATAAATATTCATAAGCCTAGGCTGTAAATGTTTACAAATTTCAAAAGCAAAGCCTGGTAGTCACAGGCAAGGAACTGTTTCCGCTTAAAATGAAAATAAATGTCCATGCTGTTGGTTGGTTGAGTCATAAATATTCATAATTTGAAAAGTGAGCACATGGCAGAGCTCTTGTGTTGAAGGGTTTAACATACGGATATAATATCATCCATATTGGCTCCATGGATGGTCTTGGTGAGATATAGCATCACGTCTGCTGGATCTTAGTTCCTGCAAAGCCCATGATAAAAAATATAATACACAATTTATTGTTTTAGCTTAACCAAAAAAGTCAGATTTTTGCCTTGTGGTGGTTGTTTTTATATACACAGAAAAGCACGCAGGCCTTAATTCAATGAGTTGGGCAGATGGTCATTCTGTTTTAAGAGATTATACGTAGTAACATGTATGTTTGTATTAAGCAGATTTCCTTTAAACCTATTTTCTTTTTTAAAAAGAAATATTATAATTGAAATTCTAAAAACTAAAACAATCAGGTTTAAAATTTAAAAATCCAAATGTTTTGAAGATATCTATTTTTATTCAGTCTCATATGAGGTCATATCCATAGCTCAGAACAACAGGTAAACGTAGACTGGAGAAGATCATACCATCTAGGTTCTTTTCCAGCCTAGCTGACTGTGATCATCGTTCCTCATTGTCAGCTGTGCGATTTTGCAGGAACTGCTTTGGTATTCTTAGTTCATAGGAAGTGAGCCTGATGCTATGAGTTACTGCAGCAGCAAGCGTGTTTAGGATAGGGCACAATGGCAGCTCCCCCAGCGCAACATCACAATCTGTTGTGATGTGCAGTTGCAGGCTAACCCCCAAAGTAATGCCAGGACAGGAGGGCGGGCTTTCACTACTCAGAGAGCACTTCACAACACTGCTGCGAGGTACAGGGAAGAGATACGGTGGGAGCGAGATTGTGAATGACTGCCCTATAGACTATCCTAAGGTATCCTGTCCACACTAGAACTGTGTTGGCATAAACTTGCACATCCAATATACAATCATTTTGTAGTACACAATGATATTGGAATCAAGATATTGCATAGATGGGTAATTTGTGTCCTATGCCTGGCACATAATTTCTGGCACATAATTCCTGGCACATAATAACACTCACACGAGGAGTAGGGAATTTGTACATTTTAAATGCCACATGCCACACACAGACACAATATTGCCCCAAAGGTGGAACTGGTTTTAAGATTCTTTTGGTGGAGGGAAAAAAAAGATATAACATCTCTTACTATGAAAAAGAAACTGCTCAAAATGCATGAAATATCATCGTCTTTTCATACTGAACTTCGAAATTCACATTGAAAAGTATCTTATTAAAGTCCAGTAATAAACTGCTGTGGAAGCCAGATAAAAATGGAATGTATTTTCTTTTGAAAGTATTTTTATGTAAGAGGGGGAAAAAACCCATGGAATCTCTATCATCTCAGCCATTACATTAATGTTCTTGTACATGTACATTGCCCCAGCATGCTTCTCTTATTATGAAGCAATGAATTGTTTAAAAATAAAGTCGATATTCCATTCAGTGCTACGTATACAATAGCATAATTTTTAAGATTAGCTTTTGAGATCCTTGAATAAACACTAATAAAAATGAACAAAGCTTATTCTCAAACAAGGACACAAGATTTCTTCAGCTGTAGCAAGATTTGTAGTGGCAAGAGACAGCACTTCCACACAAGAAGTGCCCCCCCCACACACACACACACACACACCAGCTTGTAAGGAAGTAACACATAACAAAGGGCGGACTGAAGAACATAAGGAAAGCCCTTCCAGATCACAAAACAACAATAATTAGGTAAAGGTATCCCCTGATCCAAAGCCAGTCGGATCTGACTCTAGGGTGCAGTCCTCATCTCCATTTCTAAGGCCAAAGAGCCAGTGCTGTCCGAAGACGCTTCCGTGGTCATGTGGCCGGCATGACTAATGGAACGCTGTTACTTTCCCGCCGCAGACCTATTTATCTAATTGCAATTTCTTGCTTTCGAACTGCAGGTTGGCAGGAGCTGGGACAGGAGACGGAAGCTCACTCCATCACGCAGCACCTGGGTCTCGAACTGCTGTCCTACTGACCTTTCGGTCTGCAGTTCAGCGTCTTAACCACTAAGCCACTGCTGCAACAATAATTATAACATATAACTGGTGACGAATGCCCCACTTCCTCCTTCCAGAGAATGTTTTGTTCACCAAATAAATAAATAATCTATACTTGCGGCAGAGCAGTAAGGCAGAGCTCGGATGATTAGTACAGTTTTTCAGTGCAACAGTACCATACTGGCAGACTTTCTCAGGTTTCACAAACTACCTGAAATCAACAGTGAACTGTCACAAAATGTGTGGCAACCTAGGCAAATAACCTTGTCTGGACTGTCCAAATATAAGAACAATTCTTTTTTTCAGAGAACGGGTATCAACAATAAGGGGAAATCTAGAGTTCAAGAGCACTTGTAGAAAAGTCAGGGAATATGTTAACCCTTCTTTATATGCTGTAGGATTTGCATATATTACACACACTAGATTACAACAGTGCCACATTTGTGCAAAACTCACCTTTTGAGATAGATGTCTACAAACCAAAAGTATAGCAGCGACAAGGAAGTATGCCCCAAGGTGTGCCCCAGCTCCACTGGTGTGGGCCCAATCCTGCGCAGGATCCTACGCTGGATCGGGCTGCCTGCCTCTTGATCATCTAATGGCAATTAACGTCTGGTTACATTCGTTGTTCAAGTGACAGGATACACTGGTCGATCCTTGAAAAGCTAAAGAATATCCTGTAATTCTGCTAGCTCAAAATCTCTATTACAGTGGTTCTCAAACTTTTAACACCAGGACCCACTTTTTAAAATAACACTCTATCGGGACCCACCTAGCTTTACGAGTCTTTAAAAAAAGGTCACCTAGAAATAAATATATGTATTTATAAGTAAAGAGCTCAGCTGCTTGCAGAGTAATTAGCAGCTATCTTGCAAACTGCAGGAGCGTAGCTCTTTGAAGGGCAATTAGTAGCTATCTAATTTTTGAATAGCCTCTGGGCTTGTGGCAATTACTTAACTTATCTGATCTTTCCATCACCTGGTACCCACCAGAAATCAGGTCGCGACCCACCAAGTGGGTCCCGACCCAGGAGTTTGAGAAACACTGCTCTATAACATGCCCACAGACCTGGAAAGCTGCAGAGAGGAAGAGAAACCACGTGTACTCACCTAGCTTTGCTGAGTGCTCCTTCCTCCACAATTAAGATGATTTCTACTTTACTGACTCTTTAACTTGAGATCAACATTAGCAGAAGATGATTTTTCTGGCACAGAGCGAGTGATACTTATGTGAAGCTTACCCTGCTTCACATATGAGTGTCAGGCTGAAGACATACTCAACAAAGATCAACCTGCCATTAAGGAACTCCTTTGAAAGTTTTTTCTATACTTGGACAGTGGCTACTGGAGCATGTTTATATTTAAGTGATGCTATGAGCAGTCAGTTTTTACCTGGGGAAATACTGAGTGCAGAACGTGAGTCATGATGCAGCCCTCAGATGTAGCTACATCCTTCTCCAGCACAAACTACATTACATAGATTTGTCCTTCCCAAATCCAAAGTGGCACCATGTTAAAAAAAAAAAAAAAAAGACGCCTACATATTTAACCAAGAACTGAATTAATTTGTTCAGCTTCATCAGCTCTGATGAATCTTGGGCAAGACTAACTTACTGTCTCAACTGGCACGATCTCTCCCTTATGCTACACTCCGGATGGGGCAGAGAACAGAGGAAATATCTTCTTCTGCCTTCGGAAGAGGGACTTCTTGTGAAATGTGGCCAATTCCGCTGAGTCATGCAGCCCTGTGTTCTCCATGCCGTTCCAATCACCCGTATCAAATACAAGACTAGAAATCACACACATCTGGAAGCCCAGAAAATGACAGCGAACCTTGCTGCTTAATTTGAGTGTACAATGGAGCTGTTGTACATCACTCATTGAACTAACTGGATGTGAATCATACGCTAGTGCTGACTGCCAAGCACAACACACCATTGTGAAAAAGATGGCTCGAAACTTTGAAAAGGCCTTTGACTCGAAGGAAAGAAAAGTCACTTCAGAAGACTGGAGAGGAAGCGCTAGAAGGCCTGGGTGTACTGTAGGAACCCTGAAACACATTTTGCACGGATGTTAGGGCGAAACAGAAGCTTTCCTAGCGTACTGGCTTTTAGCTTGGATGCTTCAGTTGGCCAAAATGACAGTGGGCTTCATTCTTCTATTAATGGTAGAAGCAGATTTCAAAGTAATTGCCCTACTGCCAATTCAGCTACTGTACATGGGTGCCAAGTCAACGTGAAAGAATCAAAGCTATTGTCTTCAGCATTTCAAACTGAGTCATCTCCTATTTCCATGTTACTGTATATTGAAACAGGGAAAGGAAGAGATACATAAAACGTTATGAAATAACTAAGGACTCTAGGCACGAACTGTGGGAGCTGCTCAAATGTATCTTATCGCTAACCGTCAAGCTGCTCTTGCCGGACTGTGTATCCATGTGTATTGTGAAGTTCTGTGAATGTTCTATTCGTTCTCAATATGTCCTAGTACTGTGTACGGCAAAGGAAAGAATCAACTGAGACAGGCACAGTCTTACAAGCATTGCCCCTGGAACCTACCTCCTTGAATGTGTCAGGGCCAAAGAAGATGCAGGAGTTATGTGAACAGATCATAGGATGTTAGAGCTGGAAGGTACCTGGGAGGTCATCTAGTCCAACCCCCTGCTCAGCACAGGCAACTGCTACAGCACCCCTGACAGGTGGCCATCTTGAAAATCTCCAATGAGGGAGAGCCCAGCTCACAACTGCAGGAGACAGACTGTTCCAGTACCGGACAGTTCTTACAGCTAGGAAATTCTTCCTCATGTCTAGCCTAACTCTACTTCCTTGCAGTTGCAACCCATTGGTTTTATTACTGCCCTCAGGTCTCCAATGCTTCCATGTGGCAGTGGCAGGCCTTGGATCATGGCAAAGATGCTAGGAGCCTTAAGTGTTTTTCCGCACCACCTCCCCATCAACATTGCTTACTCCTGAAGCTATTTACTCCACTGGGGGAAATGAATCAATAGACACCCTCCCAGGTGCCAGATTACCCTGATCCAATTCAGCCTTTTTCCTCCCACTCCAAGCACCTGCTTTAGCTAAAAATAGTCACAGGAAGAAGAGCAATCATGGGTATTAATAGTTTGGGGCCAGAGTATCTGAAGGACTGCCTTTTCCCATATAGATCAGCGCATCCCCTGAGAACTTCAGAGGGGGCTTTTCTTTGTGTGCCCCCCTTGATTGAAGCAAGGGGGGCAATGGTGAGAGGAAGAGCCTTCTCAGTGGTTGCTCCCCAAATCTGGAATTCCCTCTCAGGTGAATTATGATCAGTTCCCTCCCTGGACACTTTCCAACAGGGCCTGAAACCTTTTTCTTTCTTTCTTTTTTTTAAAAAAAAATTCAAACAGTGGTGGGAAGGATTGGGGGAAAGTTCTGATGGTTGAGGATATTGGGGGGGGGGGCTGCCAGACTTTTTGATCTGAGTTTTTATCTGCTCTTTGCCTGATGCTTTTATATTTTTAAATCTGCTGTTTTAGACCACTGTGGTTTTAAGTATTGTTTTTATGTGTGTTTTATTATGTAGTAAACCACCTTGAGCCTGGGGAAAGGCAGTATAGAAATCTTCAAAATAAATAAATATTGAACTTCTCATCTGCTTTCATGGAAAGGATGTATTCACACAGAAGAGGGATAGATAAGCACCCGGTGGAGAGCCAGTTACCGCAGTCCACACAAACCGACAACTTCATCCCTACCGCACACCATTCCCCTGCCTGTCTGCACAGGCCCACACTGCAAGAGGCGGCAATGGCCAACAAGTCAGTGCTTTTCTTTTTGGTAGATGGGCAGGTGGAATGCAGACACAGACCCAACAACATCATACATGTGCCCAAAGGGGGTCCATGGCTTGTATTCAGGATCAATCTCCATTAGAAACAAGCTTTTTTACAGAAGAACCAGCACTAGCGTCGACAGGGGGAAGCAGGGGGGCGGGCCGCCGGGGGGCGTCGCGCGTATAGGGGTGACGCGCGGCGCCCCTCACTTACATTTTTGTGGTGGAGGTGGGCCCGCCCGCCCTCCCCTGGGTCCGTTTGGCTCCACCCCCTTAAGGGTGACGCGCGCCCCCGCTCAGGGGTGTCGCGCGTCGTCGCGACGCCCCTGAGAACCAGTCATAAGAAGAGCCCTGCTGGATCAGGCCAAAGGCCCATCTAGTCCAGCTTCCTGTATCACACAGCGGACCTACCAGATGCCTAAGGGAGCACACAGCCAACAAGATAACCTGTTTCCTGCTGCCACTCCCCTGCACCTGGCACAGAGAAAACCTACTTCCAAAGCCAGGAGGTTGCTTATGGCTTGTAACCTGTGATGGTCTTTTCCTCCATGAATCTGTCCAAACCCCTTTTAAAGGCATCTAGGCAAGGTGCCATCACCACACCACATCCTGTGGCAAGGAGTTCCACAGATGAATTACACGCTGGGTAAAGAAATATTTTCTTTCATTGCTGCATTGTCGTGCATTGCTTTCATGTATCGTGCAGCAATGGAGTAAGAGAGGGAGGCATGGAACAGCAAGGTAATAAATAATGTACTTCAAAAAAGTCAAAATATTCCTGAGCAAAGTTTTAAAACCTCTAGAAATATTGGCAGTCATGTTGAAATGAATGAAGAGCCATACAACACCAGAGTATGAAGGAATCAGTAAAAAAAATTCCATTGCGCAAGACTTCTAAAAGAACCTAGAATTTTTCACAAGATGTCTTCATTTGCAGAAAGAAAATGAATGTGATCCATTTTTGAAATGTAGCATCAACCATACCACAAAGTGTTTTCTGCTTCACTGATTCCACAATTAGAACAGCATTTTTTTCGACACAGTTAAAAAAAATATGCTTATTTCACAAAGGAAAAATGGATGTGTCATAACACACTGTTCCAAATGATGGTATTTCACAATTAAACTTAAATTATTTATTCATGTAGAAAATTAGCTTTGTCACATTTAAAAATCTTTCCCCTTTATTTTATGTTCTTTGATGTAGTGAATTCTACATACCGGAAAGTTAACAGTATTGGGAACATCCCCCCAAGCAAAGTAAAATGAGATATTGGTGGCACGTTAAACATGTTGTTTGACAGGAAATGCATGAAAAGCACTAGAAATGTGTCAGGCAGATACATGCTATGAAAATCCAAAAATGCACAGTACTGGTGGTGGGGGTGATGTCTGGAATCTAGTTCTTCCCAAAAGAGTCTGGTCAGGCTACCTCCCTAATTGATATAGAGAAGGTTGGTAAAGACCTCCCTTTTCAGAAAGGCCTTTGGGTCTAATCCTGGTTGCCTAGAAGTCTTTCACTAATTACTATGTACATTTTAACAGAGGTTATTTTGTCATTCTGCATTATTAGGGTTTTAGTATGTTGTTTGGGATTTTTTAGATATTGTTTTGCTTTTTATTTTTGCAAGCAGACCCCAATGAGTGACATGGTGAGAGATAAATTGAAGAAAGAATTTTGTTCCCCACACACAAGTAGTCTGCTATATATCAGCTATACAGTACATGCCTAGACTTGAGATATAAATTACAGAAGTGCAGATCTATGGTAGATCCAGGTCCAACAATTACCTATCCTTAATTAATATTTACACCAGAGATTCCCAATGGATAGCTTATGTGGAAGTCTTTTTGAGAGGTTGCTAAGCTCCTGGCAAGGAATATTAGGACCAATACAAAACAAGGAAATAGGGAAGAGATGATGAACATAAGAACATAAGAAGAGCCCTGCTGGATCAGGCCAAAGGCCCATCTAGTCCAGCTTCCTGTATCACACAGTGGCCCCACCAGATGCCTCAGGAAGCACACAGCCAACAAGACAACCTGTTTCCTGCTGCCACTCCCCTGCACCAGGCACAGAGAAAACCTACTTCTAAAACCAGGAGGTTGCTTATGGCTTGTAACCTGTGATGGTCTTTTCCTCCATGAATCTGTCCAAATCCCTTTTAAAGGCATCTAGGCAAGGTACCATCACCACATCCTGTGGCAAGGAGTTCCACAGATGAATTACACGCTGGGTAAAGAAATATTTTCTTTTATCCGTTCTAACTCTCCCTCTACCCAATTTTAGTGCATGTCCCCTGGTTCTGGTGTTGTGCGAGAGGGAGAAGAATTTCCCTCTATCCACTCTCTCCATCCTATGCATAATTTTATACGTCTCAATCATGTCCCCCCTCAGGCACCTTTTTTCTAGACTGAAAAGCCCCAAACGCTGTAGCCTTTCCTCATAAGGGAGGTGCTCCAACCCACGAATCATTCTGGTCGCTCTTTTCTGCACCTTTTCCAATTCAACTATACCCTTTTTGAGGTGTGGTGACCAGAACTGGACACAATACTCCAGATGTGGCCTTACCATCGATTTGTACAAAGGCATAATGATATTGGCTGTTTTATTCTCAATCCTTTTTTAATGATCCCGAGCATGGAATTGGCCTTCTTCACAGCCGCCGCACACTGGGTCGACACTTTCATCGACCTGTCCGCCAGCACCCAAAGATCTCTCTCTTGATCCATCACAGACAACTCAGAACCCATTAGCGTTTATGTGAAATTTTGGTTTCTTGCCCCAATGTGCATCACTTTGCACTTACTTACATTGAAGCGCAACTGCCATTTTGCTACCCATTCTCCCAGTTTGGAGAGATACTTCTGGAGCTCTTCACAATCCCTGCTGGTCCTCACCACCCGGAAACGTTTAGTGTCAAACTTGGCCACCTCGCTGCTTATCCCCAACTCCAGGTCATTTATGAATAAATTGAAAAGCACCGGTCCCAAGACCGATCCTTGGGGCACACCGCTTTTCACCTCTCGCCATTGTGAAAATTGCCCATTGACACCCACTCACTGTTTCCTGGTCTTCAACCAGTTCCTAATCCACAAGACGACCTGCCCTCTTATTCCCTGACTGTGGAATTTTCACAGGAGCCTTTCATGAGGGACCGTGTCAAACGCCTTCTGAAAATCCAGATATATAATATCCACGGGTTCGCTCGCATCCACATGCCTGTTGACCTTTTCAAAAAATTCTAAAAGATTTGTGAGGCAAGACTTCCCCTTGCAGAAGCCATGCTGACTCCCTCAGCAGAGCTTGTTCTTCTATGTGTTTTAAGATTTTATCTTTAATGAGACATTCCACCATCTTCCCTGTTAGGCTGACCGGCCTGTAGTTTCCCGGGTACCCTCTCCTTCCTTTTTTAAAGATTGGCGTGACATTAGCTATTAAACCGCTGAACCATAAGCTGTCGATCGAAAGGTCGGCAGTTCGATTCCCGCGATGGGGTGAGCGCTCGTTGCTTGGCCAGCTCCTGCCAACCTAGCAGTTCCAAAGCATGTCAATGCGAGTAGATAAATAGGTACCGCTTGCGGGAAGGTAAACAGCGCTCCGTGTTCCAGCTGCATGCTATGTGCTGCGGCAAGGAGAGTCATGCCGGCCACATGACCACGGAGGCGTCTTCGGACAACGCTGGCTCTTCGGCTTTGAAATGGAGATGAGCACCACACCCTAGAGTCGGACACGACTGGACTTAATTGTCAGGGGATACCTTTACCTTTTAATCCTCTGGCACAGTGGCCATTTTAAGGGACAAGTTGCATATTTGGGTCAAGAGGTCCGCAACTTCATTCTTGAGTTGCTTCAGAACTCTTGGGTGGATGCCATCCGGGCCTGGTGATTTATTGATCTTTATTTTGTCAATTACTGTAAGTCTGAGATGTCTTCTCTTTTAACCTCTATTTGACTTAATTCTTTAGTCAGGGGAGGCCATTCAGGCAGCAGTATTTGCCCGAGGTCTTCTGCCGTGAAGACAGATGCAAAGAACTCATTTAATTTCTCTGCAACCTCCAAGTCCCCTTTTATCACCCCTTTCCCTCCCTCACTGTCCAGTGGGCCAACCGCTTCTCTGGCAGGTTTCCTGCTTCTAACATATTTGAAGAAGCTTTTATTATTCCCTTTAATGTTTCTGGCCATACGCTCCTCAAAGTCTTTCTTGGCCTCCTGTATCATCTTTTTACATTTCTTTTGCCACAGTTTGTGCTCCTGTTTGTTATCCTCATTAGGGCAAGACTTCCATTTATGGAAGGAAGCTTCCTTGCCTTTTATAGCCTCTTTAACTGTGCTTGTTAGCCATGCCAGCACCCTCCTGGACTTAGTCCAGCCCTTCCTCCTTTCTGGGATACACTCCCACTGGGCCTCTATGACTGTTGTTTTAAACAGCCTCCATGCACTCTGGAGTGATTGGACTCTTTTTACCTTCCCTTTCAGCTTTTTTTTAAGTAGTCTCCTCATTTTGGGAAAGTCAGCCCTTCGGAAGTCAAAGGTTTTTGTGTCAGATTTGCTAGGCACTCTCCCTCCGACATGCATGGCGAAACAGATCGCAGCATGGTCACTGTTCCCCAACGGTTCGGTAACATTTATATCCCTGACCAGATCTTGAGTGCCACACAATATCAAATCCAGAGTCACCTGTCCTCTGGTCGGTTCTGTGACAAACTGCTCTAAGGCACAGTCATTTAGCATATCCAGAAATCCAGTCTCTCTTTCATGACCAGAGCATGAGTTGACCCAGTCGATGTGAGGATAATTGAAGTCCCCCATGACTACAACCCTGTCTCTCTTTGACACCTCCCTGATTTGCTTCCTCATTTCAAGATCCCCTTCAGGTTTTTGATCTGGAGGACGGTAGCATGCCCCTACTATTACATCACTCTTTGAGCCTGGTAATCTAACCCACAGTGATTCTACGGAGGAGTCAGAGCTCCCCTCCAGCTCTACTCTGGTGGATTCTACCCCTTCTTTGACATAGATGGCCACCCCACCTCCAACACGCCCCTCTCTGTCCCTCCTATAGAGTTTATATCCTGGGATTGCAGTATCCCACTGGTTCTCTGCATTCCACCAGGTTTCCGTGATGATGACCTCTGAATCAACATATTAGAACAATCAGTGTCTTCTGAGCAAATTAAATTGATGTTACCCTTCAAGAAAAAAAAAAACAGAAGTCACTGTTACAAAGGTAACTAGTCATATGCATTTCACAGAATCCTAGACTTGTAGGACAGAAAGGTTCCTGAAGATCGTCTAAGTCAAATCCATTGCCTCAACACAGGGCTCTCCATAACCAAACAGTCCTAACAGCCCATTTAATAGGAACATACGCTATATAGACGCTAATAATACAATGTGCCAAAAGAACAGAGCAGTGGGGAAACAAGATGTGCATACAAAGCACAGTCTGCATTTAGGAAAACAAACACAATGAGAGCAGGCAACGGCAGTGTCAACCCATGGCTTTATGCATTTGAGTACTTCATCATAGGCTTCCAGATCCACTGGTAGGCTATTGCACCAGATAGGGGGCTTTAGGGGGGTTTACGGCCACTTATACCCCACACTAAGCTGAGCAAGCATGCTTTTTTTGTTGTTTGTCACTGATAGGTCCTGCATGCTCCTATAAGTGTTGACTCCATATTTGCAAGAAACATCATCATCACATACAGTATATCAACTCAGGCTTGTCTGCCACCTTAACACCTTCTTCCCTTTCCATCTCACTGAATTTAATAGGAACACTCCAGAATAAATGGGCAGCAGTCTGGTTTGCATTGTTTACAGAGGGCTGATTCTTATATTATCTTGAAGATAATTACCTTGGTTACTACTTTGGGATGGTCAGGTTCCACTGGAATGGGGGAGTCACATGATTCCTTTCAAAACCATCATTGTCAGTTCTCAGGGATGTGGTATGCTGTCATGGTAACTAAAGGCATCATCTCCCTGTGCCACGTTATTCTCTCATTTCAACTATTGCTGGTGCAGTCTGGGACCCAATCATATAGGAGCAGCAGCTACCTACCAAAGGTGGTGCAAGGATCAATTCTTGGCCATTTGCATTTGTGCAAAGCAATTCAGGCTGGAACATTTCACTCCCCCTTTATTTACGATTATATGATACAAAATATGGCTGAACTATACAAGAATCGGGCAACAGAGGAAGTCCTATGGAATTGTAAATGGCCCTGAGCAGGGATTCTTGAGGTTAAAAAGGTAAAGGTGACCACTGACAATTAAGTCCAGTCGTGTCTGACTCTAGGGTGTGGTGCTCATCTCCATTTCAAAGCCGAAGAGCCAGCGTTGTCCGAAGACGCCTCTGTGGTCATGTGGCCGGCATGACTCTCTTTGCCGCAGCGCGTAGCACGCGGCTGGAACACGGAGTGCTGTTTACCTTCCCACAAGCGGTACCTATTTATCTACTCGCATTAACATGCTTTGGAACTGCTAGGTTGGCAGGAGCTGGCCAAGCAACGAGAGCTCACCCCATCGCGGATTCGAACTGCCGACCTTTCGATCGACAGCTCATGGTTCAGCGGTTTAACCCACTGCGCGAGGTTGGCCTTATGTTATTACTTAGTAAGCTCCATTGCACAGGGAAAAGAAAGGGAGAGGGATGGAGCAAGTGAAGAGAATGCTGGTTTGTCCTTCGCTGGGATTGGTGAACTTTGTTGCTGTGATATATAATGAGGATTAATGGCAAGCTGTGGTTAATGGCCCTCTACCTATACCTCAGGTCATTAACTCCTCCCTCTCAGTTATTAATCCTTAGGCAATGCCTTGCACCTCCACCTTTGTTGCTAGCTCATAAAGCTGCCATCAACCCAACAAGTCCCAACCATGCTAACCTATTCTTAGCCACCCTTCCTTGCTTTATTGACTTACTTATGAAAACAAATCATGTTGTAAAACCAGCTCAAATACTATCATATAAGAAAGCAGCCCTCCCCTCTGGAACAAAGCAAGCATTTTCCTCATTAATTTAATGGCATATGGCTACTAGTGCTTATTTCTACAAGAACAAATTTCACATGCAAAACCTCTCTCATTCTTTTCACAGCAACCAGCAGGGTAGTACAACACGATGCCCAGAAAATACTGAGACCAGAAACTAAGGTGCAATTCACATCTATTCAAGCTTTTTCTTTTTTTCATTCAATCTGTAGAATAGGATATGCACCTGGAATTTGGCTCAAGCCTACCTAGGGGGTACTGATTGAAATGTGCATTTCTTGGACCCAAGTCCAACTACACAGTCTCCGCTATAGAGTGGGACCTTTCTATTCGCAGATCTGGGATCCGCGGATTTGATCTGCGGGGTCCCGGATCTGCGGGGTCCACCTTCAAAAAGGAAGAAGGCCTCCAATCCCTGTTTGTACCTTTGCATGGTCAAACCGCACTGTTTCCATGCCTCTGAAGGGCTTCTGACCCACTGGGGTTGTTTGTTTTAATTGTTTTAATTATTTGTTATTATTTTAATGTATATATGTACCATATTGTCCCGAGTATAAGACGCACCTGATTATAAGACGCACCCTTAAAGTTTGGTGCTATTAAAAAAATGTAATTAAATCACTGGCATTAAATTGCAACAGCCTGATTATAAGATGCACCCCTAGTTTAAAAACTTAAATTAGGAGAAAAAAGTGAGTCTTATATTCAGACCAATACAGTATTTTAATGTTTTATTGTAAGCCGCCTTGAGTGCCCTTGCTGGGAGAAAGGCGGGATATAAATTATTTAAATAAATAAATGAATAAATAAATTCTGCAAGCTGAACCACCCACCTCCAGGTCACGTGAAGGCTCTTCTCTCCTCCCAGCCTTGCCCCAGGATGTATTCTGGGGCAAACAGGACAAGAGTACTGGAAAGGTCTGAGACATGTAGCTTCTGAGTCATCTATCTCCTGGACAATACACTGTCCTGTAGTGTCCTGCATTCTACTTTCCAACAAGACTAACCTCTGAATTCTCAGAACCAACGGCAGTAATAGCAGCCAAAGCACCATCAGACAGTGGGGGTGTATGTACCATGGGGGGGGGCAGTGCTGGGCTTTGTCACAGGGCCCCCCAGCAACCTGGCAACAACACTAGTCTCAGATGAGGCATCCCATCTCTTCTCCCATCCCCATGCATCTCGGTGGGATCATCTAAAAGTCAACCTCAGATAAATAGAGAAGTCATTAATGTTGCCCGCAAATTACTTTTACAAGAAAGCAAACCAGACTACTTTAAGTTCCCAGAGCTTGTTTACTTCAAAAATATGCCTCATGACACGTCCCTCTTTCTTTTTTGGCACACCAATCAAATTTATTGGGCTAAACATGGGTCTGAGCACACACACACACACATAATGCTAATGACACAGATCCAGTATTTAGTGAAGAAGAAGGGAAAAAAATACAACCCTACAGTTCTTGGAAGAGCAAAATGGGGAACCCAATAAAAACAGCACCGGAGCAGCAAAGGACACAACAAAGGGGAATGCAACAAGGAACACAAGTCTAGGCTCACCCTTCCATATATGCAGAGGATTGAACATGAGCAGACAGGCACTCCCTCAATGAAGCAGCCCCTTATACTCTTAACATTTATCTAGTTCTGTGTTTTTCAATAAGGGGTAATTACAATTACAAAATGGTTGCATTTATTTATAACATTACAAAGGGGGGAAACTGTAATCTGTGCTGTTCTTAACAATCTTCCTTGTATTTTCACCAACACCAATTTGTCTTGTCGTGCTTGCTCATGGGGAGAAGGAAGAAATCTAATCAAATTCTTCTGAGTATTTTTCTCTGCTGTAATTTAGCGGTAAACCTGGCATGGTGCCTAACCATGTCAAAACAGAAAAAAGAAAAGAAAAGAAAAAGGAAAACATTTGAAATGCTGTAACTATAAAATAACAAGGAAGCTTTTAGCCACATTCATGCAGAGGAGACTATGAAAATGTTTACTTGTAATGTGGTTAGCATATGAAAAGATTAATCCAGCAGGATAATACGTTTCAAAGTTGTGAAATGGTCTGGCCTGATATATAAATATTTTATGTAAATAGAGCAAGATTTGAGACTCATAACATTTCGATTTTTATAAAAATATCCAGTGACCCAGTAGCTGCCTACACATAATACTTCTCAGTCCAACTCTCTTCTTGCACTGGTAATGAAACTGCATTAATCCTGTTATTTGTTTACTCTGACTTTCACTCCGATGACAGTGGCGCCAGTGGTTCTGTCTGGGTAAGCCACTGATACACCACCATCACCCTCGAATGGAAGACTGCATCCACTGACAGCCAGCAGTTGTGTTCCTCAGTGGCTTCTGGGAGACCAGCCAAGATTGCTTCTAGCAATGTTCATCCTGCCAATGGGAGTGGGTCATGGCAGCTTTCTGGTATGTTACCCAGCTGTCCCAAAGACAAGATTCCATTGATAGTTCCCCTTATAAAACAGCTGGGAAGTATTGCCTCACACATCAACTCTCCTTATTTTCTTACTTCTTACTTAGATCTATGGAAGATCTGACTTCTTTTACTTGTGGTTGATACTCGAACCTAGGACTTTGGATGAATGCTAAGTTAAATAAGAAATTACCTTTCAAAAGTATTACTGCACACATTTCCCTACATACACTTTTTATGTATATAAAAAGCAAGGGATGCTTTTTTCCATTCTGTTTTAGTACAAAAGTACCAAACCAACAGCACAATCCATTCCTTCCCATAGCTTGCACAAACACCAATGGCCTGTGTGCTAGGATCTTGTAGAGCAGGGGTGGGGAACCTATTTGGGGTGGGGGGCCATTTTCCCACGGGGAAAATTGGTTGTGGGCCGGCCGTTAGGCCGCTTGAAATTTTTGGGGGCCCCCACCACAAATTTGAAAAAAAACCCGCGAATTTACCGCTCCCACCCACCCACCGCTCACTCGCCCACCCACCCACCGCTCGCTCAGCTCCCTCCCTCCCACCGCTTGCTCTCAGCGAAATAACTTTTCTCTAAAAGACCTGTCCACCAGTACCCCAGGATCTCTTTCCTGATCCGTCACAGACAGCTCAGAACCCATGAGCGTGTATGTGAAGTTTTGATTTCTTGCCCCAATGTGCATCACTTTACACTTACTTACATTGAAGTGTATCTGCCATTTTGCTGCCCATTCTCCCAGTTTGGAGAGATCCTTCTGGAGCTCTTCACAATCCCTGCTGGTCTTCACCACCCGGAAAAGTTTAGTGTCGTCCGCAAACTTGGCCACCTCGCTGCTTATCCCCAACTCCAGGTCACTTATGAACAAGTTGAAAAGCACCGGTCCCAAGACCGATCCTTGGGGCACACCGCTTTTCACCTCTCGCCATTGTGAAAATTGCCCATTGACACCCACTCTCTGTTTCCTAGTCTTCAACCAGTTCCTAATCCACAAGAGGACCTGCCCCCTTATTCCCTGACTATGGAGTTTTTTCAGGAGCCTTTCATGAGGGACCGTGTCAAACGCCTTCTGAAAATCCAGGTATATAATATCCACGGGTTCTCCCGCATCCACATGCTTGTTGACTTTTTCAAAGAATTCTAAAAGGTTTGTGAGGCAAGACTTACCCTTACTTACATTGAAGCACATCTGTCTCCCTCAGCAAAGCTTGTTCTTCTATATGTTTTTCGATTTTATCCTTGATGAGGCTTTCCACCATCTTCCCTGGAATAGATGTTAGGCTGACCGGCCTGTAGTTTCCCGGGTCCCCCCTCCTTCCTTTTTTAAAGATTGGCGTGACATTAGCTATCCTCCAATCCTCTGGCACAGTGGCCGTTTTAAGGGACAAGTTGCATATTTGGGTCAAGATATCAGCAACTTCATTTTTGAGTTCCTTAAGTTCCTTAATTATTGAACGCCTCTTTCCCCAACTGACGGGCAAATAAAGACCTTGACTTTGAACCAGTTCATTGGACTGTGAAGCCCAACTGAAATTCAAGTGGCTCAGGTGACCCCAAGTATTCAATCCTACAGGTAAAACCTGATTAATGCCCACAACCGTTAAAGGCTAGCTCACACCCTGCCTCTCCCCCCCCCCCCACACACACACACACTTGGTGCTTTTGCTCAAATTTGATGTTTGGAATATCTGGTACTTCACAGGGGTTCACCTGCCCAGGTAGGAACAAGTGGAAGGAGCAAGTACCTGGAATAGCATAAGTAAGCAGAGTAAAAAAGTGTCCAGGGAAGTTACATCAGGCTTTATTTGTTGCATGTATTTTAACATTCTTACCAACCTTTGCCATCCCCCTCTTTTTTCCTCTCACTAGAATCAGGGCCCAATCCTATTCAACTTTCCAGCACTGATGCAGCCACAATGCAGCCCCAAGGTAAGGGAACAAATGTTCCCCTACCTTGAGGAGACCTCTGTGACTATCTCCCCCCACCCTCACTGCAGGATGCAGTGCAATCCCATCAGCACGGCTACATCAGTGCTAGAAAGTTGGATAGGATTGTTGTCTCTCTTTTTATCCTTGCATGTTACCCTCCGTTGCTTTGATACTTTACAGCCTTTTAATAAACCTTGTATTTTCACTGTGTCACCTTCCTGATCTCAGTTCACTCAGGAGGAATCGAGTTGCCACAACTCCCAGATGACCCAAACTTCTGCTACTGCCAGATTTTAAGGTTTAAGGATTATTTCTGGATTTTGGAAATCCCTGTTAACCTGAGAGGGAGGCTTTCCTGAGGCAGCCTCCTTTTGTCTGGGCATTCTAGCTTTGGTTGGTGGCAGCAAGAATTATATTTTCCTAGGTAATTCTCAGATGATCCAATTACAAGGAAGAGGCAGGATCAGGGAGCAAGGAGGTAGGTACCAGTTGCTAACCACTAGGCACCACACCCATCTTCTGTCTACCCTTACACCCTCCCACACTCACAGTTCAGCTAGCTGAGTTGAGAAGCAGTGCCAAATTGTGCCCAGGTTTCATGTGGACATGTCCTCCAGGTCAGTACCACTCATCATCATCAAAGATTTATTTTTATTTATTTATTTATTTATTTTTCACATTTTTATACCACCCTTCCTCCAAGGAGCTCAGAGTGGTGTACATATTTCCTCCCCTCCTTTTTGTCCTCACAACAACCCTGTGAGGTAGGTGGGGCTGAGAGAGAGTGACTGGCCCAAGGTCACCCAGGAAGCTTCGTGGCTGAGCGGGGATTTGAACCTGGATCTTCCTGGTCTAAGTCCAACTCCCAAACCACTACACCATCCTGGCTAAGTTCTAACCCGCTCAATCCCTACACGAGACACTACAGTGGACATTACAGCTAAGGTTCAAAGAACAATGACTAGGTCCTCATGATGATGACCAGCATGGTTTTGTGTGTGTTGAATAGCAAACTACTTTCAAAACTCAAAGATATTGTGACATTGTACTAGTACAATCTGCTGAGATCAAGAGACTCTTTTTGAGAACATACAAGCTCTTGGATGCTGTGATGAAAATTGCTGAATATCCTCTATGTGTCTTTCTCCTCAGGGCGGGGCTCCTCTAATGCCTTAGCATCCTGCTGAAAAGACTGCTGAGTAATTTGGGTACAGTAGCTATTGCTCCTTTGTTGCTGTTGACCTTCTGCTTCCTAAACTGACCAGTAAGAAAGAACTTGGAGTTAAGTCAGCTCATTGGACTGGGAAGCCCATCTGATTCCCCAGATCAGGGAAGTCGAAGGCTCAACCTCCCACTCCCACTCTGTAGCCAATCTCACAGGTAAAACCTGGTTAACATTTACAGGTTAGAAAAAGTAGGGTCATGCACCCCCACTTTGCTCGTTGACTCTGATCCATCATTGGAAGCATGTGATGCTTCATCAGGGGTTGCCTGGTTAATTGTGGCTGTAAGGATCAAGACCCTGGACTAGCATTGGCTTTCCCGAGGCAGCCTCCTTTTGTCTGGCTGCTCTAGCATTGGTTGGTGGCAGCAAGAACTATATTTTCCTAGGTAATTCTCAGATGATCCAGTTACAAGTAAGTACCGGTAACTTGTAAGTATTCAGTAAGTATTTCTGAAAAGCATTCAGAAAAGTCGCACTTGTGGTTTGTTTTATTTTCAGCTTGCATTTTAACATTCTTGCCAGTCTTTGCCATGCTGTCCTCTCCCCCCTTCTCCTCCTTCCGTTGGATTACCTGTGCCTTGCTTTCTATCCTTCCATTCCCCCCCCCCCATTCATTGTTTTGATACTTTAGACAGCCTTTTAATAAACATCTTGTATTTTTATACTGTTTTACCTGCCTGGTCTCAGTTACTTGGGAGGAAGCTGGTCTGCCCCACTTTCCCAGATGGCCAGCCTTTGCTATGTTCATCTTTTAAGGGGACCCCCAAAGGTTTGGTGACTTTCCATTCTTCTGGGAGAGAGGTTTCCTTCTCCCTGGTTTCCCAGGCCTTGGGTGCAGGCAGCAGGAACTACCATCCATCCCAGTTTAAAGCCAGTTTCAGGACTATACAGGCTGGGAGTGGGTGCTGGCTGTTAGGTGCTGCACCCATCTAATTATTACAGGTGTGTCCAAAGTAGTACTTTTAATCCTTGCTTATGAACAAGGAGAAATGATTAGATATAAACATAGTATGCAAGGAGCACTGACAACCCAGAAAAACATTATTTTCAAATATGTTAACTATGTACATTACTCCTATTTTTTTTTCTTTCAAGTATCAAGCACTAAAGAATTAAAAGGTCCTAAAAAGTAATTTCTAAGATAAGAATTATAATATATAAAATATAATTCCATTCTCAGTATTCAATTATCATCAACCACTCTGTAATGACAGTTCTAATTTGATAGATATGGAAAAAAATTGACATCCATAGTTCCTCAAAAATTAAGGAAAGGCAAATGATCTCGTGCCCAATGCATATCGGATTAAGATTCCTTTGTTATGCATTAAAACTTGAAATAATTTGCAGCAAAATAGATTACTTTCAGATAACAAATGCTTTGCTGTAGCAACCATCTCTTTTCCTGTTTTTATTATTTTTGGTAACAAATCAGCAACAGTGACTCCAAAATGCAGCATTCTCCAAACATAACCATTAGGGTAGTTGTTACATATTTAATTTCATGCTTCATTCAGCATAAAGCAGTTGTGGGATTGCTGGGCAGAGCAAATTAAGTAATCGGTTAGATAATTTCCTGCTTAATTGAAAGCAGGTACTTTTTTTAGAAAAGTAATAATTGTTTTTGCTTCTAATGAAATGTGTAGCATTTTCTCCCTCATTCTTGTTACGGAACAAAATACCTCCCATTATCAGCACAAAGCTAAGAAAAAATAAATGAAAAACAGGAGGAAAGAAAGGTTCAGTAGTGCACTAAAAGTGCTGGGTTGAAGGGCACACAGATTTGGGATTAAACCATATTCTGGAGCCACCACCTCTCTGTGACTTCTGTTCCACACTCACTCTTTCACATACATTCGCACAAACCCACAGAGTAGTTCACTGCCATGAAGGCCCAGTGCCGGTCTAATGCTGCCAACCTCTTAACCTGCCTCCTCTCCCCCCCCCCCCCAAGCAAATTCTTCCGTCTCTTTCTGTGTCAGTTTTAGCCATGGCTTCACATGATGACTGGACCAACACTAACCATGGTGAAAAATAGCCAAGGCTAACTTTTAACTAGGGTTTGAAGCTGGTTTGAAAACCCTGATTCGGTTTAACCATGTTTAGCATCAGTGCAGATGTTCAGTACATTTTCACTGCAGTAATCACGGTTAAAGCTGACAAATGAAGAGATGGAGAATTCATGCAAGATGGGGGAGGAAATATGTGTGCCTGCCCACAATCTGCTTTGGATCTCTTATGGCATAATCCTATGGTGCCTTGCGCCAGTGGAGTACATGCTCCACTGGTACAGACTGTTGCAAATGTGCCGTAAAGCACGTTGCAACACCGCACCAGGAAGCCGCACTGGTGGGAAGGCCTTGCGTTCCCGCCAGTGCAAGGAGAGACATGCGCCGACATGCGCCAACTCATGGCGTGGGGGGTGGAACAGGGCAGGGGTGGGCAGCGATGGGGATGAGGTGGGTGGATCGGGCCCAGGAGGGTACGGGATAGGTGGCACTGGCGCGCACCACATCCTATCCCCCTTCCTGGGCCTGATCCGCTGATATGGGTGTACACGGACCTGCGCCAGCCATATGGCTGGCGTGGATCCAAGTAGACCCATTGTGTTGGCTGAGGCTTTCCCCAGGGCAAGGGGACAAATGTCCCCTTACCTCAAGGAGACCTCCTAAATTCCCCCACAGGATGCAGTGTAGCCCGCACTGGCGCCACTACATCAGCGCAGGAGAACTTAGGTAGGATTGGGCTGTTCGTCATGGCTAAAAGATTAGTAGCATTATGTCTGCAATAGGTCTAAAAAAACAGTCCATTGTCAAGAGGAGTTATTCTCCTGAGTTGTCAAAGCACTTTTTGCAAACGTCAGGTTCACATCAGAAATGTATTTTATAAAATAAAAGAATGATTATTCTGCTAATATCATTTAAATAAAACATGACTAAATCAAAAGGAAACCAGGTTGATGCTATCCATCTTTTTTCAAACTTCTTTGAAAACTGTCAAAAAGAAAAGCACATTTCACAAGTTTTAAAACGTGTATGCGCAAGCATGGCATTATCAACCTAATGTTTTGACAAATGAATGTAAAAGCTATACAAATTCCAGAGTTGCGCAGACCTATTAGGACATATTCTCTCTCTCTCTCTCTCTCTCTCTCTCTCTCTCTCTCTCACACACACACACACACACACACACACACACACACACACACACACACAAACTCAAAAAGTCTCATCGAACTCCTATGCAGCTTTTTAAAAAGGAAAAGAAATACCTGTTCTAAAATACAGTGAGATCAAAGGAATACCATCATCTCTCAAGATTAAAAATCACTAAATTAGAAGTAACCAAACATTCAATTGTAGCACAATCCTACACATGTTTATTTGAAAGTATTGAGCTGGCGCAGGTCTAGAGTTATCCCATAGTGGCTGCTCTCCCCTTACCTCGAGGAGACCTTCAGCAGCCGAGAATCCTGGCAGGATGCTGCATCACTGCATAGTGATTTACAGCCCACGTCATATCCTATCAAGTTCCCGGGCTGTCCCGGGGCAGCCCAGGAACAACTCAGGAGAAGGGGCTCTCTGCATCCTTCAATACAATCTGTGAGACTGTCACACACTGGCCAGTATGGAGAAACTCTTTCTTATCCACCCTTTACCCCACTGTTTCTCAAAGTGCTCCCCGCAAGGCAGGGAGAACTTTGAGTTCTTGCGGGGGTGGGGACAGTGGCGGCAGCAATCCTGGAGATCGCCACCGCAGGAAAGGCCTGATGTTATACCACAGCCAGGGAAACGCTGCTAAGTCCCATTTCATTTGCTATTTACTACCGTGGTTTATCCACGGTATTTACTACCGTGGTTTATCCTGCCAAGTGGTTTATCCACATCAATACATTTGGCCCTCGCTATCCGCGGTGGATCCGTTCCGGAACCACCACCACCTTGCGGATCCGCATTTCAGAGTGCATTCTGGGAGAAGGCTGGGAGGAGGGAAGAGCCTGGAAGTGGGTCATTAAGCTTGCAGAAGCCCCATGGAGGCTTGAAAATGCAACGGTTTGGCTATTTAAAGGTAAAAATAGCTATTTGGGGGCTTTTTTTCTTTTAACATGGACCTCGTGGGTTCGGGATCCGCGGTGAGTCAAATCTGCAGATCACAAAACCGTGGAAAGAAAGGGTCCACTGTAATTTTCAAATCTTTCACCTCTAAGGAACACTTAAAGCGCTTCCCACATTGATGAACTAGAACCTACTATAAACACCTGCACATTATGAAGTATTCCAGAGCACTGGTCAGGACTTTGGGGTCTCACCATCACCCTATAGAGAATGCACCCTACAACACATCTGCAAGGTTACATAATACAGGGGACGATCAACAGAAGTGAAGAAGCTGTCTTTTGAAGAAGTTCGCTCACCATTACTGATCTTCCTGTGGAAGAATCCTGAAAAACTTCTTAGTATTTCCCTGAGCACAGTTAGGAAGCCACAGAATTATGTCATACATAGCACAGTCTGGAACAAGCAGAGAGCAGATGCACCACAAAATGTACCTGCAGGATCTGAACAGTGAGCCAAGTCAGACAGTAGAGGAGAAAAACAACTGAAAAATTTTCAAAAAGCTATTGAGAAGTTCTCAGCCGGAATATTTTTCTCACAGATTTTAAGAATAGCTAAAGATTAGAAATGTAATTCTATATTAAACTTTTGACAGCCATTAAAAGAAAGCAGGAATTGGTATTCAAAACATGCTCATAATTACCAAGAAAAGGTTGGTAGATAAAAATGGCATTGATGAGCAAAATGAGATGACACTTTGAATTAAAGACAATACCACTTAGTTGAAATGATGTAACAAATCTAGGGGAGGAGATTTTATAGAAGCTTTTAGAAGATTTTCAGGCTTTGGTGAGTGTGCAAGAGAAGGATATTCCAAAGGATATACCGTATTGGTCTGAGTATAAGACTCACTTTTTTCTCCTAATTTAAGTTTTTAAACTAGGGGTGCGTCTTATAATCAGGCTGTTGCAATTTAATGCCAGTGATTTAATTAATTTTTTTTATAGCACCAAACTTTAAGGGTGCGTCTTATAATCAGGTGCGTCTTATACTCGGGACAATATGGTATATCTTTTGTCAATCTACAGCATCTAGTAATCAGAGGGATACAATCCCCAAACCTAGAAGTTTCAATTTTGGCTAGCAAGGTTATTAAAGCACAGAAAATATTAGAACAATATTAAACATCCAATACAATATTAGAATCAATTCAAATTGTAAGCAGAAGGCAAAAAGTTGATCTACAATAATTAATATCTAAACACTCTTATTGCACTCAAGACTCCATCACTCAAAAATCACGTTCAATGAAACTGCCAAACCGCGGCTGTCATATCCACTATACAGCATCTCCTAATAAAGACTCCAGATTTGTCCAATATAATGACTTAATATTGTTAAAACTGTCAAAACTGAACTTCATTAAAAATGCCACATCTGGTCATTGGAAGCATACGGTCCTCCACAAAGAGGATGCATATCTGGATATCAAGACCACCAATGAGCCTTTTCTCCATATATTTAAATAATCCTCACCGCTAGTTATCACCACAGCATTTTGTGGCAATGAGTTCCATAGGTTAATTACAATTTAATAAAATATTTCCTTTTGTTTGTCTGAAACCTGCTGCTTGTCAATAGTAGGGGTGTGTCTCTGAGCTGTTGAACTTTGTGAGAGTGTGAGTAGTTTTTTCCTGTTTATTTTTTTTATAAATCGGTCATGATTTTATAAATTTGATTTTTGTCTGTAAACCGCTTTGTGAACTTTTGTTGAAAAGCGGTATATAAATACTGTTGTTATTGTTATTGTTATTGTTATTGTTATTGTTACTATTATTATTAATAATAGTAACAATAACAATAACAATTTACAGACAAAAATCAAATTTATATAATAATAATAATAATAATTATTATTAATAATAATAATAATAATAATAATAATAATGATAATAATAATACACTTCTAACAGTGGTGGGGGAGTGGCTCAGTCTCATTTGGTTAGTACCTCAAGCAGCTTCCTGTTTATTCACAGTATTTGGATGCAGAGTGTAGACATGTTTCTTAGCAACTCCAGCTGTTAATAAAGCTATGTCCTTGTCTTTCAGGCTCCTAGTGACCATCATTCATACCTTCAAAAACTTCAGACTTTCCTAGACCACTGTGTAACATATTCTATGCAGTGCTTCCATCAATGGCAGTTTGAACACTTCAGCTGGTATAGAACATGGCTGCTCACCTTTTGGCCATGGATAATGGGCCTCAGAAGCACCAGTTGCCTTTTGCCATCTGGGCAAAGGAGACTCACTACCTTATTACATTAGGTAGACTGAGATAGCCTGTCTCTTTTGGGGTACCACTGAAGGGCAGCAAATTCAATCATTTAATTTATTATATTTTAATCACCACAGGTGGGGTGGGGCACTTTAATTTTCTACCCCAGGTATCAAAGGTATCAAAATATATCTACTTCCATATGTCACAGGCCACGGCATTCATGTACCACCTACAATGCCTTATAATGATGCATGAGAGACATACATGTATGCTGGGTCTCCCTCCATATGCACAGATCCCAGGAGAGCATGTGAATCAGCTCTCAGACTCGTACATGGCCCCACCATATATGCAGAACAGCATCATGTATGGTGCAGCAGGTGATGTTCTACTTACAGCAGAAAAGCTCGTGCTCCATAACCTGTAGAGCCCACAACCCCTCAAAAATAGTACCACACTTACACCTATAGATTTTGTACTGTTGCATGCATTAGGATGGAGGATCCCAAAACATATGCCTTCTACAATTTCACAAATCAGTATATTCTCCAGGAGGATGCATTTTTGTTGTTCATGTTATTGAAGGCCATTTGAAAAGTCCTCGGGCTCAAAGAGCTCTGGGAAAAGGTCAGTGCTTGAGTGCACCCAATCAGCCCCCAAAACGAGCCTTGCAGGACCACAAAAACAAACAGATTTCCTAGGGGCATCAACTTCTAACAAACTAGTCCACTTCAGCAGATGCATGGTGAACTTGGGTGCTGAAGTGACGGGGTTAGGAACCAGATCATATTCTAAAATCGACTGCAGACAAGATGAAGTTCGCCAGCTCGGAAACTACTCGTTGCATCTCACAACATCATGTCACTTTTTTGTTGTCACGTCACCATCGCCCAGGGTCACGGCTGCCTTGCTCCCAGACGCCTGTTTGTGCAGCCCCTTCTTTGCAGTATTGCACCAACGCAAGCACGAGCGGAAGGCAAACAAGGTCCACCGTTACTCAGCAGAAGGTGAGTCTCTCCACGCCAGGGGCGGAGCCCCACAGGAAGGGCTTTCGCCTTCAGGCACGCGCAACAAGCAGCGCCCGCCTCCCGCCGCGGCCGGGCCCTTCTGGTACAACTGGAAAAGAAGGAATTCCCTACCGTAAATATCCTGTTCTGGAGAGGAAGGGGGGCAGTCTGTAACTATGGGTAACACCCCTCTGGCTTGAGAGACAGGGCCGGCTTAAACAATTTGGCTCCTCCTCCCCAGTCCGGATCTGGAACAGACGCAGAGCAGGTAACCTGATGACGAAAGTCCATCTCCGTCCACTGGTGGAAAAGAGAAAACTGGAAAATGCTCCAAGAGGAGCCACGGTGACCGAAAAACCAAGTCACTAGAGCCTTAACAACAAAGAACATGTAAGAAAGGAAATTAATCCCCCAGGAAAAACCCTGACCCCCTAAGGCTACCTCCCACGGAAACTAATGGGGAGACGCTCGCCTGTGAGGGTGGGCCGACTGCCCCCCTTCCTCTCCAGAACAGGATATTCACGGTAGGGAATTCCTTCTTTCTCTGGAGGAGGAAGGGAGGGCAGTCTGTAACTGTGGGATATACCAGAGCTGAACTATATACAAAGGGTGGGAACAGGAGAAGAAGGAAACTAGGCGTCTCCCCCTGCCACCACCGTCTGCAGCACCCTTCGGCCAAAGGATGCGTCGGCAGCGGCCCATTTGTCCACCTTGTAATGCCTAATAAACGTGTGAGGTGAACTCCAGGCCGCCGCCTTGCATATGTCCAGGATGGAGTCGGAACCAGAGAAAACAGCCGTAGTAGCGGCGCCCCTGGTTGAATGGGCGACTATGCCCTCTGGAGGGACCTTGTCCAGCGCCTCATAGGCCATCCGAATAGCCAGGGTGAGCCACTTAGAGATCAAAGCGCTGGAAGCTTTTTTGCCCAAAGAGACTCCCCAAAAAACCACGAAAAGGGCCTCCGTCTTTCTAAAGGCCCAAGTCCTATCCATATAGAGACCCAGCGCCCTGCGGACATCCAGGGAATGCAACGCCCTCTCCCTGTCATTGGTAGGATTGGGGCAAAAGGAGGGCAGGACAATTTCTAGGGACCGGTGCAACAAGGAGTTAACCTTCGGGATGAAGGATGGATCAGTTTGGAGTACGACCTTATCCTCGTGAAAGACGGTACGCTTAGGATTAACGGATAGGGCGCCCAGTTCCGAGACCCTACGGGCTGAAGTGAGCGCAACCAATAGCACCGTTTTGAGAGTGAGCTCCCTTAGGGGGATACTGGCCATCGGCTCAAAGGGTTTCCCCGTCAGGGCCTGAAGAACCAACCCGAGATCCCATGTCGGAATACGGTGACGTACAGGCGGATTGATGGAGGCCACCCCCTTCAGAAATCTTTTAACGTGAGGGTGGCAGGTTACCAGGTTCTTCCCCTTAATTCCCAGGACACTTCCGATCGCGGCCACCTGACGGCGAAGTGTGTTTGTACTCAGACCCTTTGCCAAACCCTCCTGTAGGAAGGTTAAGATGTGTTGGACACCCGGCGACATGGGCAGAATGCCCCTGGGGGTACACCACCTCACAAAAGTGGACCAGGTGGAACTGTAGGTTTTCCTGGTGGACGGCCTCCTGGAAGCCATGATGGTGTCTACTACCCCAGAAGAATAACCGCATTCGGACAAAAAGTAGCGCTCAACCTCCAGGCAGTCAGCATGAGGGACTGCGGACACGGATGCAGTAGTGGACCTTGGCTCAGCAAGTCCTCCCGCTCGGGCAGGGTCCATCCCCTCCCCACAGATAGTCTTACCACATCCGCGAACCATGCTCTCCTGGGCCACCTGGGGGCAACTACAATGACCTCTGCTCTCTGTTTTCTGATCTTGTTTAGTACCGCGGGAAGGAGGGGTATGGGAGGGAAGGCGTACAGTAGTCCTTCCGGCCAGTCGGATCCGAGAGCATCCACTGCTTCCTCCCCCTCCCCCTGGAATCTCGCAAAAAAAATCTGGGCAGTTGTGCATTCCGCCCCGAGGCGAACAGGTCTAGTGATGGGAAGCCCCACCGGTTGCAGAGCTGATTGAAAACCTCCGGATGTAGCATCCACTCGGACTCGCTCACCCGCTGACGACTGAGCCAGTCCGCCGTTACGTTCCGAGTCCCTGCCAGATGCTCCGCTCGTATGGAGACCAGGTGTTGCTCTGCCCAGGTGAATAGCAGATCCGCTTCCGTGGCCAGGCTGCGAGAGCGGGACCCCCCCCCCCCTGATGGTTTATATACACCTTGGCCGTGGTATTGTCTGTGCGGATGAGGACATGAGACTCGCTTATCAGAGAGGAGAAGTGGAAAAGAGCTAGCTTTATGGCTCTGAGTTCGAGCCAGTTGATGCTGTGCTGCGCCTCTTCCGGAGACCATGTCCCCTGAACGAACTCCTTTCCCAGATGTGCGCCCCACCCCAGCAGACTGGCGTCGGTGGTAATTATGGTCCTGGAGGGGATCTGAAGGGACACCCTGGCCGACAGTCTTCCCGACTGTAGCCACCAATCCAGAGAGGACCGACACTGCAGGGACAGGGGGACAGGGAGGGACCTCTGGAGTTCTATTTCCTTGGCGAAGGGAGCCAGGGTTCTCTGAAGGGGCCTTGAGTGCCAACGCGCCCAATGAACCAAACCTTGACAGGACACCAGGAGCCCCTGGAGCCTGGCCAGTGTCATAAGGTTTACCTGCAATTTGGGATGCACCTCCAGCAGTAAGTTCAAGAGCTTCTCCTGACGTTCCCTGGAAATGGCAATACGGAAGGAGGCTGTATCGATCCCCAGGCCCAGATGTTCTAGTCTCTGAGTAGGGGACAGGGCGCTCTTCTTCCAGTTCACAACAAAACCTAAATTCTGGAGACAACTTAGAGTCTGGTGAACATCGATTTCTGCTTGTGCGAACAAATTTGATCTGATCAGAATATCGTCTAAATATAGATGGGCTGACACCCCCTGCAAATGTAAATGGGCCATAACAGGGGCTAGAATTTTTGTAAAACTGCGAGGAGCGGAAGACAAACCAAATGGGAGAGAAGAAAATTGGAAATGTCGTGAACCATATGCGAAGCGCAGGAACTTTCTGTAGTGCGGATGGATAGGCACGTGCAGGTAAGCCTCTGATAGGTCGATGGAGGCTAGGAAGTCGTCCCTCTGGAGAGAAGCTGAGATAGACTTCCAAGTCTCCATCTTGAACCGCCTCTTGACGAGAAAGCGGTTGACCCACTTGAGGCCCAGAATAGGCCTGACTCCGCCGCTCTTCTTTTCCACCAAAAAGAAAGTGGAATAGACTCCCTGCCCCCTCTGGGGCACTGGGACCAGCTCCACGGCATTGATAGAAAGCAGATGTTGAATGGCTTTCAATTTTTCCATATGAAGAGTCCGTACTCGAGATACCGGGACTCTCCAGAACCGTCTCCCCGGTCTCCTTATAAACTCGAGTGTGAGACCAACAGAAACTGTTCTCAGAACCCACTTGTCTGTTGTCACCCCGTGCCAATGGTTTGCAAATGCTAATAGGCGACCGCCAATGGGGATGTGGTCGTCCCTGGATCCGGCGTCAGACCGCCCGACGATCCTTGCCAGATTTACCTATTGCACTCTGAGAACCCTGGGGTCTACTCTTAGGGAAAATCCTGGATTTGTTCCACCTGTTCGATCCCCTAGGGTTGTCGCGTTTGGGGGGAGCCCTGAAGGCACGAAAGGAATGCGACTTCGGTTTGGGGGGCTCCTTGTGGACTGAGGGGAGCACCTTTCGTTTGTCTTTATTTTCGATCAGGATGGAGTCCAAGGCCTGACCGAAAAGCTTATTGCCCTGAAAAGGGACCGATATTAACCTGGACTGAGAAGCTGAATCCGCTTCCCATTGTCTGAGCCAAACTTGGCGTCTTGCCACCACGTTGGATGCCATTGCGTGGGCGCTAAGATGCATGGCGTCATATGACGAGTCCGCCGTGAAGGCGGATGCCAATGATATTTTCTTTAGAATACTTTTGGTTCTTTTAGACATCTTGGAGTCTTTTGCCAAGTCCTCCGCCCATAGAAAAGAAGCCCTGGCAAAAATGGAATTAGTGGCGGTGGCCCTGAATGCCTGTGAATTGCATTCGAAATTCCGCTTCAGAGCCGTCTCTATCTTTTTATCACACGCATCGCGCGGGCCCCCCTCCCCCTCCGACGGCAGAACCGCCGGTGAGGAAAGGGCGGCCACCGGAGAATCGACCACCGGTGTCCTCAATGACTGCATGGTCGGCTCTGGGAAGGAATAGAGCTTGTTCAGGAGTCTAGAGGAATGTTTGGTGTGAACTGGTGACTGCCACTCCTGATCCAAGATAGACTTGAATCAGGAAAAGGCAAGATGGTGGCTCTGGAAATTCCCTGAGGGAAAACATTCTTGGTGGAACCTGCAGGGGGAGCCACAGGGCCCGACTTCGGTAAAGAAAGATCCAGGGCTGCCATAACCTTTTCTACCATCCTCGGGAAAAGGTCTAACGGGAACAATCTGTTTGAGGATTCCTTCTCTCTGTCCTCTCCGTCACCTGACAAATGAGCTTCCCCCTCCGAGTCTGACGAGGAGGGGGGGTAGAACTGAGCTCTGCACAGTGCCTCTTCTTTTGCCTCCACTTGCCGTGCTCTCTGACAGGAGAAAGGGAGTCAGAGCGCCGCTTATGCTTTCTAGCTTTTTTGATGGGAGGCGAGCACTGGCGTCGACAGGGGGAAGCGGGGGGGCGGGCCGCCGGGGGGCGTCGCGCGTACAGGGGTGACGCGCGATTCCCCCACTTACATTTTCGAAGGACAGGTGGGCCCGCCCGCCCTCCCCTGTGTCCGTTTGGCTCCAAAATGAGCCAAAAACGGAGCGGGGAGGGCGCTCTGCTCCTGCGCGTGACGTCACGCGCGGGGGCGGAGCCTCCCTCTTAAGGGCGACGCGCCCCCCCGCTCTGGGGTGACGCGCGTCGTCGCGACGCTGCTGGAGGCGAGGGGGAGGAGAGGCTTTTGTGAGACCCGCTAGCGGTAGACGGAGCAGGAGAGAGGGAACGGTCACGTTTAGAGACCTTACTGGACACTTGGGGCTTAGCCTGCAATAAGCCCGAGACTGTGGTTGAAACTAATTGCAGGATTTCCTGTCGAAGCCCGGGATCTAATCCAGTTGAGGCGGGAGAAACACTTGCCTCAATAATCTGGGCCTGCGCAGTACCCACTCCAGCCTCGTCAGCCATTATGCTTACCCGAGCGGTGACGCGGCGTGAGGAAAAAAGGCGGGAAGATCCCCGGAGATCAGGAGTCTTCTCCGCAAGGGCCCAGCGTCTGAGGTAAACGACGCACTCATTCCCGCCTGGCTTGCAGCCTCGATGGTGGGCTCGCAAGCCTGCAGACAACGACGCTCCGGGGCCGTCCGGCCGCTCCGGAGGAGGTGCGTTCGGGACGCTGGGGGACCGAGCTCCACTACCCCAGCGGGGCGCGCGAGCCGGGCGATTGTTCCCGGGGCCGTCCGGCCGCTCCGGAGGAGGTGCGTTCGGGACGCTGGGGGACCGAGCTCCACTACCCCAGCGGGGCGCGCGAGCCGGGCGATTGTTCCCGGGGCTGTCCGGCCGCTCCGGGAATGCTGGCGGCTTCCGGGCTAATCAAGCGACAACCCTGGGGCCGTCCTCGGGGCCGTCCGGCCGCTCCGAGGCCTGAGAAGCCGAGGAGAAGAAGAGGAGACGCTGTAGGAAAGAGTGCTCCTGGCGCGCCTGCTGTTCCTTTCCCCCCTCACAGGCGTGGACTTTAGATGGTGAGGAAAAAAGTCAACTCCACCTCCCTTAGACTCAACCTGGACAAGGGGAGGGTAGGGAGGGGAATAGGGGGAAAGTTGACTGAGGAGAAAAATAAGGCTCTAGACGAGTAAAAACGCTGTGCTCTAACGTTGTGTTTCTCTGTGCGCTGAGCTAAGAGAAAGCCAACCTTGCTCTGCCAGAGACAGAGCCGGACTGGGGAGGAGGAGCCAAATCGTTTAAGCCGGCCCTGTCTCTCAAGCCAGAGGGGCGTTACCCACAGTTACAGACTGCCCCCCTTCCTCCTCCAGAGAATGGTTGCGCTAAGCTTGGCGTCCCGTTGCCATGGTGACCGCCCCGGCGGCGCCAGCTGGGCCAAAGTGTGAATGGGTGATGTCACAAGCCAGGCGCCGGCCCGTCTGGGTAACCAGAGCCAATGAATCAGCTGAGACGGGGCCGGAAGCCCAAGCAAGAGTCGCGCACTGGACGTGAGGCTTGAGCAGGCGGGAGGGAAATGCCTTGACGGAGCTCGCGCGGGTCGCTTTCTGCAGCAGTCCCTCATGGGGGGGGAGGCTTCTGTGCAGATGAGGTCTTTCCTGGACGGGCGTACTCCTTCTCCAACTGCAAAAATAGTGCTGATGTTTGACAGATTCCGCGCCTTTAACCCTGATGTGCAAACATTGTTTACACATCAGGGTTAAAGGCGTGGAATCTGTCATCACAAAGCATCAAGTCGCCCTGCATGCAGAGCATAAATCCTTCAGAATGATTTAAATCCACTTTATTTCATTTGTCTCCCAAAGCTCCTCTGCCTGATGGTCACATCAGCCTACCCTAAACAGTCCCCCCCCCCAGCTCCACATTTCTTTCAGAGGTGCATCAAATAATTTGTAGGGTTGTTATTATTGGAGGGGGAGTAGTAGGAGTAGTGCCTTTCTGTGTTGCCATATTTTACACAATTTTAGACAACTGTGTGGCAGTCAAGAATGTCAGCAGGTTTGGCTTTTCCAGCCAGCAAGAGCCAGTATTAGGAAAAGAGCAACTGTTCAGGGCCCTGCTAGAGAACAAGGTAGCAATGTTTTTGTTTTTTTCCTGTTCTTGCCTAACTTCTCCAGACTCGCTGCCCTGGATTTGGAGTAATGTTGTCAAGAATGTAACTTATGTGCCTGGACCACCACCACCATCCCCAGCATGGGAAAACAGGGAGCCCTGGCTGCCTCCTACACAACCTACACTGTGTGACACAAAATTGGCCTTATTTGTTTATTATTCATAATATGTAATGTTTTTACAATAATGTCAAATATGTTATTAATGGCACCCTTGCCACTTCCCATTGGCTCTTTGGCTGCAGCCTAATGTAGTAAAAGGACTCAGACGAGAGTTAATGCTGGTGTACAAGTAGAAATGATGTCGATGGTGCAATCCTATACACACTTTCCTGGAAGTAATTCCCAATAGCGTAGCTGAACTTGTGCCAGTGGAGCGGTGGGTGGGGTGACACGACATCACCCTGCTCATCCTACCACCGGAATGACCCTGATCTGAAGCCAAACAGACCAGTGATGGGGTGACAGCAGGGTGATGACAGGGCGGGCAGGGTGATGATGCATCGCCCCGCCCACCCCCCTGGTGATTGTCCGGTTATGCTACTGGTAAGTCCCACTGAATTCAGCGGGGCTTACTTCTGAGTAGACATGTATAGGATTGTGCAATAAATTTAGTGCTGTGTATTGTTGCAAAAATGACAGTGAGTTTCAAAAATGTACGGAAAGTCCTGCTGGATCAGGCTAAAGGCCCATCAAGTCCAACATTCTGTTTCCCACAGTGGCCCACCAGCTGCCGCTGGAAGCTCGCAAGCAGGAGAGAAAGACATACTTGTTTCCCACCATTGATCCTCTGCAACTGGTATTCAGAGGCAGCCTGCTGCTAAACCTGATGGTAGAGCATAGCCATCATTGCTAGTGGTGATAGACCTGTTCTCCATGAATTTGTCCAATCCCTTTTTAAACCCACCCAAGCTAATGGACATCACCACACCTTGTGGCAATGAATTCCACAGATGAATTATGCTCTATGTGAACAAGCACCTCTTTCTGTCCATCCCACATCGCAGAATTCTAGGGTAGTGTAGTGGAACCACAACCAGAACAGGCTGACATGCATGAATCTACCCATTACCCTCTGATCTCTCAACTGTGGCTCAGGCTCCAGTTCTCTGCTGCCTTAACTGCTGCCACCTTTTCCCTGTCACCCAGCAGCCATCCCCTCCTGTCTCTGTCAAAAACTCAGCTGCCAAAATAATTCCCTCCCTCATCACTTAGGCAATGGCATATAACACCGTTCCTCCAATATCTTTTCTGGATTCCTACCCTCTTCTGTATCAAGCAGGAGCCCTTGTCCCATGCTTTAAAGCTCCCCAGGCCTTTCCCCAGCTACCTGAGAGTTTTGTGCACCTAGCACAATTCCACCCATCCTCTCTTGTTGCTCTCTGTATGTGGAACTCCCTCCCACCCTGAGCAGGGCTACCTCTCCCACTTGCTTAAAACCCTGCCTCAAACCCGTCTTTACAAAACTTGCAGCTTAACCCTCTTTAAGTATGCAATCCAGGGGCTGGGAGGGCAGGAGCAATCAGGTGTCGTGGGGATGATCCAGGGGCCTTGGGCAGTAGTGGGAGTGATCTAGGGCAGTTGTTGGGGTGATTGGGGGGGTGAACCAGGGACAGAAGCAATTTAAGGTAGTGTTCTGGGGGTCTTTTAGGGAATATGAAGAGCAGTGTCGGACCCTGATCCCAGGTGCCAGGCCGGCCTGGGCCAGGCCTGTTTTTCAGCTGCTGTGCAAGCCTGACTCCTTCCCAATTTTGCAACTGAAATGCATACCATGCATACCAGCAAACTGAAAGCTGGCTCAGCCAACAGTCTTGCTTCTTCCTTGTGCTTCAGGTAGGCCTTCTGCCTTTTATATTAAAGTGAAAAATTACTCTGGGGAGGGGGAGTGATTTTTGGGTGATTCACCAGCCAGTCATCACTGTGCACAGTCAGCTTCTGTTACAAACTTGCTGAACCATTGTCCCCCCGAAGAACTTTACCCTGAAGAAGAGAGCCTTCTTCTTTGGACTGCACATCTTGAGGGCACTTCCAGATTAGCTTCACTCTGCACTTTTGAGGCACCGGGAGAGTAAACAGTGCCAGCCTCCGCCCTCCTCGTCCCGCTCCGGCTGACCCAGGTAAGGGCGGCGCTGGTTGGCGCAGGGACATGGGGAGGGCAGGCCGGGGTGGTAGGGGAGAGGGCCATTAACCGGCCGGCCTGGGAGCTACAGAGCTGGTGCGCATCTGAGGAGGCCCATTGGGTCCTCCAGGGCTTATACCAGGGGATGGGGACAAATATCGGGCTGTAACATTATTATTATTATTATTATTATTATTATTATTATTATTATTATTATTATTATTATTATTATTATTTTAAAGAAGAAGCTTGGTTCATGAGTGCATTTGTAAAAGTGTTGAGGATCTGGCAGGATCCATTTGTTATATCTGTATGTTTGGAGCACCAGAATTCAGCAATTGCTTGGTGTAAATGGTTCAGCCACCACTAAGCAATGCAATCTGGGACAAAAGTCTGTACAATTTGGCAAGATTGATCTGTTTAAAAAAATTTAATCACAGGAAAAGTTTTTTCAAGTGGTGTATTTCAGCTTCCCACACTTTTCCCTTCTCAAGGACAGCATATAAGGTAGCTTTGCCATTTTTGGAATCAGTGCCCCAAATATACCCAAGAATAGGTCTAACTTTTAAGGCACCAAAATGTGTGTTGGGTTGTGTAATAAATGCACATGTCTTTGGGCGTAGGATTTGTACAGGGATTCTATTATCGTATTTGTGTATTCTATTTGTGTATCGCACAAATAATATCTTATTACTGTAAGATATTATTTGTGCAATACAAGCAACCGTTGCACAGAAGAAAATTCCATTTGAAGTTAACGCAGTGTCCTGTCTATGTAAATAAAATAATGAATGATTGAATACCAGGTTTAGGTTTTAGCCAATCGAATGCTAATGGACACAATTTTACTGTCAGCAGCAGCCAGGAACTGCCTTACTGGCCAAAAGTACGTCTCAGCTCATCTGTACATCTAAACAACAATAGTTTCTTGCTTGGAAAATATTATTCTCCCCACTCCCTCCCCATCTAGTGTGGGCTGTGGTGTGTGAGTGGCCTATTGGCCTACTGGCCAATCCCAATGCAATGACAATGCTGGCAATTAACACTATACAGATGTCCATGGCATTTTGTGAAGTTGAAGATTAAATTGATTTAATTTAATATTTATGTATTTATATACTTTTAAAGGCCGTCTGACTTAAATGTTCATATAGCCCTTTAAAATAATAACAAAAGCGTGGCAAGTCCACCTCCTGCACAAGTGTCCCTTCATTGTGCAAACTCTTTTCCTTTTCACTTTTATTGTATTTATTACATTTGAGCTTGCCTGCTCCTGCTCTTCTTCATAAGAACATAAGCTGGATCAGGCCAAAAGCCCATCTAGTCCAGCTTCCTGTATCACACAGTGGCCCCACCAGATGCCTCAGGAAGCACAAGACAACAAGATAACCTGTTTCCCGTTGTCACTCCCTTGCAGCTGGCACAAAGAAAACCCACTTCTAAAACCTCCAACACCAGGAGGTTGCTTATGGCTTGTAACCTGTGATGGTCTTTTCCTCCATGTATCTGTCCAAACCCCTTTTAAAGGCATCCAGGCCAGGTGCCATAACCACATCCTGTGGCAAGGAGTTCCACAGATGAATTACACGCTGGGTAAAGAAATATTTTCTTTTGTCTGTTCTAACTCTCCCTCCACTCAATTTTAGTGCATGTCCCCTGGTTCTGGTGTTGTGCGAGAGGGAGAAGAATTTCCCTCTATCCACTCTCTCCATCCCATGCATAATTTTATACGTCTCAATCATGTCCCCCCTCAGGCGCCTTTTTTCTAGGCTGAAAAGCCCCAGACGCTTTAGCCTTTCCTCATAAGGGAGGTGCTCCAGCCCACGAATCATTCTGGTCGCTCTTTTCTGCACCTTTTCCAATTCAACTATATCCTTTTTGAGGTGTGGTGACCAGAACTGGACACAATACTCCAAATGTGGCCTTACCATCGATTTGTACAGAGGCATAATGATATTGGCTGTTTTATTCTCAATGCTTTTTTAATGATCCCGAGCAAGGAATTGGCCTTCTTCACAGCCGCCGCACACTGGGTCGACACTTTCATTGACCTGTCCACCAGCACCCCAAGATCTCTCTCTTGATCCGTCACAGACAACTCAGAACCCATTAGCGTATATGTGAAATTTTGGTTTCTTGCCCCAATGTGCATCACTTTGCACTTACTTACATTGAAGCGCATCTGCCATTTTGCTGCCCATTCTCCCAGTTTGGAGAGATCCTTCTGGAGCTCTTCACAATCCCTGCTGGTCTTCACCACCCAGAAAAGTTTAGTGTCATCTGCAAACTTGGCCACCTCACTGCCTATCCCTAACTCCAGGTCATTTATGAATAAGTTGAAAAGCACCGGTCCCAAGACCAATCCTTGGGGCACACCACTTTTCACCTCTCGCCATTGTGAAAATTGCCCATTGACTCCCACTCGCTGTTTCCTGGTCTTCAACCAGTTCCTAATCCACAAGAGGACCTGCCCTCTTATTCCCTGACTGTGGAGTTTTCTCAGGAGCCTTTCATGAGGGACTGTGTCAAACGCCTTCTGAAAATCCAGATATATAATATCCACGGGTTTGCTCGCATCCACATGCCTGTTGACCTTTTCAAAAAATTCTAACAGGTTTGTGAGGCAAAACTTCCCCTTGCAGAAGCCATGTTGACTCTCCCTCAGCAGAGCTTGTTCTTCTATGTATTTTAAAATTTTATCCTTTATGAGACTTTCCACCATCTTCCCCGGAACAGAGGTTAGGCTGACCGGTCTGTAGTGTCCCGGGTCCCCTCGCCTTCCTTTTTTAAAGATTGGCGTTACATTAGCTATCCTCCAATCCTCTGGCACAGTGGCCGTTTTAAGGGACAAGTTGCATATTTGGGTCAAGAGGTCAGCAACTTCATTCTTGAGTTCCTTCAGAACTCTTGGGTGGATGCCATCCGGGCCTGGTGATTTATTGATCTTTATTCTGTCAATTAAGTCTGAGACGTCTTCTCTTTTAACCTCTATTTGACTTAATTCTTTAGTCAGGGGAGGCCGTTTAGGCAGCGGTATTTGCCCGAGGTCTTCTGCCGTGAAGACAGATGCAAAGAACTCATTTAATTTCTCTGCAACCTCCAAATCCCCTTTTATCACCCCTTTCCCTCCCTCACTGTCCAGTGGGCCCACCGCTTCTCTGGCAGGTTTCCTGCTTCTAACATATTTAAAGAAGCTTTTATTATTCCCTTTAATGTTTCTGGCCATACGCTCCTCAAAGTCTTTCTTGGCCTCCTGTATCATCTTTTTACATTTCTTTTGCCACAGTTTGTGCTCCTGTTTGTTATCCTCATTAGGGCACGACTTCCATTTATGGAAGGAAGCTTCCTTGCCTTTTATAGCCTCTTTAACTGTGCTTGTTAGCCATGCCGTCACCCTCCTGGACTTAGTCGAGCCCTTCCTCCTTTCTGGGATACACTCCCGCTGGGCCTCTATGACTGTTGTTTTAAACAGCCTCCATGCACTCTGGAGTGATTGGACTCTTTTTACCTACCCTTTCAGCCTTTTTTTAACTAGTCTCCTCATTTTGGGGAAGTCAGCCCTTCGGAAGTCAAAGGTTTTTGTGTCAGATTTGCTAGGCACTCTCCCCCCAATATGCATGGCAAAACAGATCGCAGCATGGTCACTGTTCCCCAATAGTTCGGTAACATTTACCTCCCTGACCAGATCTTGAGTGCCACACAATATCAAATCCAGAGTCACCTGTCCTCTGGTCGGTTCCATGACAAGCTGCTCTAAGGCACAGTCATTAAACATATCCAGAAATCCAGTCTCTCTTTCATGACCTGTGCATGAATTGACCCAGTCAATGTGAGGATAATTGAAGTTCCCCATGACTACAACCCTGTCTCTCGTTGATACCTCCCTGATTTGCTTCCTCATTTCAAGATCCCCTTCAGGTTTTTGATCTGGAGTACGGTAGCATGCCCCTACTATTACATCACTCTTTGAGCCTGGTAATCTAACCCACAGTGATTCTATGGAGGAGTCAGAGCCCCCCTCCAGCTCTACTCTGGTGGATTCTACCCCTTCTTTGACATAGATGGCCACCCCACCTCCAACACGCCCCTCTCTGTCCCTCCTATAGAGTTTATATCCTGGAATTGCAGTATCCCACTGGTTCTCTGCATACCACCAGGTTTCTGTTATACCTACTATGTCAATGTTTTCCCTAGCCACCAAACATTCCAGTTCTCCCATCTTTGCCCGTAGGCATTTGCATAAAAGCACTTATATACCTGGTCCCCCAAGAAGGGCTGCATGTTTGCACCTTTATCCCTGCAGCCTTCTGTCCTGCTAGACTGGCTGTCATGTCCCATCATGCTACCACTCCCAATTCTTACTCTGTTATTTCTTGACTGTTCCCCATCCTCTGCACCCTCGGCTCCTGTCGGCTTTCCCCCAGGGGTCAGTTTAAAAGCTGCTCTGCCACCTTCTTAATGTTACGCGCCAGCAGTCTGGTTCCGTTTTGGTTCAAGTGAAGCCCGTCCCTCTTGTACAGGCCTGGCTTGTCCCAAAACGTTCCCCAGTGCCTAACAAACCTAAACCCCCTGCTCCTGACACCAGTGTCTTATCCACGCATTGAGACCCCTGAGCTCCGCCTGCCTAGCTGGCCCTGCGCATGGAACAGGTAGCACTTCTGAGAACGCTACCTTTGGGGTCCTGGATTTGAGCTTCCTACCTAGCAACCTAAATTTGGCCTCCAGGACCACCCGGCTACATTTCCCCACGTCGTTGGTGCCAACATGCACCACAACTGCTACCTCCTCCCCAGCACTCTCTACCAGCCTATCTAGACGAGAGGTGATGTCCGCAACCTTCGCACAAGGCAGGCAAATCACCATGCGGTCCTCACATCCGTCACAGACCCCCCCTCTATGTTCCTGACTATAGAGTCACCCACAACAAGAAGCCCCCTTCGCCCCCTCCCCAGAGGAGTATCCATAGTGCGACTGGATACGGGCCCATCACCTGAAGAAGGGGTCCCCACTGTGGGATTGTTTCCCTCTTTTCCAGAGTGATGTCCTCCAGCCCTGAGACTCCCTTTCCTGGCAGCTGAGGAGCTGGCCAACTGAGGGTGGGACGATGCCTCCACGTCCCTAGAAGTCTCACCCTGGTTCCTCTCTACCTGTCTCTGCTTCTCCAGGTCAGCAACCGTGGCTTCAAGGGATCGAACCCGTTCCCTGAGAGCCTGGAGCTCTTTACACCGAGCACACACCCATGACTTGTGCCCAAGAGGCAGATAGTCATACATGTGACACTCGGTGCAAAACACTGGGTAGCCCCCACCCCTCTGCTGGCTGTCTGACTGCATAGCTTTTGAGTGTAAGTTATAGGTTTATCAAAGTTTGGGTACCTTAATGTTGTTGGAGCTCTCCTCTCTCCTCTCTTCAAGGGAAGTGCCAGGCTGTGTGTGGGGCCTGGCTTCCTCGCCCCGCTGCTGAACTCACCCAGCTGCTTAACTCGCTGTGTCTTTTTTACCTTGCCACTTTGTCCCAGTGAGCCACTTCGTTCCAGTGAGGCCACTCGCTGCTCCTGAAAGGGCTCACTTGCAAACCAGCCCCAGATTTAAACTGTTGTTCCACCCTGGAACTCAGGGCAGTCCATGTAAAAGATTGAGTATCCAGGCAGTCTTCCATCTTGGCACAGATCAGACCAAGAACTGCCAAGCTTCAGCCAGGTTGTTGCATCATGTGTCTTGTTCAGACCATGCTCTGGTATTCTTGTGTATTCTCCCTGCTCAGGACTGGAGTGCAATCCACAATCCAAAGTAGAGCAATGTCTTAGGACTGTAATGCATGCCTCCATTTTTGTTTTTTAAGTGGAGTAGTGAAGAGGGTGTCCCAGCCCTTCCCCCTCTCCCAGAGCTCCCACTGATAGGGGAAATTTAACAAGACTTGAAAATACTTATTTTGTCTGGATGATGCCCTCTTTTACCATCTTGAAGAACTGGTTGTGGCACTAGATTTCATAGACAAGAATCAACTACTGTACTCTCAAAGTTCAATATGGTTAGGAATAAATGCCAATTTGGAAAAGAAAATGTATTCATTTTTAGACTTTTTTTAGTAAAACATAGACCTTTCAAGATTAGTTTTAACCGTCACAAAACATTTCACTCTAGAGATAAACACCTTTTTGCACTAGATTGTTTCTGAAAGGGATAAAATCTCTATTAAACAAACCACTCGTGTTTTCACAGCTTCAGAACTATCTTTGGAGGACCAGGGTGGGAGTGGGGTGGATCACATTCTGCTGTAAAAACTAGAAGGAGGAAAAAGTAGGTTGCTTGATCTGTGTTAAGATGGTCTATATTTAAATATTAAACATAGATTAGGTATTTAATCTCCTTCAAAACACACAATGCAGTTTGAAATGAATAGTTTAATTTTTTTTTCTTTCAGCAAGAAATCTAATTTAACATATGAGATCTGTCAATATGGATTTGAAAATAAGTTCCTAAAGGAAGGGAAAGGTGGATGATCTTTTATAAAAAGCTTGTGACTGCATTAAGGCACCATGCTATTTCAATTATTTAAGTAACTGGTTTAAAACAGTTGTGATCACCAGTGGGGCTGAAAGCATTCAGTGAACTTGTTGGTAAATCAATCAATCAATCAATCAATCAATCAGTCAGTCAGTTCTTTACTCAGATTTTAAGCAGGGCTGTCTCCAGTTTAAAAAAAAGTTTCAGTGCTGTCAGCATTGTTGTAAATGATCCATGTGCATCCCTTGAGCCTTGCAATGTGCTTAAGATGATCCTCCAAATAATAAATGATTTATCTCCATGTTCAGTAGGTAAGAGGACATGTTAAATGCCCTTTAACTGTGACCTGATCATCTATTATATCATTTATTAATTGGCCATTCCCTACCATTAAGCAGTGCTCAAAGAATTAACATCAGGCTCTGCTGTTCCTTCGAATTCTTGTTTACTGAATACTGCACTAAATATCTGACAAAAGCAACTCATTAAGTGTTTCCGTTCCTCTCAATGTTTTCAGTATTAAGCAACAAGCTAGCAATTTAAATTAGCTTTAACTCATCCTTATAGATCAAATTCCCATAAGAGTCAAAAAAGGACATGCCGAATCAACAAATCATTATATATTTGTTGTTTAACAAATATATAATGATTTGTTGATTCGGCATGTCCTTTTTTTCCTTTCTTGTTTCTCTGTTTCGTGACTTTTGAACAAAGCATGTTTATCAAGAGTCTAAGCAGCAGTTACATTTCTACCAGGTATATCTTTTAATATACCTGCCCAAGATGTCATGTGATGACTGTCCACAACAGAGTGGAAATGTCCTGATAAACCCTTTCTTCCCTCCCCATTGATCATCACCTGCAGTAGACTTTTTACAATGGCCTAATCCTATTCTCTCCGTCAAAGGTTTCTAGCCTCTGCAAGCTTCTGACTGCTAGGGAACAAAGATTGGAATGTGGTTCTTGCAAAGGTCAATCATTAACCTGCCCCACAACAGTTTTAGTCAGATCAAGGCAATGAAGGAAAACTAAGGAAAAAGCACTTTCACTTAGGAATGAATTGTTCAAAATGCCTCTTGTACATTCAGTCCCGTTCCCTTTCAGCTCAGCACTTTTTAGTTCCTGCATGTATTCATTTCTCCTCGTCAGGCATAATGGCATGGTTTGGTCTCCCAGAGATCTGACCTTAAGTTTATTCTAGACACAACACTATAGACCATTCCATCAATTATGAATGCACTTGTGTGTATATAAAGGCACCGATAGGCCAGTCTGGTAATTTTACCTTGTTCTGCAGGCTTACCTTAATAAATAAATTAGGGACCGATCTTTGTGAAATGCCTTTAGAAGAAGGGAAGAAAAAAACCCTTGAGTCTAAAAAGCCTCGATATTCAAGAGTAAGAGGATTGGTAACATCAAACACTTTTATTCAGTCAGTCTTTGGTTTGCATTATATATGACAGGGTATATTTTATATATGTGTGTGTGCATGCATGAGTGTGTGTGTGTGAGAGAGAGAAAGAGAGACAAAGCATTGGATACACAGTGAGCTATCAATAAGACATTTATTTCCATGAGTTATTGATAACCTCGTAGCTCATAAGTGACAAGGTAAAGTAGACCCACGAGCAAAGTATGAAAGGCCATCAATAACAATTGGAAATAAATGATGTCTCAAGAGCCTACCCATTGTGTGCTGTGTTTCTATAGCGTCGGGTTAAGTTTCAGTTGGTGCTGATGTTGTAGCAACCTGAGGCTCTTGCTGAAGTCAACACCTTTTTCTCAATGCAAGGTAGGAAGAAAAAAATCTTGGGGACTGTGTTTGTTACAATGCTAGGAGACAGGGTGAAACTGTAGATTATAAGAATGAAAGGCGAGATGTCTTCTCTTTCTAAAACATTAAACATGAACGAGAAGCAGCTATTGCCTCCGTAGCTGGATGGCAGTGCTTATGAAAGAAGACACCTAGGTCATGATCCTTAGAAGTTGCAAGTTGACTTAAGGTCCATTCCTATGTTCTATTGGCAGCATCTTTGCTAGCAGGAGAACAAATCTCACGGGCTTTTCCAATCCCATGGGAAGTCATTAGTGTCAAGGGAAGCCTACATGGTTTGGACTATTCTTAACCATGCTGGCAAAACTGAAAAAGAAGGAATGCTCCGCCTCCTGGACCGGGTAGGGAGGCTCCTACACACAAACACCTTCCCATACAGTTAGGGGCCCATGAGATTTGGTACAGTACAGCATAACAACAGGCCCTTATGTGGGATTGCTGACACATGTGAGATTTGATTCCTCCAACGTATATAACAACGTATATAAGCGGGAAGGTAACAGCATTCCGTGTTCAGCCGTACGCTATGCGCTGCGGCAAGGAGAGTCATGCCGGCCACATGACCATGGAAGCATCTTCGGACAGAGCTTTGTAACGGGGATAAGCACCGCACTCTAGCATCAAACATGAACTGGACTTAAATGTCAAGGGATACCTTTACCTATATAACAGTAATTTCTAATTGATATTGGATCCCACCAATGGACAGTATCAGTACTGCTTGTTGTTACAAAAAAATAAGGAGGAGTGCAAAGGGTCTGCTAACCAGCACAGCCTCTAATATCCTCGGTCAGCCCATGCATGTTCTGTCTGTTATGTAATGTGAAGGTATATTCAAAGGTGATCTCACATATGTGCTCTAATGTTTTACAGTTCCAGGTAAGCTGTATCATGTGATGCTGCTAATACAGCTTGGCTCTTGAGCATAAAATGAAAAGGATGCCAAGATGACCAAGTATCTTCTTGGACTTACGCCAATTTGATAGCTGGTGGAAATCCGAGGAGGCTCATTGGGGCCTCCCCGTGTTACACCGGGGGAAGTGGATGAACATCCCCTTCCTCCGAGGAGACCTCTGGGCCAATCACATCCAGCGGGTGGCCATAGGGCCGCCCGTGGATTTTTAGTCAGGATTGCGCTCTGAAGAGCTACAAAAGGAGCTCTCCAATTTAGATAGTCACAGAATGGCAGATGCAATTCAATGTCAAGAACTGAATTGGCTGTACTTCACCAGGAAACTTACTCAGGAAAGGGGCTAACAGCTTCAGGGGTACAATTTTTATTGGGGCTGCAGCATGGTGAGAAAGGGCTAAATTGCCCTTCCCCGTGTGTCTAGGTCCTGATCAGGTTCCACCCTGAGGCTGCTATTTAACTTTCAGAAAATGCAAGGCCAAACTACCGTATGTGTTTAACATAATGTGTGGTTTGGCCCTTGGAATTATAGTAGAAAGGTGACTTAGCATGCTCTAGTAGTCTGAAAGAAAATGCACTGTCAGGAATGAGAGTTTGAAAGATACATGTATCTGGATGCTGTTATGCCATAATGCATCTTCTAAACTGAGAACTGGAAAAAGCACATGCTGTAGCAAGAAAAGGATGCACAAGTCTTCCTCACCCTAAATTATTATAAACGAGTATTTCCCAGACTATTCTTGTATGTAAGACAAAACTTGCTTCCAGGGAAAGAAATCCCACCTACTGTAAATTTGACAGTTTCATGCAATTCCTCCAAAGAGCTCAGGAGACAATGCAAGTGTTCCTCCCATGTCATGTCCCCAACAACCCTGTGTAATCCTCACTGTGAGCTCCACAGCTGAGAGAGGGAGAGAGAGGGAGAGAGGATTTGAGCCCAGAGGTATCCCTGGTCCAGGTTAAACATGTTATCTATGACTATTTAGTGTCATTGACAACTATGCAATTCTAGGCCACCATTGGGAAAAGGTACAGAACAAGGCAATGAACATGATCACAGGGAAGAGCTGTTTCAATAGTAAGGACACCTGTAACTTAAAAAGAAGCGAGTAAGGACAACACAGAGCTTTATGAAATTGTCTTTCAACGAGAGGAAAGAAAAATGAAAAATTCTTCACTCTCAAAATACAAGAACTGGCTTTCAAAGTGTAGGAACTAGTAGTGGTCATCCATTTACAATGACAGGTAGCAAGTCTAATTAGGAGAAACAAAACAAAATACTGTATTGCATCACATCGACATTTTCAAAACGTATTGCTGCACAACATGTTGCGATGACCCCTGGAATAAATGGCTTTCAAAAGGATGGAAGACAGGTCTACTCATGATAGAATTAGCCATGATGATCATTGGAAGCACAGTCTCCGTATCCAGCAAAACGACACCTCTGATTATCAGATGCTGAAGACTAAGAGCAGTTGGTTGCAGGCCTGGCCCCAGATGACACTCTGCCCAAGGTGGTGCAGGAAGTTTCGTGCATTCCCCTTTTTTTGTGTACATGAGCACATGCATGCCCCACCCCGCTGCCTCCACCTTGTCTGCCTATTCTGTTTTAAAGACGAGGTCAGGTGGACAAGAAGGCAGTGATTAAGCAATCCCAAAGTACCCCATTTCCCTTACCGTTGCTCCACTGCCGCCACTTTTTTTCCTTTCCCATCCAGCTGCTCCTTCAGAGCAAGCAGGTGTAGCATGCTGGGAGCAAAACAGAAGTGAGTGAGAATTGGATCTGAGTGCATGGTGAAGTAGCTGAGTGGGTGGTTGGCTGGGAGATGTGGTGAGCAGACACAAGAGTGCAGGGCAAACCTGCCAGTTCACCACCTCCCCCAGTCCACTGCTTGAGCTGGTCCTGTTAGTTGGCTGGTTATCCCTTGAAGTCCTCTTTGTGAACTTCTCTGAAATATTTAGCGATTAAAACCATCCGTGACCTTACTCAACACTGCAGTTCTTATTTCTAGTCTAATAGCCAGCTAAATTTCATCTAGCGGCACTGAGCTGGTTAGTTAGCCAGTGTGCGACTAGGAAAACTGGGGCATTGGACACAACTGACTTTCAGTATTCTGTTAAGTGATGGTTGCTTAATTTTAAATGATGGCTCATTCGAAGTTCATTAGAACTCACGAGGAATACACTTGACACTTTTGATTTGCTAGAATAATAAACGGTTTCATGTATGAATAGCACTGGACATATAATACATTTTCCTGACAACTTAAACATACAAATGGATTGCATTACTTGCACAATGCCTACAGAAATAGCATGAATGAATCTGCTGATTACAGAAACTGTTTAATATGGCCATTTGACTCAAGGGTCTATCAACCAATTGATTTCCCCTCCCCCCCATATAATTTCTATAATGTAGCCGCTGTTATATGGCAAATCATTAAGCTTAGAGTGTCCTGTAGTATTGTGTGAACACCTCTGAACTCAGTAGTGATGTCACTGGAAATGTCTCAGACACTCTTCTCCTGTAAGAATTCTACATCTTCCTTGACAGTCTACGAGGTCCCAAGGAGACATGACCTAGATACAGCAGTGTCAATGAAAGAGTTGTCTGGAGTGAATCATACATTCTCAGATTCATAGACAGGCAGCTAAACACAGCTGGCCATACACTCAAGAGCCACCTTGTCAATGGATTGTTCTGATAGGAGCCTGCTGTTTACAATGCTATTTTAACTTCTAGTATCTTTAAAAACATTTCCTTCATCTTCTCAATCTTCCTTTAAAATTAACTATGATACATTCTAATAGTAAACTCTTCCAGCAGAAATCTTTCTGCAAATGCATATGGTAAATAAAAGTTAGGACTCTTTGCACAGATTGTTTAATATTTATGTGTCTAGTGCAGAAGCCAGAAATTTAAGTAAATATTATTAGCTGCAGTTGTTCCCAACCCTTTGTCCAAGGAACTTAAAACAGCCTTTTATCCTGCCAAGAACCTGGCAAGGTAGGTTAACTTAATACTGAAAGGTAGTGACTTGTCCCTAGGCCATCCAGAAATTGCTGTGAGTGTGCAAGGATTCAAACTTAAGTTTCCTACAGCCAAATCTAGCACAGTAGCACCTGCACCAACCCAATGATCTTTTATTCCTTTTCTGTAATGCTTGCACTGTTGCACAAATATTCTATCTGGTACCACTATCTTTGAGAGCAAAACTGTGCTTTAAAGGACAAGGCTGAGAAAAGCGTAATTTAAACACACAGGCAGCCCAATCCTGGGTAAAGATACACAGCCAGCCTAAAGGGCCGGCCTCCGTATCCTAAGCCCATTGCAGGTTGCCCTGGGGCTGCTAGGCCGTACCTCAGGAGAAGGGAACGTTCATCCCTTTCCCCAGGTAAAAATGAGCTCAGGGCCTATGGGCCTCCTCAGATGTACACCAGGTCCAGACTTAGCGTACATATGGGGAGGTGGTGTAATGCTGGCACGGGCCAGGAAGGGACTTAGGATATCACCAACGATATCCCTGCCCCCTCCCAACCCGGGCCGACCAATGGCCCCCCTTCCTCGCCGCCCCGCCCACCCTCCCACCGACCGACACAGGACTTACCTGCAGTGGCCAGAGTCAGGTAAGTTCCACGGCAGAGTGAGCAGTGCTGGCCTCCGCACCAGCACTGCTTACTCCCGAGTCGTCGCAAAAGTGCCTTATGGCATTTTTGCGATGCTTTAGAGTGGCAGAGCATGCACTCTGCCTAAAGTTACGCAGGATTGCACCGAAAAGATGAGAAGACACAGAGTGCACTTAAAACTGCAGTATAAAAAGAACAGTGCTCTGCTATATCTGAGTCATTTGAAAAATTGAGTGTTGGATCAACAATTCAGAAACCAAAAGAGAGTGATGTGAACTTCATAAATAAGGTGTTTTGCTGTCACAGGAGCATTGTATTCAGGGATATGAACATTATATTTCTATGTACTCTGTCTGTCTGTCTGTCTGTCTGTCTGTCTGTCTGTCTGTCTGTCTCTCTCTCTCTCTCTCTCTCTCTCTCTCACACACACACACACACACACAAACAAACAAACAAACAAACACACAGAATGCAAACAGAATCTGATGCAAAGTTTGACATCCTGAAATGTTCCAGTTTCCATTTTTAAAATCAAACAAGCAAAGGAAACCCAGATCCTGGAAACACAATAAATGAAGCAGATTACTAATGTGCATTTGTTGAGTTGAGAACGTGCAGAGAATGTGCCTAAAATACAGACAGTTGGGCATTCTGTGATGTTGCTCTGACCTGTAGATGATGAAGACGAGGATATATTAAATAATTTATATGGGGAAATGTCCTGAATTGTTGGTTCCATATAACTGTGTTTCCCATAGTACAGTCCTGTGTGTGTTTACTCAGAAGTATGTCCCACTGTATTTACGGGGGCTTTACTCCCTGGAAAATATTCAAAGTATTACAGCCTCCATAGTAAAAGCATAGTTCTAAGTAATACTTAGCACATAACGGCCTCTATGACTTTTAATGAACTTTAAAATTATGGGTGCTAGAACCCTTTGTTGTTGTTTTTTCCAAAGAGGAAGCTGAAGCATGGAGAAATTTCTGGCTTGTTCAAGGCTCTATAAGTGAGCGAAAGACAAAGAAACAGACAGAGATCCAGTAAACCAGCTCTCTGATTCCTTGCTTTTCCCCAATATTGTTGTAAAAGAGGCAAAACCTGTTGGGAGGATGGAACAGGACTTTCTCAGCTGCAGTTCTAGGATGATGGAATAGACTTCCTAGTGAGGTCCATAAATGCCCATCCCTTCAGCAGGCTTGTTAGAGGATTTGAAGTTTATTTTGCTGCTGCTGCTGCTGCTATTCCAAATAGATTTATCTATTTTGATTTCAATTTCATTTGGTGTTTATACATCTTATTATTGCATGTTTTAATTATGTTGCAAGCTGGCTTTGGGACTGTGAAGGTAGGATACAAACCTTTTAAATTAAAAAAAACACTTGGTGCTGTCACAAAAAATGACTTCTAAATGACACATTGATTTTTCCAGCCACTGTCCCTTTTTCCTTTATACTTACTTGCTCGGCATTTCCTTCATTTCATCCATTAGCAACAACAACAACAACAAAATAAAAACAGACAACCTTGCAGATTTATTTATTTATTTATTTATTTAATCTTTTTCTGTAACTTTCATGTTACAGAATTTTTTTCATGGCCCGAAATTACTGCACAACAAGACACATATACGGGTTTGGATGCCATGTAATAAAAGAAAAACTTGTCCTTTACCCGTTCTCCAATACCGCTGACGGATTTCCTTTCAGGCAGCCGTCACAGGCATAAAAAACACATAAAATCCAAGGTTTTGCAGACCCCAACGTTTCGCTCCGACCTCGGAGCCTCTTCTGGGGGAAACGAAATCACGAAGATTGCGATGTTATCGTCCTGAGTTGACCTCTATCTGTATATATCCAACATGTATGCGAGAGCACGGGAATCCGCTGAGAGGAAGTAATTAATTAGAACCGACCTCAGCTGTCCTTTCGCTGCTGCAGTATTGGAGAACGGGTAAAGGACAAGTTTTTCTTTTATTACATGGCATCCAAACCCGTATATGTGTCTTGTTGTGCATTTATTTATTTATTTATTTATTTATTTTAAAAAATTTATATCCCGCCTTAGCCTATGCCGAGGCAAATGCCCAAGGCGGCTTACAACAAAAATTAAAAAACATAGTTTAAAATACAGAAATAAGTTTAAAACAATACATACTTAATTTAAAAACAATAAAATCCACGGGGGGGGGGGACAATATGGAACACAAAAGCAACATGGCAGAGCATCTTGAGACACCGGAGGCAGACTACAACCCATCACCCAAACGCTAGACGAAACAAAAACGTTTTGAGCCCTCGCCGAAAAGTCATGAGGGAGGGGGTGGTTCTCAGATCCCCTGGCAGGGAGTTCCACAGTTGTGGCGCCACAGCAGAGAAGGCTCGCCCATGTGTTGCCACTCCCCTAACTTGCGATAGAGGTGGTACACGCAGGAGAGCCCCCTCAGATGACCTAAGAGAGCGGGCCGGAATGTATGGGAGAAGGCGGTCCCTCAGATATCCTGGACCCAAACCATGAAGGGCTTTAAAGATCATTACCAGCACCTTGAATTGGGCTCGGAAACGAATGGGCAGCCAGTGCAGCCGCTGAAGCAGCAGCTTAACAGAGTCAAACCGCCTAGCTCCAGCGACCACCCGGGCCGCCGCATTCTGCACTAATTGCAGTTTCCGAACCGTCTTCAAGGGCAGCCCCACGTAGAGCGCGTTACAGTAATCCAGTCTTGAAGTCACTAAGGCGTGGACCACCGTGGTCAGGTCCGATCGACTCAAGTACGGCCGCAGCTGGTGCACCAGCCGAAGCTGGGCAAATGCACCCCTGGCCACAGCTGCCACCTGACTTTCCAGGGAGAGCTGTGAATCCAGAAGTACTCCCAAGCTGGGCACCCGTTCCTGCAGGGGGAGTGCAACCCCATTCAGAATGGGCAGGTGACTCAGTACCTGCATCGAAGCTTTCCTGACCAGTAGGACCTCTGTCTTTTCTGGATTCAATCTCAACCTATTTGCCCTCATCCAGACCCCAACTGTCTCCAGGCAGCGCTCCAGGACTTCCACAGCCTCCCTGGAGCGAGATGGCAAGGAGAGATAGAGTTGGGTGTCGTCAGCATATTGGTGACACCCAACACCAAATCCCCGGATGATCTCTCCCAACGGTTTCATGTAGATGTTGAAAAGCATGGGAGACAGAATACAACCCTGTGGCACCCCACACTGTAAAGGGCAGGGCGCCGAACAGGCATCTCCCAGCATCACCATCTGGGACCTGTCAGCCAAGTAGGAACGGAACCACTGCAACGCAGTGCCTCCTAATCCCAACTCAGCCAGCTGGCCCAGAAGGATACCATGGTCGATGGTATCGAAAGCCGCCGAGAGGTCCAAAAGGACCAGCAGGGATGCACTCCCCCTGTCCAGTCCTCGGCGAAGATCATCCAGCAGGGCAACCAAGGCTGTCTCCGTCCCAAAGCCCCGCCTGAAGCCAGACTGAAAAGGGTCCAGATACTCCGTTTCATCTAGTATCCCCTGGAGCTGAGACGCCACCACCCGCTCAATCACCTTACCCCAAAAAGGCAAATTGGAAACTGGCTAATTGGAAACTAGATTCATCAAGCTAATGCACTCAGAATAAATCCTCCGACTTAAATATATACATGGAAATTATTTTAACCTATATTATGCATTTTAACTTCAGAATTCTAAACCCTCTGACAATGAGGAAAAGGGTAATTTCCCATGCCATACAATTGAGATGACTCTATAAGAAAACATATTCACTCTTAGATGTTTTGACTCCTAACTCCTGCAAGCCGACTGACAAAGACTCAAGAAGAGTTCAGCACTAAGATTCCTTATAAACATGTGCACATCTGTTCAGACCAGATTGGAACCAGGAGAACAGGATCCATACTGGGATTTCCCACCAGTTTCCAAAAGTGAAATCAGATTAGCTCTAAGAACCGATTCTATACAGCCAAAACAGTTAACTACAGTAGTGTATCTAGTTTCACACAGATTTTAATTAAGATGGGAACGGTGAGATTTGGGTTCACCTCCATAATCGAGATATCATGTTAGTTTAGGAAAAATGCAGTCTTCACATCATCAGGATTCTGCGGAAGACAAAACTTGTTATCACAAGGAAATGTATTAGAAATCTATCTAGACAGAGCAGTAGTCTAAATAATCTAAAGCAGAGGTTCTCAACCAGTGGTACTAGTACCACCAGTGGTACTTCGGCCGACTGCTGGTGGTATTTGCACCGCTGGACCACCGGAATCCTGCTCTGATACAGCGCTTTTGGTGGCGCATTTTCGCCTTTGGCCGAGCCTCTCGTGAATGCTGACAAGGGCCCTCCCACCTGCCCAGAGCCTCCTACCTGTGTTTTCTGGCCTCTGAAAACCCTGACGTAACTGGCAATACTGTCATCGCCAGTCACTTCCGGTGGTATGCAGCAAGAGAGTGGTGCCGGAGGTGGTACTTGGCCAGGAAGGGGTTGAGAACCCCTGATCTAAAGCAAATTATGTTTTCAGTGTATGTCAATGAGCAAAAACTGTAGACCTGATATTCATTCATGGTCACTGTTTAGTTCACTGCCATTTCAGTTCTAAAGCTATGTTCTTTATGTTTCATTGAAAGTAAATGAAACTTACTCTCAAGTAAAGGTGATTAGCATTGGGAGGTAAATGCAATTAAGACTTGGGTATTAAGCTGAAATAACACCCAGATTCGAAACATGTTTACTTTTAACACAACCATGCAGTGAGATCCTACTATGCATGTTTACTTGGAAGTTAGTCTCGTTGACTTCCATGGGACTTCTTCCCAAATCAATGTGCCTAGGATTGCAGCTTTAATCCTACTGAGAAAAACTGAAAGTGTTTTGGCTTAACTGGTTTGTATGATTATTCATAGTGTGACTATATTGTGTTTTAAACCCACTAGTTAAACTTTACTGGGCTTCCTAGTGTGTCTAAAGTAAAAGACAAATGTAGGTCCTTAAACAATAAAGGCTGTCAAGCATACTTTTTAAAAGGTACAGAATACATACATTTTTCTTAGTAAAATGGACTATCTGTGCCCTCTGCTCACTCATATCTCTAGATTCAAGTGTCTCAATCCATATTCTAGAACTTGCCTTCTCCAGAACAGAGAAGAACTGGAGTGAAATGTCTATACAGTATATGATCACCATTAAACACAAATTCATTTAATCTTTTTCATGACATTTGATTCACAACCAGCCAATGGATGGTCCTGAACCCACTGGCTGCAGAGTGGCTCTTTTGAAATCAGTAAGGCTACTCAATTAGATCTAGTGTATTTATTCATGATGCGAGTCACTAATCCTACGAAATGGGAAAATTGATACTTACGTGAATTCCCCTTCTCTGTGGTTCCGGGCTGGGCCAGTGCAAGTTGGGACATCCCCTTCCCCTCCAGCAGGCAGGGTCAGCCGATTCATGCCCTAAAGGAAGGGAGGGGCCCCTGTCTTCCCCAGGATAACAGCGAAGAAGAGGCACCTCCACCGAGACAGCAGCAGGCCACGTGCCCGAAGGGCACTGTCGGGTACCTGTGAAAAGTGCTGGCGACAGACATGAGAGGTAGATACCGTTGTACAGAGAACCCTCCAGCCGAGATCCAGGGTGGGAACCCTGGCCCAGCCCGGAACCACAGAGAAGGGGAATTCACGTAAGTATCAATTTTCCCATTCTCCAGTGGTTCCAGGTCTGGGCCAGTGCAAGTTGGGATATACCCAAGCTCACTCCCCCGGGTGGGCGTCGGCTGGAGGCGTTGAGCGGCCTGCGTGGAGGACGCGTCTGCCAAACTCGGCTTCCGCGGAAGCCAGGGCGTCAAGGCGATAATGCCTGACAAACGTGAGAGGGGAGCTCCAGGTAGCGGCCCGGCAAACCGATTCCCAGGAGGGAAAGGAGCGGTAGACCGCCGAGGTCGCAGTGCTGCGTAGAGAGTGGGCCCGGAGCCCCGGTGGGGGGTTCAACCCCACCTGAGAGTAGGTCAGCGAGATGACCTCTCGCAGCCATCGGGACCGTGCGCCAGGGGTTACTCGGTGCCCCCGGGTGCGAGGGGCCCAGGAAACAAACAGTGCATCCTCCTGACGGAAGGAGGCCGTCCGCTCGACGTAAGTGGCCAGTGCCCTCCTGACGTCGAGGGGGTGCCCCTCCGGCCCCGAGGAGTCTGGGCAAAAATCTGGCAGCACGAGCTCCTGAGCCCTGTGAAAAGGGGAGTTAACCTTGGGTAGGAAGGCCGGGTCAGGTCGTAGGACGACCCGACCCTCCCGGAAGATGCATAAGTCCTTGTGGACAGAGAGGGCCGCGAGTTCGGAGACCCGGCGGGCCGACGTGATCCCCACCAGAAAAACCGTTTTGAGTGTCAGGTCTCGCAGAGAGCAGGAGGACTGCGAAAGGCGGCTGCGAGAGGGCCCGTAGGACCAGGCCCAAGTCGCAGGGGGGGCTTCGCCCCACCGGAGGGGGCTTTAGTAGGGTAGCCGCCCGAAGGAACTTGCGGACATGGGGATGCCCGGAAATGGCCCGCCCCCCCGGGTGCCCAATAACGGCCGCAAGGGCGGAGACCTGCCGTTTCAGGGTAGCGGCACTAAGACCGAGTTGCAGACCCTCCTGCAGGAACTGGAGAACTTGCGGCACCCCCGGATCTCGAGGGGCCACCCCCCGCTGAGTGCACCAAGTCGAGAAGGCCCGCCAGGTGGCCCCATAAATGTGGTTAGTGGAGCCCCGTCGATCCGAGAGCAGGGTAGCGACTACCTCCGTGGAGTAGCCCAACCCTAGGAGCCCTTGCCGCTCAGCCGCCAAGCAGAGAGATGCAGCATGTCCAGCCGCTGATGGAGAATCGGCCCCTGCAAGAGGAGGTCGGGCCGGGGCGGCAGGCGAAAGGGGGGTGCGACCAGGAGTTCCCGCAGCCCCGGGAACCAGGGACGTCTGGGCCAGAACGGGGCCACCAGGACTACGTCCGCCCCTTCCCTCCTGATCATGCGGAGAACCCGCGGAATCAGGTGGATAGGAGGAAACGCGAACAGAAGCCCCTCCGGCCAGGGCTGATGGAGGGCGTCCACCCCCGCCGCCGTAGGGTCTCGGTGTTTGGAGAAAAAGCGAGGCAGCTGGCAGCTGTGGCGGGAGGCGAACAGGTCCACGGACATCTCGCCGTACCGTTCCTGCAGCTGCAGGAACACGTCCGGATGGAGATGCCATTCCGTCTCGTCGAGGGACTCCCTGCTCAGCCAATCCGCCTCCAGGTTGTCGACCCCCGGGACATGTTCGGCGCGAATGGAAGCCAGCCGGCTTCCGCCCAGAGGAACAGGGAGTCCGCGAGTCGGTGCAGGCGCCGAGATCTCGTGCCGCCCTGCTTGTTCAGGTACGCCTTCATGGCGACGTTGTCGGTATAGACGAGCACGTGATGACCCCGCAGGGCGGACAGAAACCACTGCAGAGAGAGGAAGACAGCCTGCAACTCGAGCCAGTTAATACCCCTCTGGACGTCCTGAGGGGCCCACAACCCCTGGGCCGTCTGGCCTTGTGACAGTGCCCCCCATCCAGACAGGCTGGCGTCGGTGTGGAGCGGGATCCGGACGGGGTCCTGGAGGGAAGCCCCTGCCTCTAGTCGGCCAGGGACTCTCCACCAGAGAAGGTCGCGCCTCGAGCGGGGGTCCACCCGAATGCGTCGGTGTCGTCTCCGGGCGACCAGGTCCTGAAAGGGGAGCAGGAGGTGATGCAAGGCCCGGGTCCGGAAGCGAGCCCAGCGGATAACGTCCTGGCAAAACGTCAGAGAGCCCACCAGCCGGGCCACAGACATGACGTCCAGGAAGCGGCTCTGTAACGCGGAGGTCACCAACAACCGCACCTTCTCCTGACGGTCCGGTGACAGCGAGACCTGGTAGCCGAGGGTGTCGATAACCACCCCGAGATGCTGCAGGGATTGGGAGGGGTCGAGGTGACTCTTGGGGAAGTTCACGAGGAACCCCACGTCCTGGAGGCAACTGATAAGGGCCTGGACATGTGCAACGGCCAAAGTCCGGGACCGGGACTGGACCAGAAGGTCATCCAGATATGGATATACGGCAATGCCCTGGAGGCGTAAATGGGCCACCACTGCTACGAGCACCTTGGAAAAAACTCGAGGGGAGCTGGCGAGGCCGAAAGGCAAGCAGGTGAACTGCAGGTGCCACCCGTGGTAGCAAAAGCACAGGTATTGCCTATGGCCACTAAAGATCGGGACGTGCAGGTACGCATCCTGCAAGTCAATAGAGGCCAGGAAGTCACGTTCCTGGATAGCCAGCAGAATAGAACGCAAGGTCTCCATCTTGAAGTGGCGGTGGATCAGCCAGTCGTTCAGCCACCGTAAGTTAATAATGATACAAACCCCTCCCATCTTTTTGGGCACCGTGAAGATATGGGAGTAAACCCCCTGCCCCACCTGGGCCGTGGGAACAGGCTCTAGCACCCCCTGACGAACCAGAAGAGAGATGGCCCGGAGCGTCAGGTCATGCTTGATGGCGCAGGAAGGCCGGCGAACAACCAGGAACCGGGGCGGAGGGGGGGACCTAAATTCCAAAGCGTACCCCTGCCTTACCACATGCAGAACCCAGCGATCCGTGGTGATGCGGGGCCAACGGTCCGTGAAGTCGAGGAGGCGCGCCCCCACCTGCCCTGTGGGGGCGCCGAGCCTGTCAGGCAGCGGACTTGCGTGTTCCGGGCGACAGTGGGCGACGTTGCGGTCGTTGCCGGGAGCCGGAGCCGGAGCCTGAACCTCTCGGCGTCCAGGCGGCGCGGGGGTTGCGAAAGGATCTGTTCGGAGGCGGTCATTGCGAGGCCTTGTAGGAGCGAAAGGAACCTGGGGCCTGGCGGCCGGTGCGTCGTGAGGGGGGTTCCCGCCCGGGGAGCACCTTACGGCGGCCCTTTGATTCCACTAGAAGGGGTTCAAGCGCGTCCCCGAACAGCTTCCCCCCTTGGAAAGGCATGCCAATCACTTTTGCCACGGACGCGGCGTCCACGTCCCACGTGCGCAGCCAAGCGCTGCGCCGGACCGAGACTGCAGCCGCCATGGCCCTGGCAGCCAGCTGCAGGGCGTCCACGGTGCCATCCGCAGCGAAGGCCGTGGCCAGGGAGATCTTCTGGAGAGCAGACCGGACCTGCTGGGGCGGGTCGAATTGATCAAGCAGAGGAGCAACCCAAAGGTAGGCGGCCCAGACGAACAGGGAGGAGACTGCGGCGGCACGAAACGCCCCCGCAGCAGCCTCAAACGCCTTCCGTGCAGCCCCTTCGATACGCCGGTCCGCCTGGTCTTTAGGGAAGCCGTCGCTTTCGATCGGAAGAACGGACGCTGCGCCCAGCGCCGCCACTGGTGCGTCGACGAGGGGGGACTTGAGCAACGCCATCTCTTGCGGGGCCAGAGTATACCAGCGGGCAATAGTTTTCGGGGTGTCCTTGTACTTGGTCGGGGCAGCCCATTCCTTATCTCGGAGCAGCCGGAAGGAGTGCGGGAGCGGAAACCCCGCCGGGTCCCCCCGTTGCGCCGGAAAGGCGGCCGCGGCTCCCCAGGAGGTGGAAGGCGCGGGGTCGGAGGGCGCCGGAGTCGGGTCCGGGTGGAGCTCCAGGACTTGCATGACTTTGCGGCACATACGGTCAAAGAGCTCGGCGGGGAACAGCCGCGGACCCCTCGGGGCTGAGTCCACGTCGTCCTCCAAGAGAGGGGCCTCCCCCTCCGAGTCACAGTCCTCCCACTCGCCTTCTTCCAGAGAGTCCGAGAGGGAGGTGTAAGGCCGTCGAGGTGTCACTAGCTCCGACCACTGGCTGTCTGTGTCACAGTCTTTGGCTTTCTTGGCCTTAGGGGCCCCTCCTGGGGAGCGTTCCCTCCCCCCCCCATGTAGGGGCGCTCTCTCTTCCGAGGGTAGGCGGGCGAGGGCTGCTGCCACCGAGGAAGCCACCAACTGTTGGATACGGGCCTCCAGGGCAGGCCAATCCGTGCTGGGCTCTGCCTCCAGGAGCTGTGCCGGAGTTCCCGGTGGTGAGGCGTCCAAGACCGGGGGAACAAGCCTGCAGAGGGGAGGGGGGATGCGGAGACAAGAGCGATACCATGAACAACGGCCACTTACCCAGAGCTCCCCTTCCGCCAGGGCTGCCGCCCCTCTGGGCTGCCACGTGGGAGGACCCCCAGCAACCGAGCCCCAGCTGCGCGTGCATGTCGGGCGACGGCCCCTCTAGTCCACGGCGACGCCGTGCGCCGCACCCGCCCGGCCAGGACCCCGAGGCCGCTCCGCGATGAGAGGGTGGGGAGTGGAAGTGGGGGCGGGGCAAGCTGGAGGGCAGGCGAGCCGTCGTCGGCCGAGAGCCGCTCCACAGGCCGGGCTTCCCGGCGTGCGCTGACGACCTCAGGCGAGGCCTGCCGAGGCTAGAATCTCCAGGCCTCGCACGCCGCGACGGCCCACCACCCGGCTGGGGGGAGCACGTCGGGCTACGTCGGGCAGAGCGCCGTCCTCGGCCAGCTGCCAGCGAGCAGGCAGCGGCCGTGGAGGCCCGGGAGACAGACGCCGGTACTCACTCTTCCGCAGCAGGAAGGCGGCCGGGCTTGTCGATGGCTTTTTGTTTGCGAGGCATGTTGAGAGTCCGATGGGAGCGTCCACAAGGTGAGCGACCCGATACCTGCCGAGGCAAGGTCAGACTGGGGAAGACAGGGGCCCCTCCCTTCCTTTAGGGCATGAATCGGCTGACCCTGCCTGCCGGAGGGGAAGGGGCTGTCCCAACTTGCACTGGCCCAGACCTGGAACCACTGGAGAATGACATGATTCCATGTGTACAAAATGAATGCATGGCTAAGAAATGCAGAATAGTATTTTTATTTCTTGCCGTTTGAGTTCATTATGCAATGGTTTAGTGGGTTTTAATGTGAAATCTTATGGTTTCATAGAAAGTTGGAGGAAATCATTATTAAATTAAAAGGCTCCAGTCTACTACAATGAGGTACGTGCATGAGTGTTGTCTCGGAATACAGAAATCGGGGCATTTCCAGCATCATATTTAAAACATGGCACATTGAACTAATACGTGATCTGGGGCATTAATGAGGCAAATTAAGTTACAGGTATGAATTTTACATTAAATGGATTAATATTATATGGCATGGAGGAATTTTAAATACCCCATCGCCATGAATTTTTAATAGTTATGTGCTCTAATTTAATGTTGCAAGGCAATTGCTTTTCTTAAGAAAAAAGAAAAACACCTTCTGCCCTCACCCCCCACCAACTTCTCCGCACTCAAGTTTGGAACTTATTATTGTCTGCTAAACTACCCTGGGTGTCAAAAATAAGACTTGAGAAAAAAAAATCCCAAATGTATGAAAATGCATTGAACGAGGCCAGAAACTGACATCTCCCACCGTCTCCTTCAGGGACTTGCTGGTGAAGTGATAATTAAGCAGCCCGAAGAATAAATGTTGAGCAAAAAAAACAAAAACCACCCCACGATAACAATCGGCCATTGCTTCTTCCCGGCTTCAGGGCTACATCCCGGGAAGCGCAGCGCCTGTCACTGCGCAGGCTGCTGAGAGAGCTCTAAGCGCCGCTGGGGATAGCAAGATCCAGGCAGCCACTGGCGAGCGTGAGTGAATTCTATTCGCATTCCCGCAGTTCTTCGCAAGGAACTTCTTTTTCCTCTCTCCCTCCCTCTCCTCCCTCGGGTTCAACAGCCTTCCTTTCCCCGAGACCCTACACAGCGTTTGACAGAATGGAGCTTCTCGCCATTGGCTAAAGCGGCGTTCCGCGGAGGAAGCTCTCGCTTCTGATTGGCTAACGCGCGGCGCTCTTCTCTCGTGCATCACTTTTTTACATACACATTACCCCTCCTTTACTCTTGTGTCTCATCCACCCCCTCGTTCCTTTTTTTTTCCCTGGGTCCGGGCAGAGCGCGCCCCGCCCAGCCTGTACCCCGTGCTATATATATTCGGCGGCGTTGCAAACTGGGCTGAGCAGAGGCGGTTGGAATTGGAGTGGGAGCTAGGGAAAGGCGAAGTAATTAGCAGGCTGAATAGGTGGCGAGAAGAATATTTGTTTTTTACACGATTCTAATTTTTTTTCCACCCACCCGCCTTTTCTTTCTTTGCAAAACCCGGAGATTGTGTGCAGCCTGAGCCAGGCTCTCCATTGCTTTGGCTTGCCCAGCAAAGCACCGCTGCATCGCCGCTAGTCTTGTTGCACTGCGGGTGGGAGCTGTTTGGCTCCGGTGCCCGAGGGCTCTTGCTTGCTGCCTGCCTTTCTTTGCAGCATGAAAGCGGTGAGTCCCGTGCGACACCCCAGCAGGAAGGCACTGTCTGGCGGCTGCTGTTGCGGAGGAGGTGGCGGTGGCGACGGAGGTGGCGGCGATCTGGCTCTGCGTTGCCTGGCCGAGCATGGCTGCTACAAGGGGAGCTCGTCTCCGGACGAGGAGCCGGCGGCTCTGTGCCTTCAGTGCGATATGAATGACTGTTACAGCCGTCTCAGGAAGCTGGTGCCCACCATCCCGCCCAACAAGCGGGTCAGCAAAGTGGAGATCCTGCAGCATGTCATCGACTACATCCTCGACCTGCAGCTGGCCCTCGAGACGCACCCGGCTTTGCTCCGGCAGCAGCAGCCGCCCCCGCTGCACCCGGCGGGCTACCCTGCAGGGCCTGCCCGGACCCCGCTCACAGCGCTCAACACCGACCCGGTAAGAAGCCACCACGATGGGCTGAGCCGGGTGTCGCTCAGTCGCCGAGATCCCGCGGTTGGGCTGGGCTGGGCTGGGCTGGGCGGGGGGGGGGGTTTGGCAGGATGGTGAGCGCACACGCTCCTCTCAACTCCATGTGTCCCTTCAGAGGCGGGAGAACGTTCCATCTGATAACAGGATGAATGAATTCTCATTACCCTGCTGAGGGAACGATTCCTGCCCAACACATGCGGTTGAAGACCTGGGCAACAGAACCCCGAGGTTGCGATCCACCAACCTGTTAAGCCGGAGTGCTCCATATATAGCCTTACCATAGTCCCGGAATATGCAGGAACTCGGCCCGCCTGAATTGATCTGGGAGGGTTGGCAGTTCCGAGCGGGATTGGGTGCCGAAGCTGCGATCCACAAGACAATGAAGCCCGAGTGTTTGTGTCCTGGACCTGCTACTCCCTAACCGCCCTCTCCTCCTGCCGTCCTTGCAATGGACCTTTCCTCAAACGCTTTTCACTTTGGTCCCATCTAGTCTACGGAGACTGTGAATCCACGAGACAGGGACTATATAAGACATCTATGTACAGTATTTGTACAGTGCCTAAATATATACAAAACGTTACAGAAATAATTTGATCCAGTCCCAATGTGGAAGTGAAGCTAGCTTGTGGATTGCAAGGTTAAGGTGTTACTGTAGGTATTCAGTTGCACCTGATATTAGGTTGCATATGTCTGAGTTGTGGGCGTGAATATAGGCACATACCTACACACTCCAAGAACATCTAAGATGCAGTTGCACATATGCATAGACTGCATGGCATTGCCCTTCAGTAACTACATGTAGATATTCTGTAATAATTGGAGTACAAGAAGATGCATGTAGTCTTTACGTGTGGACAGCATAGTTCACTTATACCCCAGCTGTATGTATACTACATGCAAGCAATTTCCACCGATTGCGATAAGGATTACTTCCCTCCTGTTGCCCTGATCCAGCAAGGGAGGTTTGTCTGAAGAACAGGCTTCCTTCTCTGTAGTCAGTGTGGATGCAAACATGCATCCGGTGCACATCTGCATCACAGTGTTCAGCTGGAACCCACAGAATTGGCTAGAGGCATCACTGGAAAAGGACAGAGATACTTATCCCCATCCAGGGCCAGCAGTTCTGGTGTGTCTGACTGATTAGTACTGGAACAGGGTCAGAATATTAAGGAGTAGGCTGTTTAGGAGAAATATCAACACTTCAAAGAAGGGTGGAATATATAATTAAAAATATTGTTTCATTGAACGACTCTAAACATGTGAGAATGTGGTACCATCATTCTTGATCCACCATCCCCAATAGCGAAAATATTCTCCAAGAATCACATGCTAGATTCTTGATTAAGAATCTCACCGCTTTGTGGAATCTCTGGATTTTGTGATGAATGCCTTTGCTGGGTTGTATTGCACTGGAAGTCAATGTGACCCTCTGCCACAATGGGTGCCCCTGTGGGTCTGCAAAGTGAGAGGTTGTCACACTTGGCAGCTTGCAACCTGTCCCTAAAGCACTAGTCCACAAGGGGATCTGTACAGAACAGCGCTCTGCGGGTGGACAATTCCTTGCAGCTTCCACTGTTCCTGTGTGAGGTTGCCTTGCTTTCTTCTCCTTAGAGCTTCTGGGGTGCTAGAGAAGCTACAGCCAGCCAGATCCCAAAGGTTTTTTATTACAGTACTAAGCTTGTGATTTGTACTAACTCTGATGTTGCACTCCTGTTGTCTGTTGTGCAGGCTGGTGCTGTTAATAAGCAAGGGGACAGTATTCTGTGTCGCTGAACTGCACTGTCAAGGTGAGTATCATCTTTTACTGATTGGCCTGTTAGCAGAGCTGAGAACATGGTGTCTTTGCCATGTGTATCAGTGCCTTTTGTGTGGAACCTATGTCATCTAAAACTGCAACCCTAAGCATGTTTACTTAGGAGTAAGCCCCATTGAATTGGGTGGGACTTACTGTTCTGAGTAATACAGTTAAGTTACAGCTCTTGCTAGACAGGCAGGCTCTCTAGTCTTAGGCCCACTTACTAGAAATTGAGCATATTAGGAATGTTGATATATTGCTTTTCAACAAAAAAGTTCACAAAGCAGTTTACGTAGCAAAAAACAATAGTTACTCATCTCTAAAGTGTGTTTAGAATTAGTTTATGGATTGCATCCTAGTATCCAAATTCGGCCAAAGTCCTGAAATTTAAACCATTGTAATCTCCTTGATTTAAATTGAAGTCATCTAATGTGATGTCTTTGTGACTCAGACTGGGATGTAGGTTTTAATTGCATTTTCTGTTCAATTCTTCATATTTAATTTATAGTATATAAATGTATTATACATTAAGGGGCATGGGTAGGTTAAATAATCCAGTCTTTCAGTATGTTTTAGACTAAATGCACAAAAGACAAATGCAAAAAAGAATGTACTTTTTTGTATTGCCTATAGAAAAAAAATACATTGCTTTTAGTCTTAAATATTCAAGCTTTAACTGGTTCATAGATTCCTTTCCATTCTGTAAAAAGCAATGAATAATACATTATGGAAATGCTCCTGGTTGTCTTAAATAGATTCCTCTTTGCCACTTTGATCCTCCTCACCCACTTTCTTGGGTGTAAGTCTTTTTAATTCATTGAGACTTCCGAGTAAACATACAAGTGGGATAGGAGTGCAGACTTTTCTTGCCCTGTGCCCGATGAATCTGCAATAGGAGGAAGGACTTAGGAGGGCACTTTGAAAAACTCCTTACAGTCTTTCTCTTCCAATCTCTGGAGAGCTTCTAGCTTGGACTTGCAGCAGCAGCTGTGTGTTCCTCTGGTTGGCCTAGCCTGGGAGCTGCGGTTGTTGTTTGACCTGGTTTGTTTTGGGTTGTTGATCAAGCATGTCTTCTGTTTTGTTGGTGGCGCCAGTCAGTCTGGAGCAGAATGGTTCACACCCCCCCTCTATTCATTCCTCTTCCACAGGTGTGCAGCAGGCAGATCCTGAGCCAGAGAAGCAGAAAGAAAGACACGTTAGAGAGGGAGGGGAAAAAAAAAAAAGAAATATCAGCCACTGGGCAAAAGGAAAAATAATAATTAAACGACTCCAGAATTCTTTCCATACTTCCTTTTAAAGAGAGAGAGAGAATTTTACACAACTTTGCACGTTCATAGCATTTTACACACGTGTCTCTTAACTCTTTTGTTTTAGATCAGATGTGAATTGTACACTTGTTTGGGAGGGAGGGGATTTAATTCTTCAGCATAAGTGTGGCTCTTCTGTTGGATAGAAGATCAAGGGCAAATCGGAGTTTAGAAGTATAACTTTAATGCGCTGAGCATCTGAAATCTGAAGCTTTACTAATCTACCAGAGGCATTGTAGATAACTTTTGTTTTGACATCTATTGTTTAAAATAGATGATTTTATTGTTTCCTGGGGGACTTTCTTCTCCCTGCAGGAATGTTACATATTGTATAGATAAATGAGTGACATTTCATACTATGTATATAGAGAGAGGTTCTATACGTGTACGTGAGAAAAGTATATGCTTTAATAGACCTACTGTAATTATAAAATATTTTTAATTAAATATTTTTTGTAAATATTATAAAGCTGTGTATGTTTTGTTTTTAATTTGTGGGAATATTTCCTTAGGAAACTGTTTCTGGCTTAAGTGCAGAACTGCTGATAATGAAAATATATTGGATGTCAAGGGCTGTCTCTGCTCCTTCCCCCCTCCCCCTTCCTCCCCAATCTCCTTTAGATTCGGAAGCTACAGCTGTAGGTAGAGTTGGTCCTGCATGAATGCATGAGATGTCTAACCACAAATAAACTTGTTCTGAGTCCATACAAATGTGTTTTCTTTAATCCGAATTTAACAAATGTTTGTATCATACAGTTTTGAAACTACATTTTGTTTGTTAGGCACAGGGGGTTTCTATTACATGATATGCAAAACAGCATTGAGATGTATGACTTTTTTTCAATTTGTTATTAACTGAGATTACTACTTTTTTCAGTATGGGTACAGTGCTGAGGTGTAACAAGCATTTATAAAATCTTTTGTTGCCTAAATTTTAAAAAAGTGCAAGACATTGAACGTTTTTGTAACACCAAGGGGGATGCTACCCTAGAGTTTTTAGCCCTGTGGCATATACCTTAGAAAAAGAGTGAAAACCATTTTCTGCTTGTAACCAAAGGGCAAACTATTAACAAATGTACAGTTGCTGTTTCTTTCATCCAAAGACTATTGATACTGAAACTTGGGGAAGGGTAGGGTGGGACAATAGGGAAAATTTCAGTCTAATTGCTGGTGTAAATCAATTTCAAAGAACTTAAGTAGACCAAAAAAAGTCAGATAACTGTATCAAGATTATTTTTCTAATATACAGCAGCATTCATTTCATTACAGCTCTGTTACATCTGAAAATCCTGTTTAGTCTCTTGTTGTGTGTAACTTCTACATGTAAACATTAAACTAGATTGACGTGCTCCGTGCTGTGATTCGTTTCTTTCTTTCTTCACTCCTTCCAGAACTCTGTACATCTGCTTCTCTTCTATGTGGTGCTTAATGGTTAATCTTATAGTGACAGTTTGTATAGCCAAGTTTTACCATTACCTTCTGTCCTGGCTCTGAGAAAGTTACACAGTTTGATCATCAGTAGTCCACATACCAGTGAGATGGGATTTTCACAGAGTGGAGCAAGGAGTACAGAGTGGGTGAAAAGTAGGAGTTAGTTGGGTGCTTTGTCAATAGTTAGCCAACTGTGTGTGTAGCAGGGTCTGCTTGAAATTTTTTGTTTTGTTTTTTTAAGTGGGAGGATTCATTTCAGATTAGAAAAAGTGTCAAGTACTATGGCCCAGGGGTCCTTTTTATGCTAAATATTTATGAGGAAATGGATGTTTGAAACTAATTCACCTATTGACAAGTGTGTGGTAAAATGTCAACATTTCTCATCAAAATGTTCTCTTAATTGAAATGCTTGATATTCAGACTGAGGTAGGCAGAACACTAGCTTACGGTTGCTATAGGACTTTCTACACTATAGATCCATTGACTAGAGTTCACATTTGTGTAAAACCATTCGTTAAAGCTTAGATACCTGAGCTGAAATGTTTGTTATCCTAGCCTGATGGTGTTTGAATACAGAGAATGAACAGAGAATAGCAGTTCTTGTAAAGCAACAATTGGGAATGAAGAAATTCAAATGAATGATGATATCTTATAAAGGGCTACTTTTTTAAATACTGCTAGTTCATTTTACCTTCTGTCACCCTCCAGAAAGAAAAGGGTTCAGACAGATAATTCAACGTTCTACAGCATACTCAAGCTTGAGTTTAAGGTTAAAGAATAGACTTACCTTTACAGCTCTTTTTTTTTAAAAAGGGGGGTCATTCAGAACTGTTTAGTTCAGGGGTGGCCAACCTTCCACCATTAGGACCTCTGCGTTCTTAAGAGTTGTGTAGAAGACAGAATCCTGGCAGCTGCAAGTGCTGATGGTGCTGCTAAAGCAGCTGCACCTGCTGAAATGTCCTCACCTATACAACCACTAAAGGGCCAGGAGCATTCAGGTTGAAAGGTTGGCCACCCCTGGTTTAGTTTGTGTTAACCACTTTATTGCACCTGTTGTATCATTTTAAGGGCAAAAGAAAGAGCCATTCTATAGTACAGTATACGGAAATACTGTATGCTAGCTGGATTTTTAAGAGTCTTTTATGCAGTTTGCATGTTGCCTTCAAACCACTTCCAACACATTCATGGGAAGTCACTGCATGCATTTTCAAAAGTGACTCTACAAACACCTTTTAGTTGAGAATGTGTCTAAGGTGGATGTTCATGCAGTAAAATAAACAGAAGAAAGTTATTTTTAAGTAGTGTCTACACATTCATGACAATGTACCTTTTGGATTTGACTTGAGTGTGAGAAATGCAAAACCAGAGCCAAGTGTCGCTGCTGAAAATGACCTTGCTCCATCCAAACCCCAGAGACTAGTTCAGCTCTCATTAGCTTAAATTAAAAAAGACACCTACTGAAGCTATCTAGTACTGTACTGTACTGTCATGTACTGAAGGCCACCCTCTGTGCTGCTGACTATTTGATGTGATGGTTATCATTTCTTGTATAATGACATTGAAAAACAAGTGCATCCTTGCAAATGGGAAAGCTGTTTGGCTACACCGCTAAAGTAAAGCTAGTCAGCCAATGAAAAGTGGCACTCCTGTTGCATTGCCAACAAGCAGTGAATTGCTGGTGATGGCTGAAACGTGCAAAGAGCTAACCTTGAAAGGGGTCTTTAGAGAAAGACCTGACTGTCATTCATAGGAATGATTTTAATAAACTGTTTTGCTTTGTTGCAAGCATCATTCTCAGGTGTAATCCTATTCCAGTTGATTACTTCCAAATAACTGATGTAAAGTGATTAACGAATAACTTGATCACTGTTTTGGAATATTAAACTCTTCCCAATGTACTGCAATGTATAAAGTGTGTCAGAATGAGGTATGCTAGTATTAAGTTAAAGAGAAAAGATCCATAACATGCACCATAGGTGCTGTCTATGCTTTCCATGTTATGCCCTTATTAAATCGGTACGGAAAAGCCTGAAAGTTTGCTTACTTGTTGTTAATAGGAAGACTACATAAGGAGGTCTAACTATTTTTAACTGCAACACTTCTGTTCTGTCCATCTGTTTGCAGCCCTATCTAAACAGAGAAGTAAGTCCTGTTGATTTAAATGCAACTTGTATCAACTTTGTCTGCTTAGGATTTCAATTGTAGGACCCGGGGCAAGGGGAATTGTGCATATACACATACTTTAGGTCAACTAACACATAGGGATACCAGTGCAAGGAGCCTCTATACTGCCTTTGTTTTTTCCCAGCAGGGGGCAGTATTGTTCAACAACTTTGCATTTCAATAGCAGTTTCTCCCCTGCATATCTCATCTTGCAGGGTACTTAGGTGGTAGTTTAGTGCCTTACACATAGAAGAGTTCAAGAAAATAAGTGTTGGAAGATCAGCACAGCACCTGTCCCTGCTCTTGCAGTGCTCCAACTGTTGTGCTAGTTAGAGGTGGTGGTGAGAAACATCAATGCAATACCTGCACCAGTCCCTCAATATTCAGGCAATATCAGCACAGCGAGTTAACAGAGGCATTAGGACTCTGGTGCCAATGTTAATACAGTGGTGGTTTTTCAGACTCCATTTTGGGCAGTCTAAATAAAAATTTCAGTTTGTCATATGTTGAATCTCCCTTATCTTTCCAATGCATTTGGGATGAGTTGACAATGACACAGGCTTTGAAGTTCTCTATGGGAAGAAAATATGTTTGAATCAAGAGATAAAAATATTCTATGCATGTTTACTCAGAAACACCCCCCCCCCAATTCAATGGGGCTTTCTCTTAATATGACATTAATCATGCTGTTTGGCCCCACTTGTTCGTTTGTTAAAAATTGTAAATAGTAGACATGGGGGTGATCTGGACTGGACCAGAGTGTGGCAAAGGGGGTGTTAATCTTTTGTGTCCCTCCCCAGAAGTCCTGATACTGTGCAGTGGCCCTACAGCTGTTATTTGTCCCAGGACAGCAAATGTCACTGGGGTCCAAACGGCAGCTTTTGCTTAATAATGGGGTGGAAGCTTCCAAAAGATTATCAGTTTGACTGTGGACTTGATTGTTAACAGGAGTTCAAATAATTCTATTACTGTTTACTTTAAACTGGGGGGGGGGCTGGGTTTTTTTTCTTTACCCTTTTTCTTTTAATGAACAAATATGTACTTTTGCATACCTAGGGAGTTCCCCTAGTATGTAGAAACCACTACCTTCTTTGTGGGTGGACCTGGTTTTATTCCAGTCTGATAGGCACACAGCCACCTGAGTTACCTACTAGTACACACAAGTAGGACCTGCAACAAAATATTGTATCCCTCCAAACCTGAAAGCTCCAGAGGTTCAAGCAGGCCAATTCCTTCCTCCACCACCACAATTTCCTGCTCTTCTTTTTAACCTGCCACCTTCAACATTCCATGAGTTCTGGAGGCCACTGATTGGGCCCGGTCCATATGGGGTTGCTTTGGTAATTGTTTATGTACTTTTTATTTTAATTGACACATACCTGTACTTTGGCATACCTGGGGAGAGTCTTGAGCATGTAGAAACCACTACCTTATTTTGGGGGGCCTCATCTTGCATCCAATTTGATAGGCACTCATCTACCCATGTTTGCTATGAGTATATGAGAGAGATTTTTGTGATTGCATTAAATTGTATCCATGCCCCTCAACGATTAATGAGTCCAAAATAAATTCTAGCATGGCTTTAGCTGCAACCGCACATCACAGTTTATATTGTATGTCCCATTACATACATTATTTTCACTTTTTTTTTGTTTTCTAACTTTCTTGTCCAATGTTTTAAATGTACACTCAAGTGTAACTCATTGTATTATTTACGGCGCAATCCTGCTTAAGTTTCCCCTGGCTGTAAGGTACGTTTGTGGCACCGCTGAGGCTGGCGCCGCTCACTCAGCCCGCGGCTGCAGCCACCACCAGCGGATGAAGGTAAGGCAGTGGGAGGGCTGGGGGAGGGTGGACCGGGCTGGCAGGGGAGGGGTGATTGGCCCACCGGGCCAGGGACCGGGGAGGGATTATCAGTGGCGCGCTCCACTGATTCCTATCCCCAGTCCAACGAGGAGGCCCATAGGGGCCGCTGGGGCTCTCCCCAGCCCCGCTGGTGCTGGCCCAATCCTGCCTAGGATCTGGCGCAGCGTGCTATTGCATGCTGCAGCGACCCTAGGCAGGATCAGGGTGTTAGTTTGGTAAAACAGATACGTATTTCCACATATAAAATACAGTACTTTCTGCTTTTCTTGCTTGGAAGGATATGCTACTTTGAAGCAAAAGTACAACTTTATCTTTTTCTGTAGTACTATCTGTGTGCATGATGCGTTACAGAGAATGAGAGTCCAGGTCCCTCCCCTGAAGGGCACACAAGAACAAGGGCACATGTCTAAAAATACAGTAAATACAAGGAAGACAGCAAAAGAAGTGGAAGCAGGGATAAACTGGTGAAAAAATGTGATTATTACACATGTGTGTACTTGGGCTTAGTTATTGTATGGGTTGGGCTAGAGGCTTCATGGAAAGGGTAAGTTTTGATGTGGAATTAGAAGAAAATATCATCTAACCTGGGTGATACATTCTGCAAAACTGGGAGTAAGCCCCATTGAACATAATAGGACTTACTTCTGAGCAGACATGCATAGGATTGCACTGTTATGCGGTCATCTGCTTTTGAGCTAGTTTCTGAAGTAGCCATGGAGGCATGGTGATCTGGATCAGAACCATGGTCGGGGCAAAAAGCCATACACCCTTCTTCCCCACCATGGTCACAATAAAGATCCCTCTACCTGGGGGATGCTATTTTTAAATTAAAAACAAGGATGGGAGTGGATGATCACATGATAAATTTATACTCTAGCTTAGGTCTAAGATAGGTGGCATCACAACAACAGTTTGGGACGTAATTCCAGGCATAAGGGCAGTAAGGAAGAAAGGGGAGAGTCTGCACAGAACTAGCTTTGGATCATTTTAGAGCTCTAGTCATGGAGCTGGCACTCACCCCTACCTCCCCAAAGAGGCATCGCTAGTTCACAACAGCAATACAGAACTCAACTGACCTAGTACTCACTGAAAACACTTCATTTTGAACTCTTACAGCCTGCCTAACTATAGACAGGTGGGCCTAGTGCTCTGCCGGTCTAGGTAAAGGTAAAGGTGACCCCTGACAATTAAGTCCAGTCTTGTCCGACTCTAGGGTGTGGTGCTCATCTCCATTTCAAAGCCGAAGAGCCAGCGTTGTCCGAAGACGCCTCCGTGGTCATGTGGCCGGCATGACTCTCCTTGCCGCAGCGTGCAGCATACGGCTGGAACACGGAGCGCTGATTACCTTCCCGCAAGCGGTACCTATTTATCTACTCACATTAACATGCTTTGGAACTGCTAGGTTGGCAGGAGCTGGCCAAGCAACGAGAGCTCACCCCGTCGCGGATTCGAACTGCCGACCTTTCGATCGACAGCTCATGGTTCAGCAGTTTAACCCACTGCGCCACTGCGTCTAGGTTGTTGTAAATATGCCATAAGGCGCCAGTGCAGAGGCCGGAGCGCTCACTCCACTGCGTAACTCACCTGTCTTCGGCTGCCGCAGGTAAGCCCCACACCAGTCGGTTGGAGGGCGGGACAGGGAGGCAAGGGGGGGCATTGGTTGACCCGGGGTGGGAGGCAGTGTGGATATCAACAGCGATATCCTAGGCCCCATCCCGGCTCATGCCGCCCTGCCACTGCCTCCACGAATGTACGCCAGGTCTGGTCCTGGCATGCATTCAAGGAGGCCCATAGACCCCGGGCTCACTTACACCTGGGAAAGGGGATGAATGTCCGCTTTACCCGAGGTGTGGCCTAGCAACCCCAGGGCAGGCCGCAATCCTGATAGGATCCATACCAGGACAGAGTGCTAGACCTTTAGGAGAAGGAATGTGGGCAGGTGTAGCTTGTTAAATCCTTAGAGCACAATCCTAGGCATGTCTACTCAGAAGCAAGCCCCACTGAACACAATGGAGCTTGCTTCTGAGTAGACATGCCTAGGATTGTGCTCTAAGGTTTAACAAGCTACACCTGCCCAAATTCCTTCTTCTAAAGGTCTAGCACTCTGTCCCGGTATGGATCAGGATACAGCAGCCGGCCCTTTAGTCCGACCACATATACTTACACAGGATTGCGCTGCCCATCTTGCCATCTCTTGTGGCACATAGACTCTTCTGTACAATATTCAGGTGAAATCCATTTAATGAAGCTGAGATTTTCCAGAGATCTGAACTGTATGTTCTTATAGCAGATGACTATGAGCATCAGAGAAAAGGACTCTTGTTTTTGAACAGAGTATAGGACAAAAGAACATGCACACTAATCAATGCTTGCAGTGATACTATCACACCAGTGATAACAATTTCAGTCACCTGCACCGTCCATCCTCAAGTCAGTGTCTCAACCACAATTTGTGGAGATTACAAGTAAGAGACTATCATACAGTTTTCAGTGAATCAGATAATTTGATAAGAGTCTTCCAAATATAGTCGTCGACATCCATCTGAAGCTTCCATGGGAAGGACCCAAACTTGATGGGTAAAAGTAGCAGGAAAAAAAAGTAGGAGGAGGGAAAATAATTTTCTCTCCTTGACTGGATTAGCTATTATCCTACATGCATAATGTGTTGGGTTCTGATTTAATTATCTCTCTGTATGGGCGGACCCTACATTGCGTTATAGGGGAGCAGATGCCACCTTCTGAGCTAGTCTTCAAAGGTTCTTCATTCTGACCCTAAGCCTGCAGTGACCCTAAGTGTTTTTAAAGTATGTTTTTTCTTTGATAGGCTAGGCTGAGTTCCAATTATTCCTGAATAAAAGTATGAATTTCTGACCTCAAAAGTGCTCTTATGCTTTTAATAGGTTTTTGGCAAGAACAAGATTGGCAGGTGGTTGCTCCTCCTATTACAGTGCTGCAGTGATGAAAGCTACACCTGCTGAGCACTCTCTGCTATGCAGATATTAAAGGTAGAGGAGAGTCCCGCCAATCTTTCAAGCAGCAGGTGGGGGTATTGCTCAACATGGAATTTTTTTTCCACATTTTATACCATCCTTCCTCCAAGGAGCTCAGAGTGGTGTACATATTTCCTCCCCTCCTTTTTATCCTCACAACAACCCTGTGAGGTAGGTGGGGCTGAGAGATAGTGACTGGCCCAAGGTCACCCAGGAAGCTTCGTGGCTGAGCGGGGATTTGAACCTGGATCTTCCAGGTCTAAGTCCGACTCCCAAACCACTACACCTCTTTAAGTCACATCCATTGTATTTCCCATTGTATTTCCACAAGTTTTTCCCTAACCTCAAATCCCAATTCCTGAGCCCTTTCATACTTTTCCTCAGGACTATGCCTGCCTCAGTCTATGGCTGTTTTCCTCCAGTGTTTTCTTGGGATCACTACATATGACTGATTTGCATTTCTCGTCAGCGGCATTGCTAGCCTGACTGCTGCCCGGGGTGGGGCTGGGGTGTCGTCATGATGCCTCACTATGCCCCGCCTGCGCATCACCCTCATGTCCAGAATGGCTCCATTTGGAGCTGTATCTGGGCGAGGGTGGGAGGGCCCAGCTCACGTGCCTGTTCCACGCGCAGGGCCAGCTAGACAGGCGGAGCTCAGGGGTCTCAATGCGTGGATGAGACACTGGTGTCAGGAGGAGGGGTTTAAGTTTGTTAGGCACTGGGGAACGTTTTGGGACAAGCCAGGCCTGTACAAGAGGGACGGGCTTCACTTGAACCAAAACGGAACAAGACTGCTGGCGCGTAACATTAAGAAGGTGGCAGAGCAGCTTTTAAACTGACTCCTGGGGGAAAGCCGACAGGAGCCGAGGGGCATCCGGTTCGGGACTCCTCATCCCTCGGGAATGAGGGTGCAGAGGATGGGGAACAGTCAAGTAATAACAGAGTAAGAATTGGGAGTGGTAGCGTGATGGGACATGACAGCCAGTCTAGCAAGACAGAAGGCTGCAGGAATAAAGGGGCAAACATGCAGCCCTACTTGGGGGACCAGGTATATAAGTGCTTTTATGCAAATGCCCGAAGTCTTTGGGCAAAGATGGGAGAACTGGAATGTTTGGTGGCTAGGGAAAACATTGACATAGTAGGTATAACAGAAACCTGGTGGAATGCGGAGAACCAGTGGGATACTGCAATTCCAGGATATAAACTCTATAGGAGGGACAGAGAGGGGCGTGTTGGAGGTGGGGTGGCCATCTATGTCAAAGAGGGGGTAGAATCCACCAGAGTAGAGCTGGAGGGGGGCTCTGACTCCTCCGTAGAATCACTGTGGGTTAGATTACCAGGCTCAAAGAGTGATGTAATAGTAGGGGCATGCTACCGTACTCCAGATCAAAAACCTGAAGGGGATCTTGAAATAAGGAAGCAAATCAGGGAGGTGTCAACGAGAGACAGGGTTGTAGTCATGGGGGACTTCAATTATCCTCACATCGACTGGGTCAATTCATGCTCAGGTCATGAAAGAGAGACTGGATTTCTGGATATGTTAAATGACTGTGTCTTAGAGCAGCTTGTCACGGAACCGACCAGAGGACAGGTGACTCTGGACTTGATATTGTGTGGCACTCAAGATCTGGTCAGGGAGGTAAATGTTACCGAACCGTTGGGGAACAGTGACCATGCTGCGATCTGTTTCACCATGCATATCGGAGGGAGAGTGCCGAGCAAATCTGACACGAAAACCCTTGACTTCCGAAGGGCAGACTTCCCCAAAATGAGAAGACTAGTTAAGAAAAAGCTGAAAGGGAAGGTAAAAAGAGTCCAATCGCTCCAGAGTGCATGGAGGCTGTTTAAAACAACAGTCATAGAGGCCCAGCGGGAGTGTATCCCACAAAGGAGGAAGGGCTCGACCAAGTCTAGGAGGATGCCAGCATGGCTAACAAGCACAGTTAAGGAGGCTATAAAAGGCAAGGAAGCTTCCTTCCGTAAATGGAAGTCTTGCCCTAATGAGGAAAATAAACAGGAGCACAAACTGTGGCAAAAGAAATGTAAAAAGATGATACGGGAGGCCAAGAAAGACTTTGAGGAACGTATGCCAGGCAACATAAAAGGGAATAATAAAAGCTTCTTCAAATATGTTAGAAGCAGGAAACCTGCCAGGGAAACGGTGGGTCCGCTGGATGGTGAGGGAGAGAAAGGGGTGATAAAAGGGGACTTGGAGACTGCAGAGAAATTAAATGAGTTATTTGCATCTGTCTTCACGGCAGAAGACCTCGGGCAAATACCCCTGCCAGAACGGTCTCCCCTGACTAAAGAATTAAGTCAAATAGAGGTTAAAAGAGAAGATGTCTCCGACTTAATTGACAAAATAAAGATCAATAAATCACCAGGCCCGGATGGCATCCACCCAAGAGTTCTGAAGGAACTCAAGAATGAAGTTGCTGACCTCTTGACCCAAATATGCAACTTGTCCCTTAAAACGGCCACTGTGCCAGAGGATTGGAGGATAGCTAATGTCACGCCAATCTTTAAAAAAGGAAGGAGGGGGGACCCGGGAAACTACAGGCCGGTCAGCCTAACATCTGTTCCAGGGAAGATGGTGGAAAGTCTCATTAAGGATAAAATCTTAAAATACATAGAAGAACAAGCTCTGCTGAGGGAGAGTCAGCATGGCTTCTGCAAGGGGAAGTCTTGCCTCACAAACCTGTTAGAATTTTTTGAAAAGGTCAACAGGCATGTGGATGCGAGTGAACCCGTGGATATTATATATCTGGATTTTCAGAAGGCGTTTGACACGGTCCCTCATGAAAGGCTCCTGTGAAAACTCCACAGTCAGGGAATAAGAGGGCAGGTCCTCTTGTGGATTAGGAACTGGTTGAAGACCAGGAAACAGCGAGTGGGAGTCAATGGGCAATTTTCACAATGGCGAGAGGTGAAAAGCGGTGTGCCCCAAGGATCGGTCTTGGGACCGGTGCTTTTCAACTTATTCATAAATGACCTGGAGTCGGGGATAGGCAGTGAGGTGGCCAAGTTTGCGGATGACACTAAACTTTTCCGGGTGGTGAAGACCAGCAGGGATTGTGAAGAGCTCCAGAAGGATCTCTCCAAACTGGGAGAATGGGCAGCAAAATGGCAGATGCGCTTCAATGTAAGTAAGTGCAAAGTGATGCACATTGGGGCAAGAAACCAAAATTTCACATATACGCTAATGGGTTCTGAGTTGTCTGTGACGGATGAAGAGAGAGATCTTGGGGTGCTGGTGGACAGGTCGATGAAAGTGTCGACCCAGTGTGCGGCGGCTGTGAAGAAGGCCAATTCCATGCTCGGGATCATTAAAAAGGGGATTGAGAATAAAACGGCCAATATCATTCTGCCTTTGTACAAATCGATGGTAAGGCCACATCTGGAGTATTGTGTCCAGTTCTGGTCACCATACCTCAAAAAGGATATAGTTGAATTGGAAAAGGTGCAGAAAAGAGCGACCAGAATGATTTGTGGGCTGGAGCACCTCCCTTACGAGGAAAGGCTAAAGCGTCTGGGGCTTTTCAGCCTAGAAAAAAGGCGCCTGAGGGGGGACATGATTGAGACTTATAAAATTATGCATGGGATGGAGAGAGTGGATAGAGGGAAATTCTTCTCCCTCTCGCACAACACCAGAACCAGGGGACACGCACTAAAATTGAGTGGAGGGAGAGTTAGAACAGACAAAAGAAAATATTTCTTTACCCAGCGTGTGATTCATCTGTGGAACTCCTTGCCACAGGATGTGGTGATGGCACCTGGCCTAGATGCCTTTAAAAGGGGTTTGGACAAATTCATGGAGGAAAAGACCATCACAGGTTACAAGCCATAAGCAACCTCCTGGTTTTAGAAGTGGGTTTTCTCTGTGCCAGGTGCAAGGGAGTGGCGACTGGACACAGGTATCTTGTTGTCTTGTGTGCTCCCTGAGGCATCTGGTGGGGACACTGTGTGACACAGGAAGCTGGACTAGATGGGCTTTTGGCCTGATCCAGCAGGGCTCTTCTTATGTTCTTATGTTATGTTCTAACCTGGATCTTCCAGGTCTAAGTCCGACTCCCAAACCACTACACCATCCTGGCTCCTGTCACATTGCTCCTGTCACATCACTGTCACAATATCTGTCACACAATGCTGGACATCTGAGACCATGTACTTTCCCAGCTGCAGGGAAATTTAAAATATATGCTTTCATTTGTGAAGACTTATTAACACTGTTCAGCATCCTACCATTTTAAAAGAAATTTGGCATATCTTAGCATGAAAGATTCACAGAACTACATGATACATAGAGTCTTCAGGATCACAAGCTGCATCAGCTTTTTGAGGGTAGCTTAATTACAGCCCAATCCTACCTAAATCCCTGCATGGCAATGCAGCGGCAATGGCACGACTTCCACTGTATCCCGTCGGGGATTTTCAGCTGCTGGAGGTCTCCTCTGGGTAAGTGGACATTTGGAGCAACTCGGACTGACACCAGCTCTGTGAAGGCAGATAAGGTCCAGGAAGGGGCTTGGGATTCTGTGTGCACCAATCCCACCGATTCTGCCGCCTCCCAGGCCTGATCCACCCCCCCTCCCTGCCTCCATTGCAGCCCCAATCCGCTGCAGGCCTAAAGGGCCAGCCGCTGTATCCTAAGCCTGTTGCGGGCTGCCCCAGGGCTGCTAGGCCACACTTCAACCTTGGGAGAAGGGGACATATGTCCCCTTCTCCGGGTGTAAGTGAGCCCGGGGCCTATGGGTCTCCTCAGATGTACGCCAGATCCAGACCTGGCGTACATTCGGGGAGGCGGTGTAATTCTGGCACGGGCTGGGAAGGGGCTTGATATATCCCCGCCAATATCCCCCCTCCCAGCCCAGGCCGACCTATGGCTCCCCCTCCCTCGCCACCCTGGTCTGCCCTCCCACCAACCGGTGTGGGACACCTGTGGCGGCCAGAGTTGGGTAAGTTCCGGGTGGAGCAGTGCTGGCGCCGCTTACTCCCCAGTCGTCGCAAACGTGCTTTACGGCACGTTTGCAACGCTTTAGGGCAGTTGAGCATACGTTCCACCACTCTAAAGTTAGGGAGGATTGCACTGTTAGTATACTCCTGGTGTAGCTCTGTCTTAACTCACATTGGTGACAACGCACAGAACCAACCTTTCCACTACAGATGACTTTTCACTGGTGACTTTGAAACATCTATCCATGTAGATGTGATCACTTGGTAACGGAGACAGTTTTTAATCCACAAAGGTCCATGTCCCCTAAGATTTAGATGTAACTACCATGACATCTACAGTAAAGGGACAGAAGTCATCACTACTAGGGACAAATAGACAGGCATCATAACTTTAAGTGAAAAATCATTCTGTCTCCACCTGTGCATATAAACACACACATGACAATGTGACAGACAGAATGATTCCCTTGTAAGATTCACTACAAATCATTGTAATTGCAAAAATAGTGATAGGTGAACTCCCCGCAGCACAATCCAGAATTTGCTTGGTAGTTGCAAGTTTTCTCAGCAAATGGTCAGAAAAAACTCACCAGTTTTCTGAGAATTCTGTCCTGGTTTGTAATGTTGGCACACACACTGAGGGTCCCATACACATGTTTATTATCATATCACACACTAGGAATTGTACTTTTTTTCCACCTTCTCTTAACCACCCCATAGCACCAACCACACACACACACCCTTGCCAATAAATATCTGCGAACAAGAGGAGGTTTAGATCTTGACAGAAGACAACCACCACATAATACTTCTGCAAGGAGCAACTGAGAGAAGCTACATTAATTTAATCATTTGATTTTGTCTGTAAACCGCTTGGTGAACTTTTTGTTGAAAAGCGGTATATAAATACAGTTAATACATTAACCAAACAAATAAAAATAATACATTAACCAAACAAAAGGCTGCTTGGTCAGGTAGTTGGGTCATGTGTTTCACTGTAAGAGTATCATCAAGAACAAACATTAAAGAAGTTCTGCACATGAACCTTCAAGGATCTAGTTTGGGGTGGCTGAACACTGACTGCTCATGAGTAAAATCTCTTAACAAGCTGAGCCAAATAATGGAATTCTGGCCAATGAACTTCTGGGGAAATTGTACTCAGTTTCTACTACAGCTGAGCATTACAATCTGGACAAATTTGTATATTGAACCTGATCATTATGAATTTTGGTGACATCACTATTCAGGAATGCTCCTTGAATTGGGAAAAGAAATTAATTTGAATTTCTTTCCATGGTCTCCCCAGAATTGTTAAGCTCAACCTTGGACAAAAGGTTCTGGTCCATGAATGTTATAATTATAGAAAGGGTACAAATACAACTGTCTACATACATCAAACCCTGAACAGATGAAACTCTTTGCCCAATCCAACCCAGAAGACTTGCCAGCAGAACGTGTATTCCACCAGCAAGCACCGTGTTAGTTCTAGGCGCACTGGTGGGAAGGCCGGAGCTGGACCAGGTAAGCCTGCACAGGGGGCAGAATGGGGTGGGAAGGGTGGAGAGGGGGCTGAATGGGGTGGGGGGAGGTCAGCAACAGGGCAGAGGTGGGTGGATCAAGCCCGGGAGGGGAGCAAGATTAGTGGCGCCAGCACATGCTATATCCAAGCCCTCCCTCCTGGGCCTGATCCACTTGCACAGATCAACATGGACTTGCACTAGCAATATCGTTGGCACAGGTCCGAGTTGACCTATTGCCATTGCTAGGGCTTACCCTGGGGCAAGGAGACAAATGTCCCCTTACCCCAAGGAAACCTCCAGCGTGCAAAATTCCCTCGCGGGATGCAGTCCAGTCCGTGGTACTGCTGCTTCGCCGCATGGGAGTTTAGTTAGGATTGGGCTGTAAGTCTAAAATTCTTAATTATTTCTATGGGTCTTACTATTGAGTGAATCCTGACTTTTTTTAACTAGGAGACAGGAAATTACATTACAGCATACAAATGTATGTATATGTCACCCATGTAACCCAAAACTAAGGATGCTTTTTGCATGGATAGAAAAAATGAGAAATGAGTTAGAGTTTCTAGATCCTAATTTGGGCCACATGTTAATGCTCATTTGCAAATTAGCATCTTTTTTTTTCTGCCTTAGCCTGTTAAACAGAGAACACGATTCCCTAATAGTTGATAAAAGCAATGCTTAGACAATTTTTACAATGCCTCCCATTTACTTGAAGAGTGTAATGGCTCCTTCTGAGCTGTAAGTCATGTAAATAAGTATTTCAAACATTTTTTAACATGCATATTATGTACTCCATAGATCAATGGCTCCTTTGAAGCTCTTGCACTTTATCATGTAAAGTCGCATTTAGACTTTTTAAAGACGCATTATTTATTCAATAGGCTATCACTTCTTTCAGAGATTCTTCATTCTATAATCTAAATATGTATTTAGTCCATTTAAAGATAAATATCTCTTCATGCCGTCAACAGATTGGAAGAGCTCTTCTGGAAATATTAATCAGGAAAAATGTGTTCAAATGCACCCAGCGCTGCCTGTAGAATAAGCCAGTGTGGTTTGCAATGGAATGCTTTTTCATGTTTGTTTGTTTTTTCTCACCACCCACAGCTTGGCTGGTTCAGAACCTATCTTGCCTGACGTTGAAATTATTATGCTAAATTTGAAACATCACATCAAAATATTGTGATTTCATAAATGCATAAAACTATGGACTATTTGCACTGGCACAAGGCTTCCATAAACAAAAGGTGCAAGGCTTGGGGAGATGGGGTAGAACCCTGGTTTCAAGGGCAAAGAGGCATGATATCTGTGTTCAAGGTGTATCTTTCACCCTTGGTGAAAAAAATTAAAGATCTTCTGGCAGTAGCGTAGCTAGAGAGGGAGGGCATGGTAAGAGCTGCACGGCACTACATGGTGGTGCAAAGTGGCCCCTCCCACTCGCTGTCAACCATTCTGGCAGTGAAGGCAACTGCTGACAGCGAGTGGGAGAGGCTACTTTGCATCGCCGTGCAGCGCCATGCAGCACTTACTGCGCCGCCCCCCTCTAGCTACACACTGCCTTCTGTAGGCCACATAGAATTTGGGTGTATTGTAGCATATTGATAATAGAAGTAACTACATATTCCTCAATCCTGATAGAGGTAGATGCAGGGATGTCTGAACCAATGTTGCTGCCTGATGCGGTGCTGCCGACACCACCACTCACTAAGAAAAAAGAAAGCAGCTACTTACTTCAGCGCCTTCCTGTGCTGTCCTCTTGATAAAATAGGATGTGTGCCGGTCATGCTGAGAACACACAACGTGCACTGCGTATATTGTTTTACTTAAAGAGACTGCAAGGAAGGAGCCAGGTAAATGGCGGCTTCTCCCTCACGGTCCTTGTGCAGTCCCTTTAAGTTTGAATGGACTGAGTGAGGAAGGAACAAGGGGCAGGGGTAATGAAGGGGATGATCTGTTTCTCGCTGTGGGAAGCGGATCAATGTGGCTCTTGTCTGTGGCAGGCTGGAGGGAGGGAGGTGGTGGCAGACTCGGGCCCTCATGCAGGCTGTATCAGATCACCTCATAGCTTGGCCGACTCTGGCTAGGTGAATTAAAACATATTTTCATCATCATTCAACCATCTTTACTACCTCCTATTCTGTAAAGTATTGAAAGAGTCCATTACACAGGCCTGCACACATTTTGCTTTCTTAAAAGTGAGACCTATTCTTGGGTATATTTGGGGCTTCTGTTGCTGGCAAACTAATCAGATGAACTCTTTCTCTCAAAGAATATGAAACTCAACTTTAGATGGCTGATTTTAAAACATGGTCATGAGAAACAGTAGCGTAGCTGGCTGGGGGCAGGGGGCCACCGCCCCCCCTCACAGCGTTGGAGTGGCCATTTTCCAGTATCTCCGCTGGCTAGGAGGGCAGTTGGCGAGGCGGTGGCACGTGAGCTGGGCCCTCCCACCCTCGCCCAGATACAGCTCCAAATGGAGCCATTCTGGACATGAGGGTGATGCGCAGGCGGGGCATAGTGAGGCATCATGACGACACCCCAGCCCCACCCCGGGCAGCAGTCAGGCTAGCAATGCCGCTGACGAGAAATGCAAATCAGTCATATGTAGTGATCCCAAGAAAACACTGGAGGAAAACAGCCATAGACTGAGGCAGGCATAGTCCTGAGGAAAAGTATGAAAGGGCTCAGGAATTGGGATTTGAGGTTAGGGAAAAACTTGTGGAAATACAATGGGAAATACAATGGATGTGACTTAAAGAGGTGTAGTGGTTTGGGAGTCGGACTTAGACCTGGAAGATCCAGGTTCAAATCCCCGCTCAGCCACGAAGCTTCCTGGGTGACCTTGGGCCAGTCACTATCTCTCAGCCCCACCTACCTCACAGGGTTGTTGTGAGGACAAAAACGAGGGGAGGAAATATGTACACCACTCTGAGCTCCTTGGAGGAAGGGTGGTATAAAAATATGAAAAATAAAATAAAATAAAATAAATAAATACCCACAAACAAATGATGCAGCTGGACCGCCTTCATGAGACATGTTACTCTCGTCATCTCCAGACTCCATTTGCTCCCATGTTATCAAAACAAACATATGCCAGTCAATAGCTGTGCTAATATACTGTACCTCCAGTTCTGGATCTATACTGTGTACTTACACACCAAAGCAGATATGGTCAAAGGTCTGAACTCCTCTGAAAACGTAGCTTGCAATGCAATGTACTAAAGTATAATAAGATAAACTTCTCTTTTCTGCTACTGAAGTCAACAGAAACTTTGCCATTGTCTTCTATAGGAAGAGGATTAAGCATTTATGAAATTGTTTAGATATAAGTTTTCACTCTTAAGCTTGAGGCTTAAATAGGAACCATGCTATCAAGCTTTGTATACTGTACTTGGATTCACAGAAACCTTAAAACAAATACTTAATTCCAAGTAAGGCTGAGGTTACTAACAAACCCTACTCTGTTCTCTGACAAACAGGTGTGAGGGAACACCTGTGCAACTCCACACAGAATCACCAGTTTTGGGGGAGGGGCAGCGTGGGGGAAGGGCATTAAATCCTGCTCAACAAGGATGTCAGACCAATCTTTGTCCAGCTCTTGCTGAAAGTATCTGTGGTAACAAACTGGCTATGAGTAAACAAACAGCTCTGGCTCTTCCCCCCCCCCCCCAGCTGTCAGTTTGCAACTCTCTGTGGGCACCTATTGTATGAAGCAAAAGCATGGACTCAATGTCAACAGAAGGTAATGGGGATGATCATTATTTGAACAGGTGTGTGAGGTGTTGCTACACTGAGAGTATTTAAGAGTTGCTAGAGTAAGCAGTTAGGACAGAGCTGTGCATGTAATAACCGGAGCTCACTGGCGTTTATTGTCATAACAATCACGTAGCGCATGAGGTTTCACAATGAGCTGCCCTGATTTAGCGAATGTGTTTTAACCAGTCTTCAGGTCCTCACCATCTCCTTACTCCAACGCAATGACAATTTTAAAAGGGGCAAAAGATACAGTAACTTTACCTCATCAATAAATACAAATAGCTCAGCAATCAGAGTGAGAAATCTCTTCAAGCATTCCTGATTGATAGCGGTGAATGACAATGGACGCTATTCCTCATTTCTATCATGGCAAGCAAGAAGACAATACATCTTTCTACTGCTACGCTGAGGATGCTCAGAGACAATTATTTTCAAGGAGCAATGGGAGCAGCTTGCCTCTTGCTGCTATGGTGGCACAAGCTCTGATTCTGTTTTAGTAGCAGGATAAACCAAAAACCACTAATTTTTTAAAAAAACATTTCAAGGGCTACCTGAGTGTTTATGTGGATGAGTGCTCATCCTTTCGCATACTAAACAATAATTTTACAAACTGTTTCAGAACTGTTCTAGGGCTGAGGTGGAAAGCAGGAAGAACTCCATCACTTCTCAAGAACACTGTCCAAATGGTGCTTCCAATAGTCAGACCTAAGTGTACACACAATCCCATTACAGCCTTTCTGTCATGCTTCAGGGAGCTAATTTTTATTTTTCCAGGATGCAACTTCCAGTGCTCCAAGCATTTGCAAAACCAGCTTGACCAAAGACCATGGTGGGATACAAAAAGAACAAGCACACCGAGGGTAATAACTGCTCTGCAATACCACCTCCAAGTCTCTGAGAACTATTTCTATACACAGCTGACAGAAAGTGAGAGAGGGAGAAAGACAGAGTGCTAAACACCTGGGTATTAACATCAGAAGAGGGCTCGGGGGATAAATATGGCTTTGTTCAAATTTGGTCCTATATATGTATGTGTGAAATAATGAGAGAAAGATGTAAATCAGTTTCTTTGTTTTCCATTTTCAAAAGCGAGGCTAGCATCTGTTAGAGGTTATACTTCAAAAATGTTGCAGTATTCTCCATGTCTAACTGTAACTCTGCTTACAATTCTCAAAGCCTGACTCAGGACTCCCTTAGGCGTTTCACCAGAGGAGTGGCCATCTTCTTCCTGCTCATGTGGGTCTTGGCTGGACAACCAACCTAAATCAGCAACATTTTATCACAGAGTTTCCGGATAAGAGCTCTGGTAAGGACAAGTTAACTGGACAACGATAGGATGCTATCAATGCCATACATTCAGGGCTGGCCTTAAGAGCTGCGGGGCCCAATTGGAAACATTTTTTTGCAGGGCCCCAGGTTCACAGCCAAGGTCTGTAGAATCTTAGAGGTACTGTATAAATAATTTTTATTATAGTATTTATATCACTATGGTAGCATGGAAAGCAATCAAAATGTGCGCTTAAAAAGTGCTTGTGAGTTAATGGACCAAATGGATCTAAGCACATTGTTTTGTGTATTTGACAAGACTAGAGTAGATCACCCTAGTGCAGGGCCCCCTTAGGTGCGGAGCCCAATTGGGAGCAATTGGTCCAATTGACTTAAAACCGGCCCTGCATACATTGGCATAAGTCCAAGTTTCAATGGCATAGGTGGGGAAGTTACAACAAAGTTACAATGATGTCACTTTAAGTCAGTCCTAGTCTTACACTATCACTTCAAACCAATCCTATTGGGCTGCCCCGCCGGCAGAACATGTGATCAGCTGGCGCTGGCTGCTGCAAAGCAGCCATAAAGTGCACTCTGGCAGCACTAGCTGCCAGAGCACTAGTAGGAAGGCCGGAGCCATCCTGCTCGCAGCGGCAAATCTGCGAAGACCTGCTAGAGCAGGTAAGCCTACGCAGGAGGTAGAACAGGGTGGGAGAAGGGCAGAATGGGGGGCGGTTGGGTGGAACGGGGAAGAGATGGGGAGGGGGGCGGATCAGGCCCAGGAGGGGAGCGGGTTTGGTGGCAGCAGTGCCCACTGAATCCTAACCCCCTTCCCAGTCCTGATCCACCTTCATGGATCAACGCAGACTTCCACCAGCAATATCGCTGGTGCAGGTCCAAGCTGACCCATAGCAGCTGCTGGGGCTTACCCCGGGGCAAGGGGACAAATGTCCCCTTACCTTGAGGAGACCTCCAGCAGCCAGAACTCCCCCACGGGATACAGCAGAGGCCGTGCCACCACCGCTGCATCGCCGCACAAGGAGTTAGGATTGGGCCATATGGTAACAAAGCTTGCGTAAGGGTGAGGAACTAGGCAGTTCTTGAGATGTGGAAGAGAAGAATCAGGGCAGTGGCCTCTGAATACCTGTTGAAGGGAAACACTGGCAGGAAAAACTTCATATGGCTTCATCTCCTGCTTGTGGGTTTCCCAGAGGCAACTGGTGGGCCACTGTGGGAAACAGGATGCCAGACAAAATGGGCCCTGGAACTGATCCAGCAGAGCTTTTGTTGTAATAACAGGCAAGGAAACCAACATTTTCATCCTGCCCTACCACTTTGCCACTCTAAATCCCCCCCCCCCGGTAGCAGAGGTGTTTCTACGGTAGGGGCAGTACCGTAAGTTGCGCCCCGTCCCAGTCCCCGTTTACAAACCGGAATGAGGAGGCCCCGCCCCCTCGCCGTCGGAGCCTCAGACGCGCGGAATGGCTCCGATGGCGTGGGGGCGGGGCTTCTTCGTTCCGGTTTGTAAACGGGGACTATGACGGGGTGCAACTTACGGTACCGCCCCTACCGTAGAAACGCCTCTGCCCGGTAGTTTTTCATTTAAAATACGGTAATATCAGATTTGGGCTTTGTTTCATGAGTTTGCTTGTAAATGTCAAGTTAGCCCCTTTGATGTACCCTTTAAAATATAATGTATGAAGTGGGCATACTACAATAATCATAATAATCATAATTAATACTTCCAGTATTTGTATATCGCCTTTCTTGGTCATTGGATTTCTCCTCTGACTTTAATTCAAGGTGGTTTACTCAGGCAGGCAATTCTAAATCAAACGTTTTTTTTAACAATACAATAAGAGCGCAATCCAACAGAGCTTTCAGGTGGCGGAACGAGCAGTCTTGTTCTTACGTGGGTACCATACTCTATTGATATCAATAGAGCATGGTACCCACGTAAGACTCCGTCATGGATCATTGCCTTGCCGTGGCAAAGGGGCTTGCGTAACTCAATGAAGCCATGAGCTATGCCGTGCAGGGACACCCAAGACGGACAGGTCGTAGCAGAGAGTTCTGACTAAAAGTGATCCACTGGAGAAGGAAATGGCAACCCACTCCAGTAACCTTGCCAAGAAAATCCCATGAACAGTACCAAAAGGCTAAAAGATATGACGCCGGAAGATGAGACCGTCAGGTCGGAAGGTGTCCAATATGCTACTGAGGAAGAGCGGAAGACTATTCCAAGTAGACCCAGAAAGAATGAAGCGGTTGGGCCAAAGCCAATAGGACGTCCAGCTGTGGATGTGTCTGAGGTTGAAAGGAAAATCCAATGCTGCAAGGAGCAATACTGCTTAGGAACATGGAATATGAGGTCTATGAATCAAGGCAAGCTGGATGTGGTCAAAAATGAGATGATAAGATTGAACATTGACATCTTGGGAATCAGCGAACTAAAATGGACAGGCATGGGCGAATTTAAGTCAGGTGACCATCATATCTACTACTGTGGGCATGAATCCCTTAGAAGAAATGGAGTAGCCCTCATAGTCAATAAAAGAGTGGGAAAGGCAGTACTGGGGTGCAACCTCAAAAACGACAGAATGATTTCAGTTCGAATCCAAGGCAAACCATTCAACATTACAGTAATCCAAGTGTATGCCCCAACCACTGATGCCGAAGAAGATGAAGTTGACCGGTTCTATGAAGACCTACAACACCTTCTAGAACTAGCATCCAAAAAAGATGTCCTTTACATCATAGGAGACTGGAATGCTAAAGTAGGAAATCAAGAAATAAACGGAACAACAGGCAAGTTTGGCCTTGGAGCGCAAAATGAAGCAGGGCAAAGGCTAACAGAGTTCTGTCAAGAGAACACGCTGGTCATAGCAAACACTCTTTTCCAACAACACAAGCGGCGACTCTACACATGGACATCACCAGATGGTCAATACCGAAACCAGATAGATTATGTGCTTTGCAGCCAAAGATGGAGAAGCTCTATACAGTCAGTAAAAACAAGACCTGGAGCTGACTGTGGCTCAGATCATGAGCTTCTTATTGCAAAAGAAGCTTCTTATTGCTTCTTATTCAGGCTTCATGAACTTCTTATTGCTTCTTATTCAGGCTTAAACTGAAGAATGTAGGGAACACCACTAGACCAGTCAGATATGACCTAAACCATATCCCTTATGAGTATACAGTGGAGGTGAAGAATAGATTTAGGGCATTAGACCTGGTAGACAGAGTGCCTGAAGAACTATGGACGGAAGTTTGTAACATTGTACAGGAGGCAGCAACTAAAACCATCCCAAAGAAAAAGAAATGCAAGAAAGCAAAGTGGCTGTCAGATGAGGCTTTACAAATAGCTGTGGAAAGAAGGAATGCGGTGAAAGGGAAAGATATAACCAACTGAATGCAGATTTCCAGAGAATAGCAAGGAGAGATAAGAAGGCCTTCTTAAATGAACAATGCAAGGAAATCGAGGAAAACAACAGAATGGGAAGGACTAGAGATCTCTTCAAGAAAATTGGAGATATCAAGGGAACGTTTTGTGCAAAGATGGGCATGATAAAGGACAAAAAGGCAGAGACCTAACAGAAGCAGAAGAGATTAAGAAGAGATGGCAAGAATACACAGAAGAACTATACAAGAAAGATCTTAATGTTCCTGATGACCACGCTGGTGTGGTCACTGACCCAGACCTGGACATCCTAGAGAGTGAAGTCAAGTGGGCCTTAGGTAGCATTACTAACAACAAAGCTAGTGGAGATGATAATATCCCAGCTGAGCTACTTAAAATCCTAAATGATGATGCTGTTAAAGTGCTGCACTCAATATGCCAACAAATTTGGAAAACTCAGCAGTGGCCAAAGGATTGGAAAAGGTCAGTTTACGTTCCAATTCCAAAGAAGGGCAGTGCCAAAGAGTGTTCAAACTATCACACAATTGCACTCATTTCACATGTTAGCAAGGTTATGCTCAAAATCCTACAAGCTAGGCTTCAGCAGTACGTGGACCGAGAACTACCGGACGTACAAGCTGGGTTTCGAAGAGGCAGAGGAACTAGAGATCAAATTGCCAACATGCGCTGGATCATGGAGAAAGCACGAGAGTTCCAAAAAAAACACCTACTTCTGCTTCATTGACTACGCAAAAGCCTTTGATTGTGTGGATCACAACAAACTGTTGCAAATTCTTAAAGAGATGGGGGTACCAGACCACCTTACCTGTCTCCTGAGAAACCTATATGCAGGTCAAGAAGCAACAGTTCAAACCGGCCATGGAACAACTGATCGGTTCAAAATTGGGAAGGGAGTACGGCAAGGCTGTATATTGTCATCCTGCTTATTTAACTTATATGCGGAGTACATTATGAGAAATGCAGGGCTGAATGAATCGCAAGCTGGAATCAAGATTGCCGGGAGAAACATTAACAACCTCAGATATGCAGACGATACCACCCTAATGGCAGAAAGTGAAGAACTAAAGAGCCTCTTGATGAGAGTGAAGGAGGAGAGTGCAAAAGTTGGCTTGAAACTCAAGATTAATAAAACTAAGATCATGGCATCTGGTCCCATCAATTCCTGGCAAATAGAAGGGGCAGAAATGGAAGCAGTAACAGATTTTACTTTTTGGGGTTCCAAGATCAGTGCAGACGGAGACAGCAGCCATGAAATTAAAAGACGCTTACTCCTTGGAATGAAAGCTATGGCAAATTTAGATAGCATAATAAAAAGCAGAGATATCACCATGCCAACAAAAGTTCGTATAGTCAGGGCGATGGTGTTCCCAGTAGCAATGTATGGTTGCGAGAGTTGGACCATAAGGAAGGCTGAGCGCCGAAGAATAGATGCTTTTGAACTGTGGTGCTGGAGAAGACTCCTGAGAGTCCCTTGGACTGCTAGGAGATCAAATCAGTCAATCCTAAATGAAATCAACCCTGACTGTTCCCCTGGAAGGACAGGTACTAAGGCTGAAACTCAAATATTTTGGCCACCTAATGCGAAGAGAGGACTCTCTGGAGAAGACTCTGATGCTGGGAAAAATTGAAGGCAAAAGGAGAAGGGGAAGGCAAAGGATGAGATGGTTAGACAGCATCACCAATGCAACGAACATGAAAATGAGCGAACTCAGGAAGATAGTGGAGGATAGGAAGGCCTGGTGGGATATGGTTCATGGGATCACGAAGGGTCGGACACGACTTAACGACTGAACAACAACAACAACACCCACGTAAGATTAATACAAAAGAAACCAAGGCAGATGACAAGAGAGATCTTATTTGTTTACCTTATCTGCAAGGTGTGACAGATAGGATTGCAAAGATCTTCAATAAGTTCAATATAAAAACCATATTTAGACCCATGAGAAAAGTGTCAGAATACCTACGGAACGCTAAAGACTACAGACCACCATTATCCAACCCAGGTGTATACCAGATACCATGTTCCTGCGGAAAAACGTATAGGAACAACAAAGAGATCTATATCCTCAAGAGTGAAGGAACATGAGAGAGCATGCCGGTTTTTTCACCTGGAACAGTCAGCTCTTGTGGAGCATTCCATCATCACAGGGCATAAGATCAAGTTCAATGAAACGGAGGTCTTGGTTAGACAACGATTATGTAAAGAGTCTATACAGATCTGGCGACACCATGGTAACCTGCTGAACAGAAAAGAAGAATTGACAGTTATTGATAAAATATGGATGCCAGCGCTAAGCAGAAACGGACAGTACCAGACATGACCTGACTCCGTTATTGTTAGTTCCCTTGCTGCCAGTTACTAACTCCCTAGGCACATTGGTGTGTGCAGAATTAGCTCTGTATTTTCTGAGATCTGTTGCTTTAATGATATTGTTTAGTGTTCACTTCATTTGGGTGCTGCTGTGCCTGTTTGATCCCTGAGTGACACCTGTGCTAATTACCCTGTTTGAATTCAAGGCTACTCCTGCCTTTATGTAGCCAGGCTTCAGTGCCTCTGGTAACATCTTCCCACTACATACGGGGGGGGGGGAGGTGTTTGCTTGAGAATGCTTGAGGAAACTTGAGCGAAATGTAGCATTTTAGATTTTGGTTTTAATTTTAAAACTGTTGTTACTGTGATTTGAAACGTGTGACTTTATGGTTAAATGATTTAATTGCTTTTAAATATAGTTCCCTCATTTTTGATCAGTCACCTTGGTTTTACTATTTTTTACTTACCATCTAGTACTTTTTGCCATGGCCAGTTACCCATCCATTATAGCAGATTCTTTAATTATTGCTGGCCATGAAAATTTGAAATTGTTAAAAAAAAACCATAGTTTGCTCATACTACATATACTATCTGAAAATGCTGTGTTATAATGTTCAAATAAATGTTTTATAAAATAATTTTAGGGAGGATCGTTCAGCAAGAAAGCATTATGCCACTATGGGGAAATCTAAGCAGCCAAGCTAGGCTCTGGAGTGTGCACCTTAAGAGTCTCCTCATCTGATTTTGTGATTTGTTTATACTGTGCATCTATAATGAGTAAGTAAAACAGAGAAAATCTTCAGAAGAATCCTCTTTTTACATGGATTTACTTACAACTGAGGAAGAACAGATACATAAGATTACATATTGGTGATATCTCCATAAATTACTTAAAAGACACAACTAGACAGCATTCATTTATCTGTTGAATTGTTTGCAGTAGTGCTTTCAAGAGTTTTAAACATCAAGCAAATAAAGTTACTTTTACTCCTGCTTGATGATGGAATCAGCTGCAAATGTTTTTAGTGGGCACTTTTAACTAAACCGAACAAGTGATAAAACACAGCTAATTTTTGGAAGATGTTCTTGTGTCTTGTCTACCTTAAAGCCATAGCATGTGTGTACTTCAATTTTTTCTGGTGTATTCTAGGGAAGATTTATTTTTAAAACTAGTTGCTGAAAGTTCTGAGGCCAACTGGACTATAAATAGTTCACAAACATACACTCCATCACAACTCCAAGAAGAAGACTAGATCTGGAAGTGACAAAACTGTAGCCTTCTAGTTTCCCAATGACTGGAATTCTCCCCCACATGTTTCTTCTTGCCCTTTCCCTGCTGTAGCACAAGCCATGGAGGATGGAGTTCCAGTGGCATAGGAATGGGGGGCAGGGCAGTCTGCCCCAGGCAGCGCACCTCGAGGCCCCGCCGCCCCCCCCCCCAGAGGCTGGCTACGCCACTGGGACAGAAATCTATTCAACAGGGTCATTTGCAGCATAGGAGCTCAGCTTTTCTTTCTGTCCTCCATAGGAGAAGACAAAACAAGCAGAAGGGTTCAGGAGTCACTGGCCGAACCTTGTGCTCTGGTTCCATATGTTCACAGCTTTATGCCAACCCAAGTGACTGCACTGTGCAAAATCTGCCCCATTGTGTGGTAGGATTGAAACTCCAAAACGGGATTAAAAGCCATGCAAAAATCAAATATTTATGTTTAAAAAGCAAGTTAAAAACAATAAGCAACAAAGTTAAAAACAAGCTAAACAATAGCACAACGTTTCATTCATGACCATGAATATCATCCGCTGATTAGCAAAGAGCCGCACAGGCTGCAAAGATGTTAACAGCAACAACAGAGCAGCCGGCTTTTTATGGAGAGACAAGGCATCCTTCCCCCTTCCTTTACAATGTCATGTCACGGGGTATGCTGGGACACAACTCACAGCATCCCAACATCCTTCATGACACCGAATGGATGCCTGGGGTGGCACTTAGATTGCATACAGTTCTTTGACACCCCTGAAAAATATTGTAGCCTCAAGCAGCCAGCTGGGTCTCTGGTGATGTTGCCCAGGCCCACTTATGTACAATACTAGAAACCTGTAAGAGCTCACTGATGCTGCCAGTAGGCGTGTCATCTGCTTGTCCTTCGTACCTCAGAGACTTCCATATTAGACTGGTTTGAATTGAAGTTTAGTAAATATTTACTAAAAATACATAGTGCTTTTTCTTCTGTTTTTGCTTTACTTCCTATCATCAAGCTAACTCTTTTCTGCTATTAGTAGGACTGAAGAGGATAAGTGGGTGGATGCTTTCCAAGAGAGGGAGAAAAAAAAATTAATAGGAGCAAACCAGCCACAGGACTATTTTGAAATGAATACACACAAAGACAAACTTTCAGTGAAATTTTATTTACCTTTCACTAACACCAACAAATTTGGTTGGTGTTAGAAAAATTTGGGCCCAGGATTCAGTGGAATGGGCAGCCCAATCCTAATCCTAGTGGAACGAGCATTCTGCCAGTGCTAACTGCCTTATGGCAGTCATAAAATGCATTCCGACTGTGCGGAGGCACCGAGGCAGGTAAGTTGGCGGGGAAAACAGGACAGCAGGGTGGGGGAGGGTGGAACGGGGAGGCACCTGGGGTGGGGGTAGGCAGATCGGGTCTGGAAAAGGGGCGGGTTCAACAGTGGCAGCCACCAAAGCTTAGCCCCCTTCTGGATCTAATCCCTCAGCATAGGTTCACACGAACATGCGCCAATGAATTTGCTAGTGCAGGTCCGAGTAAACACCTCCATGCTGTGGAGGCTTACCACTGCAGAGAGAGGGTACACAGAGACCTCCACAACTCCTCCCCCCCCCCAGGATGCAGCAGTAGCCATTTGGACATCACTGAATTGGCGGGGGGGATAATAGTATTGGGCGGTGAACCATTGTGACATCGTTTTATACATGTTAATTTTGCAATGTCCTAGATGCCCACATGTTATTCAACATCTGTCAAAAATGTTGGGAGAGCTTATTGGGTGATTTGGGGTTGGGTATCACCAATATACAGATGACAACCAGCTATATATTGCCATTCCATCTAATGCCGGGGATGCTGTGAATATCGTGTGTCATATCTGGAGTTGGTAAGGGTAAGTGCTGTTGGTTTGGAGATTTGAAACTCGGGTATTGGACTTTCAACCAATTCTGGATGGATCTGTACTCCTTTTGAAGGAGCCGGTTTGCAGTTTGGGAGTCCTCCTGGATCCCGCACTGCTCTTGGATCACCAAGTGGCAGTGGTGGCCAGGTGGGCCTTTTGCCCAGCTTACTCTGGTGTGCCAATTGCATCCTGATCTGAGACGGTCAGACCTGACCATGGTGGTCCATGCATTGGTGACTTCAAGGCTGGATTACTGTAATGTGCAATACGTGGTTCTGCCTTTGATGACCACTTGAAAACCACAGTTAGTACAAAATGCCGCTGCATATGATCAGAGCCAGGATGTGTGACTCTGTCAGGGCTCTGCTTTCTCAATTGCACTGTTGGTTTCTAGGGGCAATACAAGGTGCTGGAATTGGTTAAAAACCCTACATAGTCTAGGGCCAAGTTGGCCCTAGGCCAAGGTACCTGAAGGGCTGCCTCCCCTCATATGAGAAGGCCTGCCCTCTAAGAGCACTCGGAGGGTCGCTCCTGCAACTGCAACTATTGGCTGAAGCTTGTTTGGTGGTGATGCGGGGGGAGGGGCTTCTCTGCCATGGTATCACATTTGTGGAGTTCCCTCCCCCTTGAGTTGAGATTGCCTCTCTTCCTATCAGCACTAGCGTCGACGGGGGGAAGCGGGGGGGCGGGCCGCCGGGGGGCGTCGCGCGTACAGGGGTGACGCGCGATTCCCCCCACTTACATTTTTGAGGTGGAGTTGGAGGTGGGCCCGCCCTCCCTCCCTTGAGTCCGTTTGGCTCCAAAATGAGCCAAAAACAGAGCGGGGAGGGCGCTCTGCTCCTGCGCATGACGTCACGCACGGGGGCGGAGCCTCCCCCTTAAGGGCGACGCGCGCCCCCGCTCTGGGGTGACGCGCGTCGTCGCAACGCGACTGCCTATCAGTTTTGGTGTTGTTGCTGTTGTTGTTACAGTCTCTCTGACTGGTTTTTGTCAGGTTGTGAGTGTTTATTTCCTACAGTTTTTTTTATTACTGATATTGCATTTTAATTTTTTTTAACATATTATTATCCACCTTGGGTATCCCCTCTTATTTAGAAGTCAGTTATTATAAAGGTTTTAAATAAATACTATAAAGAAATAATGGTTAGCCCAGGCTAGCTCATAAGAACTTAAAGCACCAGGAATGTTCTTTTACTGTTCTGTAACGTTTAACATATCCTACCTGCAGCATTTCATCTCCACATTCTGCATTAGGGCATTGTTCATTTGGATGCACAGTCATCTTGATGTGTGTGTTGTATAATGACAGTCACAGACGTGCAACAAGGAGACATTATAAAAAGCCAAATGAATTTGCTAATAACTGTGATCAATTAAAAGCATTTCTATGTAAATATACAGTCCCAAGAACATAAATTCATTGTACATTAAAATTAATCTTTCAGAACATGATGTGTGTTTTTCATAATCAGACGTTTTCACCCAAGACATTCTTTCCCCTACTTTGGATTCCTTGCGGCCTTGCCATTCTAGAAGCCTAGGTAAACTGCTGCCCTCTTTTGAATTTAAGTAAGTACTGCACTTTATAGATTTGATGGTTGCCTAAAGAAATGGAAAACCGACTTGCAAGGCTATCATAGAGTTTTACCTTAGATCTGTGACTTTTTTAAGGCAGGCCTATCTCCTATTGTTGATTAGAATTAATGCAGTCATGCATTCTCTATATGATGCATATCTATTTACATAAATTAATTTGCATTTATGAATTTGAATTTGTCCTCTGTAACACACTTATTTGCTGTCTATTCCTGGGCAGTATGACAACCCTAGAAACATTAGGGGAGAGAATATCTAAAAATCCAAAGAAGACTGATATTTATTAAGAGTTGGTTGAAAAGTTAAGGACTGATTCACACATGCATGTCATTAATAGATATTTCAGGACCATCACAAGTTCTTACTTGAAGACACATGCAACTAGGCAACAATTCACTCAATACCTAACACTTCATTGACTCTCAACTGAATGTGTGAACTGCATCCATTCATAACTGACTAGATGTGAGGTAATAAACACATTTTGTCTTTGTGCTTAACCTTTGTTGGTTGTTTCACACATGCAAGTCATTTGGTGTTGCATAACCACGTATGAATTCACCCTCAGAGTGAGAGCCTCTCAAGATGAGAGTACAGAATGAGAATATAAACAGAAGAACAGAACTCGTCAAAATAGCAAATAGCAAATACATTTCAATAAACTGGAAGCTGCGGGGGCTGGGACGACGGACCGAAGACGTGATTCCAGAGAGCTCTCTGGAGCCGCGCCGCAAAGCAGTGGAATTCCCTTGATCCAGGCTGGATCGGGGCCATCTGCATCAGGAGAGATGTAGATGAGAGATTGGGGAGCAAACTGAGGGAACTGGTCAAGGCATTGAACCAGTTTCTGCTTGGTATTCCCTTTTCTGTCCCTGCTTTGTCGCAGACACCATTTTGGTGACTGTGAAGGCTCGCGTTGCCGCTCACCCGGACAAGAGGAAAAGATTTATTTTAAAGTAGACTCCTTCAACGTACCAACCTTGGACTGGAGTAAGAGTTTCTCTGCTGATCTGGAAGAGGAGCGGTGAGTGGGAAGACAGGAAGGCTGAAATTTATAGGCATTTAAAAGAAACTAAGGGGATAGGGGTGGATCTCCTCCCCCTTACATGGACTCTGCTTCCCTCTTCTTTGCCTGAGCTGTGCTTGTTAAACTGAGACATATTGAATTACAGAGGGAGCTGCATTCCTTTGATTCACTCTGGGAAGTTAACCCTGAATGTGCCAAGATCGGGTCTGGGACTATGTACTTAGTGGAATTTGGCTTTGAATCTACTATTAGTTTTAATCTGGATTGTGAATTGTGATGCTTCGTGTGCCTTAAGTGGATAAGTTGGAAGTTGCAAGCAGGACTGAGATAAGGAAAAATGATGAAAGTAATAGAATTTTAAGTTGCTTTCCGTTGCAGCAGGAGGTGCACAGGAGCTAGAGATTTATCAGATGATGGAATTTTTGCAAGATATGTGGGCCAGCATTAATCAATTAAAAGAGACTCTAAATATACTTTTGTTAAATCAAAATAAAGCCTCTGGAGAAAGACAACAGATATTGATGCAATTGAAGCAGATGCAGGATGCAAGACTTTTGAAGACACGGGCTGCAGTAATTACAGAGGAGATTGTAGAAATTCAGATCATGGAAGAAGTATACAAGACCTCTGAACAACTGGAGGCTGCAACCTTTAAACGGCAAACAGAAGAACTTACAGCAATCCAGGTTATGGAAGAATTAGACAAGTGGTCTGAACAACAGGAGGCTGCAACCTTTAAATTGCAGATGGAGAGAGCAACTTTCATGTTTAGAATACAGAATTTTTTTGCAAAGGACCGAGAAGATTTCTACTGGACTTTTATGGCGTGTTTGATAAAAGATTTGCAGATTCTGGAGGCAGAGGTGTTAGAAATTAGGAAGGGAACAGGTTAGATATAAAGTTTTGTGATAAAATAACTGACTGGGTAAAAACATTAGAAGTAACGAACAGACCACAGTGGATAATAGATTTTTATAATAGACAATATAAAGAATTGATTGTATGATAAATATGTATGAAGTTTATAATTTTTCTATTGGATTTTGAAACAGTTAAGATATTATGATATTGGGGTTATAAATTTAGGATGAGAGATTTACCTATAAGAGTAAGATTAGATTTGGAATTTAGGTTATAAAATGGTTAAACTTTTATATAAAGGATTTTATATAAATTGTTTTATCGAGGGTGGTTAACATCAAAGAAGTTAAGTAAGATGTTGATGAAAGTGTAAAGTATTTGTTGGAAAGTTAATTTGTTTTGGAGGAGGCTTCCTCTGATTTTGGAAGAGACATTATATGGCACGCTGTTGTTCTTATAAGATTTGTTTTTATTCAATATGATGATATCAGTAATGTTTTAAAGAGATAAACATATTGTTGTATATACGGTTATTGATATATGCTCAGCAGTGAAAAGTTGAGATTGAAATTGAGATTATATTAGATATTGAAGAGTTAATGATTAAGATTTATATTTGAGGGATTTGGATGTTTAAATTCAACGTCTAGGAGATGGAAATGTAAAGAAGAGAACAGACTGGTAGTAATTATTTTATTTTGATTAGATGGAAAGGTAATGATAAAAAAGAATATTATTATTGTATGTATTGATGTCCAGGGGGTGGAAATTGAGTAAATATGGTCCTAACTTTAGTTAGTAAGAGAACAGAGTCGTAGTAATTATTTTATTTTGATTAGATGGAAAGGCAATTATAAAAAAGAATATTATCATTATATGTATTGATGTGCAGGAGGTGGAAATTGAGTAAATATGATGGTAACTTTAGTTAGTATAATTGAATAGTTGAAAGAGTCATCCTATGATAAAATGATGTCCGGCTTGTTAGTGCTCCTAATGTGTCATGTTGATATCCCCCCAGTTTGTCATTTCCTGTTGTATCATTTTTGTTGTTAGGTAGGTAGTTAGTTAGTTAGGTAGTTAGGTAGTTAGTTAGTTAGTATTTTTATTATTGTATTGTCTTGTGTTTTATTGTTGTTAAATAAAATAAAAATATATTTAAAAAAAATAAACTGGAAGCTGCCTCAAAATGCCTCAAAATACAGGCAAAAGTACAAAAACTGAGGGCTATACTCCAAGGATCAAAAATAATGGAGGATTTTCTAACGTGATTGTGTAATAAAAATTCTGGGAGATAATGATATATATATTGAGACCATGCTCTCACAAGGATGAATGGTTCCGTTCAGAGGGTGCAGAACATCTCTTGCATAAGCCCCATGGAAATTAAAGGAAGTTGTGCAAGAAAACAAATGTACCCTTGAATGATTTTCATAGGTCTTGTGTGGAAGTTGTTTCCAGTGGGTTTTGTTCAGAATTCTTAATGAGGATCAAACTCCTCACTCATGAACATAGACCATCCTAAAGGTGAAGATAAAAAATATTCATGTCAGTGAAACGTGCCCTTTGGGGAGAAAAAGCAGGGTATAAATACAGTAAATAAATAAATAAAAAGTGATGAAAACCAAGATGGCAAGTGATGAAAACCAAGATGGCACTCAAATACAGTGTTCATTTATAAGACAAAGGTATTCAGCTAGTGGCATGAAGTAAAAGGGCTGTTTATTTTATTTGCTGCTTGGGTGCTGTTTTTTAAATGTGCTCATAGTTCTTGATGGGGAGAAGCAAGTAACTGGTTTTCTCTTTCTAAATATTTTCTAAAACAGAATAGAATGTGTCCTACATGTACACAAACATAGTCCATAGCACAGCACAGAAACTCCTTGCAGTCAGTAAACTGAATGCATGGAGGGTGTGTGTGTGTGTGTGTGTGTGTGTGTGTGTGTGTGTGTGTGTGTGTGTGTGTGTGTGAGAATCGCAGCAGAAAGTTCAACCCCCCCCACCTAAGCACATTCATTTGAACATGTGAAGAGATCCCTTGCATATACAACTATACATGAGGCAGAGCTCTCAAAACGCCTAAAAAACAGGGTTCTTGGTAATGCAAAAAGAGCCTTCTGTGCATACCATTGTACTCTCTTCACATGTTCAAATAATGTGCATAAGTTGGAGGCAGTGCCTGCCACCATGAATCCACTCCTGCCCTCCAGCCCATTCATTTGAACACCTGTAAGGGACAAGAGTTAAGCAGGCCTAAGCCCATTTATTTCCATTTGGTTTAAATGTACTAAGTCGGAGCTGGACTGTGGCCCCCAATATGCAGTGGTCCCTATCTACCAATGTTAAGGGCAAGGCCACACGTGGAGGTAGGAATCTACTCACAAATCACACCCACTGTAAGTGCAAGGAACTGCTGAGGGAGGAATCCTCCACATCCTGTAATTTGGTTGGCGTGGTGTCCCCCCAAACCAGAGATCTGCTGCTGAACTCACAGTGTCCCCTTTAGGTTGGAGATGGACAATAGTCTCTTTCAAAGAACTGAGGGTGGCATGACCAAGCCATTGCGAACTTCCAAACGGGTTCCTTGTAGTGCCAGTCAGTTGCTGCTTTTCTGCTTGCAGTCACATGTAGAATGACAACATTCCTTCTACACTGCAGTAGGCTTAGCATGTTCTGGAGATACAGTATATCAGCCTTCCCTCTTCTGCCTCTCCTATTTCTGTTGGTGTCTGTTGTGAATCTGGGCAAGCACATGTGAATCTGGAACAATAGCACTAACACCACCACCTATGGTCTTCACCCTGATGCACTGCTGCTCTAAACGACCTTGGATTTTCTTCATTAAAATGTGACAATTTATGTGGATGGTGACATTAGGCGAACCCCTTGTGAAGTGTGAGTGAACAATGTGACAATCCCAGACGAAAACCCCAGCTGGAAGTGTCCTTTGCCACCCATCATAGACATTCTTTTTTCCTGTCCCACTATGGTGGGAGGTTTTTTCAGTGCTTCCAAATCTTGCAAAACCCATTTGACCAGAGACAATAGCAGGACAAAAGAAATTAGACTGTATACCAAAGGCAACAATGGTTATACCACGTTAGAGTCTCTTAAAAACTATTGTTTGTTTCCAGTCTCAGTGAAGACGCCTCTTTCCCTCCAATCATCCATTTCCCAGGGATAAAGGGGACAGGATAATCCATGGGTGCTAGTGCTCTTGTGGCTTCCTGGCACTGGGGCAATGTCTGACTGATGCAAAAATATGCATGATAATTTCATGGAACCACACTATACAGTTCTGTTACCATTGCCACGGATGGAGAAACAAAAGAAAAAAATACTGTAATATTTTCTTTTCAAACCTTGCTGTATGGTTTCTAGAAAGACCTCAAAAGCGCACAAAGGTCTAATCTTCATTCATTTCCCCCAGAGAATAATAGATCAGTCAGTGCCCTGATGCTGTTTTAATAATGTACAATTTACAATTCATTGGTTACTAAGCGCTCAGAGTATAATTAATTTCCACAGACCCTTCCTGCGAAATTCACACAGTCTAGAATACAATATGGAAAGTAGGTAGGGAAAAAAAACAATCTTCTCTCTTCTCTCCCCCCCCCCCAACAAAACAAACCCTGGATTCCAAGCCATCTGTGTGATTTTGACAGGCAGTTGCTGCGTGCTACTGAGTGGGAAGTGGGGGGTTTGATTTCCTGTCACTCGCTACATATATGTTACTGGGAGGCAGCAGAATGTGGTAGAGCAGACACTGTTGACAGTGTCATGGGAAGAGATCTGATCAAACCACATTAGTCTAGTTGCCAAATCACACAGCCGCATTAGCATCATTCTTTCAAGGCACAGCTGTTCTGCTCCTTCTGGATGTGAGATGTGTGTGGCCCACCCTGTTGGTCCCAGGATGTGTGTGGCAAACACTGGAACACAAGCTGGGGTGAAGGAAGCAGCAATTCTAAAGGATAAAAGGCAAGTTGTGACCATTCAGTTTTCACACTGACCAATTCCTTTTCTTTCAGAGGGCCTTTCTCTGTGACTCAAACAGCAGCTGTAATTGTGGGAAACCCTGGATGTATGGACAGCCATTCACACTAAAGAGGGAGTGTAAAGGGGGAGGCAGCAAAGCCTCGAAATGGATGAGGCACTGCACTGATTACTCACGCCCAAACCGCTTCTAAACGTATTACTCAAATTCCATTGACATATACAGGCAACATGAACAGAGACTTCCTGTTTCACAGTTTACATTCTTAGGCTCTACACTGCACATGTTCAGTAAGAATGTACAGAACAAGCTTTCCCCAATATCCAAGGGAACAAGAGCAGCCGCCCCAACTCATGCAGAACGTCATGTGTGTCTTGGAGCTTCACAAATCTTCACAGGGATGTTAAGGCTCATTAGGAAAGGAGTTGAGAACAAGACTGCTGATATATTATAATGCTGCTATACAAATCTATAGTGGAGACACATATGGAGTGCTCCATACAGTGCTGGTTGCCATGTCAGGATATTGGAAACAGTGCAGAAGAGGGCTTCCAAAATGATTAGAGGGTTGGAGCACATTCCTAAGGAGAAAAGGCTACAACGTTTGGGACTTTTTCACTTGGAAAAAAGGTGATGGGCAGCCTGATCCTGCCTAACTATAGGCCGGCAGAGCAGCCGCTCCGCCAGCCTAGGGTGTCGTAAATGTGCCGAAAACCATGTTTTTGGCACCCTGGGAGTGAGCGGCACTGGCACGGAGGCTGGAGCCACTCACTCCACTGCCATCCAGGACCTGCACCGGTCGCTGCAGATGAGTGCTGTGCCGGTTGGTGCAGGGGGCGGTAGGAGTGTGGGGAGGGCAGGCGGGGTGGCGAGGGAGGGGGCCATTGGCCGGTCCGGGCTGGGAGAAGGTGAGAATATCGGTGCTGGGTTGTGTCTATATCCTATGCCCCGTCTCAGCCCAGGCCAGCCTTACACAGCCTCCTGGGTTCTGCAACAGCTTCAGAGCTGGCATGCATCCGAGGAGGCCCATTGTGACCCGTGTCGCTTACACTGGGGGAAGGGGACGTCCCCTTCCCCCGAGGTGAGCCCGGGTCATGCTGGTGCGAGCCACAATGCACACAGGATGCAACAGCCAGCTATTTAGGCTGGCTGTGCATACTTGCGCAGGATTGCGCCATAAGGGGGGAACATGATTGAGACAGAATTATGCATAGTGTGGAGAGAGAAGAGACTGAGAGGATAGAGAGAAGTTTTTGTCCCTCTCTCACAATACTAGAACCAGGAGTTGTCCAGTGGAGCTGATTGGTGTGAGATTTCGGATGGCCAAATGGAGCTACTTCTTCACACATTCCATTTGACTTCATTGCCACAAGATGTGGTGATGGCCACTAGCTTGGATGCCCTTAAAAATTTGTCCATTGGATGCCCATGGACACATTCATGGAGATCAGGTCTATCCATGGCTACTAGTCATGCTGGGTATAATTCTCTCAAGGTTCAGTGGCAGTATGCCTCTTAATACAGGTTGCAGGGAAACAATGTTGGAAGAGAAATACACCTCTCTCTCCTGCTTGTGGGTCTTCCCAGAGGCAGCTCTGTTTCCAACGTGTTCTGACCAGCCTGTTTGAATACAGCCAGATGCAAGGAAAAGGATACAAAGTTACAGAGGAGGAGGAGGAGGAGGAAGAGGAAGAAGCAACTGAGAGCTCCAGGACTGCTGCACTGCCCTCTCCTTGCTTGCCCAGCTGCTATTTTAAACTACCAGGTGAATGAGAAGGAGGAGGTGGCAGCAGCAGTCAACGTGGCCAAGAAGGGGGTGGAAATGTAGGGTGCTGCCTCAGGTGCCCCAGTTAAACCAAGGAGTGAGGTGGACACTGGCAGGGGTGATGGACCCATGCCACTTGGGGACAGTGGATCCCCTAGAGTCAACCCTACATTTGAGGCATTTTATTTTTTCAGGCTAGTTTTATAATTGTTTGATTTACTATGTACTATATCTCTGACTGGCCCGCTGTTTCATTCTGTGTTCTTTTATATGTTAATTGTTTTGTTTTAATGTATTTTTAACTTTTTCTTGTTTTTAATTGTTCCTGTAAGTTGCCTTGAATGTCTCCAACTGGATGGGGAAAGGCAAGGTATATCTTTTAAATAAACAAGGCTGCAATTCTATACACACTTACCTGGGAGTAAGTCCCATTGAAGTAAATGAGGCTTACTTCTGCATAGAAGTGCACAGGATTGTGCTGCAAATATTTCTTCTTTTCCTATAAAGGTATACTTTCAAAAATTGCCTTGAATTCCCAAATGGAAGAAAAAAACAGGATAGAAATGTTACAAATGTGTAACCAAAACACTAAGCTGATATATTATTGTGGCAGCCTTCAACAATAGCATTCTCTGCCAAGCAAAGATAAAAAATATATTTTCCTGTTCCATAATGTATTAGAAACGTATTTATCCTTTGATTCCCCCCTACCCTTATATCTAAGGAAGAATGTGAATCGTGTGAAATAAAGCACCATTATCATACAGACCTCAGAACACAAGTGTTAAAATGTTAAATTATTCAAGTAAAATAAAACATATAGACAAGTTATTCATCACGGGGGGGCAGGGGGGGCCTGGGTAGCACACGGGGGGCAACAATAGTTGTATTTGCTCCAAGGGCTCTTCCAAATGCAGTTGGTGTGATGAGAAACCCATAGGGCCCATGGCTCAACCTGCCAAACGATATTGCCCCAGAAACACTCCTATTGTGAGAGAATCGTCGCTTACTGGCTCCCAAACTAGGGTTCCAAGTTGCTGGTACATTACTATTACTGGCCCAATCCAACACAGAGCTTAACTTGTTAATCATTTCACTGGGCTCTAGGAAACCTCCAGAACCAAACCACATGTTATGTTGAAGACGTTGTTGGCCATGGCGCATGACGCACTTCACTTTTGTTTACTAAATAACAGCTGTAGGGGGGGTGGAGGCTGATTTGTATCAGGACTTTGAATCAGCACATGCCTCCCACCAATTTTGAAATGCTATTTACTACCTCTGACTACCAGGCTGTCCTCTGGCTTCAAGGACTGCAGTGCCAACCCTCCTTCCATTACATGAGGACTGAGATAGCACTGCAGATGGCTGGAGCTAGGATAGCACTAGCCATCTGCAGCATGGCAAACATGGGAGAAGACCTCCCATCTGGAGGCAGTCTGTGTTTCTTGTTTTGTGTGATGAAATGGCTCCAATGTATTATGGAAGAAAAGCACACTTACTCCTAGACAGATCTTGTTGAATTGGTGGCTGTTTGGAAGAAAGATGATGGAGACAGAATTTCGGAGAGTTAATTCAGCTGCAAGCAGCACAGAATCCATGATCCAATAAGATTGCCCATTTTAGGTTTCAGTGCAGGATAAGATTCACAGCAATATTCAAAGGGCTGTTTTTGATATATGCAAGATTAACTGGCAAGAATCACTGTAATTTTGATTTGAAACACAGGGATTGGGTGGTATCTTTCTGCCTTCCCTATCAAGACTCTGTAGATCGCATAGTGTCCAGGTCACTATGTTAGCTATTTAAATCATCTGTACATAAGTTTTATTTTAATAAATAAATAAATAAATAAATAAATAAAGTGATTATTTTTTTCTAGCAGTGTCTGCTTGTGTAATGGATCAATCAAAATGGGGACATTGAATGGGTGATGGGAAGGTAACACTAAAGATATTTTTATCAAAGTTTCTTATCATTTTATTGATTAAAACAAATGACTTGTTAAAATTTAAATTAAAAATGCTGCCATTGAAGGGCAACAAAACACCACTTTTATCACATGTGATGCGGTTTTTTTAACTAGGTGGATAATCCCACAAGCATCCAATAGCAGTATGTGTAGGCATCTTTTTTTTTTCCCTCCCATCTCTCTGAATCACATTGTATCCTAATTTGACCTTGGGTTTATTTCCTGCTGACCTGACTAATCTTAGCAGAGTGTATACTAAAATCAAGCAAGCAAACACTCATTAACGCAAATAACCTTAATAAGCTATCAACAATCAACCGTGCAAGGTCAACAGTAGGACTCAAGAGCACCAACACAAGAAGTCCCTGAAGAACAAGGAGTGTGTTTAATAAGATCCACTGCTGAAATGACTCAGACAGTGAGTCATCAATATTGCAAGACATGGCAGGTGAGTTTATGGTTCTTCCAACATAAGATACCTAGCAGCTCCAATGAACAAACCATCCACAGCTGTAATCTACCATGATCTGGAGCATATTCACTGATCACAGCTGTGTAATTTCAGGTAACATGCTTCTGTTGTTTAGTTTTGTTTAACATTGTTAAATATATAGTCAGACCATCTGCACAGTATTTTTTTAAATTGGAAATTACAGCCATAACTTCCTTTTTATATATCAATAAACTAAACAGCAAAATTTCAAAGGGATCCTTCTCCACCAAACTCTGAGGCAGAATGTTTGTCCCATGCCACACCATTGCCTAATTGCGCACTAATTGGACAAACGTGATTAAATATTTCAAGATCTTTCCTAATTGCCTCTATTTTAGCTTTCAAATTTGCTTGCCACCAACAAATTTAATGACACTGGTGTCTAGTCATCAGCAAAAAGCCCAAGAGTTGCTCTTTAAAATGTACATAGTCAGAATATTTACTGATTGCGCATTGTTGTTTCCAATGTAGCTTAATTAGAAATCCAATCAGTTCTCTAAGTCCAATTATACTTGATTTGTAGATTCAGAGTATGATACATAATGAAGCTAAGCAACTAACGGTAAACGTGCTTGAAATGAAACAAAAAAGAGAAATATTTTAATGCGCCTCTTGTTGTTTTAGAAACTTGAAGTAATATATGATGAAAGTGAACACAACAGGATATACAGACATTTATGACTCACTAGATATTTTTGGCAAAACATGTTTCCATTGTTTGATTAATGAACAAAGACATGATGTAGGAATTATGCTGTAAATTTGTTTTATTTTTTTACAAGGAATGAAAGATGGAATATATTTTCTGAATATGTAGAAATTAAATAGGTACTTTTCCTATAGTTCTGTGGTTTCACGCCACACAAAAAATCCTCCATAGATGAAAGAGATGACTATGGTTTGGGACACTCACACAGTTCAAAACATTCATCCGTTGGAAAGGAAATATCTCATTTGCTTTTATATTTTCCTAAGGAATCTCTAGAAACACTTGAATATTTATTTATTTATTGACTTTATACCTAGCTTTTTATTTAAATTCATAAAGCATTTAAGGACTCTGATGGCCCACTCCAATCCCCCACAGGCAAATAGCGTGCAGCGGTGCTGGTACTAGTGCCGGCTCTGCCGGATACTGTGGGCTGACTGGGGACCATGACATGACAAAGAGGTAAGTAAAATAAATTTTATTTATAATAATAATAATAATAATAATAATAATAATTAGTATTAGTATTAGTATTAGTATTAGTATTAGTATTAGTATTAGTATTAAATTTCAATACTGCTTTTCAATAAAAAGTAGTTCACAAAGTGGTTTCCATAGTATTGGGGTGGCCAGAGTTGCTTAAAGTAAGAGCCACATATGATAAACTTCAGGTGCTTGAGAGCCGCAATATTTAAGAAGCATTTCAATTCTTAAATACATTTACTCACCCTGAACACTAAACTTACCTTTTAATCCAGTGGACTCTCAGTTTATACCTGGTAAATAATTATAAAGCTTGAAAATTTCTTACTTACGTTCTATATTAATTGTGATGCAAAAAGGAGCTCAGCCAACATATTTCCGAGAGCTGCACATTGTACGTCAAAGAGCCGCATGTGGCTCAGGAGCCACAGTTTGACCACTCGTGCCATAGAATATACACAAACCTAAGAAGCTGCCTTGCACCAAGTCAGATTGTTGGTCTATCGAGCTCAGCACTGTCAACACTGACTGCCAGGATCTTTCCTGCCCTATCTGAAGATGCCAGAAATGGAACCTAGAACCCTTTGCATGCAAGGCACATGCCCGACCACTGAGCCTCTCCCTAGGAATAGGTGTCCACAGTCTTGGCCTGGCTGTCAGAGACATTATTTTAAACACTGAAATAGAATACTTGAAATACAGCTCCTCGCGCTAGACAATATGCAGTATTTTCCTGTGTGCATTCAAGCCTACACAATTCTTCTGCCTTCATTCCTTTACTTTTTGATTCTCTTCAGATTGCATTGCTTGCACAGAAGCATTGTGCTGCATGGCACTCTATTTATACTATTAAAATGCAGCCCTTGCCTTTTCATTTCAGTCTGTTTATAGTGTATTGCTTTGATTGATTAATGTCTCCAACTTTGCTAAAACGCTAATCATGGATTTTTCAAAAACATCAGAAGTTCAATGCACAGAGACGTGGCACCACAAGGCGGGGGGGGGGGAGAATACTTCATTAATATTGGATTTCTTTCATTTATACTCTGAAGTATTTTCTGCTTTCAGGATGTAGCCAGTCATTTTGACTTTTTTACAGCTGTGAGCCAGTAGGTAGACTCATTTCCTTCCAGACAGATCAATGTGAACCAATTTGCAAATCTGGAGTGTGGTTAGCTCTCCCACATGTTTGCCCACATGCTGAACTCTGAATGTATCAACCCACCCTACACCTGGACCATCCGTTTGATTGAGTACATTTACACTATCACCTACATGTGACACTGAGCCCATACTCAATCACCACTTCAGTAAATGGTAGCCATGGTAAAATGCCCAGCACACAATTAATTCCCACAGAGTGAGCTACATTTCTGCCAGTATGTCAAAACGGATGTGGATGACTTCAAAAAGTTGCCGGTGCAGTGCACACAACTACAGTCGGACCTTTTTATCCACTGGGGTTCTGTTCCTGGAACCACAGTGGAGAAGAAAATCAGTGTTATATGAAGTCTGGGTGTGTGTGTGTCGGGAACAGTGCCACGTTACCTTTTTTCCAGCATCTTCGCCACTTCCCTCCTCCTGAGTTTGTTTAAACTGGCTGAAAAAACAAAAAGCCACTACTGGAAGCAACTTGTAAATGGCACCAGAGACTCCCGGCTGTATTTTTCAGTGGTTTGGACAAGTGCAGGAGGCTGGAAGTGGCTGGCAGGCTCCCCGACAACGCTGAAAAAAGAGGTAATGTAGTGCGGTTGGACTCCCACAGTTTTGCCATCCGTGTTGAGTCAAATCCATGGATAAAAAAACTGTGGATAAAAAGGCCCGACTGTACCTTGCTGGAGGCTAATGCAAGTGGAACTTAGCATGGGTGGAGCATTTTTCCATAGCCACCTTGTACTGATAGTGTCATGAGAATAAATCCATGGTCTTGATAAAATTGCAGGAACAACAGATTATAACAAATAAAATACAGGCACAATCTATCCTGGGGAAGGATTGGCTGAAGATTCAACGGAACTCTTCTCTGGGAAGGAAAGTGATAACTAGCTGAGTGCAAAGACACACACGTGGGCCTTCCCATCTATGCTAAATGTGCTGTGATGTTCAGAGTTCAGTATGGGAGCAAAGGATCAGTGAGGGAGACAGAGGAACGAAAGGGGGTTTCATTGATCCCTGTCTGTGTGGTAAAAGATTGTATTCTAGGTTTCTAGCCCACATCGTTTTAGAGAAAATATGCAACTTAAATTGTGTTACGAAGGATTTATCAGTGCCGGTAGGGAGAATTAATGTCAACATAGGTGCTAATTCACTAGCTACAAAGACACTGAAATTTAGGTTTTCTGCTCCAAGTCCAACACTGGCACCACACATTTCTAATGCTGCAATCCTAGATACACCACCTGGGAGTAAGCTGCATTGAACAAAATGGGACTTACTTTTGAGTAAACATATTTTGGATTGTGCTGTAAGTGATTTCAAGGACATAATTATTATAAATAACAATATTTTTCATAAAGAACTCTTTAGCATTTGTTAATATAGCATATATGTATAAATTTGGTAGGTTCCTGGCTTTATCTTTCTCCTTTATAATAAGGTCTGACCCTCTTTAGCATGCAACAAGAGTCTAATGAGCCATGCAGGCTTCTGTAAGTTCTTCATTGTTGCAAATGCCTGACACTAATCTATGCCATTTATTCTAATAATAAGCAAATCAGCTGGTATTTGGTGCAATGAAAATATGCTAAATCTGCTTCACTGATGTAGCAATTTCATACCAAGTGTTTTAGCTGTACTGTGGCAGCAGACATTGTTGAAGGGGATCTCTGCTCATGCACAGTACCTTCACCTGGTTTCAGCATCTTCCCCCTTCTCCCTGCATTCCTCTGCCCCACATGCTATCCCGTTCCCAAGGATCTTCAGGAATGGCTTTTTGATGGATGGAGGGGGGGGGCTGCAGTATGGAAAAGAAGCGGGAAAATTCCTTTCTATGCACTTCCTTCCTCTCACGTTGTTGGATCCAACCCAAAGAAACTGCAAACGACGGTTTTATTCTGGGGAGTTTATTCTAGGGTGAGATTTCCATTCTCTATGCTATTAAAGGTTCCTTTTATACATTATAATCTAAAGGCTGAACTATTATTCCAGGAAGGGCAGCATTTATACTTTGTAAGTCCCCAGGAGGATGACCTGTTCTCTGCAGAGTATTTACAGGCATTTAAAGGTGACTGGACAACCATTAACTAGGCAGGATGGAAAAGGAGGAAGCTAGGTTTTGTTGTTTCAGCGACAAAAAAATACACATACTAACAGCCAGATCCTAGCCCAGACCATGCCAGCACCAGCGGGGATGGAGGTTGCCTCGGGGAAAGGGACGTTCATCCCTTTCCCCTAGGGAGAGCCCCAGCAGCCCCTAAGGGCCTCCTCAGATGTGCACCGGCAAAATAGCTGGCGCAAAAGGGAGGCCGTGTAAGGCCGGCCAAGCCCAGGATGGGGGATAGGATATCGGCGGAGCATGCCACCGATATCCCCACTCCCGTCCCTGGCCTGGCTGGCCAATGGCACCCTCCCCTGCCATGCCGACCTGCCCTCCCGCTACCCGGCGCAGGACTTACCTGCGTACGGCGGCGAGACCTCTGGCCACAGTCGGAGTGAGCGGTGCCAGCTATAGTTCCACCGGGGTAAAGTTGCGTAGGACTGCGCTGTAAAGCTAATCAAATTCACTTTGCTAACTCTCCCAAGAGGGTTTAGCCCTTTAAAAATGGAAGCTGCTGATATGAAGGTAGCTAAACCTGAGCAATCATGGCCAACAAGTTCATCACATAAATACCTCATTGTCTTAAGAGCTGCCGAACATTCACGGGCTTTTTCTGTCTCTCTCTCTCCCTCCAGAGTGACCAAGGGCAGAAGATAGGCAAACTACCCTGAGCCACAACCAGAAGAAAAAAAATTGTTTCTGGTCTATGCTGCCAGAAATGGGGGCAAATCAAATGTAATAAGTGAAGTCACAGAGATTTCAGTTCTTGAGTACCCTGAAATCATAACAGAATGGAAGCTAATGGAAGAAAATCTCAAGACATTACTGTATTTTTCACTCCATAAGACGCACTCCCCCCCTAAAAAAATAGGGGGAATTGTCTGTGCGTCTTATGGACCAAATGCTGTAAAAATGGTTAAATATGTCTTGCTTTAAATACTAGGGTAATTTTAACAGCGCTTGGCCGCTTACTGTGTTGTCGTAGCAGCACCTCCGATCTTCGTCCTGCGTTGCAGCTCCAAGACGTGAGGCTCCCAGGCGCTGGACGCAACCAGGGAGCCCTGTGCAAACATCACAGCAACTGCACAGTTCTTTGTCCACCAGTGAAATCCAGCATACTTTTGGGATTTCTGGAGGTTATATAGCCACTCCCAGAAAAGCTACTAGAAACACCTAGTCGCTCTCGGAACCTTGGCTTCGAATACAAAAAGGCGTACAATGTCTTTCTCACACAAAGACAGGTCTCTACCCCCAGTCGGGGCCTTATCTAAGGTATGCAGTGAGCTAACTGAACATAGCTCCAAACAGCAGCTGTGAGTCTACGACTCCCAGGCATTGCTAAATAAACAGGCAGACTGGCCAACTGGTGAAGTTCACCTGATTTCCAGGCCCTACTGAGCAGGCAGACAGAACAAATTGTAAACATTCACTACTTCCTCGTATTTACGATGGTCTTCCGGTATACAACCACTAAACATACCTATGAAGAGAGGGGGGTACACCAAATGTGGGTCTATCTATATTAAATCCTTATCTAATTTGCACTAGTACTTCAGTTTTGCTGCTTTGCTAGATAGCCCAAAGAAAAAATTCTTTCAAAGTTTTGTTATCTTCATGCATTTGGTAGAGAAACAAAGGAAATCTGTGTGGGAGGGTGATAAAGCCAAGTCCGTACTTCAGGGGCTCACAAACAGAGTCATATTACACAACAGTCCCATATATACACAACCAAATAGCACCCAGAGTACTTCTGCGCTTTATTGATTGGGTGCGTGTTTTCAAAAGTGCAAGTGAGTGGAGTTGCAATGTTATGCAGCAGAAGGATGACTAGTGTGATGACAGAGACATTGGCTATGGTACTCTACACTACGGGACTTAAAGGTGGGATATTTTGCTCTGTCCTCTGCTGATGTGAATACATTTGGTCATGTGTGCCCAGAATGTCATTTGCTTTCACGAGATTGCTGTTATTGTTTGTATAAGAAGGACGCACAGTCTCCACTGTATCCACTGCCTTTTGTCTTGTTTAGTATTTCACTTAAGGATACTCTGAAGGGAAAGTTTGTAGCTCATAAAAAACAAATTGCTAGTTTTTCCAAAATTTGGCTGGCTCTCCCCTCTGTTGTTTTTCTCCTTCGTTATCAGAACTTAAACTATGCTGAATGTTATGAGAATCTAGCCTAAGACCTATCTTAAGACCATTCGATACAAATCAAAGGAGAAAGGAGGTAGCAGGGTCTCCTGGACTCACAGATTCCTTTTAAGGGATGTATTTATGAAAGCAAATTTTTGCCAAAAGTAAATATTTGCTCCATTGCTGCGAATTAGCATAAGGGGTGGGAAATAATTGCCTCCTATAGCATTTGTGATGGTGTGTTACATACATGCAGTTGGAAGTACACACTGGTGAGGCTGCAGAGGAGGTGAAATATGTGTCTTGTTACAAGGACAGACACAGGTATCCCATTATTTGGGAGCGCCCTAACACAGGTCTCTGACTCAGAGCAAGTGCCAAACTGGTGTGGTGCTCAGGTCAGAACCAACATCTGCTTGACAAAAGTTTGAGACTCTGAAGCCTCCAACTGATTCAAAAGGATGTTTTTCCTGTTTCCCTCCCCCCCCCCTTGGTTTGCACAGATAGGGCTTCTGGAAATTCCCAAAGAGACTGCACCTGGGTGGCAATCACCTTATTTATCTTTGCAGCACATTGGTCTGATTTCGTGCCCATAAGAAAAAAACAGCCCTTTGGGCTCCCGACTCCAGCCAAAGACCCTTTCCATTCATATACAGAGCCTGATCATACGTTAATATACTGCCCAGGCTCTTGCAAAACAGGATACTCCACTTAAATTTCACCCGGAAGGGGAGATGTGTCACCCATTTTCCCAATCTCCTAAACTTATTACCGGTATTTCTCCCCACATACAGTATCCCAAAATTGCCCAACCTACAGGGCCAAGATGTCCTGATGCCTGAGGCGACATGCCAAATGCTGCCCCCTTACCTGATTGATGGTATACTAGACTCTGCTCCTCCCACTCTCCAATGTTCTAGCTCAGCACTCTCCTCTCCTCCACATTTCCTCTTCCTCTCTGTCCCCTGCTTCTTTATCCAATCCAAGGAGTGGGTAGAGAAATGGCAGCAGTGGAGGCAAGTAAATGGACAGAGATGTGTGCCCCCCACCACCACAGTGTGCCCCATGAAACCCAACCTCTCATGAGACTTCATCACTCTTGTGGGGACGTTCCATTTCCCTTGCTGTTCTTGCAAGCAGGTCGCTGAAATTGCCACTCGGGCTGCTATATCAGTGCCTTTCCCAACTGTGCTCATCGACTCCTAGGGCAGGGGAAGAGTGTCCAGTTCGGCACCCTCTGCTCCAGTGGAGAGGCTGAATTCCAGACACCACCCGTGCTTATTTCAAAGTGCAATTCCTTGAAAGCCATTCTGATCTAACCATTTTCAAAAACAAACACCGCAGTAGCACCTCCCAAGAGGCTCAGTTCTGTCTTGTGAACCAAATATTCTCACAGAACTTCATAGTCAAACATTTTGACAGATTCAAATAGTTGAAATCCTGAAATGTTACAAATTTGACTAGACGATCTGCAAAAAGTATTATGGATATCCAAATGCAGCAAGTTGAATAGAATCAGCACGCTGCAAATGAAACTGCTATGAAATAAAATGAAACAATATAATTCAGCGTTACATAAGTTTATGTACCTAATTTGTGATTATTTGATTGTTTGGCAATATATGCTGGATGACAGGTTACTTGATTGGTGAGTTATTTCTTGGGGAAATGCTGGAGTTTGCTAAGGCAGTCTCTGATGGTTTAACTTTCATGTTTATGAAGTTGAAGTAAATGAGTTGAACGAAATTGGATAAATGAAGGCAAACTGCTTGAACGGGAAAGCAATCAAATTATATCCCATTTACCGATAACAAATACCAACTGAAGTACTTAAAATTTCAAACATAACTTTAAATAAAAATTATCTTTGATCCTCGTATTAAATAAGCTTTATTCATTTCAGTGTGTTTCTGACAGGTGGACCAGGGATTTATTGCTCTACAACTGTCTTTGTGAACATCTTAGGGCCAAACTACACATCAGGATCATGATACTGTCAGACCATGGCATGGGGGGGAAATGGGGTAATTCACCTTGTGCTGCAGTAACAATGAACATGCTCTTCCCCCCCTCTCTCTCTTCCCCCCCCCCCACTTCTTGCAAGCTGCTATATTAGCCTTGGGGAAGGAAACTTCTATTGGTGCCCATATGGGTGCTCTTTGCATTTGGAGATGGAAAAAGGAGGGCCAAACTACATGTTTAATGTAACATGTAGGTTGATCCTAATTCCAAACCCTTTAAAACAAAAGCATCAAAAGAAATGTCTGTCATTTTTTTTCCTTTTGCCCATCCAAAAGCAGAGTCATGAAACAGCTTTCTGAAGATAAATAAGACATCTGCTGCATTCTGTTCCTTCCACACTACACACAGAGTGTTAATTCAGTGTGGAGAAGTGACAGTACAGCTTTGTATGAGCATCGCACACAACACAGTTTCTCCCTCTGTATTCACCAGGTGGCTACAAAGCCTCGCGATTTGCTGCCTCAACCTCAAAACCAGAAATAACTGGAGACCAAAAAGTACAGTATGCCTTTACTTCTTGAAGAACTGTTTGCATCCCAGGAGGGGAGCAGTAGGAAAGAAGGGAAGCTGCTTACACCATGTGGTCGTTGGCTGGACCCTAAGTAGGAGGAAGGATTGGGAAGCTACAGTGGAATGGTACAGAGGAGACTGCTGTCCAAGCCCAGGGTGGGCCAGGCTTGATTTGGAAACACAGCTGCCCTCCTCGTTTTTTGAGATCATCCTGAAAATGTAAAAACATGAGTAGTACTGACTCTCTAATGAGCCTCGGTGAGACTTGAAAGCAAAGTGGCACTTTGGGAGGGCAGCGGAACCTGCCACAGCCAGCTGCTGCCTCCAAGCGCCCACTCCTGAAGGCCGCCGGCCCAGCTGCATGTGTGTCATCATCACGCCTTTCTTCTTGTCCTGGCTGGCCAGAAAAAAAGAATGCTGGGAGCAGGGAGGAGTGGAGTGCTGCTTCTTTTTGCTCTTCACCCTGCTGCTTTTTTTCAAGTGGCAGGAACAGGTGGCAGGCTGGGGAGAAAAGGAGGAGCATGCAACAGCAGGCAGCAGGGGAGAGGAGAAAGAGGGACGCAGTGGCTGCCCAGCAGAAGATGAAGTGCTGCAGAAGATGGTAGGGAATGGGTGGCAGAAATTGGAGGGGGAGAGCAAGCACAGCGCACCAGAGAAAAATGAATAATAACAAATGGGGGGAGCACCCGCACGGTGGGGGTGGATCTCGGCACACAGGTGTGCTCCAGATCTTATCCCCTCTTTCTCAAGCTACCCCACCTCTTTTCTTTCCTTGGATATATGCCAGCAAAATGGCTGGTGTAGGTCCCAGGAGACCCATAGGCAATCAGGCAGCCTACTGGGAGTAAGTAGTAAAGGTATCCCTTGACAATTAAGTCCAGTCGTGTCCGACTCTAGGGAGCGGTGTTCATCTCCGTTTCAAAGCCGAAGAGCCAGCGCTGTCCGAAGACGTTTCCATGGTCATGTGGCCGGCATGACTCAACACCGAGGCGCATGGAACGCTGTTACCGTCCCGCTGACACAGTACCTATTAAAGTAGGCTGTAATATTTTTACTTAACCCCTGCAAGCTATCCGATCCCCCCCCACACACACACACACACAGCATGTAGTGCAGCCTCCGTTGATGCGGCTGCATGCTGTAATATAGCAGGGAGGGGATAGGATTGGGCAGTCAGTTGTGTCTGCACTCATAAAATAATCCTCTTTTGCTGAATGTCAAACATCCATCACAATGAAAAACACTTAGAATGCATACGATGCCAGGCTTGTCATTACACCTGAAAATGTATACTGTATACTTTGACTCCAGGAGTATTTTCCTGATTTATCATTTCAGTACTTAGCATCTTATGTACAGGACTAAATTGCAGTGATGAAACTAGTCATATCTATGTTCTCAGCAGATTCCCAATCCTCTTCCAGTCTGAGTTAAACCAGCCCAGGCTGAGTTATAATTGTAGGGCACTGCTACTGAAATTCCAAGATCTCATAACTCAGACCTGCTTCTGCTCAAACACTGTTTTACAGAAGAAAAAAGAAAGAAAAGAAAAGAAAAAGCTGTTGCTGCTGCAATCCAATGTATGTGTTTCCAATTTCTCCTCCTTCTGCAGTAGGATTTGAAGGATAATGTTCTTTACTGTGCTAGGCTGCAAACACAAGGCCAGTGAGAAGCTCCAATGGTGACACTCTGCCTGGCCTGCTGCCCCCACTAAGCCTCTAAGCAAGCTGGTATTTGGCTTTTCATCTACCATCTTGTAAACATGTCTACATATTACATACTGAAAATGTATGAAAATGTACGTAACATTATATTTAATAACTACAAATATATTGCATGATCTTGTAATATCATTTTGATATGTCATTCCTTCCCCTCACCCTCCATGGACAGTTACTAGACATGCCCATTCGAGCATTTATCTATATTATTATTATTATTATTATTATTATTATTATTATTATTATTATTATTATTATTATTATTAACAACAGTATTTATTTACCACTTTTCAACAAAAAGTTCACAAAGCGGTTTACAGACAAAATCAAATGATTAAATGGCTCCCTGTCCCAAAAGGGCTCACAATCTAAAAAAGATGCAGAAGAACACCAGCAAACAGCCACCAGAAAAGACACTGTGCTGGGGTGAAAGGGGGCAGTTACTCTCCCCCTGCTAAATATAAGAGGAGCACCAATTGAAACAGTGCCTCTTGCCCAGTTAGCATATCCACATAATCTTCCCTAGTGGACCCTTTCTATCCGCGAAATCCAGTCTCTCTTTCATGACCAGAGCATGAGTTGATCCAGTCGATGTGAGGATAATTGAAGTCCCCCATGATTACAACCCTGTCTCTCGTTGACACCTCCCTGATTTGTTTCCTCATCTCAACGTCCCCTTCAGATTTTTGATCCGGAGGACGATAACATGCCCCCACTCTGACATTGCTCCTTGAGCCTGGTAATTTAACCCACAGTGATTCTTTGGTGTTGGACCCCCCTTCAATCTCTGCTGGATTCTACCTCTTCTTTGACACAGATGGTCACCCCACCTCCAACACGCCCCTCTCTGTCCCTCGTATAGCCTGGGATTGCAGTATCCCACTAGTTTTCCGCACTCCACCAGCCAGGTTTCCGTTAAGCCCACTATGTCAATGTTTTCCCTAGCCACCAAACATTCCAGTTCTCCCATCTTTGCTTGGAGACTTTGGGCATTCATGTAAAAACACTTATCTATCAGGTACCAAATTGACTCTTATCATCTTATGTTGTTGTTGTTCAGTCGTTAAGTCATGTCCGACCCTTCATAAAACCAGACAAAGTATCTGGCATGAAATACTAATGGTACAATGTCAACAATGACTTCGTTTGTGTCAATTGTTCCCTTATTGTCCATATTGTTATTACCTAGCTGCTAAAACCAAATGAAACTGCAGTTGTGGCACTGCAGGAGTCCAACATTAATTAAAATGGATGGGAGTGTTTATAAGCAGTATATGTATATACGGCACAGATTTATTTTTAGCTGTACAAGCAAGCATAGTGTAATGCTATAATTTAGTTCTATATGTTCACGGAGGCATGTGGCATATTATTGTGCAGCCTAATTTGCCAAATCTCACGCCGTGTCCCTGGTTTTGCTGCTTGAAACCTGTGCAGACACACGGAGTGCACGTGTACATCTCACACCCCTGCATCTCGACAGATGTTAGCTAATGTGGTTGTAGAAGGTTCACCGTGGTTGCTGTGAGCCCAATAAATCTTCCTCTTAAATGCAGGCACTCCACCATCACAGCATCTTCAACCTATAATACATTTTAATTACTTGGCTATTCAAATTATACTAAATTAGATCTGCACAGAGTCGTATCGTGGATTTCTCAATTTACATTTAATCCACTGCAAACAAAATAATCATAGCAAAAGTGTGGGACGGGGGGAGGGAGGCAAGGGGGACTTTTATTAGAACTTGCAGGCGCTCCTGAAGTTTGATCCTCTTAAAAATTATTAAGTGACAAAGATTACTAGCAGTAAGGTTCTACTTTGCTTCCCCATTAGCCGTTTAGGTGACAGCTGCTGCATTACACATAAAGATGAACCATTCCTTGAGGGATGATAGTGGTTCCGCTGTGACACTACTGGCATAAAGCATTATCAGACCATAGCTGTGCTTAGAGCCATCACAGTCTCCTAGGCACCTATCAGTACCCTCATTATCTGCATCACAGAGTGTCTAGAAAGAACACTGCCAGGCTTCACAGCTTTGCAGCTCATTTGAGAAGCGGAAATTAAATGTCCCAGGAGAAAAAACAGGCACATTGTAACGGCACCAGAGCTATACCACCAATAACATGTTGACTGCTGCAGCACACTGACTTCTGTCTCATTAATTTAATAGGCTCCTGGAATTGAGATGGGAAGGTGGGGAGAGAGAGAGAGAGAGAGAGAGAGAGAGAGAGAGAGAGAGAGAGAGAGAGAGAGAGAGAGAGAGAGAGAGAGAGAGAGAGAGCATATAGAAGCAGATTAGAGACCATGGCTCTCATTGTACACTAAATACCTGAGTAAGAACGTATTGCTGGGTATCATCGACAGCATTTCAGATATCTGCTTGGCCTTTGGAAGACACTGCATAGTGAAGTAAAAAAAAACATAACAAAAGGCCAGAGAACAGGATTAAAACAAGACAGTCACAACCATCCGCTTTCCCTGAGATATGCCAAACCTGGTATGTGGTGTGACTGTGAACAAAGCAAGGTGGATATGGAGAAAATGAAAGTGGCCTTTTCAGTAGCAAATATATCCATAAAGGGATGCAGCATGAGTAGGAATTTATTAAACAGGGACTTGCTGTACAAAAACTGCCATTTAGCAGGACTCTTCCATTTACAGCGCAATACTACCCAGCTCCTTCACTGGTATAGCAGTGGTGGAGGGCAGAACGGGAGGCTTTGGAAGGGAAAGTTCCCTCCCAAAGTCTCCCATTCTCTCTGCACCACTGGAGGAGCTGGATAGGATTGCACTGTAAGTTGTATATGACTCTGCAGCAATAGGAATATAATTTAGATTGGTGCCCTACAAGGGTGATTCTCTCAGACAGTGTTCTAACTGCAGGCCCATTGCACCACTTCAAATGACATAGCCTTTAAGACCTCCGAGAATGTGCACAGCACAATCCACCTCCAAAAATCCTCAAAAGGAGGGAAATGTCCCATAATTTAGGTCCATAATATAAAGTAATTACTGAAAACACTTCCTTGTGGGCCTTACTGACACAGACATGATGCCAGTTCACATGGTTATTTATTTGCGACATGGATATCGCCACATGTGGTAATTTCACCACCTCAGATTCAGGTACAGATGGATCTCTGAAATGTCTTCCATGTGAAAAACAAAATCAGTAGTAATTTTCAAACTTTCCCCTCAGATGGAAACATTGAGAACTTGCATGTGGGACACGGTCCCTCATGAAAGGCTCCTGAAAAAACTCCATAGTCAGGGAATAAGGGGGCAGATCCTCCTATGGATTAGGAACTGGTTGAAGACTAGGAAACAGCGAGTGGGAGTCAATGGGCAATTTTCACAATGGCGAGAGGTGAAAAGCAGTGTGCCCCAAGGATTGGTCTTGGGACCGCTGCTTTTCAACTTGTTCATAAATGACCTGGAGTTGGGATAAGCAGTGAGGTGGCCAAGTTTGCGGACGACACTAAACTTTTCCGGGTGGTGAAGACCAGCAGGGATTGTGAAGAGCTCCAGAAGGATCTCGCCAAACTGGGAGAATGGGCAGCAAAATGGCAGATGCACTTCAATGTAAGTAAGTGTAAAGTGATGCACGTTGGGGCAAGAAATCAAAACTTCACATACACGCTCATGGGTTCTGAGCTGTCTGTGACGGATCAGGAGAGAGATCTTGGGGTACTGGTGGACAGGTCGATGAAAGTGTCGACCCAGTGTGTGCGGCGGCTGTGAAGAAGGCCAATTCCATGCTTGGGATCATTAAAAAAGGGATTGATAATAAGACGGCCAATATTATTATGCCGTTGTACAAATCGATGGTAAGGCCGCATCTGGAGTATTGCGTCCAGTTCTGGTCGCTGCATCTCAAAAAGGATATAGTGGAAATGGAAAAGGTGCAGAGGAGAGCGACCAAAATGATTCGTGGGCTGGGGCATCTCCCTTATGAGGATAGGCTACAGCATTTGGGGCTCTTCAGTCTAGAAAAAAGGCAGCTGAGGGGGGACATGATTGAGACGTATAAAATTATGCATGGGATGGAGAGAGTGGATAGAGAGAAGTTCTTTTCCCTGTCACACAACATTAGAACTAGGGGACATCCACTCAAATTGAGTGGAGGGAGTATTAAAACAAACAAAAGAAAATATTTCTTTATCCAGCGTGTAATTCATCTGTGGAACTCCTTGCCACAGGATGTGGTGATGACACCTGGCCTGGATGCCTTCAAAAGGGGATTGGACAGATTTATGGAGGAAAAGTCCATCACAGCTTACAAGCCATGATGGGGAAAAGCAACTTCCTGGTTGTAGGAGTAGGTTTTCTCTGTGCCAGGTGCAAGGGAGTGGCGACTGGACACAGGTATCTTGTTGTCTTGTGTGCCCCCTGAGGCATCTGGTGGGGCCACAGTGTGAATCAGGAAGCTGGACTAGATGGGCCTTTGGCCTGATCCAGCAGGGCTCTTCTTATGTTCTTATGTTCTTATGTTCATGTGCCGGCAGTTTCAGACACCACATGAGCACTGGCTGTGTCATAAATGACCCTGTGAGTCGGTTCTCAATATATGGGTGGAATTCTAAGTTAGGAGGATATTTTCAAGCTAGTCAAAATTACAATGAAACATAAAGAGAATGCGGTCTCTTACAGTTCGGTCCACAGCACATTTACTCAGCAGTAAGTCCTATTGATTTCAGTGCTACTTACTTCCAAGTAAGTATGCTAAGCAATATAAGACTCAGACCATTGAGGGCTTTGTGGGATCTTAGCATATATAAACTCTGTCTCATGTGTTCTATTATCTTCCATAATTGAGATTGTAGTGCGCAAATAAGTATATAGCAGACACAAAAGAGAACAGGAAAGCCATGCTGAGAATAGTAAAGCTACAGTGCAGATTGTAAAGGAAATTTGTGCCTGAGTAATGAAAGCACTGACAGACCCTTATCTCAGTTTACAACCTGCAAGGCTCCAATATTATAAACTTGATTCATTTCTCTCAAGAAAGGGTCACTTTTTGCAGAGACGGTGCCAAAACTTTATACAGCTTTTTTTAAAAGGCCATTAAAATACAGATTTTTGGAAGGACCCAACAACAAACACCCAGCCCACAGGCCATAAAAAAGGTTTTTAATTTTCAGTCAAGAAGTCATTGGCGGCAGTGGCGGCAGCAGCAGCGGCAACTCTGTAGCTCAGAGACATTTCCAAACCCTTTTCATCCATCACAAAAGGCCCCTCTTTGTTGTTGCTTTGTTTTGCTTCAGCTGACCTACAATATGGCTGCCAGTGCCTGCTCCTGATAAGCAATGAGCCATACAGAGACTGTTAGGTTTCTCTCCATTCAGGCTGCCAGTGCCTATGCGTGGGCCACAATGCGTGACAAACAAGCAAGCAGGTGACACTCCCATTTCTGCTGCAGTCCAAGAAACCTCGAGTCATACAGTATTCTAATTTGCCCTCGGTAGAACTCTCCACTAAGATGAAGGCTGAAATGGAGGCTTTGCTGAAAAGCTGATAGCAAGACAGTCATAGGCTTACCAGATCTCCAACCGGGACAGAGTGCTAGACCTTTAGGAGAAGAAATGTGGGCAGGTGTAGCTTGTTAAACTTTAGAGCACAATCCTAGGCATGTCTACTCAGAAGCAAGCCCCATTGTGTTCAATGAGACTTGCTCCCAGGAAAGTGTGACTTGCATCTACCTCCATATAGATGCAAAAGCCAATAAGCCAGTTCGGCCAGTTGCGGTCAATCTTGCGCTTCTTGGTAACCTCTGGGTCCCTGACCGGGTCACCTACTTTGCTAACAGGCTCGGGTTCCTTATGTACATCCCTAAAAATGTCATCCCTAAAAATGTCTACATACTCCCGCCGCCATATTTTTTCTTTCACAGCAAGGGCCAAATGACCGCCTAAGGGGAGGGCTATCTGCCCATAAGCCGTGACGGGCGGTTCAGAATCGTTGTGAACAGGCGGCACGTAGCCGCCATATGGCAAAGACGGACACCCTCCCCCTTGACCCATAGGGCCCATTCCGGGGTGAAAACCCCAAAGGGGCGGGGAGCCGTACCTAGAAGCCTCCCCTGCCCCAGCACCCTCCTCTGAACTAACAACCGGCGCCGCCGCCGAGGGTTCATCTTTAGATGGGGCAGCTCCTTCAGCCAGGCCAAAAGGGGCATAGCCCATACTCGGCCACCCCCAAAGCAACGGATTCATGAAATAACGAGAAGGAAGGGGCTGACCCACAGGTGCCACACTAGGGCTATCCTCCCAGACCCCAACTACAGAAACCTCACCTTGCGCCTCACTCTGCCCTGACGGGGGGGGGGGGGGTACCGCTGTCGGCGCCTTACGGGCGGAGGCACTAACCTGGGAAGACTGTCCCAGCGCATCAAGCCTGGAACGAAAAAGTTTCATTTTTGCACCCCTCCCTTTCCGGGATGAGCGCCTTGGGGTTCCGGAGGTTTCACCCCCATCCCCCAATCCTGCTTCGCTCTGAGCCTTCTCCCTCTCTAACTCCTCTAATCGTGCCACCATAGCTTTCCACTCTTCATCCCCTTCTTCATCTGAAGATGAGACCCTGGGAGGTTGGGGCCGGGGGGGCTGGGTACGCTTAGGTGCCTTGCCCCCTTTCTTTCCTGTCCTCTTGGACATGATTAAAATATATTCCAGGAAATATGGCCAAAATGCACCCCCGATTAAGGGAGGGAGTGCGTGTGTGTCTTGTTTGAACTTAAAAAGATACTCGATGGTGGGGGGGTGCAAGGCCCGCCCCCCACGATGGCCATCTGCGCCGTCAACGCCGCTGTAGGTGATCCCACGCCGCTGCTCCGGCCCGCTGATGAAAAACGCTGGCCTTCGCACCATCTGTGCGAGGCCCTGAGGCGATCCGCCGTCCGACAGACCCCAGGCAATCCAGCCTCGACGAAGAGGCCCGCGCGGGAGTCCAAAAACGCTGCGGGGGGGGCAAACCCCGGCGCTCTCCTCCGCCGCGAGAGGCTCCTCCGCCCCCACAGCAACTCGCCGTCGCAGCTCGGGCCTAATCCGCTCCAGAGCTGCGGCGCGCGACCTGCTGCTTCGGCTCCTCGGCGCGACTGAGGGGAGAGCCGTTGCACGTCGGCTCTTTCCCCTCAGCCCCGCCCCAGCCCTGCCCTGCAGCCAATCGGTTGCCAGGCCCCAGACCTCGCTCCGGCGAGCATGGGCGGGGCCAGGCAACCGCGCCGACCCGCCGACGGGCGGGTCAGCGTTAAACTCTGCTAACAGAGTGTCCTTCACAGTGGCCATCTGAGAATCATCATTGCTAGGTGGAGCCAACTTTTCCCAGTCCCAGCATATACTGGGGACTGTGAGGGCTCTCTTTCCTGAGTGAGAGGTCCTAGCTGACTCTGACATCCTGCAGGACCTCACTCACTTCACATTGAGAAAGATATACGAGTTCCACTAGGTATTGCATTTTATGTTTGATCAGATAATGTGCGAGTCTCTCATTCATCCTTGTTTAGCATAACAGTGAAACATGTCTTCGGGTGGAACATGAAACCAGGCACCTCAGATCCACTAACCCAGTGTTTCTCAAACTGTGGGTCGCGACCCACTTGGTAGGTCGCGACCTTATTTCTGGTGGGTCTCAGGTGATGGAAAGATCAGATAAGTAATCTTATCCACAAGCCACAAGATAGCTGCTAATTGTCCTTCAAACAGCTGAGCTCCTGCAGTTTGCAAGCTTGTGTAAATATAGGGAGATAAATGTTTGTGCGTCTCGTAAAGCTAGGTGGGTCCCGATAGATTGTCATTTTAAAAAGTGGGTCCCAGTGCTAAGAAGTTTGAGAACCACTGCACTAACCTAAACACATGTGTGCTGTTGCTATATCACAGATACCGTCTTAAGAAAGTGTTGGGCTTATTTCTCAGCCAGAGACTAATATAAGGAGTCATAAACGCTCTTTCATCCTCCACATCTTGAGAAGTCACTGGGACTCTCAAATATTTATGTTTTAAAGTGAAAGTGTGAGTGGTTTTCCACAGGAATAGCTTGAGAAATAATAAGTGTGTGAACTCTATGACAAGTTCACATAGCAAGGAAGTGGAATGGAGCTATCAGACATGAAATGTCAATTAATAAAACAGTGACTTCCCTGCATGTGCTCTGAATTTTATTCACATCACGACTAGACAGTGGTTGAACCCAAACCTAATGAAGGAAATAATGTGATCTGTCAAGAGAAAGGAATGGCAGACCCAGTTCTTGATTCACGCTAGTACATTTTGAATTGCGTTTACTCTCGTTCTCCTGTAAATAGCTACATTCACTGTGAGCAATATGCCACCAGCTTTTTCTTGCTTAATTAGAAAAAACAAAGTCCGGTGTTTTAAAGTCTCACTCTGACATAAGAGAAAATCAACACTACATTTTTTAAAAAATAGAAATGTGTGTGTGTGTGTGTTTGTGTGTGTGTGTGTGTGTGTGTGTGTGTGTGTGTGTGTGTGTGTGTTTAGAACACTGCATCTTGCTTTACCATCTCACTTCGAAGATGATCAAAGCGGCTTACAACCATTATGTGAAAACACTAAAAACAAAGACAATAACATCATGGGAAACTGCCTTACACTGGCTTACAGCGTGATACAGCCTAACTATAGGCTCGCAGTGGGTGTCGCAAAAGTGCCGTAAAGCACTTTCGCGGCACTGAGAGAGTAAGCATCACCGGCACAGAGGCTGGTACTGCTCATTCAGCCGTCACCCGACACCCATGCTGCCGGACACAGGTAGGTCCTGTGCCAGGTGGCAGAAAGGCGTGGGGAGGGCGGGGCTGGAGCCATTGGCCAGCCAGGCCTGGGAGGGGCAGAGATATCGGCGCTGCACTGCACCGATATCCTAACCCACTTCCCAGGCCTGGCCGGCCTTATATGGCCTCCCCAGTTATGCACCAGCTAAATAGCTGGCGCGCATCCAAGGAGGCCCATTGGTGCCACTGGGGCTTATACTGGGGGAAGGGGATGAATGTCCCCTTTCTCCAAGGTGAGCCTGGGCCACGCCGGCGTGGCCCGCATCTTGCACAGGATACAGCGGCCGGCCATTTAGGCCAGCCAGTGCATCTTGCACAGGATTGGGCTGTCAGACAGTTCGTCGGCAGAACTTAGCAGCAGTTCTCCAAAGTTTCAGACTGGACTTTGCTCTGCTCTGCCTGGAGATGGCAGGGTTTGTTTTTTCCAGACTGATTTTGTACTTTTCTTTGTTCTGAAAAATGTCAAGAAATTTGTAATTGCTTATTATAAATAAATAAATAAATAAATAAATAAATAAATAAATAAAAGCCTGGCCAGAGACCTGCAAGGTGTGCTTTCTCCTGCGTAGGCTGGTGTGCTGGAGGATCGCCCGTTTGTGCTGCGTTAAGCTCTCCCATCTCACCAGCAACATAGGAATTGTTGTACCATCGAGTGCCCAGAACAAGTGATTAGCTTTTCTTCCTTTCCTTCTGTTCTGCTTCTTTTTCCTTCTTACCCCTGCCTCTCCTCTGAAGCCACAGCTCAGCACCTGCTGAAATGCCCAGCCTGAAAACCCGTTCTGAACCTTCCCCAGGAAAGTGCCTTCGCTTCCTTGCCTCACTTTCCATTTCTCCCTTGTTCCCCTTTGAACCCATCCTAACACTTCCCACAGACACTTGCAGAACTTGGCTATCTCAGCCCACAGCTTCTCCATGAAACACAGTAGATACAGGAGGAGAGGTATACTGGGCTACAAAGCCCTTTCCTCCCTCTCCACTTTCCCTGTGCACGGCCAAATTGACTGCACACTCAGTTTAGTGTTTATTCTCTGCCTCTTTAAGAGTCTCTATCCCCTTGCTAAAAGAATATGTTCCCAACACATTTCTAGAGCCTGTTAAAAAATTAACAGAAAGAAGCTGTATATTCGACTCGCATCTTACGTGAGGGTTATGCTCTGAGGTCGGCGTGCAAAGCCAAAATCGCGTATATGCAAAGCTCCCTTAAAGTCAACAAATACGTACTGTCTCATTTCAGGCTTGCTCTGGGGCATAAACAGAGTAAGTTGAATGGCAGGCGGAGTCGCCTACACTATTTAAATTGCTGTTTTTCTCTGTCTTCTTGGGGGGGAGAGGTGCGCGTGTTTACTTGAATTCACTCAAGACAGTTCTGCGTAAAATGCTGGCCGACTGCATTGTTACTAACCCAGAAAGCAGGATTCGAAGTGAAAAGATGAAATTATCTGGGTTGGTTTGCCAACTCTGACTAACATTATTCCTGGATACTTCTTTCCGCAACATGATACGACATCATCTGACCAATGGTAAAGGTATCCCTTGACATTTCAGTCCAGTCGTGTCCGACTCTAGGGTGCGGTGCCCATCTCCGTTTCTAAGCCAAAGAGCCAGCGTTGTCCAAAGACACTTCCACGGTCATGTGGCTGGCATGACTAAATGCTGAGACACACGGAACACTGTTACCTTCCCACCGAGGCGGTACCTATTAATCTACTTGCAATTTCTTGCTTTCAGACTGCTAGGTTGGCAGGAGCTGGGGCCGAAGACAGTAGCTCACACCATCACCCGGCACTCGGGTCTCGAACTGCTGTCCTGTCTACCTTCTGGTAGGGTGACCACTGAGCCACCGCAGCGCCCCTCTGACCAATGGTACCCTTAAATCTCCAGGATTGCTTTCAGTAGTCACTGCAGATCAATGCTGATTCCTGGAGACTCCGGGCCAATCTTGAAGGGTTGGCAATGCTACTTTTGCTGGAACAAGGTTAATCAAATGCAAGGAGAACAGTGCTCCTGTTCCTCAGAGACGGCATAGTTTTTAGTGCTGTTTCCCTTGGCCTGGCTACGGAGGTCATTCAGTGGATCAGCCGTGTGCAGTCCTTGTTACAGGAGGTACCTTCGCAAGTGCTGAACAGCAGTGGAGAGCTCACTGTGCTGTGGATGGAAAGGTGCCCTCTTTCATGTCCCAGCTTGGTTTCGCTTGGTGCCCATCCGCAGCTGAGAAGGGTGTCAATTGGTGTTCCTCACCTCTCTTGTATTTCCTTTCCATATACTTGACTCATGTGTTTTATTGGTGCGTGCTCGAGCAATTCCGATCCATGCCTTTAGCGCATGGATTGGGCTTTGCTTGGTCGCTCCATGAACACATGTGAGGGGGCGGTAACTGCCCCCCCAGATTGATGGTAATTGGGAGTGTGGGCGGGGTCAAAGAGGGGTTTATCTTCCTGCTCCTGGCCACACTCCTTCCTGTTTCCTCCTCTAAAAATTGTGTAGATGTGGGGATTTGGTACAAGCTTGTATGCAACTGCTAAAATTCTCTTTTAGGAGCCTTGTCTTTCATTGCATCCAGTCACCCTCATAGCCAAGTTATGTAATGCTATATCTATCTGTCTATCTATCTAGATATAGATATAGATATAACATTCTCATGAGATAATACTGGCAAATCAGATATGACTGGCAATTTGCACTAGACACACAGCTCGTTAATGATATTTTAAGGGCCAAATTAGATATGCACGCAAACACATGCTATTATTAAAGTGTGTTTTCCCCTGAAAGCTCTTTTCCTTTGTTAACATTGGCCGGTTGGAGAGGGTGACCTTGGGACACATGGGAAGGGAGATGTTCTCTCCCCCCAACGCCATTTTAAAGGCAAAAATTGCTCTCCTGAAGTGGCAATTTTCACCTTTACAATGGCACAGTGGGAAGAGAGAACTCCACCCCCCCTTGTGTGTCCCAGTCCTAGTATTCAGTAGAAGACATGCATAGGACTGCAGCCTAAGTCACATTAATTTCTTTTTTTTTAATCTAAAAAAATTATTTCAGAAACAATAAATAGGAAAGAAGCCCTACTACAATCAAAATCCAAAGGAAGGGTTTATGTACCAACACCAAAATGTAATATTATGTATACTAAACCCATGTCAAATTAAACCCAAGATTTAATTTATTTACCAGGACAGAATTCTATATGATCAACCTACATAACAAAGTCAGGCTGTCTTATATTAACTATGAAATATAAACCCAACCAAAAATGCTAGATTTGCAAAAATGCAAATCACACAGCCTATTGCTATCCCGCACCACCAGCGCAGATGCAGCCACACCATGGAGACATGCGCTGCATCCTATGGTGCGGGGGCAAACAGGAGTCCTCCTTAGGGTAAGGGAACTCTTCTTTACCCATTTACCCTTTACATTACTCTTTACCCCTTACTTTGCCCCTTACATCTAAGTTAAGTGCACATGGAAATCAGCGGACTTGTGTGCTAATGTCTGCATTGGATTGTGGCTTAGGCATGCAAAGAACATCCATTGTTGACCTATTACAAGTGGATGGGCTCTGATGCTGTCAACATTAAACAGTGCTTGTGGTTTAGTTTTAGCAAAAACTAACATTTGCTGTGGTGTGCTTTGACCATAAAGACAACCCTTAAGAGCAAAACCCATCAGCTGACAAAACCTACATGCCTGAGACAAAGAATATGCACGTAGCATTAGCTCATCATGGCTGCCAGAGAAGCCCTTGCTACCTTGAGATAATTGAATCATAAAATAGTTCAACATTATCTACCATTTGTCAGCAATATGTTTTGAGTGTGCAGTCATGTACATTATTCCAAGGAAAATTAGGTTGGCTTGTCACGGAAGGAAATGTCTTTTTTTCCCCTTGTTTTTTAAGGAGAGAGAGAGAGAGAGAGAGAGAGAGAGAGAGAGAGAGAGAAACCTTGCTTTGTAAAGAAGTTTTTCAGCAATAGTAGGAAATGTCACCACATCCTCTGAACAGCAACATACTGTACAGCCCCACTTCCGTGCCAAAGAACGAACAGAGATAAGAGAACAGTGGGCACTGCTTATCCTTACTCCTTTTAGCTGCATCACAGCTGTGTTCAGGCTGGGTCATCATTACCAACACATGAAAAGAAATGGAAACATTAGCTCTGTGGAATCTTTGAAGAAGCTGGTGGGGATGAGGTTAGGAAAGATTTAACAATGGGAAGCATTTAGGAAAAGGTCGTTGAGTGCTCTTGCTACTGGGTTGCTTCAGGGCTAAGATGTGCTTGAATTGTAGATGGAGAACTCATTTAGGAACGTAGTTAGTCACGGGCTCCCTTCTGCAATACTGTAGCTGCTTGATGAAAATAATTGCTATTCCTATTCTTTACAGAACTTCAGAGCTCCTATGGGACGCTGCTGCTGCTGCAGCTGCTAATCTCAGGACTACTGTCAAGCAGTCAACATGCTTCTGTCTTCCCACCAACAGTCCAGCCTTGCTATTTGATAGCTTAGACAGAGCAGGGTATGGTATCCATGGATCCTCCAATGGTTTGGGGAGCCTGGAAAAGAACTGGAAGCAACAGAATCACCTTATTCATACAGTTGCCACCGAGTGTTGCTATGGGCACTGGTGGAAAGGCAAAAGACCAAAGCAGAACAAAACAAAAACCAACCAAAAAACACCCCAGGCTAAGTCACTGCTTGATTTTCTATTCAAACCACTCTTGAGTACAGAAGCAGTGGCCATCTGCCTGTGTTTGCAATAGGAGGTCAGTATGCACTGACATTCAGTAAATTGGTATTATATGTTTCAGATTTGTACTTTATGGGTTTCTACTCTGTTTCAGAAATGAGATGAAATCATGGCTAAAATTCCACATGGACAAATCTGTGTCCAAAGATAAGCAGATGGTCGCATTATCTATCTATCTATCTATCTATCTATCTATCTATCTATCTATCTATCTATCTATCTATCTATCTATCTATCTATCTATATTTGTGATGCCTGTCACCAGCACTGGACATCTATATATTTCTTTTTAAAATGTATAGCCCGCACCAAAACTCCAGTAAATCTGTGAATAGTGGTAGCATGGGGGGGGGGGGGGGTTGGAATGTTCCTGGGGCTGAAAACCAAGGGAGTACATAGCACCAATTATATAAAATAAATCTTTGGAACAGAGATAAGGATTATTAGTTACATTTATATCCCACCCTTCCTCCAAGGAGCATAGAGAGGTATTCAAGATTCTATTCAGCCCATTTCCCCATTTAATCCTCACTACAACCCTGTGAGGTAGGTCAGACTGAGAAATAGTGATTGGGCCTAAGGTCACCCAGTGATCTTCATGGCTAACTGGAGATTTGAGGGTTGGCCTGGAGCCTCCCGAAATCAGCCTCAATGTCCAGGTGACTAGTGAAAGCATTCCTTGAGATTTTAACAGGGCCTCCTTGGTTTAATTATTATTATTAACAGTATTTATTTACCACTTTTCAACAAAAAGTTCACAAAGCGGTTTACAGACAAAATCAAATGATTAAATGGCTCCCTGTCCCCAAAGGGCTCACAATCTAAAAAAGATGCAGAACACCATCAGCAAACAGCCACCAGAAAAGACACTGTGCTGGGGTGAAAGGGGGCAGTTACTCTCCCCCTGCTAAATATAAGAGGAGCACCAATTGAAAAAGTGCCTCTTGCCCAGTTAGCAGGGGACAATGACATTACATATTCATGACATTACATATTGTGGTGAAAGTTCCTGTTTTCCCTGTATTTTTTGCTTCTCTTCCCATGCTTTTGGATCACTCCAACCACCACACACAGAGGTTCCGCATCCTGAAAAGGTTGCTGACTCATAATGAAACCGTGGCCATCATCTTGTGCTTGTTGAATTCAGCACATTTACAGAAGAGCCACAGGGCATCCCAGTCAAGCCTTATGTGAATTGTGTGTCTTCTTGGTTGGATTTCCCTCAAACAAAAGTTGTTAGCCAGACGCCTGCTGAGATTGACATGTGCCACCTGGTTGGTCAACCATCCCACCTGATCAGGTCAGGGGGCAGGTAAAGAGAGCCATCCAATTGGATGACCCTATGACCTCATCAACCCTAGGTTTTTTTTTTTAAGTTTACACACACAGCTGCGTGAGGCTGTTTTCTCCAGTTGTCTCTGCTGCACCACGTACGTGCGTTAACGAAGGGCACACACACTCCTTGTAGGAGTATGAGAACCCCTCTCCTGCTGAAACAGCGTGGATAGTTAAGGATAGGGAAAAGTATCCAGGATCACATTCCAGGACTTGAGTTTATTTTCTGCTAGTCTGTTAAATTCTGTTGCGTACCACCGCCCTTGGTCAGGCCTGCTTTATTTTTTTACCTCTGCATCCCCTCAGCTTTTCATTAGTGCTATTTAATAAACTCTGTTTGCTGTTTGCTTACATGCCTGGGCTCAGTTTATTAGGGAGAGAATAGATTATCACACTTCCCAGACCACTCTCGCAATTATTTGGCTTTAACCCCTATACTCCATCCAGGTGTGGAAGAATCCACCATGGACTCACAAGTGGTCCTTCTTCTGCAATACTACCAACAGTCACCCATTGTCAAGGAGACAACACTATTCTTCCCTCAGCCACTGTCCATACTTCATTGAGGCAGGGAACATAGCTTGAACCACCACTTCTTTTTCCAGGTCACCCTTGTTTCCTGACAATGGCCTCATTGCTCCACCTTCATCCAAGACAAGCTGCAGATACTACTGCAAAAACATAATGATGCTTAGCGACTACTGGCATGTGCTCTAGAGCCCTCACAGAATGAAATATGTATAGACAGAAAAGGAAACGTTGCCGTTAGTATATAACTCTAACAGCCCAATCCTTACTAACCTTAGTGCTGGCGGAATGTGAGTTCCACTGGCATGCGCTGTCACAAAAACGTCATAAATCATTTTGTGACAGCGTTCGTTCCAGGCACGCTGGTGGGAAGGCCGGAGCCTTACTGCTGGAGCCAGTGGCCACAGGGACACCTGCCAGACCAGGTAAGCCTGCTCAGGGGGCAGAATGGGGCAGGGAGGGGGCTGGATGGGGTGGGGGAGGGTGGTGATGTGAGTGGGGCATGGGCGGATTGGACCCGGGAAAGGGTGGGATTGGCTACGCTGGCACGCACTGTATCCAAACCCCCTTCTCGCCCCTTCAGTATCCAATATTGCTGGCACAAGTCTAAGTTGACCCATTGCCACTGCTGGGGCTTTCCCTAGGAAAATGTCCCTTTACTCTGAGGAGACCTCCAGCACGCAAAACTCCCCCATGGGCGAGATGCAGCAGAGGCCATGCCGCCACTGCTGCATCACCACAAGGGGAGTTAGGATTGGGACGTAAAAGTTTCATGTGTTGTTCATCTGAGGAAAGCCAGTTGTTGTAGAAACTAATCACAAGCTTTTATTTCTAAGAACGACTGGCACATTGGTCTCCCAGTATCCAGTGGCGCCACCCCCACCCCGTTTCAGCAATATGGTTTAGCTATTGAATATAAGCTCAGAAAAAGTCAGGGAGTAGCAGACACATTTTCCAGAGCATATAACAATACTGTCAGAGAAAATATGAGGAATTTGACATCCATGGCAACTTAATAAAGAAAAGCTGCCCAGTATCAGAAAAAAAAATGTGGCAGGAATTTGCAGAAGTCACAACGAATGACATCATACAGCAGCAAATTGTCAAAAGTATCATCACCGTCTGGTAAGGTCAGAAATACCTACCCAACATTCTCCACTTAAATTAGAGCGATCTGTCATTGATAAGGTATTGTTCAGAGGCCATAGGTTGACGGTGCCTCAAGTACTGCAAAATAACATGCTTCAAAGAATAAATGAAAGGTGTTTGTAAAATGAATAATGTAAAAAGGGAACAGTATATTCAGCAGTAGACTGAAAAAAGGTGACACATTAAAATGTTTTTTAACAGTCAACAGAAAGAGCCCATATGAGTAAATAACCACAAGTAGAGGCATGGAGCAATTACATCTTTTTATGTCCTTTGACAAAGATTACCTACTTATTTTACATTATTCTCACTATCTTGAAGTAGTTGTGTAAGAAAATCTGACAGCCCACAATGTTATCTCTGCTTGAAGTCCATCTTCTCAAAGTATGGCACATCACATCTATAAGTGCCTGACAATGGACTTCAATTTGCTGGACATAATGAAAAATGTTTTGCCCAGATGATGGCTTTCACCGCACCACATTATCCAAATTATCAGCCGTCAAATGACATTGTGGAAAATGGGATCATAGGGCCCAATCCTATTTGGACGCCAGCTGACATCCATCATATCCTAAGCCCATCCTGGCAACACTGACAACTCCAGCATCCATGGAAATAACAATACAGCCTGTTGTCCACAGAGTGGCATTCTGATGGCAACGTATTATTGCCATGACATCAGCGTGTCACCTGCGTGACATCGCTGTGAGGTCGGCACATGTGAAGTTGGCTGACTTCACATGGATGACGTGCCGACTTCACAGTAATGTCACGCAGGTGACACGCTGATGTCACGGCGATGATCCATGTGTTATTGGTATGGTGTCCGAGCCAATCACTGCATTCAATCAGCCCCAAAACTGGGAGCCAGAGAAGTGCCATCAGGCTAGACGTGCCAACAGGAGGTAGGGACAGGTGCAGAGCCAATGAGTGGCCAATGCTGGGGGGGGGAGTCCCCCCTGCCAGTCACTAGGAATGAATAACACAGCCACAGGCACAACCTCAACTATGGGGAGATGCCCAAGGACAGACAGACAGACAGACAGACAGACAGACAGACAGACAGACACACACACACACACACACACACACACACACACACACACACACACAAATGATGCCACAACATACCTCTTACAGGAGTCATAGTAACAGCATCAGCAAAGGGGCATGTCAGGGAAAAACCCCACACTGTTGGTCTGGTCGATGTGAAGCCCGAAAACCACTGCAGTGCGGCGCCCACAAGAACAGGGAATATGGTGGCGGCACAATGAGGCACCAGAGTGGCTGGAAGTAGCTGAGCAGATGCTCACGTGACTGCATGATTGGTCAGGGCAGCCCAATGGAGCCCAGAAAGGGCCAAGCACCAGCCAGGCACAGATTGGCTGGAGAGAAAATGAGCCGGCGTCCAACTGATGTCTGAGCTATATCAGTATGGCATTTTTCCAATGTTGCACCAGTGTCATTGGTGTGTCCTTTGGCTGGCAGGCATGCTTCTACACTGGCAGGGATGTCATTGTGCTGTTGTTTAGCAAATATGGAGATACACTTGAGGATAGGATTGGGCCTTTAGAATAGTGAAAAGTCTGCTAAACAAACCACAGACTCAGGGGTAGATCTTAAGACCTTGTCTGAAAAACCCTGACTGTTCCATAGGAAATTCGAATCTTGACTTCCAAACTTAGTGGATATGGCTCAAAGAGAGGACAAGGGTTTGAATGCATGCAGAAGCCAAAGCAAAACAACAACAACAACAACAGCCCAAAACTGTATTGTACATAGGGTCACAACTATTGCTATCACTGAAGCCTTCCTAACCTTCCTGCATAGGGATAGAAGGTACACACAGTTAAAGAAGCTAAAGATTAATATGAATTGATAATATTTGATGTTCACATTTCGGGACATAGTAAAAGATAATCCTCATGGTTTGGAAAGGGAGAAGAATGAGGAAGCATACGGTCCAGAAAAAATACTGTACCAAAAAGAGTCAGAGCTGGCATCCTGTTGCTGGGATCCCTGAGGCAAATCCTTCAACTAGACCTCCCATGGGGTCCCCTGCCCACCCCCTGATAGTAGGTTGGATGCTACTATTGCCACCAGTGTTGACAGTTCAGAGGTCAGTCCAGCCAGGAGGGCCCTCTGTTAGATGTGTCAACCCCTGACTTCATCGCTAGAGAAGGATCAGTGAGGAGTACTGAGCATTCTGTAGATTGTCTAGCTAGCAGAACAGACTGCAGCAGCAACCAATAGAAAGACTGAGTCAGAACAAGAAAGGCCATTGAGTCTGTGAAGAGCACACAAAGACTTACTGAGCAGTGTTAACATGCGTATTTACTTTTGTTTTATAATGTGGTATTTGTTTCCTTTGTCATATGCAATATCGGTAAGGAATTTGTTTTAAAGGGGAGATGTTGGGTATATAAGCTATCTCTTTAAGAAGGATAGTAAAGACGTTTTTATTTATGGTTCATGGGATCACGAAGGGTCGGACTCGACTTAACGACTGAACAACAACATCTTGCCAGATAAGGCCAGCAGGTGGCGCAGTGGGTTAAACAGCTGAACCATGAGCTGTCGATCGAAAGGTCGGCAGTTCGAATGCGCGACGGGGTGAGCTCTCGTTGCTTGGCCAGCTCCTGCCAACCTAGCAGCTCCAAAGCATGTTAATGTGAGTAGATAAATAGGTACCGCTAATGACCACGGAGGCGTCTTCGGACAACGCTGGCTCTTTGGCTTTGAAAGGGGATGAGCACCACACCCTTAGAGTCGGACACGACTGGACTTAATTGTCAGGGGTCACCTTTACCTTTACCTATCTTGCCAGATGCGCATCGCTAGAGACATCTCACTCCTACCCCTTCCTATGAATTAACTGTTAATGTATAAAGTTGAGACAAACTCCGAAGTACACCTGCAGTTCAACTGATAGAGAATTACATATACACCAAAACATCCAGAGCCTACAGAATATTAAATACAGGCAATCTGGTAGTCCAAAGGACCTCAGACAGGATTTAATGGACCAGAATTCAATAACTCTGAGTAAGATAAATGGACTTCAAAGCAGAATTCCATGTAAAACGTTTACACATCCCTATTACAATCCCTCGGGTACTCTTATCGCCTGTTATTTTTCATTATATTAAAGTTTTATCTGGATTATGTATGAACTTTAAAATAAATACATGCAGACAAATAAATATATGCATGGTGAATCCCACTGCAATATATTCAATATATCCTGCTATTGATACGATTTCTTGCAAAGTGACCAAAATGTAGAATGGCAGATTTCTTTCTGTTTAATTTGTTCCCTCTTTTGTGTGAATATTTTTTTTACAATTAAAAAAAAAAGCTGCCTCCTTTGGCAGCAAGTGAAAAGAGGTCTCCCAGTGTTCTAATTAAAATTGGTTTCTGAAAGGTTAATCTAATAAACTGCAGGATATAAGATTTCATTCTAGTCCTGGGTAGCTATGTGAAATGCAAAAAAACAAAAAAACAAAAACACCCCAGGCCAATGGACCAGGTATGTGGGGGGCTCTCTGCTCCTGCCTTACTTCGAGTGGTTTTCTTCAGCATTTATTTCTTCATTACTTAAAAATGAGGTGGTAGCTGGGTCTCCCTGGCAGTGGCTTGGACAATTGGTATCTAAAATTATCTTTGGAATTGCTCTTCAGGGCACAAAATACATTATAAAGTTAGTGGGACAGCATGTATATACCCTAGATAGCTGTGGTGTACCCCATAACACACCTTTTTGCATGCAGCCTCCCTTCCCTCCAAAAAGTGGACCTCTAACACTTTTACACATTGCGGATTATACCACAGCTACACACATTTTAACAGCAGTATACTGATGAATTTTGTAATGAGAAGAAGCCCTATGAATTTGATAGGGAATCCTCGCCCATCCTCAGCTCTGAGAAAAGATATCCTGTCATTCCCAGTGCATTGTGGGTTAAAAAAAATGTGGCTGGCAGCAGATGGCCATTGGCGCCACCCTCAAAGGCACAGTGCTATATAAAGGGAACCAGTGGCATAGGAAGGGGGGCAGGGGGTGGTCCAAACCCGGGCGGCATGCGGGGGATGTATCAAGGGAGGAAGCAGTTCTCAATTCCCCAAGGAGATGTTCCACAGCTGCAGTGCCACCACTGAGAAGACCCTACTTCTTGCTGCCACCCCCTAGCCTCTGTCAGAGGCAGCGCCCAAAGGACAGCAGTGACGGACGTGGGGAAGGGATGGGGGCAGTGGGCCCCTGGCAGCACGTGGGGGGTGTTGGGCCCCAGGCAGCAGGTGGCCGGAGGGGTGACAAAGCAGCTGGCAGTGGTGCGAGAATCGGGCGACAAGTTTGGTCCTCCCAACCACCCTGCACCTCTGTTCCATGGAAAACCTCCAGCGGCAGTGATGTCACTTCCGGCACCAGGGGGGTCATAGCTCCGACTCTGAAGGACAGCCCCCTCAGACAATCTGAGCGGACTTGCTGGAATATATGGAAGAATTACCCTGGTCCTGAGCTGTTAAGGGCAAAACCAGCACCTTGAATTGGGCCCAGAAATTGGGCCCAGAGGGGTCAGATGGAGCAGGCTTCAAACCACACTTATTGGAATGCTCAGCTCCATTACTTTTTTTTTTAAAGCTCATCTTTTGTCATTCATGTCCAAACTAGTTCTTATATCAGGCTATGTCTTCTTGTATTTCTACCCTGCATGTTCTGCAATGATTCTCTATATCCTTTGGTCTCCCCACCAGAACATCTGTGGCTACAGCTCTGGCAATAAAGAACTGGCTATGCAGGGGAGAGGGGGCATAGGGTAAGTCATGGGACAAGAACCAGAGCAGCCTAGCAAACACCTTCTGTGGCATCCCGGAATCCCTGTCACAAGGGAGGCATCTTTGTTACCTTGATTAAGAAGTGCCCTTTTAAAACAAGGGTACCTTTTAAACACTTTCCTAAGGTCTCAGAATGCCCCATACAAGCTTCCACAAGGAGGCTATTCATCAGAATTTCAGGGTTCTGCTAGGGGGACACTTAACTGGTATGTGGTGCATTTTGTGGACTTTCCCCTAAATCAGAGAAGAATAAAACAATGGGCATCCTCACCTATTTGAATGTTTGACTGGCAACTCTCATTCAGTACCATGTAGCCTGCAAATTATCTGTGCTGTAGCTCAAGGGTATCTCTTCTTCTGCACGCTTTGCTGGACGGGTGACCTAAACTGATAAAATTAAAATTAATAACATATTCAGTTAAAAAGAAACGTGATCGTATTTACTAAAAAGTAAAAATAAAAAAAGAGGCTTACAGCCCTTCCCAAAATACAGCAGGGCTAAAAAGTAAAACAGATCACACTCCTGAATGCAAAACTACATGGACAATTACATGGGGAAAAAATTGTCATATTGGCTGCCCAGTGGCTGGCAGGATCAAGCCACCCATCTGAAAATACAGCTGTCGAATAAAGGCAGATTCTGACCATCAAAACTATATTCAATTACCATGTCTATGCTGTTTCTCGCTTTCTGTAGTTAAGAAGCTATTATTAGGCTTCCTCGCTTTCTCTAAAGCCTTTTCTTTAAAAAAAAAAAAAAAAAACCTCCAAGTAACGCTTCTAGATCACATTCCAAAAAAGTAAACATGAGCTGTGGGCCATTTGATTACTAGTTTTTTCCCAGAACACTCTGTTCTGCCCGGTTTTGCTCTCTTTAATATAAAGCACAGAAGATGGTGAAATGGGTCTCATGAAGCCCAGCTCTAATCTGTCTCCTCATTCCACTGATCATCACGCCACTCACCCAAGCATTTAGAGATGCAGAACAATCAAACAGGGAATGGACAAAACGTTCCTCCCTGAATGTTTCCATGCACGTCTTTGTCCTAGTGGTTAAAACATTGCTTTGCAAGCTTCCCGTCTGCAGCCACCTTCACAGTCATTTTTGCTTTTCCATGCAAGATGAGCATCTGAAATGGGAGGAGAGTTGGCATCTAATATCTTTCAACAGGTGGAGTAAACACTGCTGCAGGATCAGAATGCTTGCCCGCCAAGTAAATGGAAGGCAACATCCCGGATATTGCTTTTATCCCTGTTCTGATTCTATACAGGTCGTTTACTTCAAGATGCGTTTTGCATTCTCTAGAATTTTCCTTGAGGTGCCAAGAAATGTGACAGGGATGGGTCAAGGGCTTCTCTGTGTGTATGTATATATGCATGAAGTTACTTCAAAGCAGTCGCATCGCTAGGACGCGCGTCACCCCAAAGCGGGGGCACGCGTCACCTTTAAGGAAGCGGCTCCGCCCCCGCGCGTGACGTCATATGCAGGAGCAGAGCAACCTGCCCCCGCGCCGTTTTCAGCTCATTTTGGAGCCAAACGGACGTAAGGGCGGGCGGGCGGGCCCAGCTTCAACATCAAAAATGTAAGTGCCGGGGGGACGCGCGTCACCCTTGTGCGTGCGTCGCCCCTGGGCGGCCCGCCCCGCGCGCTTCCCTTTGTCGACGCCCCTGCTTCAAAGGTACCCAGGGGACTGACACAACAGGAACTGAGGTACCTTCGGTATCACCTACTTTCATACAGTCCGGCTCATCCCCTTAGGACAGGACATCTGGCAGAGTCCTGCTAAGAGTTCCACCACCATCTGAAGTAAAGGGGATGGTGGCAAGAAACAGGGCCTTCTCTGCTGTGGCACCACACTTCTGGAACATGCTTCCAGAGGATCTATGATCAGCCTCTTCTGTGGAGCAGTTCCAATGACGCTTAAACATATTTCTATTTTAACTAGTTTTTGACCAATTAATGTTTCTTACCATAACCAAATATGCACTGCAGAGAAACGCTCTTATTCTTTTCCTGTTTGGAGAAGCTGGGCTCCAAAGTGAGACAGAGAGTACATTTGCCAAGGTCAAGCTGCCTTCTTGCCACCTCTTATACCCAAATCATCTACAGACACTAATGGCTCAGTCCTATCCTGAGCCACCTGCACGGTGCAGGGCCGCTGACACAGCAGCTGCTGCAACCTGTGGGCTGGCTGGGGACCAGACCAGCCAGGAGAGCTAAGTGAAGAAAAATTTTACTTACCTCTCCGGCTGTTCTGTGGTCCCCTCTGGGCCTACTCAGACCTACACCAGCTCCTTTGGGCAGAGGGGTCTGGCTCGGTGCAGAGTTGTCTGGCTCAGTCAGTAGAGTAGCCGCCTTGCAAGCCCACAGATCGGTGAATGGCAAGTTCGAGACACGCCGCCAACAAAAAGCTGTGAAAGCCTCTGTGAGGAGAGATAAGAGCTGCCAGCTGCGTCGGTCGAGTGTGGGAGGCGACAGCCAACAAAGAGGCCAGACTGCAAAAGGATACCATCTGGAATGTAGCTGTTCACGAAAGATTGGACATTTATATATTGTTTAAAAAAAAATAGGGGGGTTAGGAAAGCCTGCCCATATACACCGCCTTGGATTAAAGTCAGAGGAGAAATCCAGTGACCAAGAAAGGCGGTATATAAATACTGGCGTCGCTTGAGGTGGGGCAGAACGGTAAGTTCCGCACTGTGCTAACCTCTGTGTACTCCCCGGCACGAGGCGGCCCCGCCCCCTCGCCATCGGAGCCATTCAGTGGGGCGAAGGCAACACGCAGGGAGTCTACTGTGCATTGCCTTCGCCACACTGAATGGCTCCGACAACGAGGGGGCGGGGCCGCCTCGTGCCGGGAAGTAAACGGAGGTTAGCACAGTGCGGAATGTACCGTTCCGCCCCACCTCAAGCGACGCCAGTGTATATAAATACTGTATACTATTATGTTATTTTGCTGATGTAGATCTGTTACGACAAAGGGGAGACGTCCAGTCTGGGAGGATAGGAATTGGCGTCTGCCACTGCCACTGAGATCTTCCCCCACCATGCCCCTGATCTACCCCAAGCCTGGCCCAATCCTTGCCCCAATCTGCCCCACCACCACCTCGACTTCACTGACGTGTGTAGCACTGCTGGGAGTGCACAGCTTCTCACCCTTTGCACTAGCGGCAGTGCTCCACAGACTGACAAAGAGGCTGGACCTCAGGCTGGACCGCCACCATACCACATGGATAGGATTGGGCCATTAAAGTGAGAGACTCAGAGCTGAGGGAGTCAATCAGTCCCACACACAGCAACATGGAGTTTTGTTAAGAACTTTACTGTAACGATGAAAAAAATTGTAGCCATTGTTACACAGGCAGAACAAGAAGGCAGGACAATGAAGCTAATGAGCAGTCTAATGAAAGTATGTGAGAGCAGTCCACATGCTTTTAAACTAGGAACTAAATAGGTAACAGCATCCACTACTGGTGGAGATTAACACATAGGCCCACACCCACTGTTGCTGTACCGATTTAGGTGCCATGCTGTCGCTCTTCCAATAGGTATTCTGTTGGAAGTAGACATGTTACCCACTCGCCATTTAGGTTGCAGCCTGGCACTGGGCTGAACTGGTAGTTGTATAAAAACAATGACTGGCCCACCTATTGGGCACGCCTCCTCAAGATAGAATAGCACTTCACACACATGATATTTTTGCTTGCGTTAGTTTGTTTCCTCATCCACACAGCTGACAGACAGGAACCATTGCTCATCTAGCATGCCCTTAACAATCTAAGTAGTCACCGCCTTGGGTCCCCCCATTGGGGAGAAAAAGCGAGATATAAATTCAATAATAATAATAATAATAATAATAATAACGACAATGATGACGATGATGATGATGATGATGATGTGGGCTTTTCCCAAAGACTAGTAAACTGGTGTCCCAGCTGCATGCCAGCATCTGCCCAACAACACCGCCCAGTCTCCCCATTCACGAATATTTGGTCTACATCTGATGGATGAGAGATTGCCTGCTGCAGGGGCGGATAGCAGCAGTGCTCTTTGCCTTTTGAAAAATCATGCTAGCTGTGCACTTCGGCACAAGAGAGGGATAGTGTACAGCCTTCAAAGTACAATCAAAGCAAGAAGGTGACAAATAGCAGGGTGTTGCTGCAGGAAGAAAGGCAGTTTTGCTAATTGCCACTGTTGTTTTAAAATGCTAGATGAGGGCTTGGCTTTGCAATGGTACAGCGGGGAAACACAGGAAGCCCCATTATCCCCTTAATGAAGGCCACAGTGCAGTACACGATGGCTTCAGTGGGACATACACACGGAACGGATCGTTGGGCTGTGGTCTTAGCCTACCCTTCAGGTGCTATAGAAGTAAGACAGCACTTATTTGCAGTGTTTGATGACATGTTTCCAGTGCTTATGAAGAAAGTGAGAAATTAGCTCCTCTTATCTCGGCATAGGTAGAGACTTACTACATATCCTGGTATGTGCCTTATGTTAGAAAGAGGAGTCGAACGGCCCACAAGTGGCATTACAGACAACATTAGCAGACTGCCCATACATCACCCACTACGCTGCCTTCTCCAGCATTAAATCGTCTCTGCATGGTGGATCAAGGACATACAGTAGGCTGCATTGGGCCCTTAAGACTTGGGACTTAAATAAATCTGACCCAAGTCAATGGAACAGACTGCCAAAATGTACACAGCTGCAACCACACAAGCATGAATCATTTTTGAACATCGCTCTGAATGTCTAAAAGATGCAAATTTGACAGCATGCATACCCTGTACCCAAAATTTTCACATGCACAAGTAAGGACAAGCTTTTTCATGTGCACCTTTTCAAATGTTCAGCATGTCATTCCAGGAAAACGTCTTGAGTAGTGTAACATCCAAAGCTGATCTCAAAGCAGTATTGAAAATTCTTTCTGGCAAACATATATGATTCTTTTCCCTTTGCAGCATTCAGTGTACCTGCTGCTCCTGAGTTTAACAGCATCCTGCTTCCTTGCAGAGAGCAAGGAAGGAAGTGATCATGTAATCAGTAATTCACAGCAGCATTTTTATAACAGGGGCTTTACCCGCCCCCCTTCCAACCAAGTAAAAGGTTCTTTTCTTGCAGGCAGATGGACAGAGCCTGAAGGTCCATGTTTACTAGAGAGAAACCAGATTTGAAAAGTTAACAGCCGGCATGGTATCTGCTTCATTTTTGATCAAAATAAGATCATTATCATTATTTTCTGCCAACTGCCAATCAGTTCTATTAGAAAAAGATGTTTTAATGTTCTCACTGTCATAGCCTGTAACATTCACCACAATATTCGAAGTATAAAATTGCTTCAAGAGAGATCATACAGAATTCCATATCAACAATAATCATAAAAGACAATGTACTTGGGATGGTACAACCAGGTCATCTGTTGGTATTGTTTATGAGTCTCCTTCAAAACTCCAACTTTCATGTTTTCCGGCCATTTTGCCCGAATTGATCACAGTTCTTCTAACCCAGAGTTTAGCAACTGCTTAGCTTCTCTCTTCAAGCTCAACCTAGTCAAGCAACAATGAAAGATTCTGGTAGGCCTCACTCTATAATTCCAGTTTGCACTGACTTTGGCTCAGTTCAGATATAAAGTCAAAAATGATTTGGTGATCAGAAACAGCCCCATGTGCACACGCATTTTCCTCCTGCACTCTTATGTGTCAGAGAGTGACAGGGAGGAGACACACTTGCCAAAGCATAGCATTTAATCTAAATCGAACTTTCTGCATCTCCCTAGGTCCATGTAGTATATACAGTATCAACAGGCCAATCCTATGGGCAGGGTCCACTGCTAGAACTAGTGTTCCAGCAGCAGAACACCCTTTACGGTGTCACAAGCACCGTTGCATTGAAGTGTGTTGCCATGCTGCTCCAGGCTGCAGTCAGAGATGGTGAATGGAACCTCACACATAGCAGCAGCCAGGAGAGGCTCTGCCAGTCCAAGTACATTTGTGGGGGGCGTTTCGTGGGCTGGGGGAGGGCATTCCTGGGTGGACTGGGGGAGGACAGGGGGCATGTGGGAGGGGTATGTCCTGGCATGAACAATGTGCAATGTAACACCGGGATGCTATCCCCCCCCCAAGCTTCCTGACACAGATGTGTGCCATCTCCTCAGATGTGTGCCAGCTGTATAGCTGGCAGAGGTCTGAGGAGACCCATACGTGATGAAAGGGCTTACAGGGAGTAAGGAAAAATATTTTCCCTTAGCTCTCCCAAGCCTCCCAATCTCTCTCTCTCCTTTCTCTCTCTCTCTCTCTCTCTCTCTCTCTCTCTCTCTCACACACACACACACACACATACACACACACACACACCATAACATACAAGAAATCCTCACTTAAAATTGGAAACTTCTTGGAAACTGCAACTTTAAGCGAAACGACTTATAATGAAACCAATTTTACCATAGGCTAATGGGGTTCAAATCCCCGCTCAGCCACGAAGCTTCCTGGGTGACCTTGGGCCAGTCACTATCTCTCAGCCCCACCTACCTCACAGGGTTGTTGTGAGGACAAAAAGGAGGGGGGAATATGTACACCACTCTGAGCTCCTTGGAGGAAGGGTGGTATAAAAATGTGAAAAAAATGTAAACATTCCCATGGCATTTTCCCATCAACTTTAAACGAAATGACTTTAAATGAAACAACTTTAAGTGAAGACTTACTGTACAGCGCTACCTGTTTTGGTGCGCCTGCATGCTATAGTGGAGGGGAGGGTAGGATTGGGCTGCAAGAGTCCTTGGTGGATAGCAGGGAGGCCCTTCCTGGATGACACAGCTTCAGAATACAAGTGGTGGATTTCATGACTGAACTTTCCCCCACATCAAAATCTCCCTGTCTGTGCAAAATTAGTGTATCAGATGGAAGGCTTCAGTTTTTTCCTCATATATTCCTTTCTATGTGCAGAGACTGGGTTTTCTTAAATGCAATCCCCAACTCCACATGATTCCCAGGTGATCCCCAACCTGCAGTTGGAAGTGACGCAGTCACAGGAGTCACACCAAGTGATAATTTTGAACATGTTGTTGGACTCAGAGCTGGCTGGCTCGAGAAGCATTCTCCACCTTGCCTGACCAAGACATTCTGCCTTCCCTCCTACCTTCTGGTGGGGAATAGTGAACAGAAATGCAAACTGAGGCCAAGGCATTCTGGCAAGAAGGTTTCTCCTGTAGCTCTGTGTGCTAATCACTCCTTCGCTCCCTCCCTCCAAGCTGTTTCAAGAAGCATGAAGGAGAGAGAGAGAGAGAGAGAGAGAGAGAGAGAGAGAGAGAGAGAGAGAGCGCTGGCAGCTTAATGGAGGACAAAGATTCCCAGCTATAGAAACAGCTACACAGATTAAAAGCAATAGTGAATTAAGTCACAAAAAAGTAATCATGACTTTGTGAATATGTTGTGAGGGCAGTTTGTGATATCCACAGTCCACATCTGCCGCCACAGTTTTTACATGAGTGGTGGGTGCTTGGCATCCTGATGGCACATTTTGGAAACATGCTATGATATGTGGAGATTCTGAAGGTCCCATGGCAAAATGCAATTAACTGAATGCTCCATCTGAGGCAAAATAGACACAGTACGATGTGTCTCTGCTCAACCCACTTTAGGACCACATCCACTGGTGGTGGCACGAGGGACAAGTTATGACCATGGCTTTGCCAGGATCCAGGTTTACAGTTGTCAACCTTCCAGGATTGGCCTGGAGTCTCCAGGAATCAATGTCCAGGTGACTACTGAAAGCAATCCTGGAGATTTTAACAGGGCCTCTAGGAATTTCCAATATTACATCATGCTGGAAAAAAATCTCAGAGATAACTTCAGTCCGGGTTCGCAACCTGATCCAGGTTGCCAAAAAAAATGTTGGGCCTTCTAGAAAATAAGCTACCACATCCACTCTCCCCCAGTCCAGGTATGCCACTGGACCAGCAAACCTGTGACACATTTCCCACATCCCAGCCATATAACAAAGCAGAGCCCATCCCTTTAGACGGGAGTATTACACAGTGATTTTTCCTGTCTCTGCTAGTGATTGCCATTAACATGAATTGCTGCAGGGAAATTCACTTCATGATGGCCCTGATTCATGTGATAAGTTCTGTTTCATAGCCACGTGGTGAGAAACTCTCTATGCTGATGCTAAGTCCCATGGTGAAAACAGTGTCTAGACTGGGTCTCACAGATCAGTGTATGAGACAATACTCCATTTTCTGCTGTGGCCGTTGCAACTATGTCTTGTTCCCTTGAATGTGTGAAGCCATTGTCAGGTCAGATATTGCTCTTTCTTCTACATCACTTTGCTGTGTAACAAAATGGAAGCAGGTTGAGATGCAACTGAAAAGGATCATCTGTGACCAGGTCTCCATGATGACAGCTTCATACAATCAAGTAATGCCATGATGGCTGCAGTTTAACATGTGAAGGGGGGGGGGACGACAAACCAGCAAGTGCTACTGCGCAAACCAATCAGAGAAATTAGCTTTCAGTTCATCAGAAATAGGAGGCTGCATTTGAAGGGAACCTGCCATTGCAAGCAAAAAGCAGGTGAATTAACCCTGCATTTTTTTCAAAAAAGAAAAAAGAAAAAGAAAAAGAGAGTCAATTTTGATGAGCTCAAAATTGCAGCAGAGCTTTTTAATATTTCCTGAGGTCCTAATCAAAGAAGAATCTTAACTAGTCCCACGGGGAAATGTAAGATGAAAGGAGCTGACATTGATGCCCACACTACCTTTCCTCTACAGTGCTACTCTTTGGGTTTTTTTTTTTTTCTAGTGTGCATGTTACTAAAAATATCCTTGCGAGTCAGAATTACTGGTGGGTTATTAATGCAAAGGCGCAAACAAAAATGCGTAGAGACACACACACTTACACACGCACACGCACACAGAGTCCATCGCAGAACACACAATACCTTTAAAATTTAACATCTATTAAATTAAAATCAAGAAAATTGACACGGATCGGGTGAAAAAAGATAGAGCACCTCTCACTTATGCCAACTAAAAATAAGAATTATTAATGAAGCCCGGCTTTCTTCCGCTGTGCACATTAATTATTTATGATAATAATACTCCGCACTGCCATATTAAAAGACTTTTCTTCTCCCGGCTTCCCGGAAAGCTCCATCTTCGGAAACCTTCAACACGTAAAAGCCCACAAAAGAATGCATTTCTTTCAGTGTATTTATTATACTGGAAGATGAATATAGACTTGGGTTATTAAACTGGAATGAAAAACACATCTTATTAAAAACTTACATGGTGATTTTTATTCTCACTAGTTTCATATAAACTTAATGATGCAGACTGCATTTTTATGCTCATCTATTTTAAAATGGTGCCTGGAGCAAGGGGGGGGGGGGGGAAAGCTTCCATTAATGCCAGTTTGGTATTTCAAATACAATTTGATGTAATTTACGTCAAATATATGTGAACAGAGAAGGATAATTTTGGGAGCTGTTTCTGGCTTTAGATATAGGTTAGCTCGTAGCAGCAATTCATTAACCTGCGTTTCTGCAGGATGGAACAAAAACACGGAAACACCCTGAATTGCTTTCAGTGAGTCAAGGTAAAAACTGAATATCGACATTCAAACCTTTTTTTTTTATTGGAATGTTCAGACTATATTATGTAAATTTTGGATTAACTAAATCCTAGTTAATCCTAGTTAGCTAAATTCTAGTTAGCAGGGAAGCAGTGGTGGGAGAAAAGTCTGCCTTTCTCTCCTGCTCGTGGGCTTCCCAAAGCTAGCTAGTGCACCACTGTGGAAAACATAATGCTGGACTAGATGGGCTTTGGTCTCATCCAGCAGGGCTTATCTTAAGTTCTTAATGCAGCCCAATGCTATCCTCAGTCAGCCTGCAGGGCACAGCGGAACTGATGCAGCCTCCACTGCATCCTGCAGGCTGGAGAATATGGTGCAATGGAGAGGTAAGTTAAAAAAATTCCCACATACCTAATCTGCTACACCATAGTCTCCAATGAGTCGACTCGGATCTCTGCCAGCTCTTTGGCAAGCCTGAGTAGATCCAAGGCTGGGCAGGGTGCACAGGATATTGGTGATGCCATTCCCGCCACTGACATCCACCCCCTGCCCTCCCCCGACACGCCTCCCCCTCCCTGCCCACAGCCCACCCACCCCTATGCCAATTCACCTCCTCCGGCAGTGGCTGGGTGCTCCGGTGACATGCTCGTACAGTCACAGCACCAACAGAATTGGCCTTCCGCTGATGGAATGCTCATTCCATCAGCAGAAGGTGCCCATAGAATTGGGCTGTTAGGGCCCAATCCTATCCAACTTTCCAGCACCAGTGCAGCTGCAATGCAGCCCTGAACTAAGGGAACAAACATTCTCTTACCTTGAAGATGTCTCCGTGACTGCCCCCCTCACCACAGGATGCAGCGCACACCCCGTTGGCATGGCTGCACCGGTGCTGGAAAGTTGGATAGGATTGGGCTGTTCATGTGTTATACTACCCATTTAATATACGGCCATAGTCAAAGTTATGAGTAATTGAGTCCACTTTCAATTAGTGCAGGGGTGCACAACTTGGAAGTAGGCGGGGGCCGAAATGAATAGGCCCAACTTCTCCGGGGCTGCACGGGGGCGTGTCACTCCCTCAGGAAGTGACATCACAGGGGGCGTGTCCAGGAACCGTGATGTCACTTTCTGGACAGGGGGCATGTCCATGGGCCGGAAAATATCCCAAAAAATATTTGTATAAATAAATATACAATAAATAAAAATAGAATATACACAGCAAGCCACTTTGTGTGTGTGTGTGTGTGTGTGTGTGTGTGTGTGTGTGTGTGTGTGTGTGTGAGATTATCCAGGAAAAGGAGGGGTGGAAATGAGCGGGATATTACAGGGAGAGAGATGAAAATTAAAAATATATATATACTTAAAAAATATAAAGTCTTCTTTTTTAAAAAATCGTAGATTAAATCCTTCACAGTTTCCAACAGTGTATCCAAGTTCGAGAGCGATTTAAAAAAACAAACAAACCAGACTTGCAGTGCCCTCCCCCCCAGATCAAGCAGGCTGAGAGAGTTTCCTCCCTGGAGCTACTGCATGCTGCTAGGAGAGAGCGGCGCGGAAGCCCCCATCAAGCGACCCCCTCCTCAAAGTAGCCTCCTTCTGCCTTTCTCCAACAACGCCAGCAGCAGCGGGGGGGGGGGAGAGACCAAGACAACGGAGGGGACGCTGCTGCACGACGTAAGCCCCTCACCAAATTAGTTTTTAAAACAAAAACAATTAAATGAAATCTCCCTCACACACACAGGGGCAGGCGCGCGCGCACATACATACACACACTCACACGGACTCCAGCAGCCTCAGAGGAAAGTATTTACTTTACTCAATACAACAAATCTCCCACGACTGCACCAAGAAAAAGCCAACCTCTCTCCATCTGCATTTCTATTAACCTCTGCATTTCAACCTCTCTCCATCTGCATTTCTCCATCTGCATTTCTATTAACTGCATTTCGGCAGTGCAGCAGCAGCGCAGCAGCGACTTTTCACCTTTTCGACTCTCCAGCTTTTCTCACCCCCCCCCCCCCGCTCTCTCGGCGTGCAAGTCCAGGGACGGGAGGGAAGGCACCAACCGCGCCGCCCTCCCTGCAACATTTCCGCGGCTTCTCTCCTGCCTCTTCCTCCTCACGCTGCTGCCCAAATAAACATCGCCCAGGAAGGAGGAGGGAGGAGCAAGGGGAGTTTGCTCAAAGTCCAGCCGCTCCGCGGGAGGGGGGGCACTAACAACAGGACGAATCTCTCTCTTCAAGCAACCACTGACACCCCGAGGTGGGAGAGAGAGAGAGGAGAGCAGGAAACGGCCCCGGGAGAGGGGAAGGAGAGAGAGAGAGAGAGAAAGGAAGCTCAAGAGAGGAGCTCCCCTCCCGCAGCGGGCGGGCAGGCAGGCAGGCGGGCAGGCGGATGCACGTCGGATCCAGGACTCCTTCCTTCGCGCGGCTCATTCGGCTCCCTTCCTTCCCGCGCACGGCTCATTCGGCTCTTGGCTGAACGCCAGGAGACACAGCTGATTGGCGGTGATCAAAGCGCCGCCTGGAGTCTCCTGGCGTTTGGCCAGGAGCCGAATGAGCCGCGTCAGGAGCAGAATGCGCGTCAAAAGACAAGAGCGGACACGGAGGATTTCTCGTGGCCCGCGAAGAACTTGGGGATCCCCGATTTCTTCGCGGGCCACGGGAAATCGTCTGGGGGTGCGCATGCGGCCCACGGGCCGTATGTTGTGCACCCCTGAATTAGTGAATGCTTGGAGGATCTACATTATAGTTATGCAGAGCAGGGAGGAAAATGTATTAAATAAGAAATAATAATGGTTGATGCTGTTACATACTGTTACTTATTAAATACTGTGGCCCTGGTCCATAGAAAATTAGTCATGCTAAAGTGCCATTGAAATAATGAGATTTACCTTGTTCCATTGATTTCAATGAGGCTAGAGCAATTGGGTCCTCCATATACATTATTGCAGCTATTCAAATGTGGCACCATACTATGCTTTGCATTATGAAAAAAAGCGTTGGCATGCAGCCCCCTCCCTCATCCACTCATACATGAAATTAGCAACTTCCAGTACTGGTTTGCAATAAACCATACCTTGCCATTTCATCCAGCATGAAACCAGCAAATTACAGTTTGCTCTTGTCTGCAATCCAGGCTTGCAACTCAGGGAACACACAAGCCTAATGGCCCGATCCTATTTAGATGCCGCACTGATGGCACATGTACATCTGCGTGATGTCCGTCATATCCTAAACCTGTTCTGGCAACACTATGCCAATGGCACACCAACACCAGTGCAACAGTCGCCAAATGCCAAGCTTGTCGGTGCAGCTCTTCCTAGTAACACCCCCCCCCCCAGTGTCCATGGAAACACCGACACAGCCCATTATCCATGGAGTAGCATTTTGGTGTTGGCGCATCATCCATGTGTCATTGGTGTGATGTCCAAGGAGCCAATCACTGCATCTAATCAGCCCCAAGACTGGTGGTCAGAGAAGCTCTGCCAGGGTGAACTGAGCAGGGGGTGGGGGCAGATGCAAGTCCAATGAGTGGCCAATGCTGGGGGGGACAACCCCCACCAGCCATTAGGAATGAGCAACACAGCAATAGGCAACAACCTCAACCATGGGGAGATGCCATAAGGACAATACACACACACACACACACACACACACACACACACACACACACACACCACAGCACAAGGATGCCATAGCACCTCCACTTCCTACAGGAGCTACAGTAGCATCAGCAGAAAAGGGGCAAAAGGCCCTGCACCTAGCGTTCAGGCATGCACACACACACACACACTCACACACAGGGAATACTTTTTGGAGCAGTGCAGGGCAAGGGTAGAAAGATAGCTTCCTTGGAAGAGGGCAGCCATGTGAAGCAAACACAGAAGTCTGTTCATGGCAAGGATCTGAGTCTGTGTGGGGACATCCACCAGCCCTTATGCCAAGGGAGGGACTAGATAGAAGAAGTCACAATGAGTAGGCTTACCAGATCTCCAACCGGGACAGAGTGCTAGACCTTTAGGAGAAGGAATGTGGGCAGGTGTAGCTAGTTAAACCTTAGAAAATAATCCTAGGCATGTCTGCTCAGAAGCAAACCCCACTGAACACAATGGGGATTGCTTCTGAGTAGACATGCCTAGGATTGTGCTCTAGGACTTAACAAGCTTCACCTGCCCACATTCCTTCTTCTAAAGCAAGGGTGGGGAACTGGCGGCTCGCGGGCCGGATCCGGCCCCCGGGGCGATCCGGTCCGGCCCCCGCAAGCCTAGACCCGATTCCATTCGGTCCGGCCCACGCGGGCTCGGACCGGAGGCTCCGGAGGCCGCATTCACCTCACCCGACTTTTCAAACCCTCCCGGCTGTTAGAGACAAGCACAGAAACAGCCGGGTTGAGAAGGAGTCGCGCGACTCCTTCTCAACCCGGCTGTTCTGCACATGTCTCTAACAGCCGGGAGGGTTTGAAAAGAGCCAGGCGAGGTGAGCGCGGCCCCGCACGCGCTCACCTCGCCCGACTCCTTCGCAAACCCTCCCGGCTGTTAGAGACATGCGCAGAACGCATGTCTCTAACAGCCGGGAGGGTTTGAAAAGAGCGGGGCGAGGTGAGCGCGCGTGGCCGCCTCCGCCGCGGCGGTGGCTGAAGAGAAGGTAAGTAGGAGAGCGATGGGGGTGGGCGCTTGCCGGGTGGGTGGGTGAGAGGGAGGGAGGGAGAGCCAGCAGTGGGTGGGTGGGAGGGAGCGAGCAAGCGGTGGGTGGGAGAGCGGTGGGTGGGAGGGAGGTAAATTCGTGTGGGGGGTAAATTTGCGGGGGGGCCCCAAAAAATCGGCCTGACGGCCAGCCCGCAACAAGTTTTCCCTATGGGAAAATGGCCCCCCAACGCAAATAGGTTCCCCACCCCTGTTCTAAAGGTCTAGCACTCTGTCCCGGTGGGAGATCTGGTAAGCCTAAATGAGAGCCAGAACATCACTCAGGCAAACAGCATTCAGCACTCAGTGAGATATTCAGGGTGCTGGTAGCTCACTGTACAAAGACACAGATTGGGAGCCAGGCAACAGGGGTTCTAGCCCAGCCTTGCCCTAACCAGCAAGGCATTCACCTTTTGAAACACCCATGGCAGGGACAGAAGAAGAGGGGGAGGCACATCTAGAACCCACACCAACCTCTCCACGCAGCCACAGTAACCCAATCCCCGCCGCCGCCACCACACACACACAATAGATGCAGTGCATGCTGTTTTGGTGCAACTGCATGCTATGGTGGGGGAAAGAATAAGATTGGGCTGTTAGGGATCCTACCTCAGAAGGATTAGATCCTGGATATAAGACGGAGGGGGGGGGAAGGAGCTGCTAAGCATTCATAGGCGAATACCTCCCTCCTTTTCTCCTTCCCCTCTTGCTTAGGGCATGTGATTGCCACCCAGCTTGTTCTAAGCCCCGCTACTCCTTTGTTTTACTGTTGCCTGACCTATTATATCTGCATATACATAGATTAATGAGCAGTAAACAATGAGAAATGCATGGGAAATGTGCATCTCTAGATATACAAAATGGGATTTGATGGGTAACTCTTCCCAAAAGGTGTGGTTTACAGACTTCAATCTAGAGAACTTCTAGGAACTAGTAGAGTTCTACCTCACCTGTTGTGTTAGGGACAGGGCTGCAGAGTTCGGCCGCACTTGAAATCTAGGTAAGAAGGTAGGGCTCCATTTAGGGTAATGGGGGCAGAAGTAAAAGTGGAGGTGGGTGGTGGCCTCCCCAAACATTTTCACTTTTCTTCAGGTTGACTGCTCCTGGAGAGTCATAAGGTTAGGGTTGGATCAGGGTTAGGGTTGGATCAGGGAGACTTTTCCTGCTGCTGGGCTTAGGCTGGAAGCTTTCCCTCACTGAGGTCTCTCTCAGTACTTCTTCAGCTTTCTGCATAGTCTTACCTCCAGTCCTTTCCTTCTCTCTCAGCCCTTATTCTTTGCAGGCAGCATTCCACTTCTCCTGTCCCTTTCTGCAACTTAAAACTCTCTGTTTGCTTGAGAAGGAACCAAAAACTCAACTGATCATTTTCAGAAAACAGGTGACAGCTGAAGAACTGTAACAGGGACACATTGTAGAGGCCACTTACACCTTCCTAGTCATACCATCTGTTTAAGTTTATCTGCCATGGAAATTTCTATGGCTGTTACTGCTACCTCAGTAACTTGGAGCCATTACTCGGCAGCAGCCATGTTGTTGGTTTGATATCAGAGTAGGAGGGATCCAGACTCCAGTACAGAATGGATGGTGTTTCCTTGGGCCTGGAAAGATGGCCTGTGGGCTTGTGGCATCTTGAGTTGCAGATTGTGTGAATTCACTTAAAATCTTCCATAGCATCCATCGTTCCATCCTTCCGTGTACTAGAAAGAGCAAAGGAGAAATGGAATTCCTGCTAGCACAGGGCCTGATTTTAGCTTACAAGATGAAAGAATGAATAGAGTCTCAGAGAATGTATACTTTGTGAGTGAAGATGCTCTTTGATCAATAGGATAAGAATCTTCAAAAATGCCTGGCAGAAATAAAATCTATAGCTACACAAAATCCCAAGCCCCTTTGATTTAAGATTTACTGCTACTAAACACTGTTAAGGGGAAAAAGCACAATGGATCGGATCCTCTGCTGGTACAAAGCAGTCCAGCATTAGTTCCGTTGGCTGGGACCTGTATTTATACAAACTGCATTATTGCAGCCAAATGTTCCAGGTTTCGCCAATCTCACACATCTGTTGCACTGCATAACTGATTGGCCGGAACAAATGACAGCAGAACAAGTGACCCCCAAAACTGGCTACAAATATTATATGTATATATGAGAAAAGAGGTTCAACAATTATTGTCAAGTTGATAGTTGTCCATGAAACGTATGCATCTGATTTTTCTCAGTTTCTAGCTAGCACCTTTTCTCATTTTGTATGGTGCAAATAGGGAAATAATATCTCATTTGTATCTAGTACTAGAGCCCTGGTTATACTGTACGAGTCCTCATTATTCCCGTTCACAGTGAGACACTCCATGCACACACACCTTATCAATGTAAGCATATCTCCAAACACTCTGCATGTTTCTTTAATGGCAGCTATATTGTGCCTTCACTCTGCATTTCAGCTTCGCAAAACAAAAAACAAACCCTTGTCCGCAAACATAAGCACAGCATCGGAATGCTTCTTGGGGGGATTCCAAGTGAATTCTGAATATAAAAACCTAACCTCAAGCTGTCTTCTTTTTGCTGTCACATCTTACAAATTGAGCTTGAGGAGAGGAAGAGAGGAGAGTGGTGGACTTGGAACACCTCCTGTCCGCTGTCCTCCTGTCCACTTCCTCTTTCTGCTCTGTCAGGCAGCAGCGGGAGCAGCAGCAGACTGTCTGTCTGTCTGTCTGTCTGTCTGCTGCTGCCTGACAGAGCAGAAAGAGAAAGTGGACAGGAGGACAGTGGCGAGGAGGTGTTCCAAGTCCACCACTCTCCTCTCTTCCTCAGGTGGAATGGGCAGGCACTCTCATGCTGCTGCCTTAGAATGTGCTCTCATACTACCCTCTGAGGCAACCACCTCAGTACACCTCATTATGAGGCCAGTCCAGCTATCACTGATCCCAGATATGATCCAAAGCTTCAACATCCACACGAATGGCCTAATCTTACCCTGTGGCATTTCTGAGGTTGGGGCCCGACCGTAAGTCGAGCCCCGTCCTAGTACCGCGTTCAGGAACCGGAGCGAGGAGGCCCCGCCCCCCTCGCCGACGGAGCCATTCGCGCAGCGAAGCCGAACGGGCAGGAGACTCCCTGCCCGTTCGGCTTTGCTGCGCAAATGGCTCCGTCGGCGAGGGGGCGGGGCCTCCTCGCTCTGGTTCCTGAACGCGGTACTAGGACAGGGCACGACTTACGGTCGGGCCGCAACCTCAGAAACGCCACTGATCTTACCCCCCACTGGTGTGCAGGATGCAGGGTTGCTGGTGCAGCAGCCGCTGTAACCTTCGTCCCAGCAGGGGACCAGGCTGGCTGGGAGAGGTAAATAAAGAAAAAAAGTACTTCTCCAGTCATTGCCTGGTCCCCTATGGACCTACTCAGATCTACACTCTTTTGCTGGTGTAGATCTGTTAAGCTGAAGGGGGGGCACGTGTCAGGCCTAGGTCAAGAGTATAGGATTCGGTGGCCACCAGTGCCGCCGAGATCCACCCCATCCCACTCCCAATCTACTCCCATCCCGACCCAATCTCGTCCCCAAGCTGCCCCCAGCAAAACTGTGCCAGTGGCCAGATTCCATGGTGCTGTTGGTGGTGTGTGGCCTGCCAGGCCTTGCACCAGCAGTAGTGCTTCACAAACCGGCAGAGAGGCTGCTGCGACGGCAGACCGTGCAATATGCCGGTGGAACTTGGTGTTCATCAGCCTACCGCGCAGACAGGATTGGGCTGTACGTTTAGCTGAAAACTAGAAATAGAACAGAGTTCATGCACTCTTCAACCTAAATTCCTTGACCATATCATTCAGTGGTTTCATGTTGATGTTAAATAGTATGAGAGACAAGATGAAACCTTGCAGCATCCCCAGAGGGGTACCCAGGCTCCCCAGCAACTGAGGCGGAAAAGCCCGCCGCCCCATTATGCAAATTAAGTAAGTAATTTGCATAATGAGTTTTCGGGTTTTTTAAAAGTTTTTTCGCGGTTTTTCCGCAAATTTAAAGTGTAAAACAGGGATTTTCAAAGGATTTTCAAAGCGTGTGTGTGCTTTGCGGCCACTTATCTGATCTCCAGGACATTCCTCCAGCAGGCTGGCAGCAGCAGCGACGATCGCAAACCTGCCGGACTCGGAGTTTGCTTGCGCATGCCCAGTCCATCCTTGCTAACTCCCTGGGTTTGCGCATGCGTAAACTCCGGAAACTCCTGCGCCAGGGCACACAGCCTCTCCCTGCTCCGGGCGCAGGAGTTTCTGGAGTTTACGCATGCGCAAACTCAGGGAGTTAGCAAGGACGGACTAGGCATGCGCAAGCAAACTCGGCAGGTTTGCGATCGTCGCTGCTGCTGCCAGCCTGCTGGAGGAATGTCCTGGAGATCAGATAAGTGGCCGCAAAGCACACACACGCTTTGAAAATCCCTGTTTTACACTTTAAATTTGCGGAAAAACCGCGAATAAATATTCAAATTAAAGGATTCCCGCGCCCCACTCCCGAGCCTCTCCGCCCCTCCCAGAGCCTCTCCGCCCTGACGCGCTGGGGCCCACCACCCCACCGCCCCATGTCAGCGGACGCCTCTGAGCATCCCACAGGCCAATGGCTAGCATCACCTTTTGGATCTATCCACTAAGGACTGGAACAACCTCAAAGAGTTCCTTGTATCCCCGTCCCAGAAGAATATAGTTTATTGAAAGCCACTGAGAGGTCCAGGAGAGTCAACAAGGTCACAATCCTCCCCTCCATCTCCCAGTGCAGGTCATCCATCAGTAGAACCAAGGCAATCTAGGCCCCCAAACCAGTATGATAAGGATCTAGACAGTGTTATCCAGAAAAAATGAAGCTCTAGCCCCAATCCCCATCCTGATCCTTCCCGAAACATCCCTGAATGCCCCCCGCTGACTTACCTGGGCGCTCCATTGGAGTGCACCCAGGGCTGCCATCCATTCAGGTACACGCTAATGGATAGGATTGGACTGATAAGGATCCACAGTTTTCAAGTTTGCTTCCTGTGTAAGAAATTTTTCATGTTCTTTTTTGTCAGCTTGCTGCACATACATGTGCTATTCCAGTCACTGAAACATAGATTGGGCACATATTGAACCAGTCACAAGACTGAATAGTTCTTCTCACCAACTCAATTTGGCTGGGGGAAAAAAGGAATTAAACTGAGGGAAGAAAAAAAAGCCCCTCCAAAATGAAAGTATGAAGCAGTACTCTTAAGACTTGGTTCAGTAGAATTCTTTTTAGGAAATTGTTTGTCGGTGTTTTTTTCCATAGGAAGGTTACCATATATTCCATTAAAGCTAAAATTTCTCATTATTCTACTGGCTTATTACTGGTACATTATTATACTGAATGGAAATCTACTGGCTCTTGGTTTCTGACATTTCTTGATACTATACAACATATGCTGTGTGATATGCCTGGAGTGACGTGTCCTTCTGGGATTTAAAACATGGCTCCCATGTCCACCCTGCTTCCTAGCCACTATGATTTAGTAGAAGGCTAGTTCTGCTGTCAGATCCAGTAATTTGAGACTCATCTTACAGCGAAGTATATATGCTGATGAAAAGCTGCTTTAGCAGCAAAGAGACTGCTAATTGTTTGATTATACAGGTCTTCACATTAATGAAGCACTATTCCATGGATTTGGAGCATGGCGTGCAACCAAATTACCACCCCAGCACTCAAGCTGTGAAATCTGATTATTCATTAGCCAGTCAGTGAGTGGTACAAACATCTTTTTTTTTTCCCCAAACCATCAAATGAAAGCGACTGGTTTTTTTTAAATTCCAACCCCCTCCTGTTAATAAGAGTATTAGGTTTTAGATATTTTTAATCTTTTTTTAAAAAAGTGACAGTAGCCTACTCAAGAGCATTAAGAAATAGCACATTAGAGGAAACGACACAAGGAGTAGTATTTTTCCCCCTAAACTTCTAACATCATTTATTCTCCATGTTTGCTTTGTCTCTCCTGCCCCCCAAGGCCTTTCCCTCCTTAAGATCATCATTGCTTACCTACTGTGGCCCATTTTATGAACTGAGAGACATCTATATCCTCACCAAACTGACAAACAGCAATTGGCTTTAAACAAAACAAAACACCGAATCAAAGTAAGGACAGCTCATACTGTGTCTTCCTCTACAAGACTGACTGGGTCCAAGATAAATGAGTCTCTAAAAGTCATTCAGAGCTTTTTTGTTTTTAATTACTTTATAAATCTTGTTCTTTTAGCTGGGAAAATATCACAAATTCCCTTTCCACCTAGTGTAAATAGTGAGTCATTTTGCAGAGAGTAATTGGAAAAGAACAGCCAGTGTTATCCCTTCCCCCTGCACCCACCTCCCTGACATATTTCTGTGCCAATGGAGCATAGACATCCCCAACCTGAGGGAGATTCCCACTCCAGCTACTCTGTTTATACAGTAAATGTATCTGGGACCAGTTACAAAATGAGACGAGTAGAAATCTTTCCTCACATAGAGAAGAGGTACTCCTGACATCGCCAGCAAATGGGATTATCTGTAATGAGATTACACACAAAGAGATTAAGATGTGAACTGAGGCTCCTCGGAGATACAGAAGAGGCTCTGGAGACAACAGAGAAATGAGGTGTCAGGAGCGGAAGGTGGAATTGCTTCCTTGAGAAGATTTTTCACAATAATGATAATGATCTAACCATGATAATGGCACCCTTCATCTAGGGAGGAGCCCCCAAGAGCGATGTGAGTTTATGTATGCACATCTTTTATTCTTCCATCACTGAATGGTACCCACCTCTGCGTGGAAGACAAGAGTCGATCACCAGTGGGAATCATCATTAGGTAGAACATTAGGAGGGAACATTCATGATGAATGCCTCAGAAAAATAGACAAGCACCAGGGATGGAATGAGAGAAAATCAGAATGAAGTCTCATTCCAGACATGAGTTCATCATATCATTAGCACATTCAGAGGATTTCTTAACCAGCCAGATGACATTTTGTTAAGTCAATTTTTTAAAAAAAGAATAATACTGTATATCTTTTTTTTTGGGGGGGGGGAGAAGGTTCAGCCATTGCACTAGTACTCCAAAAGAAGAGCTGTATAAGCAAATTAGAAGAAAAAGTACTAATGATATAATAAACTGCAGTTCCTACATACATAACATGGAAAGTGTGTCCCACTAATTTTTGTGCAACTTTTTTTCATCTTTGGGAGCTACAATATTTATTTATTTATTTATATACCGCCTTTCTCCGTTTTTACACCTCATTCAAGGCGGTTTACACAGGCAGGCTAATCAAAACCACCATTTTTCAATGGGGTTTTAAAGGTCAAAACCAGCACCTTGAATTGGGCCTGGAAATAAATTGGCAGCCAGTGCAGCCAACCGGAGCAACGGCCCAACAGAGTCATACCGCCTACCTCCAGCAATCACACGGGCCACCACATTCTACGCTAACTGCAGTTTCCAAACTGTCTTCAAGGGCAGCCCCATGTAGAGCATGTTACAATAGTCTAACCTTGATGTCACCATGGCATGGGTCACCATGCCTAGACCTGCACAATCTAGGTACAGTCACAGCTGGTGCACCAGCCGAAGCTGGTCAAAGGCCCCACTGGCTACAGCTGCCACCTGGGACTCCAGGAATAGCTACAAATCCAGGCAGACCACCAAGCTGCAGACCCGCTCTTTCAAAGGGAGTGCAACCCCATTCACAGCAGGATGATACTCTAGCACCTGCATCGTGAACTTCCAGACCAAGATAACGTTTGTCTGAGTTTAATCTTTAGCCCTCATCCAGGTCCCAACCACCTCCAGGCAGCGCTCCAGGACTCCAACAGCCACCGTGGTATCTGGTGGAAAGGAGAGATAGTTAGGTGTCAGCATACTGATGGCACCCCAAATCCCTGGATGATATCTCCCAGTGGTTTCATGTAGATGTTAACTACATCTTAACTTGCTTTTGGTTTTGTCTGTGCAAAACCACCTGCAAGATAGCTGTTTTCAGGACACAACTGCTATTCAAAGCAATATTAAATGTTTTTAAACAGTCCCCTCCACTAACCCTTTTCAACTGAAAATATTAACATGCAGATGAAGACCACCTGACTCTACAATGGATCATTTTTATGAGTTTGGCTAATTTAAAAAAAAAATCTAAGTTCTTGAAAATTATCAGCAGTTCACATGTCAGAAACTGGTCTGTGATGAGCCAGAGAGAAAATTCAGTGTGAATGATCTCATCTTCACCATAGCTAAGTTCTGAAATGTTATTATTTACTTAATAAAATTTTCGTATTCCAAAAAACAATCCTATTAGTTTAACAAAAGGTTGAAAAATTACGTTTCCTGCAACTTCAGTGACTATAGAGGACTATGCCGACAGTGTCTATTTATCATCTGTTTCCATGTGTTCATGAGACAATGGTAGGTTTTCTTTTTTTTCCCCAGTTACTGCTTTGGCTAAAGTGCAGAGGAGCACTCTAGAATGTATTTAGAGCATAAAGGAACCATTTCAAATCACACAGAGAAGTAAATGGTGGTCTCTGTATTTGTGGAAAAAGGAAGGACTAGACAATGTTAGGATTACAGCAAAAGGAAGGAGCATGCATGGCAAAATCTCCTGTGTTTGTTGATCATATTTTTTCTAGTAGTAATAACAACAACAACAACGATATTATTATTATTATTATTATTAATAATAATAATAATAATAATAATAATAATAGTTATTGCTGCTGTGATTATATAGTGCCATCGATTACATGGCATTTTATAGAATTGAACCAGCAGGAAAGACAGGCTCACGCCCCAGTGAGTGGCTACTCTAAATAGGAAGACACCAGAGGAAGGTGAAGGGAGAGGGGGACAAAGGCAAGGAATGAATTTGAGCTAACAGTGAGAAGTACTTAGGCTTGTACTAATAACAGCTGCACATGCTTCAAGCAGGACATGAAGGCAATACTCTGGTGTTCCCTTCTGTTGCTCCCCCTCCCCCTGCAAGCAACTGGTATTCAGTACCCTTTGAGCACGGAAGCTCCATTTTGCTATCATGGCATCAAAACCAGTGACCATCAATACTGGTTGGCTGTGACAGTGACTTCTATAAATTAGTGTTGTGTTGTGTAAGAAATGCTTCCTTTTCTTTTCTTGTATCTCCTGTCAATCAATTTCATTGCATGAACCTGAGTTCTAGTATTACTGCAGAATGAAGAAAAAACATATCTCTATGGGCTATATCCTATATACCTTGCACAATTCTTTACACCCTCAATTGTCTTATTTTTTAAAAAAAGTTCTAGCCTTTCTTCAGGTTTCTGTTTCTCAGTGCTTGCCTTCTGCACTGTTCATTCAATCACCTTTTTTCTGGGTTCCTTTAGCTTCCCCGTGTCCAGCGACCGCTTCCTAGTCTTCTGTCTACCCATCAAAGCTATTTCTGACTGTGTGAGTTTTTAATCCCAGTCAAACTGACAACTTTCCTTTCTTCGGAGCAGTGGGACTGTCAACATTCTGACAACTTTGTTTCCTGAGTACCTGGACTGTTTGTGAACAACATTCTGGGTCATCACACTAACTCAATTAGCTAATCGCCATTAGAAGCATCACCAGCACAATGCTGCCTGGGAGCAGCACTGACTCCACTAGACTTGCATCCGCCAAGCCCCAAGGAGAGTCCACTCTTGGCCGCCAAGGCCACTACCAGAGTCACTTTGGCGACTGAGCAGCCTGCTGCCAAGAAGCCTGCCACCAGCTCCATGTGTGGCTGATGCTGCAGCCACTGAACAAGCCGCAGTCGGATCCTGCCAAAGCTGCCACTACTTGCACCTCTCCAGAGGCTCCTAATGCAAACTCCTTTATTGCTGTGGAGGACAAGATCTGAGTCGGAAAGGGGGTGGAGTTGCACACGCGCATAAGACAGGCCCCAGTTCAAACGTTTCAGCCAGAGCAGTTGTGACAGAATGCAAGGGCTCTGGGTCTACAGCAACAGAGAGACAACAACCTAAGGAAGCCATCTTGTGGAGAGGTGGGCATGGAAATGGAAGTTTTCCCTCTCATACCTGCACTGGGGCAACGAGAGAAGGCTCTCCAGCTGAGGTCAACAGACCCTCCTGTGTGGAAGGAGGGGGATGACTGACATTCAGCAGGGGTAGTTCTGTGAGTACAATGGGGAGGTTCCCCCTTCTAACCTGAGCTAAGGCACATGGGAACCCCCACAATACAGTGTAGGTTGTACAGTCACCATAATATTCTTGCTAAACACACTTAATAGAGAGGAGCAGCCCCATCTTACTTAACTTCCCATGTAGCGATGCAGCAGGGCCAGCATGGGCTATCCTGCATCCTGCATGGGAAAAATGGCTGCTGGAGGACTCCGCTATGGGGCAACTCAAACCTTCATGAGCTTGATAGCTGGCATTGCCCTATGTTGCCCTATATAGCTTGAAGTCCACGTTGCCGGATCAGGCCCAGGAGGGGGGATAGGATGTGGCGTGTACCAGCGTGTACCCACCCCCTCTCAGGCCCGATCTGCTCACCTCCCACCCCCATCGCCGCCCAACCCCTGCCCCATTACACCCCCTCCCTGCCGTACCCCTGCCCTTCCCCCGCTCCGCCCTGCCCCCCTCGTGCCACTTGGCGTGAAACTCACCTCCAGCCCACGCTGCTCCTTCTGCCAGCACGTGCATGCCGGTGCAGGCCTCCAGACCAGCGCTGGCAAGTGATGTTTTCCCATTATATGTTTTTTTTATTAATATAATACAAAAAACAAAACAATACATAATATTTCAAAAGATTATAGCAAGTGTGAAGCAGCGTATCCTACTAGCATACCACTCTCTATTTTCTACTTATACTATCCAACTCAGCCAAATATATCAACAACACTCTATTCGTCAAATCCACATACCGTCACGTCATTCTTCTCTCTCACACATAAAAAGTCAATAAGTGGTTTCTAATTGTTCACAAACAGATTTACTGACTTCTCTTTAATCAAGTGATATGCCGTTGCAAAGCGCTTTACGGCGCTTTTGCGATGGCAAGCACCGGCGCAGCATGCGCTGTGCTGGTGCTGAGGGTGAGCAGGATTGTGCCATAAACCCCATTAAATGAAGCCGTGCTTACTTCTGAGTAAACATGATCATTTTGCACATCAAATCAATTTCAAGTCTGTCTTACTTAAATCAAACAATAATTTGCCTCTTACAAAGGCAGCTTCAAGATCAAAGCAGAGAGTGTAAAACCACCCTTCAATTGCCTTCTTTCTTTTACTGGAAGTCTTGAGAACAGTTTTATAAGCTTGGCCCCAGGTGCACTTTAATGTCCAGAGGATGAGTAAAGGAGTGTTTACCAATTAAAATCACAAAGCTCCTTTGAAAGGCACTGTCCGCAAATCGCAGCTCGCTTGACTTCTTCGGGATCGCCCAGAGCCCCATCCTCACATGACACAATTGTATGAAGCTCTTAAGTGACTCCGACCTTTTTCTAACTTCCCCGAAGCTGCCATCCTGAAATGTTTAGGGGTATATGGAGTGGGGCTTTTAGTCCTCCTCTCTCCCCAATAAAGTAGCTCTCCGCCATGTATCATAAACAACCCGAAACAGTCTCAACTTTCAAAACTGGCTTGTCAAACAGCAAAAGGGAAATATGGCTGTTAGGAAATGAAGAGAGCTCCAGCTCTATGCATGATGCTGGTCACATCATGGTGCTCCAGAATGCAGCCTCAGTTATTCTCTTCCTAGCAAAATGCTTGTTGCTTATTTATTTTGGTGAGTGTGGGCTTCAGTATTGCAAGGAACCCTGAGAAGGGCTGCGTGTCTCTGCACACCTTTTCCACAGCATCCAATGGTGCCTCCTTTTGAGATCTCTAACAGTGGCCACACTATGCCAAGGTTGGAAGGCAGGTTTTGCCTTCACTGCAACAGCATGCTCAAATCCTGCACTTTGCTTTCCTTTTCAAAGTGAATGCTGATTGTTCACTTCTGTGGGCAAGGCCAGCTTTAAGCCAATTGGACCAATTGCTCCCAATTGGGCCCCATGTCTAAGGGGGCCCTGTGGTAGGGTAATCTACTCTAGTCTTGTCAAATACACACAACACCACATTGCAACATTTTATTTTAACAGTATCATGTGATGAACGGTGCAATCCTGCATAAGGATATGTGGCTCGCCTAAACACGACTTCGCCAAATGCAGTTGGGCAGTCCATCCTGCCCTGCAGCAAATCACCCAGGGGCGAGGGGGTGGACCCAGACCACCCAATAGCCACAGAAAGGGCAGGGTTAAGAACATAAGAAGAGCCCTGCTGGATCAGGCCAAAGGCCCATCTAGTCCAGCTTCCTGTATCACACAGTGGCCCCACCAGATGCCTCAGGGAGCACAAGACAACAAGATACTTGTATCCTGTCGCCACTCCCTTGCACCTGGCACAGAGAAAACCTACTCCTACAACCAGGAGGTTGCTTATCCCCATCATGGCTTGTAAGCTGTGATGGACTTTTCCTCCATAAATCTGTCCAATCCCCTTTTAAAGGCATCCAGGCCAGGTGCCATCACCACCTCCTGTGGCAAGGAGTTCCACAGATGAATTACACGCTGGGTAAAGAAATATTTTCTTTTGTCCATTCTAACTCTCCCTCCACTCAATTTTAGTGGATGTTCCCTAGTTCTAGTGTTGTGTGACAGGGAAAAGAACTTCTCTCTATCCACTCTCTCCATCCCATGCATAATTTTATACGTCTCAATCATGTCCCCCCCTCAGCCGCCTTTTTTCTAGACTGAAGAGCCCCAAACGCTGTAGCCTATCCTCATAAGGTAAATGCCCCAGCCCACTAATCATTTTGGTCGCTCTCCTCTGCACCTTTTCCAGTTCCACTATATCCTTTTTGAGATGCGGCGACCAGAACTGGATGCAATACTCCAGATGCGGCCTTACCATCGATTTGTACAACGGCATAATAATATTGGCCGTCTTATTATCAATCCCTTTTTAAATGATCCCAAGCATGGAATTGACCTTCTTCACAGCCGCCACACATTGGGTCGACACTTTCATCGACCTGTCCACCAGTACCCCAAGATTTCTCTCCTGATCCATCACAGACAGCTCAGAACCCATGAGCATGTATGTGAAGTTTTGATTTCTTGCCCCAATATGCATCACTTTACACTTACTTACATTGAAGTGCATCTGCCATTTTGCTGCCCATTCTCCCAGTTTGGAGAGGTCCTTCTGGAGCTCTTCACAATCCCTGCTGGTCTTCACCACCTGGAAAAGTTTAGTGTTATCCACAAACTTGGCCACCTCACTGCTTATCCCAACTCCAGGTCATTTATGAACAAGTTGAAAAGCACCGGTCCCAAGACCGATCCTTGGGGCACACCGCTTTTCCCCTCTCGCCATTGTGAAAATTGCCCATTGACTCCCACTCGCTGTTTCCTAGTCTTCAACCAGTTGGAAGGGGAAGGGCTCCTACAAAACCAAGAGACTATAAAAACACCATCTTTGGCTAGTGATGAGGGTGGCCAGGTGGCAAGGTTGAGAGGAACAGGAGCAAGGCAGTTCCTTGCCTCTAGCTTCACCATTCCCAAGGAGGCAACAAGCCCCTGCAAGGCAAAAACTCCCTTCCTACCCTGGACTCTGAGGCCTAGGTAGCATCCCAGGTAGGAGAGGAACAACCCCCTTCCTCAGAGGCGTTTCTACGGTAGGGACAGTACCGTAAGTTGCACCCCGTCCTAGTCCCCATTTACAAACCGGAACGAGGAGGCCCCAACCCCTCGCTGTTGGAGCCATTCCGCATGGCGAAGGCGACGGGCAGGAGACTCCCTGCCCATTGCCTTCACCACACGGAATGGCTCTGACGGCGAGGGGGCGGAGCCTCTTCGTTCCGGTTTGTAAACGGGGACTAGGACGGGGCGCAACTAACGGTACCGCCCCTACCGTAGAAATGCCTCTGCCCTTCCTGACCCATCTGGAGCACCAAGGGCTTGGAGGGGCCCCACTGGAGGGGACACTAATCTCTCAAACTATAACAAAGCGGACCCTGTGGAGTGGTGGCCCGTACATTGGTCAGAATATTGGAGGCTGGCTCTTAAACACAGAGATAGTGGGGAAGGGCAGCTGTAGCTCAGTGGTAGATCATCTGTTTTGCATAAGAAGATCCCAGATTCAATCCCTGACATCTCTGGGTAGTAGGGCTGGGGAGACACCCCTGTCTGAAATCCTGGAGAACCACTGCCAGCCTGTGTTGACAATACTGAACTTGACGGACCAGTGGCCTGGCTCAGGATAAGGCAGCTTCCTTGTGTTTCCCATGAACACAGCACACCTGGTAGTAGCTAATTCTCTTCCTAAAACAACAAGGTTACCAGTTTCAATACAGAAAAGGGCTCCTGTATCTTTAGTAATTGCAGAAGGGAGAATTTCAGCAGGCCAAGATTCTTGCATGCATCATACTACTGCTGTGGTGGATGAAGCTGAAGCTGCAATTGTATAAATTCTCCCATTTATAGAGTAATTAAAGGCCGCAGTTGCTCAGTGCCATCACAATCCTTGATAACAACATCAACCCAAATGAAAACATATATAGGTCTTTGTTTTCAAGGAATTGTTTTTATTATGAAAGAGGAGAAGCAAATCCATGAACGATAAACAAAGAACCGCAGACAATGTCTGCAAAATTATTTTACCAGATGTTTAGCCAGCCTTTACTGCTTTGTTTTATATTTACATCTATTGCTTGAATGGCAGCCTAGAAATTGCTGCATACTTTGAATGGGTCTACTTTTTTTCAAAGTGATTTTGGTGCTAATTGAAATTTTCGCAAAATGAAGGGCTGTGTTTGCAGAACAAGTTACCATAGTAAATACTTCCTTATATTCCTTGACATCGACATGCCTCAGGCAGCAATCCTATTGAGTACTCTGAAAAAAATGCTTTGTGATTCCATTCACAAGGACATATGAAATAATTTTTTAAATCTCTGAGCTGGTTCATTTCTTGGTTCCACAAATTGCTACAGGAGTTCATGTTATGGTATGCAAGGTTACTATGAAGAAATGAAGCGGAGGTAGAATTGCGTTTGTGGCATATTACAAAAGATCTGTCACATGGAAACACGTCATTGTACGCTGATCATCAATATACTGCATGAAAAACATGTAGATTTCAGGCACACTTAATGCTATATGATACTCAGCAGCCCTTTCGAGACATGGGGCCTGTCTGTCTGCACTATACCACCCACTGGCCCTGCCCACCGTGTGATGCGGGGTGTGAACATGCACAGCCCACACCATACACTGTTGTTCTGCTTCACATAATTGTGTGGGAGCAGAACATCTGAACCTCCCCATTGTGTGATACAAATACTATTTTAAATATGGGCACCCTATTGTCGAGGAGGAAGGGCGACGTATAAACCTTTTAAATAAAATAAATAAATAGTATTTTATATTCTGTAATATGAAACAGTTTGGACATTCAACCCCACCAGCAGCACCATAGAATTGTGTGTCACTCAGCCGCCGCCGCCCCCCCCCCCCCGTCTCTCTGACCAGCCCCTCCTCTGGAACAGAACTGTTCAGATTTTTGCTTGTTCTGTTCCAAAACTGCTTCTGATCGACTCCAGCTAAACTCCAGGCCTGATCTGGGCCAAGGTAGTGCCCGAAGCAGTGTCCAAATTCTATCCCCCTTTTGTGAGGGCACAGGTAAGCTCACGGACCCTGCCTCTTCCTCAGCTGCTCTCCACGTCTTTAAAACTGGCTGGACAGGGAGGATCTTGGGAGTTCAATGAGGGCACAGAAGAGGAGAGAGGAGGCAGAGAAAGGAAGCAATCGTCTTCCTGATTGCTGGCGAACTATCAGGAACAAGATCACAGCAACCAGAGGGAGCAGGTGGTGGGCACAGCATGTATAAAAAGGTAAAGGTGACCCCTGACAATTAAGTCCAGTCGTGTCCAACTCTAGGGTGTGGTGCTCATCCCCATTTCAAAGCCGAAGAGCCAGCGTTGTCCGAAGACGCCTCCGTGGTCATGTGGCCGGCATGACTCTCCTTGCCGCAGCACGTAGCATGCAGCTGGAACACGGGTATACAGCATGTATACCCCCCACCAATTTGCTGCCTCCCCCAGCCTGCCACGAAGCAGACAATTTGGCCCACTTTATTGCTGGGCTGCCCCAGCTAATCTCACACAATCATACAAGAACTGATGGATAATATGGAAAATAGATACAAGGAAATAGGTTTACATAAACATCCTCAAGCAAGCATGATCTGCAATTTTAGCCTCAATGTTTTCATCATGGTAGTGGCTTGCATTCCAGGCTAGGTGTATCTGAACAACCAAGGACAGATAAAGTATCCCTTTGCCCTCACCTCCATTGCTTAGAGACTCTGGTCACAAAAGCCAACCAAGCAGCATTCTTCTTGTCCTTGAAAGAGAAGGGACTGGTTGTTCCAGGCTCACTGCAGTCTGAAAGTGTGTTTGCCCATCCAAAACATAGTGACTATCATTCCATAGTGGGGTTACCCCTCAAGGTTTGTCTCTGTCCTTTCACAAAATCTCAATTGCCATTTTACTGCCCATTCACTCAATTTGGAAACATGTTTTTGGAGCTCTGAGAAGAGCTATTTCAGTTTTCACCATCCTGCATACCTTACAGCACAATTCTGTCTAAGCAGAAACCAGCGGAGTGGCTGCTCCGCAAGTCTAGGGCATGTTTGCAGCACCCAGAGAGTAAGCTGTGCCAGCGGAGAGGCTTGCACTGCTCCTCTGGCGCTGCAGACAACAGGAATGAAGCAGCAGAGAGGTAAGTCCCCGCCGGGCGGCGGAGGGGTGGGGGGAGAGCGCAGAGGCAGAATTTGCGTGGAGCTGCTCCGGGTGCGGGCACGGGCACGGGCGCGCGCAGTCAGCGGGGGGCGTACTTACCCTCGCGCTTCGGCCATCTTTGTTTCGGCCCGCCCACCCTCTCTGGAGCCCGTTTGGCTCCGAAATGAGACCAAAACCGGCGGGGGGCGTCGACGTGACGTCACGCAGGCCCCGACCTTGCTCCGGGTGCCGGGAGGGCTTCCGTCATTTCTGATAGGGTGTTCCAGGGGAGTGGGATTGGAGGACTGGGCCCTGGAAGGGAGGCCTTCTCTGCCATATCCTATCCTCCTTTCTGGGCCTGTTGGGTCTTACATGGGTGTCTCAAATGTATGCCAGCAAAATTGCTGGCATGTTACTCTGGGTAAAGGGACAAACATCCCTTTAGCCTAAGGAGGCCCCCGGGCAGGCCCAATCCTGCGTGTGCGCTGCCGCATCCTGCTAGACCGGATTGGGCTGTTAATATAAAAGCAGCCCTATCTTATGGCTGAAAAGCAGCCGTAATGTGCTGGATGCCAGCGCAAGCTGCCAGCATGCTGGCGGACCTCGGAAGGCCCGTCAGAGCAGGTAAACCTGGAGCAGTGGGTGAACGGGGAGGGTGTGGGTGGGGAAGGTGTGGAACAGGGCAGGGGAAGGACGGAACAGGGAGGAGATGGGGCGGGGATGGATGAATCAGGCCTGGGAGGGGGGCAGGTTCGGTTACAGCACACGCCGAATCTAAACCCCCTTTCCAGGCCTGATCCGCCTGCTTGGATCAACTCGAATTTGCGCCAGTTTGCTTCTGGGACTTTTCTGACACTTGTACACATGCAGTTCAGCTGACCTTCACAGCTTTAAAGGTTACATATTTATAAGGAAGGAAAGTTGAGATTCATAGGATACCAATGAATTGTTTGGTATCAATTTCTACTGTTCCCCAAGACAATCAGAGAAATGCAGGATGGGATGGCTAGTGTATTCCTGTTTAACATACATATGGAAATAAAGAAGATGCTGAATGAATCTGTCTCCTGCCCCTTTCCCCCATAACCAGCACAATGCTTTCAAACCAGGGAAATATGGGCAGCCAGCCTTACTATATCTTAAGAGCAGGTCAGTGATGTTTTGCTGCTTGAAGATTCTGGATCAAAGATCTAATCCAGGGGTTCTCAACCTTTGGAGGCCCAGGTACCCCCTATCACGGTCTAATTTTTTGAAGTACCCCTGCTAATTAATTGGATTAATCAATTAATTAATTAGGTAATTAATCATTAAATAAAAAGTACTAAACATTTTAAATGTGAAAAATGTCTTATTTAACTCTCTCTCTCTCTCTCTCTCTCTCTCTCTCTCTCTCTCTCTCTCTCTCTCTCGTGTGTGTGTGTGTGTGTGTGTGTGTCACACACATACACACATGCAAGGATCTCTTTTTTCTCCGTCACACTTCCCAAAATCAGCTCTTCCCTCAGGGCCGCTGCAGACCGCACGAATTTCGGCGCGTCTCAGACGCCCGAGGAGCTTTGTTGAGCTGTGCTGAGGTGTCTGGTTACCATAGCAGAAGCGAGCGGATGAGATGCGATCTGCCGATTGCCGGCATGGTCGAAAATGTTCCTGGCCCATGTTTGAGGGGCTACTGCAGCCACCAATCAGATGAGAGGGGGAGGAGAGTGGCTATCTTCCAATCGGAAGTTAACTTTAGTGTTAGCCAATCGCCATGGAGGTTATTTCCAACTAACAGGACAAAAGGGGGGACTATTTGCGGGAAGACACTCCTACAGACAAGCTCAGAGCACAGAGGAGAACGGCCAGCCTCGCTCGCTCGCTCGCTCGCCTCGGCGTGCAGTCTGTCACGGCCCTCATCCCACCAAAGTAAATTTTCCAAAGTACAAAAATAAGCCCAAATCCAAAATCAGAGAGACAGAAGGGCTCCGAAAATAATTAATACTTAAAATCCATGTTAATTTACGCTTAATTAGCGGCTGATGGGGCAGATAAGGGGCAGGGCTTGGCGTACCCCCAGCAAGAGGTCCGTGTACCCCTAGGGGTACCCGTACCACAGGTTGAGAACCCCTAATCTAATGTGTTTTATGAGGCTGTTAGCAACATTTAGTAGATTCTGGGTGCAATGCACACATGCGTGTGCGCACACACAACTTCTTCACATCTGATGATCTTTGAAACTAAAAATAAAACCAAAGGCAAAATCCAACCTTATTAAAATCAGTGTGATTTATTATTACCTTATTAACACAACGAGAAAGGGTTTTATTCTACAGTGTTCTAAATGATCAAAAGAAGATGGTTGCTTTTTAGTTAAAGGGAATAGTCTAGTATCTTATAAGGAACTGTCAAGAGGGTATGCTTACAATACATTATCATAGGCAATATTGGCCTTATTATATTGGCCTTTTTAATCAATTGTAATCGTAAGGTGACCCACCAGTGTTTGTTTTAATTGTTTTAATTACCATATTTTTATTGTTTTATTATATTGTATATGTTAACATGTTTTTAATCTTGTAAGCCGCCTTGATTGCCCTGTCGGGAGAAAGGCGGGGTAAAAAGTCTTTAAATTAAATAAATAAATAAGTCAATACATATATGGATCTCAAGGCAGAAACAGCCTGAAGAAGATACTGCTTTGGGACCAGTGAAGGAAGCTATAAGCCATATTTCTTCTGAAATGCCAGAAGTGAGGTCTGAACCTTTCAAGGTTTTTGTCCTTCAAATCTGGTGGTAATTTTAATCTATTTCCCACCTTTCCTTTCCTATAGGTTTTGCAATAAGTAGCTCCTTAGAATTCTAGAGGGAGCCTGTCTGGGCCCTATGTCCTCCCAATTTTCATTAACTCTAATTCCATTATTACCTGTCCTTAAGTGACCCCAGCTTCCCCCTGTTTTCCTGTTTGCTCCCATAGGAAATTAATTGCTGTCTCTAGCTTTAACCCATCTGTCTCTGTGAGCCCTGAGGCAGAAAGATGGTGTTAATATTGTTTCCCCTTGCCATCACTAACCTCAATCTCCCACACTCTCTTAGAAGTTCTTGTTTGTTTGTTTGTTTGTTTGTTTGTTTGTTTGTTTGTTTGTTACAGAGTTGTTGTTAGAAATGTTCTATTGTGTTATAGTTCTCATATTAGCTCTGACATGCTTTGTTCTTATCTGAGAAGTCCAACTTCGGACAATTTCACAAGCAACACGAGCAACTTGATCCTGTGCATCATGTTTACTCAGAAGCAAGTCTCTCTAAGATGGGGCTTTCTCTGAAATAATTGTGCACCAAATTGCAATGTTAAAAACATTCACTTGAGCCTCCCTTGCACTTCTGTACCATGTAGAAGAAGTGCTGCTATTATGGGAGAACGTTTGGAAGCTAAATTGAACGGATGCTGCAGCCATTAAATCTTCAACCGGGACAGAGTGCTAGACCTTTAGGAGAAGGAATGTAGGCAGGTGTAGCTTGTTAAACCTTAGAGCACAATCCTAGGCATGTCTACTCAGAAGCAAGCCCTATTGTGTTCAGTGGGGCTTGCTTCTGAGTAGACATGCCTAGGATTGTGCTCTAAGGTTTAACAAGCTATACCTGCCCACATTCCTTCTCCTAAAGGTCTAGCACTCTGTCCCGGTTGGAGATCTGGTAAACCTAATTAAAGCCAATTTATGCCTCGTGCATGAAAATACATTTCATCTATGTCATTTATCAGGTCTTCACTCATATGCTTTTCATGGGATTGCAGAAATCATTTTTAATGGCATACCACCTGATCTTCCAGTTAACGATTAAAACTTTCTGTCCACATTTTTTCATGTCCTCTCTTTAACGGCCTTTATTTTCTTTTTCAGTTTCAAAATAGCCAAATATCAGAGACAACCATCAACTGGAAGATCAGCTGTTTCAGCTGTACAGAAGTATCCAAGAGCTCCCAGGCACCAGGGCCTGGGAAATAAAGTTTCCAAAACTGTCTGCATCTCTCCCTTGTCAGCAGTAGAGAACAGTAGAGCCCTCTGATTGGACTGTGGATTAAATGGCAGGGCAATAACATTTTATTTCTGCCCAGTACCCAACTAATGAGAATGCCTAGCGCTGAACAGAAATAAACTCAGAAGAAAACGAAGAAGAGAAAAAAGAGGGGTAGGGGTGGGGGAATAAACCCTTCCTTTAGCTTTGCATCTCTGACAAACAGCTGAGGTAATAAACAGAGAGTTTTATGGCCTAATTGCATTTTAATCAATTTGAGCTCTGAACTACATTGGAGAGGCTGCTAGCTTATATTAGAATCATGTATGGTTTTATTACACCAAATTCCTTCTATTAATAGGTTTGCTATAACTAAGCCACCCGGGGCTACCATTAGCATGGCCTCAGTTTACCCTGCAGAGACTTGCCAGGGAGGAAAAACAAATCCGGACAATATTAGGAAGACATGCTCATCAAATGAGCCAATCATAAAAACCGACTGCCATGACCCCACCCACTTAAGAAAGTTGCAGGGGGAACCAGTACATGAGTTCTAAGGTGAAAATGCTTGCCCAAGTATCCATCTCCCCATAAAAACCTAGCAAGGAGCATTTAGTTTGAGCCAGCACTTACCAAGACTCAGCTCAGAAACTTCTTTCAGTGCCAACAGTAATCACTGGACCATGCAAGATAAAAGTAGTTCTCACCATGTGCAGGAGGGTTTCTCTCTCATGATTGACAGAGCACCCCATGCAGCTGGGATATTTGGGGGGGGGGTAGGTCATGGTCCATGGAGATATCCAGGCAAGCTTGAGCCACAACACCACTCTGTATCCTCAACTTAGAAGGTGACAGGGATACAGGAAGCAATAAACCTTTGATTTTTTTTCCCATATATAGAAATTATTTACATAATTGCGAGCTACTTGCTCATAGATTCTGCAAGAACTTTCAAGATTTCTGGGTATAATTTGGAGTTTAGAGAATTCCATCTACGATTCCATATAGTCTCCAACTGTAGACAGTTATAACCCTCTGGGAAGGTCATGGGAAGGGCTTGATGGAGTTAGCTCTGCCTGCCCTTGTTGTTTGCTCCAAGATCTGATCATCAGAGCTATTTCAGGTCCAGACATGGAAGTTCCATTAAGTTATCACAATGAGAGTTCTGTTGTAGTACAAGAATCTGAAGCTATCTAATGAAATTGAGCAATGGTAGCTTCTTGGGTGCAATCCTATCAGAAAGTTAGGCTGGTGCAGCCTAGGATGTCACAAACATGCTGTAAGGCACATTTGCGGCACTCGGAGAGTAGACAGTGCCAGTGCCAAGGCCTGCGCCACCCACCCACTGAAGATCGTAGGACACGGTGCCGTGGAGGAGGTAAGGCCCGCTCCACGTGGTGCAGGGACGGGGGGAGGGCAGGGAGGGGGTGTAACGGGGTGGGGGAGGGTGGGGTGGGTGGATCGAGCTGGGGAGGGGGAGGGACCAGTGATGTGCTGTATCCTATCCCCCTCCCAGGCCCTTTCTCCCAACATGGGACTGCTAAAGAACCAAACCGAGTAGCCCCATTGTGGCGACTGGAGGTTTACCCGGGGTAAGTGGACAGCTAGGCCCTTCCCCAGATAGGATACAGCATGGGCCACACGGCCCACACTGCTCAGCCTATGCCAGGGGATGATAGGTTTGGGCTGTCAGAATAGTCCAAAACACATCCTTCTTCACGCAATGCATCATTCAGTGCTACACTGGCCACTAGCTTAGATATTGCAAAGAAAGGACTAACCAGGAAGATCGGTTTATTCATGGCTATCAGCTATGATAATAATGCTATGTGCATTTATATACCATTTTAGACTGTTCAGATAACTTCATATACTTTCAGCCCAATCCTATTGGGCTTTAACACTGGCAGAATGTGCGTTCCACCAGCGTTAACTGCCTTGTGGCAGTCACAAAAGGCACTCCAACAGTGCGTGGAGGCACGCGCTGCTGGAGTGCTGGGAGGAAGGCTGCCACCGCACTGTGCATGGCAGTGGCCCCGTCAGGACCCGCCAAGGCAGGTAAGTTGGCAGGAGCAGCAGTGTCGCCAGAAGGGTTGCAGAGCAGCAAGCCACAAGAGCAGCTGCATTGCGCCGTGTAAGCATCCCCTCCCACCCACCGTTGGAGCCATTTGGGACAGATGATGGCAACACGCAGGAGACTCCAGGAATAGCTCCAATGGTAAGTGGGAGGGGCTGCTTACACAGTACGTTGCACCGTCTCTCGTGACTTACTGCTCCACACCTCCTCTGGAGATGCTGATGGGCAGGAGAGGTGGGACAGGGTGGGAGCGTGGGCTTAATGGGGACGGGGGAGGAAAGAACGAGATGGCAACAGGGGCAGGGGGAGGGCAGTACAAGCAGGCAACAGAGGCGGGGGATGGGCAGATCAGCTCTGGGAAGGGGGTGAGTTCAACAGCAGCAGTGGTCTCACCAAATCCTAGCCCCCTTCCTGGACCCAATCCTGTTACACACGAACCTGCGCCAGCAATTTTGCTAGTGCAGGTCCGAGTAGACCCCTCCACGCTGCAGAGGCTTGCCCCCAGGTAAGGGAATGAATGTTCTTTTACCCAGAGGAGACCTCTGCGACTCTTCCCCCCTCCACCGCAGAATGCAGTGGTAGCTATTTTGGAATCGCTGCTTCGGCGGGGGAGGGGGACTAAAGGACTGGGCTGCTAGTCTCAATGGTCTCTACAACAGCCCCATAAGCTAAGTCTGATCTGTGGTCCTCATATTGTAGATGGAGGAAGTACGCAATAGTAGATGCCACCTATTGAATTCATGGCTAAGGTGAAATTTGAAGCAGGCTCTTCCTAGTTCACAGCTCCTCTTCTTAGCCACTATGCTGCATTAACAGTAGCCATTGTCTTTTCATTTCTCTTTCTGTCTCCAATTTCATATATTATTAGGGGTATCAGCTTCATGAAAGTGAGCTTCATCCCACAAAAGAAAAAAAACCCTGCTCATCTTCATATATCTCAGAAAAGAAACCCTAAAATTACATACATGGCTCTCAAATATATATACTCCCTTGGGAAGTACAGGCTGTAAGCTAGATCTGTATTATTTTAAAACCCATAATTGTGTGTGAATGCACATACAGTACTTCCTGCCATGCCTGTTGTTCAGTCTTCAGATGAACACAGCCAAAAAGCAGCATGGCGCTATGGCAATTATTGGACATAGATCAACGCACATTTGTACACTTTACCATACAAAGCGCATAGGAAACTTCTCAGTGTCTAAACTGGCAGCTGATTGAAATTTCCCCTCCACTTTCCCTAAGGTCTGAGGTGTGGGATTCATGAGCCAGGGTCTCAGTTAGAACAGGTGTCTATCGCTGTGTAAACAGCAATTAGGCCCAAATTTCAGACTTTTTTTTTCCAAATCCCTATCTGAGGAAAAGCCCAGGAATAAATAGTTGCTGTAACGGCCAGGGGTATTGTGTAGCATTATAGCCTCCAGCTGGGCTATTACATACTATAGACGGGTGAAGAATACAAGCACCTGACAGATGTGTTCTGTTAGCTTCATTAGGAAAGAAACAAAGAAACTCCTCAATTAATAGCAGTGGAGCCAAAGGGAGGGGGTGGGAGGAATCATAGCCTGTTATTTAAACAGAGTCAGGGAGCTTTTCACTGGTGGCTTAATATGGTTCATTAATAAAAACAGCTTTCTGAATGCCCAGTTTAAGTCAAAAGAAATCACTAGCATTTTTCCCCCAGAAAAGGAAGGGCAAAATGACAAACTACAGTTGTTACATTCATGTCATGTCGGGGAGAGAGCGGAGGGGGGAGGAGAGGAAGGGCGGCCCATCTCAAGGACCCCTAAACTGTAAAGGCTGGTTGTTTTTTGCAGTGAGGGAAAGAACAGTCCTTAGAAGCTGCAGAGGTCACATTGCGATCTTAGCTGAATGGCTTTCTGGGGTTATATAACAATTTTCGAAGTCTTGACCAAGAAGCTTTCACTGCAGTCGACAGGAACAATGATTTACAAAGTGCTGAAAAGGAACTCTTATTATAATGGAAATAAAATCTGTCCATCGAGCCAGATGATATTTTTCTATTATGATGATTCCTGTTTCAAGAATTTGAAACCTTGGTAAAAATCATGTTGACTGTAGCTCTGGTGTATTGCTTTAGAACAATAGCCTTTACCAAAAATGGTGCATTATCAAGACATATGTACAGGCAGAATGTATTTTTCACCGCATATATTATGTATGCCCGCAAATACATAATACAGCCACTGCACATTTTTTTTTATTAAAGAAAACCAAGTTAGATAATAAATACAGAATGGATGCTTTTGTTCTTTTCTAAATATGATACTGGGAAAAATAATAACCAAAAGAAAACGAAGAAAACCAATTCCAAATGTGATATAATTCTAAAACTGCAGAGCTTATTGCTACATCACTGAGCTATGAAGTCCCCTGTTACCTTTTTGAATGAGAGAATGTATGTGAGTCTGTTCCGATCTTGTGCATTTCGAAATAAAAGGTGGCACCAAAAGCAAATTGCAAGCAGGAAGGATGTGCAATGACTTTTGTTTTTAAACTGTACCTAGAAATTGATAAAATGCAATGGATAACTGGTAGAATTAGGCTGGAGGTAGCAATTGTTTTGTTTCGTTTTTCAGATCACCAAAGGTGTTTTGAAAGTGGGATTGTTGTTCATGATGTGTATACTCATTTCATGTTTGCCTCCAGTAAACAGGCTTTGCAGGTTTTTGCAATGTTAAAAACCTGCAAACCTGTAGGACCAGAGGTAACAGTAGGACAAAGGAAATATATGTGTGTAGTACCATGGAAGCCAAACCATTTTCAGGTCTCATGGCAATCCTATGCATGTTTCCTTAGAAGTAAATCCTGTTGTTTTCAGTGGAGCTTACTTCCAGGTAACTGTGCATAGGATTACAACCTTAGAAATTGTTTTCAAGCTTACAATCCACTTTCCAAATGGCAAGATCCCACACCACTGCAAAAAGTACGAATGCAGGGCCCATCATGGGGTTTTTACCACCCAGTAGTCACACTCCCTCCTGACCAGGCAATATATGGTTCCTGTATTCATATGCTGAATGCAGTAAGTGCTGCTAACGGTAAGTATGAATGAGATCTAAGATGCACTGAAGTTACATAACTGGGCTACTGTATATCATCAGTGCTTATGAGATAAATAATAAGCTTAGTAACGCATAAACAGATGAGATACATTTAGCAAATGAGCCATGCCACCCACCACAGAGGAAGACAAGAATGCCCCTCCATGTCCCAATGATGGACATTTATTAGCTGCGCAATCCTGTATAGAAAAGTGCTGGGGGACCGCGCGCTCTCCCGGCGCTGGGTGCCGTAAACTCACCGTAAAGTGCGTTTACATCTCCCAGAGAGTAAGGGCCTCTGGTGCTGAGGCCCACTGGGCAAGGTAAGCCCTGCACTAGCTGGTGCAGGGGCGGAGGGAGGGTGGCCATTGGCCGAAACGGGCGGCAAGGGAGGGCGGCCATTGGCCGAAACGGGCAGGGAGAGGGTGGGGATATTGGTGGTGAGCTCCACCGATATCCCAAGCCCTTTTCTGGCCCGGTGCGGCCTTACACGCCGGGCTCGAATGTATGCCAGCTCCAGAGCTGGCGTACATTCGAGTAGGCTCATAGGGCCTCAGGCCGCTTGCATTTGGGAAGGGGACAAACACCCCCTTCCCTTGAGGTGCTCCCGGGCTGCCCTGGGGCAACCCAGGAACAGGATAGGATACCACGGCTGGCTCTTTAGGCCGGCCAGGTATCTTTGCACAGGATTGGGCTGTAGATCAGATCTGGGCAGTTGATTCAGCACTGACGGCCTTAATGAAACATATCAAGAGATGAAATATTCCATTCAGTTCAGATTAATATTTCATCCAGCTGTGGCCATCTCCAGTGGTTTAGAGATGAGTTGTCACCAAATTCTGCCTAAAGCAAAATTCAAGGGGAATTTAAAAGTTTCTGTGTGACAAAGCAGCTAAGGAATTTTGAGAGAAGCGATGCATTTTGATTAAGAGTAACAGTACAGTATTGCTCAGGGTGGCGCTATGCACACCCTTGGTTTGCCTCGTTTTCCACCCCCTTTCCTTCCTCCGCATGTGTAGTCACCCATTTATAATGTGGGAATATACTCTGCAGGAAGATGTTATGTAATAATAGGAAATAAATAGAATAGATATACCATATATAGTATTTCGTGGAATCAGGTACAAAAACAACAGGACAGTTATAAAGTTTTTAAAGGACTTAACTGCCAGGGCTCAGCAGGACCTGAAGCCTGGTTTGAGGTTGAGGGTTCAGCTATGGAGTATGTGTATGTGAAGTAGTAATAATAATAATAATAAAGACAAGTGCATTTGAGCTCGGGCCAAGAGTCATGTTCTCTCCATTGAGGACCACAACATTCCACCAAACATCTCAGTTCTTTCAGATCTTTCAAATTGTTTCTGGGAGGTTTGAATCCCAGGAATGTTGCACTACTACTCTCAGAATCAAATGACAGAGACAGACCCCAGGCATAGGGGGACAGGTGGTTAAAGGGACATCTCCTTACAGCATATCCAGGAGCAGCTCTTAGAACTTTTGGACTGTGCTATAAACCACTGAACCATGAGCTGTCGATCAAAAGGTCGGCAGTTCGAATCCGTGCGACAGCTTCTGCCAACCTAGCAGTTCGAAAGCAAGAAATTACAAGTAGATTAATAGGTACTGCGTCAGCGGGACAGTAACAGCGTTCCATGCGCCTCGGTGTTGAGTCATGCCGGCCACATGACCATGTCTTCGGACAGCGCTAGCTCTTCGGCTTTGAAACGGAGATGAGCACCGCTCCCTAGAGTCGGACACGACTGGACTTAATTGTCAAGGGATACCTTTACCTTTACCTATAATGACTAGACTACACTTCCAGTCCCCACTAGACTCCTTTTTCCTAACGTCCTTGCCCTTTCCCATCTCATCTACCCTCCCCACATCCTAGCCATCTATTTCTCTCTCAGTCTCTGGCAATCATGTTTGACAAAGGACTGTCCCACATCCAGCTCCTCCAACTACACTAGGATCCTACAGGATCTAGCACACCTAGCAGGTGGAAAAGTACAAATGGTTCATTCCAAAAGAATGTTGACTGGGAAAAGATTTGGAGCTATAAACCCCTTTACAATGCTGCTAGTAGTTGGCCTCCTTTAGTTCACTTGCGATATTTATGGGGCATGTTTTGCAGCCTATATAAAGCCTATTTTAGTTCCCAGGGTCTGTTACACCTTCCTCTTTCATCTTTTCATCACCCACACTGCAAATTATTCTAGCTCTATTTCTCTGGTGTATTAAGCGAGTATCTTTGCCAAGTCCCAGTTCTCTGTTTAGATTCTGGCATTGCAGCCTTAGGCCAATTTTATTTCATTTGTATGTGCTGTCAGAGAAATGTCTTTATTCTAAAATGCCTCCTGTATATCAGCACTCAAGTGACCTGATGGAAGTAGGCGGAAAACTCTCTTTTGTTTTTCCTTGCCTGTAGACACACTTTTCCATTTTTTCTTCAGATTGCAAAATTCATATTAAGGGTATGCAAGATCCCCCCCCCCCAAAAAAAACACTTTTGTTGTTAGAATCGCCATTAATTTCATTACTCATTCATTAGTTTTATATTCATTTCATTACTAATTTAGGAATATCAAGAAGCCAGAGAGACATACCCCACCCCTTTACTTTTGTTCTGTACTAATATGTAGGGGAAAAAATAGTGTAAACCACCTTGGGCAACTCCTGATAGGGAGTGGAAAGGCAGGATACAAATATTTTAAACAAATAAATAACTATTCATTGCCTTGCCTCCATAAGTTTTCAGAAGGGGGGGCTTGCATTGTAGCAAGGTCAAGTGGTGGGCTTTTCCCCCTTTTAAAAAACTATGTTTAAAGTATAGAAGGAACATTGCACCTCCTCCCTTCAGAAGACTACCAGACCAGTGACCACCACCTTTCTCCCCCATAATACCCTGGACATTACCCCCAAACCCGACAAATAAACACGCGAGACAGGAGGCTGGAATTAATTGGGTCACTTTATTTACCAATAAAAACCAAAGAAAAAACTGTAACTTTAATTTCTGCAGCAGGGCCCTAAAAAACCCCAAAGCTACCGTGTGGGCACTACGCGGGAACCAGCAGCCGCTAGTAACGTTCCCAGGTGGTCTGGATGACCAACGGGTGTGCTATCTGGCTCCAGGCCTCTTCTAAAAGGACCGAGGCAGCCGGACGGAGATAAAGCAGCTTACGCCAACCTCCAAACTCATCGGCCCCGGCCTCCGAGAGGTGAACCCCATCGCTACGGAAAAGGTGGGGCATCCGGAATCCAATGCCCGGATGCCGGATCACCACCCCACCCATTTCCCGCACCACACGCCCCAGGTAAGCATTGCACTTTTTTCTGGCAAAGTCGACCCGCCGCGGTCTGCGCACCCAACGCCAGACCCGGCGGGGGAGCCAGTTGGACCACAGGATGGTTATTCCCGGGCACCATTGCCTAACCTGCCAGAGATCCCTGCGGATCTGGAGCCTCAAGGATATAGTGGTCCTCTGGCCCAGATCATTCTCTCCCAGATGGACGACTAAAACCTGGGGCGGCGGGTTGGAGAGGAGAAACTCAGCAATGAGGGGTAGGAACTGGGCCCATCGCATCCCTCTTCTGGCGGCCCAGGTCACCCGGGCGACGTCACTCAACCCGAGCTGGGTACCGAAGTCGCCGGTAGCGGCCCTCTTCCTCGCCCAAAAGACGATGGAGTGGCCGCAGAAAAGGACGCTGGCTGGGGCAGGCCGGGGCATATCTGGAAGAAAAGGCAAAAACAAGGAAGATCACCCACCAATACTGAACAAACGCAAACAAGGTGGGCCCCGCAGGGTAGCCACCACGGCAGCCGTGCTGCCATACAGAATGTGGGAACACCGGCGTCCTGGGTCCCGTGAAGCGCCAGACAGGAACACGTTGCCTGCCCGCCGCCCCGGCCACACAGCCACCGCAGTGTGCTGCGCACCACCGTCTGAACGGGGGCAACTAGCGGATATAAGTCTTAAATGCGCCGGAGCGCCACCAACCAATTCTCTGAATGTCTTCCTGAGACATTCCCAGGTTGGCCGCGGCCGTCGCCGCGCCTATGCGGAACGAATGCAGAGAGTAATTCTCGCTGTCGACCCCCATCCACTCCAGTGACCTGAAAAACAATGCACGAAACTGAAACAGCGTTAACGGGCAGCCATCCGCACGGCAAAACAAGGGCCCAGGAGCAGGGCCCCGGACACGCACAAACTCCTCCAGGGCCCGAACAGGGCACACGGCCATGCCTTCGACCCGCCTCAGCTTAATGCTCTGCCCCCTGCCCCTCTGGTCCGTTTTGGACTTTCGAACGATGATAAACGCATGCACGGCCCCAAAAACCACATCTCCAAACTGCAGAATGGCAGCCCCCGCCTCCGTAGAGGAACCAGCAAGCACCTCACCTGGGCGAAAGGCCCCGAAAAACATGGTGAGGCAGGCAGCCGTAAAAAGTTTTGCCTCCTCGGCCGACGAACAAATACATCTAAACGCCAAACAGAGTCCCTTTAACATGTCAACCGTAATGGGCTTACGCTTATCTCGGGGGGGGCACCCCGCCTGAAACCCTCCAACATACGACGAACCCGGAAGTCCTGAGTGGGGTCTGCCATGCCCAACGCCTTAGTAGCAAAAGCCACCGCAGCCAGATAGACCGCGATCGACCTGGCAGAAAGCCCGTCGTCATGCAGTACCAACATGAACTGCATGACGTGCTCCGCCGACATGGGCCAGGAATCCCCCAGCCCCTCAGCCGCCCTGAAGAGGTCAAACTCACTAGCTTTCTGACGGTAACTTAGCCGAGTGCTTGCTGCCAGGGAGGCCCATATTGCCCCCTGGGCTCTATGGAACCAAGGTTCCAAAGCCATGGGGGCATGGGGTTGGGGTTGATGCGGGCATGGGGAGCCAGCGTCCTGAAGCGATCCACCGGGAACCGAGAGAGAGCATTGGCAATGCAATTCCAGACCCCGGGGACATGTTTAGCTAGAAACAGGAAATTCAGCTTCAGGGCTTGCAGCACAAAGGCATGAACAAGCCACATAACCCTGGGAGAGCGCGATGCTTGCTGATTGACAACAAAGCACACGGCCTGGTTGTCACACCAGAAACGCACCGTGGTGTTCCGAAAGTACTGCCCCCAGATGTGAACGGCCACAACCAATGGAAAAAACTCGAGAAACGTCAAATCCCTGGTTACTCCTTCCTGAGTCCAGGTGGGCGGCCAACGAGCCGCGCACCAACGACCCCGAAAGTACAAGCCAAAGCCCTGGCCCCCCGCCGCGTCCGACTGGACCTGCAGCTCGGCCTCCAATAACTGTTCCGTCCGCCAGAATGAGACCCCATTAAACTGCTCCAGGAAAGCGAGCCAAACTCGCATATCGTGGCGTATGGCCGCGGACACCGTAACTCGGTGGTGAGGGTGGCGGAGGCCAATGGTGGCATCACAGAGCCGTCTGAGAAAGGCGCGGCCAGGCGCCATGACCCTGCATGCAAAATTAAGATGTCCTATAATGACCTGAAGCTGCCTAAGAGTAAGACGCTTGGCCAGGATGCCCTCGCCGAGCAGCGCCCGAAGGCGCTGCAGCTTGTCGGCAGGCAGGCAGCTACACTCTGCGTCGGAATCAAGCTCGACGCCTAGGAAAGTAAGCCTGGTGGCCGGACCCTCCGTTTTCGCGTGAGCAAGGGGGACCCCCAGCTCCCCACACACCTCCTCAAACGTGCTCAACAGGAGGCGACACTGATCGGTGTCTGCGGCTCCTACGAACAAAAAATCATCGAGGTAATGCGCCGTCGAGTGGAGGCCCGCCCGCACATGCACCGCCCATTCTAACATGCAACTAAAACGTTCAAAAACAGCACACGAAATCGAAAGGCCCATTGGAAGGGCCCGGTCGATGTTAAAAAAACCCTCAAACTGGATCCCTAAGAGGGCAAAATCATCGGGGTGCACCGGCAACAGCCGGAAGGCCGACTCTACATTGGCCTTGGCCATGGTTGCGCCCCTGCCCCGAGACCTAACCACTGCCACAGCTTCGTCCAAGGAGGTGTACCTCACGGAACAAAGTTCCTGGGGGATCGAATCGTTGATGGACGCCCCCCGAGGGAAAGACAGGTGATGTATCAACCTAAATTCCCCAGGGGCCTTCTTCGGTACAACTCCAAGTGGGGAAATCCGCAGGTTAGGGATGGGGGGGCAGCAAAAGGGCCAGCCACCCGACCCAGCCCAACCTCTTTCTGTAACTTGGTCCGCACCACCTCCTCCATGCCCCGGACTGAGCGGAGATTGTCCGCCCAGGACGGGCCACCCGGGGGAGGGGCCGGAATCCTAAAACCAAACAGGAAACCGTCCAACAAAAACTGCGCATCGCGCCGTTCCGGATAGGACCGGAGGACCCTCCGCAAGGCGTCTACATTAATCGGGGAGAGGCCCTTTTCCAGCTGGTGGCCCGGGCGGGCCCCCTTTCTTTCCCTGACCCCCTTGGCCTTTTGCCCCCTGTCGGAACCATCCCATTTTTTGGCATCCCAACACGGAATGCCGCCCACCACAGAGACTACAGGCGTGCGTGAATGCGCAGGCAGCCCTCCCGCGCTTACCTGTCGAGTTAAATTCATAGCACATTCAGGGGGGTTGAAACTGTGTGCTGCTTGACCCTTTGGCCGATCCCGTCGCGTTACGTGTGATGAGATGCCTACTGTCCGACCTATCACCAAAATTCGCCCTTGAGGGTACCACGATTTGGACCCAGAGTTCCCATTGCAGGACCCTCCAGTCCATCGCAGGGTCGTGGGCGGCCCTAAGCCTGAAGTGCTCGTCATAAGGCATTCAGCAGGGCCCGCATAATCACGATATGCCTTATGGACAATATCGATATACTTTACCAAGGCCGCGGCCCTGCCCGGATGAGCCTGCAGCACGACTGCGAAATACACCAGAAAGCCATTGAGCCAATTCGCCCAGTTTTTATCGATTTTACGTTTCCGGACTACCTCCTGGTCCCTCACAGGCTCCCCCACGCGCGGGGTTGGCTCAGGTTCGGCGTGCAGCAGACCAAAAATGTCGATGAACTCGCCTCTCCATATTTTCTCCTTAACCGAGAGAGCCAAGTCTCGGTTAAGGAGACTCCTTACCCAAGGGTAAGGCCAAGTCCCCATAGGATGAGTGGGGCCTATCCCCCGCCCCACCCCACGGGGAAGGGGTCTGCGCCGCTCCCGCCTGAGGGGGTAGTATAGGAGGACCCGTCTACCGGGGAAAATCCAGTGAACTGCCAGAGCCCGCCTCCCAACTGCGGGCCATAGGGGCCGCCGGCCTACCCCTGGGGATGGCCACCCATTCCCTGGCCGCCATAACTGAGTGAACCCGCCGCATGAACCGGGGACACCGGGGAACAGCCCCAGCCTGGCCAGTACTGGAAGGGGGGTACCAGGTCGTGGGCGGGCCGTTCGGGTCCCCTTTGCTATCCCACACTCCTAAGATCGGGTCCCATCCAGCCCCAACCTCACCTGCCCGGGCCGGTGGAGTTGTCTGAGTATCGCTTGCAGGAGCGTCCGCCGCATGTCCGCTTGCGTCCTCTTTCGCTGGGGAATCCACCCATCCCTGCCCCTCATCCACCGGGACAGGCGCTGAAGCCTTAGCCTGGTCAGGATGCGATCTCCCCTTCTCCAATGCACCAACCCTGGAAAGTATATTTTGGAGCCTATTACCCTTGCCCCGCCTAGCCGATTGCCTGGGCATTGTGGGGGTGCTGGAGACCCCACCCCCGTCACCGAGGCCCGCCGCCCAGCGCTCCTTTTCCCTCTCTAGCGCTTCCACCCGTGCAATCAGCGCACGCAGTTCCATCCCCTCATCCTCTTCGTCAGAAGAGGCCTGCACCAGCCTGGCACTAGGGGCAGCCTTTTTGGGAGCCTTCCCTTCCGTTTTTTTAGCTTTCTTGTGCATTACTTGTGTGTATCTTGTTTCAACTGAGGATACTGCTGCAGCAGAGCAGCTATTCCCTGGATCCCTAGGGAAAGCCAAGCCCGCTGGTGTCCCTCGTTGCTAGAGTGCGTCGTCCGAGCCGAGAGGGTGGCCTCCCCACCGAGACCGAGAAGCAGCTCCACGGCACGAAGCCCTACGAGGCAGCCGAGTGTCCTCCCCAGATGCCGAGCCGTCGAGTGAAGAGGGAGGGGCAGGTCCCTCCGCGTCGACGATGGCCCCCCGGGCCGAAGGCACCGCGCTGCCCGAGCTCGCTGCTAACGCAGCCTGCAGAAAAGCGGGGGGTAAGTTCCCTCCACGTCCCACGCTGAGGCGACGAGGCCTGCCGCACCCGCTGCCGGCACGCGCCAAGGCCGCTCGCGTTGTCATGAGGCGAACACGCCAGGGCCCGCTCAAAATCGGAGCTAGCTCCGACGCGTCCTCCTCAATCGGCGCCAACGGTCGAACTGAGGAGGGCGGGCCGCGCATCTCTGAGATTGCGCGCTAAGGCCCACCCTCCCAGCTCCGCCGGGCCAATCAGGAGCGACCCACGCCTCCAGCCCCGCTCTGTTGAGCTGGGAGGGGGCAAAACGGGCATCCCAATTTCAACGATGTTGGCAGCAGCAGTAGTCAGAGGGGTAGGAAGAGTAATGAATACAGAAATGCAGGATCAGCAATGAGATTTAGACCTTTAGGCTCCAGAACATTTCCCTGCAAGAGAAAAGAGAAGGAAAGATTGAATGAGAACAGTTGTCACTGTAGATGCTGTGTTTGATATGAAGAAGAAAAGGAAATATGAAAGCAATGCAGGAATTGGTGCTTTCGAGCAACACAACTCAGTAATTGAGCCTTCGCCCTTGACCAAGTCTCGGGTGCCTCATATATTTCCCATGATGCTCAAAGTGCATGTGTTGGGAAGAGGTCATTGGAATCAACAGAAAGTGCCTTGTGAACAGGTCACACTGGACTGTGTGTTTGGCTCTGTTACAATAGTTGTATATAAGAACACTATGCCCACGAAGAGTAGCAGTAACGCTGCACAGAGGTGATGTTTCAGGCTAAGGGTGACCCTGAATTTGACACCAACAGGCAGCTGCCAAGATGCTCTGGTGATGCTTCAGAAATATCACTCTGTCTCCCACGTCGGCTTAATTTTAAACGTACAGAGAAAGAGTTTCTGTAAGCCTGCCACCATTATACACCTCATTTACATTATGCTAATTAACTGAAAGGCCATACATTGATTTTCTCTCAAGGATCAAATAACCTGGCCCAGAATGTCCAACATCTAATCTACTAAGGGTTTAATGTAAGAGACATAAAAGCTCGAGAAGATATATAACTACTTTGGAGGCCACTTAACAAGCACTTATCATTAAACAACTTTTATGGAAAGTTCCATACTCTGCTGAAATCAGACGAAATGTAGTTGTTTTTTTAAAACACACTTAGGTAATCTCTCTCTCTCTCTCTCTCTCTCTCTCTCTCTCTCTCTCTCTCTCTCTCTCTCTCTCCTGATAATAGTTCACTCATATCTTTATCAATATATGCCAGCCCAGGGCCAACTTGCTCAGAAAGTAAATGGGGTACTTGTCCTAGGGATGGGGCAGCCAACCAATCAGCTGCTAAAAGTCCCTTTCTGTTGCCTAGCAACCATTATACATCCCTTTCCCTTGGCTAAAGCAGAATTGCCAAATCAGATCTTAACATGGTTATCACAAGCCATTTCATACCTAAATATGACAGTAACTGGAAAAATGGAAGAAAGAGCGCATGTTGGTGGGAGAAGGGCACATAACTTATACTCTCCCACAGGATGTCCCAAGACTTTCTGTGTAGATGTTTTGCAGTTTAAAACATTTGAATGTGCTTCATTAGACTGATGGATTTCCAAATAACAAAAGTTTGCTCACAATTGTGGTTACAAGGAAGTGAGCCAATATGTCCCCATTGATTATAACAACACCAATTCTGAAGTGGCAGATTGCGAAAGCAGTGTGGGTGGGGTTGCAGCACTGCCAGCAGTGGGTATGGGGTGCATTGCGCAATACAAGGAGCTGAAGAGTTTTCATCTGTAAGCAGGCGCTTGGAAGGCACAGGTATGTCCCAAACTCAGTCCTTATAGAGAAAAGCAGGGATGTGGATCAAGTCTCTGACTCCAAGTCTCAAGTCAAGTCCCAACTCTCTGGGTCCAAGTCTCAAGTTAAGTCCCAAGTCTTTGTCTCCAGTCCCAAGTCTTTGGTTGCGAGTTGCGAGTCCCTATCTATTTAATGGGGAAAATGAATTTAAACCTGAATAAAATTTGACTTGTCGTAAAAGGCTCCAAATCTCGAGTCGAGTCTTTTGAGTCTCTTACAACCTCCGAGTCAAGTCCGAGTCAAGTCATTGATGCGACTTGAGTCTGACTTGAGTTCAATAGACTCAAGTCTACATCACTGGAGAAAAGGGACTGTTAAATCACTGTTACTGGAAGTTATCAAGTACGCTATTTTCAAGAGTCAGACTTCACTTTTGGACTCTAAGATCATATCTCAGGATCCTCCATGGCACACTGGAGTCCTCAGGAAAAGAAAGTTTCTGTGCATAGTGTGCCAGTCTTGTCTATTGGAGAACACTAGAAGGAATTCCATCAAAATCCATAGAGCTGCACCAAGGAAGGAGTTGGACCATACATAGCCACAGAGTATTGATTTTAAGATGACAACAGTTTGTAAAATAAGGAGAAACTTAGTGCAATTCCAGAAAGTAGATGTAGAAATGGTACTCTAGGATCTCCCGTTGTTATCTATCAGCATCTCCAGATTGAATATGCTTTGTTCTTTGATAAGAACATACTTTCCACAAGTCCCAGCTTGCCAGCTGAGGCATGAGATCCAAAAGAGACACTGAGTTCTTTCTGGCCTATTTGTCATAAACAATAATGGCTCTGTGATTCCATGCTAATTAATAATCCCATAGAGGGCATACAAAACAGAATGCAATCGAGCCAAATCTCCAAGGACTTTATTGGCGTTGCAGTACTTATAAAATGAGAGACCATTATTTTTAGTCAGCAAAGTAAAGAGAAGCAACTCTAAAAATACAAACTTGCAAGACACAGATCAGTTGGGGGTTGTTGGAAGGTGCCTTTTAAACTTAATATTTTCAACTTAAATTCACAGTGCAGACTAATCTAGTTACAAGTTTAGTTTTCTAGGGCTGTGTGACTTTAAATGAATTAATCCATAAAGTCATGCACATATTGCAAAGTCTTAATAGTCTGGTTATAGGAAAGATGAGTAGTACATACTAATTGATGGTAGTTTCATTGCAGAGGATGCACACAACACATTTCCCCTTCCAGTTTAGGGTGGAGGCTCAAAAAGGAAAAAAAAAAAGGAAGGGAAGAGAATGAGTGTTATTAATTATCTGGTCAAGCATCAGTGCCTCATTCATTTTCATTGAATCCCAAGAAGCAAAACATTCCAAAAAAGTTGCCAGATATACTCAAATGTTTCCAGACAATTTCTCGTTTTATATAATAATCATTCATGTGTAGCTAAAATTAACTTACCTACTCATATATCAATGTGAAGAGAAACTTCTCCTTTCCAAGTTCTGAGAACAAGTCTTTCAGCCATCAGTGATACACAACAAATTCAAGCCTCTCTAGATTTACCTAAAGATCACATTATTGGGTAGCACCATATTATACACCAAGATGACTGGACACAATGGAATATTAATAGTCATTACCTCCTGCCAAAATGGTTCTAGTGCTGGACTAGCCCATAAATTTCACGTTAGCTTTGTCTCAGAAACTCTATACCAGGGGTGGCCAAACTTGCTTACAGCACAATCCTGAAACTATAGACTGGCGGAGCAAGTGCTCCGCCGGCATAGGGTGTTCTAAATGTGCTGTAAGACACATTTTTTACACCCTGGGAGTAAGCGGTGCCAGCGCAGAGGCCAGCACCACTCACTCTGCCGCCCTCCAGACCCTGCGCCGCTGGACGCAGGTAAGTGGTGCACTGGGCAGTGGGAGGGCATGGGGAGGGTGGGCTGGGATGGCAATGGCTGGGCCGAGCCGGGAGGGGAGTGGGGATATTGGCAGAGTGCATCCAAGGAGGCCTATTGGGACGAATGTCCCCTTTCCCCAAGGGTGAGCCCCAGCCACGCCGGCACAGCCCACATCCCGACTTGGATGCAGCAGCCGGCCCTTTAGGCCGGTCACCGCATCTTAGACAGGATCGGGCTGCCCATGTAAGAGCCACATACGATAAACTTCAGATGTCTGAGAGCCGCAATATTTAAGAAGCATTTAAATTCTTAAATATATTTACTCACCATGAACTTTAAATTTATGTTTTAATCCAGTGGACTCTCAGTTTATACCTGGTAAATAATTATAAAGCTTGAAAATTTCTTATTTACCTTTTATATTAATTGTGATGCAAAAAGGAGATCAGACAACATATTTCCAAGAGCCACACGTTATACGTCAAAGAGCCGCATGTGACTCAGGAGCCGCAGTTTGGCCACCCCTGCTCTATACTGTACTTCCAATGATGACTGTGTGAAACATTTTTAGAGTTCTGCCTTTATGTTTAGAATGGATATTGTATTACGACTGTCCAGTGCAAAAGCTATACACTCACCTAAGTCACACAGTTTAAAAAAAAAAAATGAAGGGGCAAAACCTGTCCTTGCTCCTTGCTTTTCTGCCAACTGGTCTGAAATAAAATAAAATAAAAAAACAGACAAGCCAGGCATAGTTGACAACCTTAATACCTCCTGAATTCACAGAACTAAGAAGAAGTGACCAAGGTCCTAGAACAACCTGCAGGACTCGATAAAGGAGGCAATGATCTTCTGTGTGCTTTCACAAGGGACTCCATGAGCCATGACATGTCTTCTGGCTTTATACCGACAGTTCATTGCAGAATGTGGCAACCAAAAGTCTATGGGAAGAAAGAAAAAGCTGGCCAGGACACAGGTTTTCAAGAGAATAAAAATATAATGGCAAACTATGCAAACTACAGCACTGTTTGATCCCAAAGGATGAAATGATCCAACAAATTATCTTACCTTTATTTTTCTTCTCATCTTGGTTTCTCCCCCCCCCCCTTTGTCTGGCTGTCTCAGCTTATTTTTCCAGGTTCCTTTCAGCTGGGTTACTATAGTGTGGATTTAAAGGCAGCCGTCAAGCTGACTAATGCTTGAGGAGGAGAACAACTGAAATCACCTAGAAAGAAGGCAGACAGATTAGTACAAAAAATAGACTTTCTAATCATACAAAATGAGTTCCCTTTTTAAAAAAAGGCATGCCTATCGTTGATATGGAAACGTATATATAATCATATATCTATAAACAAAATAGGTGTTTTTTGCCCCTGAAACATCTTTCAGCTTAGGGTATTTTGACTCTGATAAATTCAACCATGGATGACAGCATCACAATACTTTAGCACAGTGTTTCTCAAACTGTGGGTCGGGACCCACTGGGTGGGTCGCAACCTGATTTCTGGTGGGTCCCACAGAGCCTTCAGTGATGGAAAGAGCAGATAGGTAATTGCCTCAAATCTCAAGGCTATTCAAAAATCAGATAGCTGCTAATTGCCCTGCAAAGAGCAGAGCTCCTGCAGTTTGCAAGCTTGTATAAATATAGGGAGATAAATGTTTGAGCGTCTTTTTTCTGGTATTTTTTTTTCCAAGTCTGTCAATGACAGGTAGTGGGGGCAGGTGAAGCCTGTGGGTCACATAACTAAGCCCCTCAAGCCTTGAGGCTATTAATTAGGGCTGTCTCATTACGAGAAATGGATTGAGGTTTTTTTGCAAATAAATAAAATAGTACAGTACTTGTAAGTAAATAAATAAATAATTATATTCTAGACCACTTTTTTTTAAAGTCTCATAAAGCTAGGTGGGTCCCGATAGAGCGTCATTTAAAAAAGTGGGTCCCAATACTAAAAAGTTTGGGAACCACTGCTTTAGCACCAATGTCAAGGTTTGTTGTGATGTTGATCAGCTGATGGAAGATTTGTCTCTTGAAGGCAATGAAAGAGTTAAACACAGGCTTCACTCTTTCCTATTGATTCAATGGGAGTTCAAACTGCTAAATTTTGACGGGGTCATATCCTGATTGAAATAGTCACGACACAAGATGACACCAGGTTGGGTCAGTCTTGGCCATATGTTGGAGAGAATTAAGAACGCTTCTTGGGAATGTTTTCTTGGGAATGTTGGGAATGTTTTCTTTATTTCTATTCCATAAAGCCCCACTCCACCCCACTTCTCATTTTCTGTCCATTAATACAATATTTATTGAAGGTGCACAGTTTAGGAAGTCCACACAATCCAGATTCCTAAGCACAGTGTCACAGAACCATAAATATCCACAGCACAGTAATAAGTGAAAATTCACATTCGGGGACAATACATGAGACTTTGACAAAAGGGGGGAAAGGCCTAAGTGAAGAGAGACGCGCATATCAGATTACTATAGGCACTGTCTCCTAGCCTAGCCTTGGAGTGAAAGAGATGCACTGGTTTTTCCTGTAATGAAAAATGGGCCAAGTCTGCTTTATTCTATTTAGGAAATAATAGTCCTGCCTGAAGTACTTTGCCAGGGAGCAATAATGAATACCATAACTTAGTAAAAGCATATGAATATCAACACCGCAGTCCTATGCACACTTATATGGAAGCTTTTTCCATTGACACTTGGGCCTGGGACATACTTCTAACAGCGCAATCCTATCCAACTTACACCACCGGTGTAACCAGCGGTGCAGCGGGAACGAGAGACCCCAGAATGGAAAGGGGATTCAAATCCCCTCCAAAAGGGGATTCAAGGGGGATTCGAATCCCCTTTCCATTCTAGGGTCTCCCGTTCTCGCTGCACCGCTGGTTACACCGTGGTGTAAGTTGGATAGGATTGCGCTGTAAGTACTGTAACTGTATAGGTCTGTAGTATAGGTCTAATTAAGCTCAATCCTTCAGTTATTTCTTTCAGGGTTTCACATGGAAAGAATTCATGGAGGAAAATATATGGAATTCAGTGTCACGACAGCACTGCTGACCCTTTCTTTTCAATGCTAGTTTAATTGTGGTCGATCTGCCAGCGACAGATATAATTGCGTTTAATTGCGCTGCGGCAAGGAGAGTCATGCCGGCCATATGACCACGGAGGCGTCTTCGGACAACGCTGGCTCTTCGGCTTTGAAATGGGGATGAGCACCACACCCTAGAGTTGGACACGACTGGACTTAATTGTCAGGGGTCACCAGAGGCGTCGCCTGAAATTGGGCGGGGGTCGCCGCCCCACCCCCACCCCGCCCGCCCGGCGCCCCCTATTTTTTAAAACGTTTTTTTTGTATTTTTCTGCGTTATTCTGCGCATGCGCAAGTCTTTCACAGTTCGCGCAAGCGCAGAACAACAAAGCTGTTCCAGCCGACCTTCTGTGCCTTTACGGAGCTCGCGCCTGGGCGCTGGGAGAAGAAGCGCCCGGGAGCTGGAAGAAGATCGTCACTGGAAGCCTTACATTTACAAGATAAGTGCGCGAAAGCATACATATACATACAGATGCCCCGTTAAGACTTAAAAATCCACGAAAATAGTTAAAAACACGGGAAGAAATACAAAAAAAGCATCGAAACCGGAGGAGCCCCGCCCCACCCCCTGAGCCCTCCGCCCTCCACCCTGGGGCCCACCGCACCACCATCCCATATCAGGCGACGCTTCTGGGGGTCACCTTTACCTTTAAGGGAGGGTTACGGTGATCTGGAAATGATTATGGCCGCAATTCTATGCACAGTTTGCTAGGACTACAGTGCATTAAACACAGTGGAACTTACTTCTGAGTAAACAGGCATATGATTGCACTGTAAATCTAATCACTGGCATTGAGTCAGGGATCTTTATGCCCAATCTTCCAAGGAGTTTATTAGTCCATATCATAAGAGGTTCCATCAAAATACAATAAGTAACCCTTTTTTTTACAACACAAGTGTTTACTGAATGTTTATACCACAACACAGCACATCCTGAAACATCTGCAAAAACTTGGTAGAAACAAGGACATGTTGTTTGCTTGTTGAACCACTCACAAGAAAAATTTGGATGTGCAACTCATCTGGAGAAATATTTTATGATTCCAGCATGTAAAATCTGTTCTTGTGAACTGGGCCCGGCCCGTACAGCTGGGGCATGTGCAGAGTATGTGATGGGCAAACCCACAGGAGACCCTCTCTCCTTTTCCCCTTGAGCCGCTATTCATCAGGAGTAAACAGAGACAGAGGGGAAGGACGAAAGTTCCCTCCTTCTCCAACCCTTCCATCCCCACTTCCTGTTGTCTTTGTGAGTTTGGGGAGAGAATGGGAAAAGAAATTTTAAAAAGGACCGTCCTCTTTCTTTCATGCATCTCTGTTTTTGTTTCTCCCTCCCTCTGGTCCCTTTGTACAATTTCAAGAAGTCTGGAAGGGAGGCAAAGCAAGAGATGGTTAGTAATGTGGGGGGAGCGGGGAGGCAGGTAGCATCCCTTGTGGAACCTGTAGGAGGACTATATCATCTACACATCACTCTCCTTAGAATGCTTGCTAGCCTTAGAAAAACCCCTCCACATATCTTCTAATAGCCAGCGTTAAAACCTACCTGTCAAGGAAATGTCTACTCCAAGATGTGGAATTGCTCTCCAGGCAAGAAGCAGCCCTGGGTCCGTAATAGCTTTCTTTGAATAAAAATGTCAGACTTTAAAGTCCTCTATATCACGTCCTGCAGTGCTACGGATAGGTGCTTTATATCATGGGGAAGAAGAGAAACCCACTTTGCTAATGGAGCCTGGCACTCGTGTCTAGATCTGAAAGTGTCCAGGATGTCAGACTGAAGACCACGTACATTTTACGGCTAGAAGTGGCTTTGGCTCATTTTTATCTCTTGGCACAGAGAAGATTGAACACGGCTTCTGAGCAGGAGAGCATCTCCCCCTTAGGCCATTGCCTTGTGTGCTCCTGCAGGACAGAGCTACCTATTCCCACCCCTAGCTATGCATCTTCTCCTGCCACATCTGTTTGCCTGACAGACCTGCTTGCTTTGCATAGTGCCCTGGGGTCTGAATGCAACTGTGCAGGCATTAGTCTTGCCTATCATGTATTGTATAAATAAACTACAGAACAATAAGATACGTGTGTTCAGGGCATCGTTTGTTCATGCTTTTGCATTCTCACAAAAGCAACTTTGCTTGTGTCCAAACTCAGACAAATTACCCATTACTAAGTGGAAAGCAGAAAAGTTTTCTCCTAATTAAACATAAAAAAGAAATTGGAGGGTTAAAAAAAAGATACAGATTTGAAGTAAATACAGTACTTTACTGCCAACGTGGTTGGCCATGGTAACCTTATAAAATGCAAATTCCTCCATACTGCCTTCTTCAGTGTAAGGCAGTGTTTCCCAAACATTGGCTCCCTAAACCATGGGCGACATTGGCCACGGCTCCCCATTACATTATGTTGATGCCTGCCAATTGACATTGCACTGTTTTTTCCTGGCCACGTCTCCCAGTTTGGGAACCACTGATGTAAGGCAATATATAGTAGTAAGTTACTATGGTAGTTTGGGATAATTCTCTCTCTCTCTCTCTCTCTCTCTCTCTCTCACACACACACACACACACACACACACACACACACACACACACACACACACAAAGTCTTCAGTTTGACATGGGGGGGATTGGTTCCAATCCCTGCTCAGCCTGGAAACTCACTTGGTAGCTTCGTGCACATTTTGCCCAGCCTAACCATCCTCACAGGGTTGTTGTGACAATGAGATTGGATAACTCCATGTACTCCTTGGAAGACGGCTGGGATACGAATGTGATCCATAAATAAAAGCAGTTCAATGCACCCCTGGTTAAGTGATCTAGACTGCATTCCTGGACACACGTCCTTGGGAGGAAGCCCCATTGAACTCAGTGGGACTCGCTTCTAAACGTGCCGAGGATCAACTGTACAGCTAAATGGAAGCCTCATTGACATCTGAGTAAACATGCATTGGGTGGGACTGTGTATATCATACTGCATTCTTTGTATATAAATGCAAACAAAAAAAAAAACAGGGAAGAAAACAGAACTCCCATTGGAAGCCTTTCTTAATGGCAGATCAAGATGTTTCCATCTTGCGTGTGTGTGATTGTATATACTTTTGCCACTGAACCTGTCAAGGCTTTTATGCTTGTGTCACCACTGCTTCCTACCTTAACGGAAAGTCAGTAAAACAAATCCCTCAAGAAGCAAGTGAAAATATAGCAGCTTTGACAACTGACGAGGTCATTGTCTAGAGGGTGATCTGTGTCCGTCAGTGTTTGCAGGTTTTCTTTGGTGGCATGTTTGTATTCGTTTTAACAGAGTAGCCTGTCAGAGCCCCATTTTCAATGATGCAAGTCTCCCCCCAAAACTGATAACGCTCTAAATAACAGGTGAGTGACTCCTGGTAGGAAGGAGATTGTCTGACCTCATTGTTTGCCTTTTCTCTCCCCCTCTTTGTTCTTCACAAATAAAGGTTTTTTAATAAACTGAAAGGTCCTCCGCTCCTGCCTGATGATAAAATGAAAGGAACCAGTGAGGTATGGTACAACGTGGCAGCAAAAAAAGAGAAGCTCATCAGAAAATAACAAAGGTGCAAGTTAAAGATAAGGCAGCTGTCAGAGATTAATCCTGCTGGCCTGATTGTTTTCTTTAATACCAAGGCCTGCAATAGCAAGCGATAAGTTTGCTGAGTAATTTGGTTTTTGGTGAGGAAATAAAATTCAGGTAAGACTCATAATTGATTTCCTTTTCTTTAGTTTTCTAAACATTAAACAAAACAAAAAAGCCACCCTGCTTTGACTATCCTTTCCTTTTTCTTTTTCTAGACAACTTCTCAGGCTCTCTGCTTCCAAAGGCCCTGCTGAAGGTTAGAGAAGGGAGCCAGGATGGAAAGGGCACCCTTGCTACACTGCACATCCTGTCTGCGAAATGAAGCTTCAAGAACATCATGCTACATCTCCTTGACCTCTTTTTCCAGATCTATATAATTGGAAGGCGACAATTGCAGAGCAAGAAAGTGGAGAAAGAGCTGATAGAAATGCAGCATTTTAAATTGCAGCTAAGAGCCAACAAGGTGTTGAAGGGGGCAGGGCAATGCCCAGTCCCCAGCTAAGCAGGCCCAAGTTAGTTGTTACAAGGACAGGCTGACACCCACACATCTCTCTGACCATGTCTCCCTGGGTAACATCTAGTAGGAGACAATGATGACCCATGACACAACAGCATCGTATTCAGAGCCTCCATCTGCTTCTGAACTTTCTCTAGTCACCCACACATTGCTACAGCTGCACCAGTGCACACTTCTAACTGGGCTGCACAATAGCCATTGCCAACAGTACTGCACTTTGATCGCTACGCTACCTGGAACCACCCTGTGTGAATGGGAACCCTTCACCCTAAAGTAAAACCTCTGTGTATGTAACATGGAACTGGCTTGCCTTGTCAACCAGTACAGCCAGCCATTACCTCAGTAAGCCACACAGCTTAACCTTGGATCGGTTAGCCATGCCAGTATAAGCCAGAGGGTTCCTCTCCCTTGAAGAGATGTATAAAAATGAGAATTTCAACAATTTTCCCACCACAGTGTAGCAGTGACAAGCAAAGTCTTGCACGGTGAATATTCCCTACTCTGCAACTCAAGGTCAGGAAGTGGCAACCTTAGCTGAGTAATCCTGCTTCCCCTATCAAGTTTCTCACTGTAGAAACAGTCAATAAGAAGAAGGCAAGAGTGGGAAAAAGCCAAAGGGACAATGAGGAGGGCTCTTCCAATCAGTAGCATAGGAATGGGGTGGGTGGGGGACGGACCGCCCCGGGCATCAAGGGGGGGTACACAAACTGCAGGGGATGCACACGTGCTAAAAAAAGTGCATTTTTGGAGCTTTTGCGACACAGCGGGGGGAAAGGAGCCGCCCGCCCGCCCGCCCGGGCACCTAGTGGCCATTTTCCAGGAAAAAAAGCCGGGGGACATTTTTTCACCGAAAAACCTGACGGAGGAGCGGGGCATGTGACATCACGGGGGTGTCACATGGGTGCTGCCCCCCACCCCCTGGCGGGCTAGCTACACTGCTGTTTCCAGTGGCGTAGCTAGAGGGGGTGTGGTGCTGTAAATAGTGCAAGATGCTGCAACATGCATGTAAGCGACCCCTCCCCCATTCGCCATCGGAGCCATTCTGGGGAGTGACGACAACACGCAGTGCACTCTCCGCAGTGCAGCGTTGCTCCCTGAATGGCTCCAACAGTGAGTGGGAGGGGCTGCTTTCATGTGTGTTGCAGCATTTTGTGCTATTTACAGCACCGCACCCCCTCTGGTTATGCCACTGGGCCCTTCTACTTTTACGTTTCAAAAAACTCCATATTAGTCTATGGTGCAGCCACATTTGTAATTCAAGAAACTGTTCTGGTGGCCCCCATCTAAAAAAAGATACAATAATAAATAATAAACATTTGTACAGCATGTTCTGAAGCGCTTCCCGTGTATTATCTTGCTGCAATCCTTACAACAACCCTGTAAGGCAAGTATTATGATCCCCATGTTGCAAGTGGGGAGCTAATGCTGAGAAAGAGTGAGATTATGGCACCGTTGAGATTTGAACTAGAAAAATCCTGATCCACAGCTCAGTCTCTAACCATGCTGCTGTGCTGGAAAAGGCAAAGAAAAAGGATGTTGAAATGATCAAGGGGCAGGAAGCACCGACCTTCCCTATGAGGAAAGAGTAAACTATTTGGGACTTTCAGTTGAGAAAAATAAAAACTATTTAAGGGGACACACGATGGAGGTTTATGCATGAATACATGGTCTGGAGAAAATGTACAGAGAGGTGTTTTTTCTCTCACTCACACAAAAATAGAACTCATCAGGCCACCCAACAAAATGGATTGGCAGTTGATTCATACCCATGTACTTCAGCACAAAACATAACCTATGTAATTTGCTGCCTCAAGAGTTGGTGATGGCCACCAGTTTACTCGCCTTTAAAAGGGGAGTAAGGAAATTCATGGAGGATGGGTCCATCCATAGTGATTAGCCATGACAGCTAAATAGAATCTCCTGATTCAGATGGAATGGACTTCTGAATACCAGTTAAGAGGCGACAGACAGTGGGGGAAAGCTATTGTTTCCATGTGGTGCTTGTGGACTTCCTGGAGACATCTGGTTGGTCACCATGGAGAATGCTGGACTAGGTGGGCTTTCGGTCCGATTCAGCAGGGCTCTCGTATTTATGGGACTGGGAAGGAGGAGTTATATCACCATACCTAAGCACCAAGGTGATATGCTCTGCGTGTGATGACTCCAAAGGAACCATGATGAATCCTTGCTGTTTTGATTGACCTTTACCAATTATTTTTTTTTTTACCATAAAACATTTTTCCAAATGTGTTAGGACCATTATATATGCATTGTGATCAGGTGACTATAGCTTCACAGTCCTCATGGAATTTTGATTGAAACTGAGAGATTTACAGGACAAAAATATTGCTTTTATGTATGTATGAACCACTCCCTCCACTAGACAGCTAAGCTCCTTTCATGGTAGAATGGTGGGTGTGGGTTTGTGTGTGCAGGCATGTACAGTACACTCTCTCTCTCTCTCTCTCTCTCTCTCTCACACACACACACACACACACACACACAGTGCTTCAGCATCAGTCAAACCTTATTTATTGTGACAAAACGAACAGCCCCCAGGATGCTCATCCGGCAGCTAATTTCTCATCTTATCTATTATGTGAATGAGATAGGAAAACAGTTTCCTGTTTTTCACTGATATCACTAACATGAAAGATACAGAATGAATTCCCTGGAAAGCCATGCAGTCAGATCCATCCACAGACTCATTTGTTTCAATGGGAAGAATTAATGCCGTCAGGGCTGCTCGTTGATGGGAAATAAGTCTTTAAACCCCTCTCTAGAAGCAACCTCTAAAATGCTGAGGCGCTTGACAGACACTTTGTTATCTATTTATTAAATACGGTGCCTGAAGATATTGTTCCCACTTCACATGGAGGTAGGAGAGAGATACCTTGCCATTACCACAGTGTGCTACAACTTGCACCGTCAAGTTCTGGGAAAGGCATGTCACTTGGATTGCAGATATGACAATGGGAGTCTCCGGGTTTTGGTCTAGGTGCAGGAATCAAGGAGGAGGTGATACAAGCTATATGCATCAAAACGCTCTTTCTCTATGTCTTTAAAAATCACACACACACACACACACACACTCTCTCTCTCTCTCTCTCTCTCTCTCTCTCTCTCTCTCTCTCTCTCTCTCTCTGTACACACACACATTGTGCAATCCTCTCTAACATTGTGCCCTGAGATGCAGCGAGGCCGGTGCAGCCTGCGCTGCATCCAGGGCACAAAAAGGCTGCCTGGGAGGTCACCTTGGGGGAAGGGAACAAGGTGTGCCAGCTATTTTGATTGTGCGCCAGCTATTTTGCTGGCGCACATTCAAGTGGCCCATATAGTGGCAACCAGGCCTGGGTTTTGCCCAATTTCACTGCCCCCCAGTATTGAAAGTTAAAGCTATCCCCGAAGGGTTGTATCCTACATTGTTGTGCCACAAATAAAAGAACATCTATTTGTGCGAGGGTGTGTGTGATTTTTGAAAGTCCCCAAGCCCTCCCTTTGCATCGCCCTCCGAGAAACTGCTCCTGCAGGTTGGTTGGGGAATCCTATGGAACAGAAAGAAACTTGACAGGGTGCCTGAAACAGAAAAGGGGGGTGTCAAAAATCACATGCCCCCTTGTGCAAATGGAAGTTCTTCTATGCATTGGAAACAACTTAGAATACAACCCAAAATCTCAGGGGGGTGGAGAAGAGAAGGTAATTTGTTTCTCTCAAGTCTTTCACTTGATAATAAAGTGGTTAATTGTGTATACTAGATACCACTTGATGAAGACAAAGCAGAATTCCAACATGTGAAAGGCCCTTCAAGGATGGTCCCTGTCTTGCAGAACTATGTAAGCACTCACTTGAAAGGGCAAATAAACAAATTAAAGAAGTGCAGGGAAAGGATACTTGCTTCCTCAACCCTACCAAGTTGCACCCTACAAAGAACAGCTTGTTCTTTTCTCTCTCTTTTTTTTAGTCATTTTGAGACTTTCTGCCTGCAGACAGGCAATCCTGCTAGACAAAGGTTGTCCCTTATTACATGCCTGAACTGCTACCACACACAACTGCTCCAGCTTCCTAGCTAGCACCAGCATAGTAACACAAAGGAAAATCACCTTCACAATCCCAAACAGCTAACAGCAGGACCACTCAGAGGAATTTTATCAGGGGGTACAAAGTTTCTTTTGGGCCCCTTCCCTTCATGTAAATTTGATTCCTGGCCCCCCTTTTTGCTCCTGGGCCCCCCTTTTAACCAATTTTTTTGCCCTGGGCCCAGGTACAATTTACCCCCTTAACCCCCCTCTCAGAGGCCCTGGCTAACAGATCTTACAGCGCAATCCTAACCAACGTTCCAGTGCCGTTGCAGCTGTGCCAACAGGGCGCACACTGCAATTTGCGGTGCGGGGGCAGTCACAGAGGCCTCTTCAAGTTGAGGGAACATTTGTTCCCTTACCTCTGGTCTGCATTGCGGCTACATCAGCCCTGGAAAGTTGGTTAGGATTGCGCTGTCACTCTTTTTTAGGTTGGACTTGGTCCTTCAAAAAGGAGTGTCACTGTTTGTTTGTGGAGTCTGAACCTTCATTTTAAACATGTCTCTTTTAGATGCTTTAGATTAGAAAGATGGTGGTTAACACAGAGAGGAAATGGTAACCTCAACTGTGTCTTCCTGACTCCAAATATGGGCCAAATAATGAGAGCCGCAGTCAGTGCTGATTGTGATGTAGCATTTAGCACCTGAACGCAATTCAGTGTTGGGAATCCACCCTTACAGGATCAATCATTTTTCTCTCTCTCTTCATTATCCACAGATGGTATCCTTTTTAGCCAAATCCTATCCATTTCCCCACCATAGTATGCAGTCGCACCAAAATAGGCTGCGCTGTGCATGCTATGGTGAGGGGCTGATCCAGAGACTTGGGAGAGGTAAGAGAACATATTCTCCATAAGACTCCCAATGGCCAATGGATCTCCTCGAGCCTGCACTAGCTCATTAGCTGGCACAAGTCCAAGGAGAGAAAGGGGGCATGTTTGGAGGTGAGAAAGGGGGTAGCATACTGGTGCAGGTCACGTATGTCAGAACACACACCCTCCTGCCCCTGCCATGCCTCCTCCCCTCCCCGGTCTCTGCCCCGTTCCACCCACCCCTGACCCATTACATCCACCCCACCAGCTTTCTTGCACTTCCATGCAGAGCCAAGAGCTGGAGTGGACCACTGCTGCTGCAGTCATTTCGGATGACGGATCCAAAATGGCCGCTAGCAGTCCACTCTGACACCGTAAGGCCTTTGTGATGTCATAACTAGTGTTACAACATCGCAATCAACCCAATAGAATTGGGCTTTTAGTGAGTGATTCACTCACATGAGCTTTGGTTCAGAACTGAGAAAAAGAAACTTTGAGGAAACTAGGAATGTAAGTACAGTAGAGCCTCCCGTATTATCCGCGGATCAGCTATCTGAGGATTCACTTATCCCCGGTCCTCGGGGGGCCCCAGAGCCCTCCCTGCAACCAATAATTTTCATTACGTATCTAGTGCTGGCACCAAGCGTGTCTCTTTCTTTACCAAATGCTATAAGCTAGCATGCTTATATAAGCCAGTTCCTGTTTCCTGTTAACGTTTGGGAGTCTTTCTAGTATTCAGGCTGCTTGCCTGCTCTGTGCTATAAGCCAGCATGCTGGCTTATAGCGTTTCGTAAAGAAAGAGACATGCTTGCTTGGCTCCAGTGCTAGAAACATAAGGAAGGTAATGGGTGCGCGGGGGATAGGGTTTGCTCTTTTCCATGGTTTCAATTAACCGCAGTGAGAGCTGGAACCTATTCACCGTGGATACGGAGGCCCTACTGTACATATATAATATTCACTGTTTTGTATGCCTTTGTTTTAATTCAAACCCAAACATCAGAATTACAGCCCTCCACTTTTAGATGTGCACTCCAACTCATGTGTTGTTCAGTGAGAGAGTGCACAACCTCTAAATATATACAGGAAAGCTTTAACTTCCACCTATCAGTGATGCTGTGCCCAGAGCTGAGACAGTTGTGTAAGTAAGTGTTACCTTTCTAGACTGTTCTATGTAATAAAGTCATTTTGTTCAGCATCCATCCTGTGGCCTAGCCTCTTCTCTGAATAATCTGACAAAACAACTGTTTTTGTGTTTAAAACTTTAAAAACAGTTTCAGAATTAGGGCAATGTATTTGAAAAACAAGTGGAAAGTAATTGAGCAGAGGGGAGGAGCTATGTCATTTATTTCTTTATTTTTATTTTTCACATTTTTATACCGCCCTTCCTCCAAGGAGCTCAGAGTGGTGTACATATTTCCTCCCCTCCTTTTTGTCCTCACAACAACCCTGTGAGGTAGGTGGGGCTGCGAGATAGTGCCTGGCCCAAGGTCACCCAGGAAGCTTCGTGACTGTCACAAACCTTATCCAATCAGTGCCTATTCAACTCACAGAGCCACATACCCCACTGCAAGTACAACAGCAACGAATACGTCATCTGGGGAGAGAGAATTGCATGTGCCCAGCTCCGAAGAATCATGGATCCAGCACAATATTCAGAACATTGCTCAGAAAGCGAAATATTCCCCAAACATTAGCCTACCTCAAGATGTGCGACTTGAATGCTACAAATAAAATAAAGTGCTTTTAATGCCTGCAAAAGTAACAAAATAAAACAAAAGGTTCTCCCTTGGTTTGACTGTGAGATTTGAGCAAATATTGCATCATCATTTTGAACACTACTGTACTATCAAATCATTTAAAAAAGCCAGTTTGTTTATGCACCAACGTCATTTACTGTATGCACCAACATCTAGGCAGCAGGCTGCATGAAACTGGGAGATTCTAATGAGAAATAAAGTCATACGCTTACTGTGTTATCAGCTAGAAAAATCTGCCTGATTTAACCATCATAGTTGTCATTCCACCAATTGTTCCCCCCTTTTTTCTTCCAACTCTCTGTAATCCACCACAGCTTTGTGCACAAAACTGAGAATTGCTGAGCAAAATAAAGCTACAAAGCAACAGCTTTGGCTCTGCTCCAGAATGATCACCTCAGCCAGGAAGTGTTTCATACTCCGCTGCAAATAAAAACTGAACCATGTTCTCTTGAACACTGTATTCTACAGAGTAATTGGGAACCACTGAAATTCAAACAATGTGGTAAGTATGCCCATGTGTGTCCTCATGTTATTTGTCCAGTTGATGAAACTGGCACAGACTACATTGGTCCCCTACCCCAAAACATATGTTTCGTATTTGTATCTGGTTTACAAATAGATCTTGCAAAAGATCTTCTTTTTTTTAAGAACACTGAGTTGGTGATAGGTGTCATCAAAGCCATTCCTCGAGCAGGGCAAACCAGGTTGACTGGCCCAGACCCTGCGCTTCGACATCATGCTATCAAATGCAATACTTTGCACACACCCCTCAGAGTGTCCCTGTCTCCATTCCTCCCTTCCAGTCCCTGCTTCTGCCGCCTGTGTTTTCAAAAAGCAGAGGAAGCAGGAAAGAAGGAAGAGGAGGGTCACTGCTACTGCTGGCAGGGTGGCAAAAAAGGTTTTTAAAGAGGGTGGAGAGCACCTGCCCGTTTGTCCATGTCTGCTGTCACTGCTAAGGCAGCAAAAATTTCAAAAACAGGGAGGGGGACAAGAGTATCTGCCCACCTGTCCAACCCAAGGCAGCAAAAGGGGGGGGGTTAGGAGGGGAGGGCACTCACCTGCCTGCTGCCACCAAAATAAACCAGCAGAGCAAAAGAATAAGAAAAGGGCTTGTGAGCTTGGCATACTACGCACTGAGGGAGAGAAAGAAAGAACGTTGGTTGGAGGGGCAGCACCTTGCATTGGAGCTCAGGTGCTACAGTGCTTGGGCTGGGGCTGGCCTATACCCTCCCCCCACACACCTGGAGATCATAAGAAGGAAGCGTGACTTGTATTTTTGGCAGACTTTGCTATTTAGTGTATTGATGCTGCTGGGGAGAGCTGCTGGTTTCAGCACAGTCACTGGAGTGCAAGAACGCGACAACAGTCATGAGTAGGGAGAGAGCAACTGTTCCTGTTCATCCCAGTTCCTCCCAGTGGCTGTTGCTGGTGTATTTCTTTTTAAATTGTGAGAGGGAACCATGTTCCAAATCGTTTTGCTAAACCGTTTTGAGAACCCTTTTGTTGGAAAAACTGCATATAAAGATGCTAAATTATGATAACAGCACTGATATACAGTTATATTTGCACCCTATCCTTCCTCCAAGGAGCTCAGGGTGGAACACATGTGAGTTACCTGGTTTCAGCCTCACAGTCAATCTGTTTGAGACGCGTTTGGCAGACAGTGACTAGCTAAAGGTCACTGAACAGAGATTTGAGCCAGGTCTCCTTGTTCACAGTGCATCACTCTCTCTACTAACACACCGACTTGTATTTTTAGGCCAAGGAAAGGAAAGGAGGAAATGCTGCTATTGACACCCTCAGACAAGCGCTCGTCTAGGAGCAGAATCAGAGCCATAATCGCCAAGAAGCATGAAGAAGGTTTGAAAATCCTGCTCTGCTGGTCTTTGTGACTAAGCAGAGGACTGCAAGTCTCTGCCACCCTATAATGAATGTGGAAAGTGAACCTGACGAATTTACAAGGAACAAAGCAATTAACTTCAAGGTACTCGGATTTTGCAAGTTTCACGACCGAGTTTACAGAGGTATTTTACATGCGGTGTTTATCCTACATTGTGAATAACTACATTATGCGTATTTGTGAAACTGGTAATGGAAAATTTGAACTTTGGTGCAATACTATTATGGACAGCTATAGGCAATGTCGTTTGTTGCTCCATCAGAGTATATGAGAATGAATCCCATAAAGAAAGACGCATGGAAGTTGAAAATCTTTGTCAAAATTGAGAAACCTTGTGGATTTTCCAGGAAAAACATCTGAGATAGAGCCTACAAAAACATACATGAAGACCACAAGAAGATGCAGAGACTTCGTCAGACCCTTGGTCCATATAGGTCAGTCAACACTCTCTCTAGGGTCTCAGGCTGGATTCACACTACCCAAATCCCGGCGCGGAGGCCTCTGCCCCTGCCTCTGCGCGCAGAACTGGTCGGAAGGAGTGTCTTCCCGCCTGTTGTCCCTCCTGCTGTCCCGCCTTCTTAAGAAAGCGCAGCTTACAGATTGGAAGTAGTTCTGATTGGCATGCAACCACTCTCCCCCCCTCTTATCTGATTGGTGGCTGCAGTAGCTCCGCGAACCCGCCCCCTCAAAAGATGGGTTTCCCCATCTTGTACACGGGAGATTGCAGCTGCTCCGCTTGCTTCCGAAATGCTGTCAAAAAGCTCTGCGCATCTCCGTAACGCGCCGGGATTCGTGTAGTGTGAATCCAGCCTCAGACTGGAGTCTTTCCTAGCTGTACCTGGAGATGCCAGGATCCTTTTGCATGCAAAGCAGCTCTCCTACCAAGCTAGAGCCCCTCCCCAAGCAAAAGTATAGAGTATCTTGTTCTAAAGAACTTTCCCATGAAAAGTAATGTCCATTCCCCTAGTTTGGGAAAAAACACTAGCTCACACTGTTAAGGAGGGGGGGGGGCATTCACATGTCTATGTGTACATTGCTGTGAGAATGGGCTCCCACTCCATGGGCTGCCCTGAACTCAGCAGGTGGCCTACGGCAAGGCAAGGTCTCTCCCAGCCCTTCCCCACCTCACTCCACCGTCTGCAATATGGATAGAATACAGTTTCATTTTTCTGCCTTATCTTTATGCTAGAGAAAATAGCTTTCATCTTTCTCCGTAACCTTGATTCACATACCTCCATTATACAAACAACTTAATCAAAAAGCCACAATGGGTTTTTTTTTTGTTTTTTTAACATTGTACAAAAGTTCCATTTTAAAGGATTGGAAAAGTTTCTGCAGACTGCTTCAGAAAGCCAGGGTTTAATTAGACCCAGAATGATGAAGACTACCTCTGTCTTTTTTTTTTATTTGTAACCTGACGCAGTCACAAAAGTCTTTAAACACACACACCTAGATTAACATGCAAATACTTTATGAAACTCATGTATTGGCCTGAGGAACAACAAGACTCTCAAGATAATACAATACCAGTCATAGACAATTCTGAAATATTATTATAATGCATTTTTAATATAATTTGTTCCTCCTATCGTTCCTCCTATTGTAATATAATTTGTTCCCTTCTTATAGACAGTAAAAAACAACATAGCAACATAGCAACAACATAGCATTCTTCCTTCATATTTTTTTAAAAAATTGTTATTTAAAACTATATCCACAGAAAAATGTGTTGTGCCCATGGTGTTGCAAATTCTTTGGAAAGGCTGCCACCTTGTGTTAGATCCACAGCATAACTGCAGTATCTGTTGCAAGGTAGGCAGGCGTGAATCCAGAGGTGCTTCTGGGAACTTCTGTGAGAGCTGAGAAGTTAAGCTGGTCAATTAGGTTAATAATAATGTGAAAGCTAGTAGTAGTAGTAGTAGTAGTAGTAGTAGTAGTAGTAGTAGTAGTAGTAGTAGTAGTAGTAGTAGTAGTAGTAGTAGAGTGCCATCAGTGTTCCATCCTGAGGCCTTACTGAGTCCCTGCCCCCAAATTTGCAATGTAAAATAAGCAATAGTAGAGAAGATGCAATGAATATATGGGGAAATTTCTATTTCGTTTAACCTTGGAGGAGGGATGATGCCCCAGAACCCCCTTTTTAGTCACTGGTTATGAGCCTTTATTTTAATGCTGCTTTTAGAGTTTCCTACTCTTTTACTAATCTACTTGTGTGATATTGTTTTCAGTTGGTTTTAAAGTACCTATTACCACCATCATCATCATCATCATCACTGTATTGTATTTTTCACTGTTTTAGATAACTGTGTGGCATTTTATATTGTTTTAGTTATTTTAAATTATGTTTTTATGTCGTAAGCCTTTAATGAACCATGGGAAAGTGGCATAAAAGTCTTTTAAATAAGTAATAAACAAATAAAAAATGCAGTTATTCATACTTAAAAATGCGGTTACAGCTGGGAATGAAGATTAAAGGAATAAATGGCCGAACGCTGCACAGAAAGGGTTCAGGGAAGGGCTTGAAGGAAGGGAATGAGAGAGGACACCATGTACATTTTCAGAGAGAGCGTTACATGCATAAGGGGCAGAATGGAGAGCCGCTGGCAAAAAAAAACAAAAAACCCTTACCATAGTCACTTATGGAAAAAAAACTTGTCATCAATAGAACTTGTCATGACACTCATTTCTCAGAAGATGACTTCATCAACGGTGGTGGTGGAGGGCTCAGGCCAGTAAGATCCCATTTTCAGGACTACTTTGTGGCAATGATAGCAGTGAAGAAAGCTTTGTCCTTTGCCACCATTGTGTTTCCAGAGAGTCATCTGGCACAGTTTTTCAAGTGGCATGAGACCTACCGCATCTGAGCCCCTGTGGTGGGATGGAGCATCATGTCTCCATAGCCCTGGAAAGGGTGGTTAGGATGTGACCAATTTGCAATACGATTTACTAATAAAATCTATCACATCTGGCCCAACTTGAACATCACATTGGCACTTTAGACACCAATTAAGGTGTCTTCAGTATCAGCTTCTCCTGTACTATTGGATTCTTTTCAACTTGTTACACCTGAGGTTGCATGAGGTCGACCACTTGTATTCTGAAACCTTGCCCTTCCTGGCATATAAAATGTGACAGGTCTGACCGGCTGAGTGGTCAGGGAGGATAATAAATTCATTGCTGGTAGAGGGCATACGGCTACATGTCTTACAGTGACAATGAATGGTGCACCATCTGCTGATCTCCCTGGGTCTTTCCACAGAGCTACCCAACAATCTCTCACCTTCTGTTCTTGGGTAAGGTGCTTAAGCGTATGGTGGAGACCCAATTCCAGGGATTAATCCTGATTGAAACTGATTCTCTAGACTTGTTTTACAGCCCAGTCATATCCCACACTGGCCCAGAGCATGCAGTACTGTTGATGGAGCATGTGCTGCATATTATGGACCAGCAGAGAACCAGATGACCAGGGAGAGGGAAGTAAGGAACATTTTTGCTTACCTCCCCATAGGCTGCCTGGTCTCCAATGGGTCTCCTCAGACCTACTCCAGCTCTGTAGCTGGCGTAGGTCTGAGGAGAGTCAGGGGGTAGATCCAGGCTGGAAAGGGGGGTTAGGATGTGGCAAGTGTGGCTGCCACTGAGATTCTCCCCTGTCTTGCCCTGAACCACCCCTCCCCTCCCCCAATCAGCCCCTGCTGCCAGCTTACCAGTGGTGGTGGAGGTTGTCACCTGTGTCTGGGGCTTTGTGTTGGTGGCAGCAGCAGCCTGGGCCATATGATTGCAGATTGCAAGATTTATTTATTTATTTTTAAAAAATTATACCCCGCCTTTTCCTATGCCGAAGGCAAATGCCCAAGGCGGCTTACAACAGAAATTAAAATACATAATTTAAAATAATAATAGATCTGCCAGCATAAGGCCGCGAAAGGATTGGACCCTAAATCTGGTTTTGGAACTGAAACAGTTTTGGTCACACTAATGATCTATGCAGGGAGTTAGATGGGGAAGTGTGTCCCTGTTGGTTCTGCTGGAGCTCTCAGCAGCATCCATCATGGTGTCTTTCTGGACTGTCATATGGAGAGGAATATCAGAGGCACTGCTTTGCAATGCCTTTGATCCTTCTTGGAGAGCAGGTTCCAGAAGGTGGTGCTCGGGGTATCCTGCTATGCATCATAGACTTTGGTTTTTGGTGCCCCACAGGCTTTCATTCTGTCTCATGCTCTATACCTACTAGGGGAGATCATTCCAGGGGGCGCCATGAAGTGCCATCAGTATGCTGATGACACTCACTTATACATAGTTGGATACCTTAACTGAGTGTCTTGAGTCAGTGAAGGGCTGGATGTGGGCAAGTTGAGACACAAGATAAGGACTTCTTGGTCGGGAGACCTGCTGATCCAGTGGTGTTGAGTTTCCCTGTTTCAGAAGGGGCTGCACTTCCCTTGAAGCAGTGGTGGGCAATTAATTTTCCTAAGGGGCCACATGAGAAACTGGGACTGTTATGGAGGGCCGGACCAATAGGCTGAACTCAATTCTGTTCAGTATTCTGTTCAATATGAATTATATCTCTTTATATCGCCTTCAAAATATTAATTCCTGATTTCCCATTGACCTCATGTGGGCTGGACAGGGTCAGCCAAAGGGCCGGATGTGGCCCTGGGGCCATACAATGCTCAGGTCTGCTGAAAGATCAGGTTCACAGCTTGAGGGTGCTTTGCTCAAGGAGAAAGAGGACAAAATCGGCCATCTCTCTTGTTCTTCTCAAGAGCAGCAGGAATGGAGTTGGAGATATACAATAGAGTTTGTGAACAAGGGCTGGGGATTAGAGGGGAAAATATATTGTGAGGAGAACAGAGCAAAGAAGTCAAAAGATGAGAACAGGGATGAGTTGAAGATGGAAACTTCAGAGTTTGAGGTGCAGGCAGATAAACCAGAAGAGAGAAGGAGGGACAATGCTTCCAAAAAAGCCACTGAATCAATCGACTGCATGTCACAGAAGTAATAAGAGCCACCAGACTGTGGGAGAGGTGAACTATGTGTAGGCTTACCAGATCTCCAACCGGGACAGAGTGCTAGACCTTTAGGAGAAGGACTGTGGACAGGTGTAACTTGTTAAACCCTTAGAGCACAATCCTAGGCATGTCTACTCAGAAGCAAGCCCCATTGTGTTCAGTGGGGCTTGCTTCTGAATAGACATGCCTAGGATTGTGCTCTGAGGTTTAACAAGCTACACCTGTCCACATTCCTTCTCCTAAAGGTCTAGCACTCTGTCCCGGTTGGAGATCTGGTAAGCCTAACTATGTGCAATGTTGAAGAATAAGTGATTGCAGAAAAACTCATGAAATTAAACAACATGTCTTATGTTTAATTTCTGATCTTCCTTGTTCACATGCTTAAAGGTAATTGTCCAGAGGAGCAAACATAAGGTTGCCAATTATTCAACTAGCTCTTGTAGTTATACATCAACAGCAGCTTAACATACAGACATACAACAGATAATAATGTTTCCTGCACACTGTGTGAGAGAGGCTTCACCTGCTGATTTCTGCACATCAGGCTATTGTTAGAGTCACAAGATAAGGCCAGACTGGTCTGTTTTTTCCAGGGATGTATCTAAGTAACTAGGTCACGAGTGCGAGTGCGAGTACGAGTCATTTTTGCAAGAGTGCGAGTCCGAGTGCGAGTCAGTGTCAACATTTTTGGGCAAGTACGAGTCAAGTGCAAGTCATTTTTGCACGAGTGCGAGTCGAGTACGAGTAAGGCCAGAAACCACGAGTCACAAGTCACGAGTCGAGTCACTTTGGGGAAAATGGCTTTTTCCCCTGAAAATGGGGTGGGTGTGTGTCTGTGTGTGGGGTGTGTGTGGGGACCTCTGAGACTTTTAAAGCACCCACCTGGCTCCCCCTATGCCCTTTCCCTCACCTCTCAGTCTTGTCACCACCCATCTGGTTTGGGAAAAACAAGCGTGTCTACATTCAAACCATTTATTATTCCCTCCCTGCACCTTCCCCTTGCTGAGCCGAGCATCCCTTGGGCTCGGAGTTTTGGTCAAAAAGGAAGAACTGCTGCGGCAGCTTTGCCTTCCCTCACTCCTCCCCACCCCTCACGCTCGGAGTTGTGGCCAATGCCAAACAGACAGCAACAAAAGGGAGGGGCTCAGAGCCAGGCTTGCTTTCCCACCCCCTTGAAAACCCTTCCTCCCTGCTGCCCTCCTCCTCCGAGGTCTCCACTGCACCTGCCTGCCTGCCTGCGTTGATGCCGACTATTAAAGGAAAATGACTTGGAAATGGCAAGTCGTTACCCCTACAAGTGCAAGTTAAGTACGAGTCCTGTGGGTCACGAGTGCGAGTGCGAGTGCGAGTCAGTGGGTCACGAGTACAAGTACGAGTACGAGTCAGGGAAAAAGTGGCTAAGTCACACTTGCGAGTCGAGTCATTTGACTCGAGTCCCCATCACTGGTTTTTTCTTGGTCAGTTGGCAGTTCTACCTCTACACCTTTTCACCGACTACAGATAAAGAAGGTACACGTAATTATGCTTTATATATAATATAGTTATGGGGAACCCTGTGGAAGGAAAGAGGTGCAGCGCATCGCAACCACATGTGTGCACATACAAAGCTTTCAGGGAGAAAGAGAAAATAATGTTTTGCAATTACAGTCTACAGCTGCTGCAGTTCCAATATGCTTGCTATACACAGGTGCAGCTATTATGACAATGAATAGTATGTATTAAAGGTGCCATCTATAGGGGTAATAATATGGGGGTTTAAAAGGTATTTTCATTTGCAGCCTGATGTTAGGAGAAAAAAAGTAATGTAAAATAAAAAGAAGGCAATTCACAGCCGACCCTGATGAGTCAGCTGCTGCTTAGAAACAGGCAGGTTTCAAAGATGTCTCAGACATTGGGACATTAACCCAGCAGGTGGAAGCATTGAATGGTTCAGAGGTGATCCCTTTTAGCATCCAAAGGAGAAAAAACACACATGAAACAAACCATAATCAGTCCTACCAAAGAAATACCATGCTGAAGAAGAGCTGGGCAGCCCCACACACAGCCACTACCCAGATCACGGTGTAGTCAGGGCAAATACACTGTCGTCATTCCCACTTCCTGGAGTAGAGAGCGGATCTGTGGGGCTTCATTTGGGGCACACCTCATCAGGGTCCTCTGTTTTCAATGCCCGGCTTTAGATCTCAAACATAGGAAGAATAGATGAAAGGGCATCTGAGCAGGTGCAGAGTGTGCTTCCTTCACCATTAGGGTAATCCCTAGGGTAACTACCACACATTGAAAGCAATGGGATAAATTAGTTGTGAGTACCGGTAACTTAAGTCTCATCAATTTCAATGGTCATGACTTTCTTTAGATACAACCCTAGGGATTGAGGGAAGGAGTTCTAGCCTAGAGGGCTCCTTCTCAGACAGCCTTGAGTCCTAGCAGCTCTTTTCACTAGAAATTAAGCACCGAGAACCTTCCTGGCAAATCAGGGGTTGCTGAATCTGACCCTAAAGCAGGGGTGGCCAACCTTTCAACATGAATGCTGGCCCTTTAAATGGTTGTCTAGCTGAGGGCATTTCAGCAGGTGCAGCTGCTTTAGCAGCACCATCAACACTTGCAGCTGCCAAGGTTCTGTCTTCTACACAACTCTTAAGAACACAGAAGCCCTAATGGTGGAAGGTTGGCCACCCCAGCCCTAAAGGGAGAAATTCATCACATAGTTAGGCTGCAGGATTAAGCAGTAAGAATTTGGAAGTACAGTAAATCCCATTATTTCAGCAGGACTTTCAGTAAATATGTCCTTGGATCAGTCTATAGATCAGTGGCAACATGTGTGGAAACGGACAGTGCAGCGACCTGACCCCTCCTTTGCCACCCAATTTGGCAGGCCAGAATAATGTAACCAAGGCAATGGAGGACACCTTTATACAGTAAGTGTGTAAAAGAGGGAATACTGGTAGATATAGCTTGCCAAGCATGCATGAGAAAAGTTGCACTAGCTAAAATTCCCACTCTTATGCAGCTAACAAAGGTACAAAAAGAAGGGGAGGAAATATGTACACCACTCTGAGCTCCTTGGACGAAGGGCGGTATAAAAATGTGAAAAAATAAATAAAAATAATTCTGCATCTGGTCGTCATCTGGGGAGAAACCACAACGGACCTTACTCTGAAGATATTAAAAATTATCTTGGGGTCAGGAGTTGGAAATCCTACAGAGCCCCAGAGAAGAGAGATTATTTAGCAACCGGTCATTTCATTTCCTATAGTAGAGCTAGGTTTGCCAGCTCTGAGGCACCTCCAAGCCAGAGATCCAGGAAGCCAGGCCTGCTGATATCATATAGTTATGTACGCAGGTTGTTGTGAGGATTCCATGAAGACAAAACATGTAAAATGCTGTGCATACATACTCAGAAAATGCCATACAGATACTAAATAGTGTCATCGTCATCATGGAGGCTGCTGGCCCTAATTTTAGAGACCTGGAGTTCAGAAGTATGTCAGGTACTCAAGTGATTTCATAGATTGTTTTGAACCCGGTCCAAGAAACCAAGCAGGTAATGGCTATGAACACTGACAGCAAACTGAAAAGACAGTTAACCACACAGCGACACACGGTCTGTAAAGCTATTCTCTGGATCCGTGATAGGTCCCAGCTCACCAGAGCAGACAGAGCAAAAGCCCTTTAAAGAGATCTGAAAATTGAAAGAAACATTCAAAAGCATTCAAAACATCACAGGACACCAGCATAATGAAAAGAAAATTGGCTAGTGCAACATGGTGCTGGAATAGTCAGCTGAGCGCAAGAAAAGCAACTAGATGGAAGCAAACCAGCAAAACTGGGCTTTCTGAGAGACAACACAGGAATGCATGGGGTTGCCAACTGACCAGAAAACTACTCTGACCTGCTCCTGTGCCTTTTACAGCAGCCGGGTGTGTAGAATTCAGTAGGTGAAGATTTTCACATTATGGATAACAAACATTATTGCCTGCTGAAGCCTGCACATCAAGCTATAGTTAAGGCATAGCTACAGTGGTCTGTTGAAAAGTTGGCAACCTAGCAAGGTGGCAGCATTTTATTGCTATAGGGACCAAAATATATGGCGTCCAGAAGACACCAAGAGTGTGTGTTTCTGTTTGACCAATATGTAGTCAAATACAGTAAGGTAGCATATAATAGACACTAAACAAGAATGCTACTATTATTACTCCAGTTCTCTGGAACAAATGCATAACAGTCACACACAAGAAAAGCCCTTCTGGATCAGGCCACAGGTCCACCAAATCCCACATTCACTTTCTCACAGTGGCCAACCACCAGGTACTTTGGAAGTCCCACAAGCAGGACAGGATGGGAACAGCCTCCCTTGTTTCTGCTCTCCATCCTGCCAGCAGCTGTCAATGAATATGAGGTTCCACCTAGCCATCACTCACATCTAGCAACTAGTGATTGGCATCTAGTGATTAGTAATTCCCTTGAAAGTCGTCTGAGCTCCTGGCCAGCACCACATCCCTTTCACAGTTTAGCATCTTTCCTGCTCTCATTCAGGCTGCCTAAAGCGTGGTAGATAATAATAATAATAATAATAATAATAATAATAATAATAATAATAATAATATATACAGTATTTATATACCGCCTTTCTTAGTCATTGGATTTCTGACCAAGGTGGTGTACATGGGCAGGCTTTCCTAACCCCCCTATATATATATATATATATATATATATATATATATATATATATATATATATATATATATATATATATATATATATATATATATATATATACCGTATTGTCCCGAGTATAAGACACACCTGATTATAAGACGCACCCTTAAAGTTTGGCGCTATTAAAAAAATGTAATTAAATCACTGGCATTAAATTGCAACAGCCTGATTATAAGACGCACCCCTAGTTTAAAAACTTAAATTAGGAGAAAAAAGTGAGTCTTATACTCAGACCAATACGGTATATGTCCAATCTTTCGTGAACAGCTACATTCCAGATGGTATCCTTTTGCAGTCTGGCTTTTTTTTGGCTGGCTGTCGCCTCCCACACTCGACCGATGCAGCTGGCAGCCCTTATCTCTCCTCACGGAGGCTTTCACATCTTTTTGTCAGCGGCATGTCTCAAACTTGTTATTTGCCGATCTTCGGGCTTGCAAGGCGGCGGCTCTACCGACTGAGCCAGACCCCTCTGCCTCTGTATCTAGATTTCTTTCCATTCTTGCCCATGCATATTTGTGTACAGTGAGGATTCACTTACTGTAGTAAATACAGAAGGTTTAAAAGGTGGCCCACAATATTTTCCCAGCTGAGTGGAAAATCTTACCAAATATCTGTCACAATTTGTAGAAGAAACTGTTACCAACTGGTTTTCTGTGAGTAGAAGAGGTAAGAACTGTTCATGAAGGGAACCTCAAGGCTGAGGGAGCATTGCCAGTGTAAGGTATAAGGGCACTGCTATTAAGCTGGCGCTGAAAATGCCAAGCGTGCCGTGAGTGTCTGGGGAAACAACCGCACAGCCCCTCTGCCATGCACTTAACAAGAAATCCTCTATTGTTCAACCCGCATTTCAGCTCTCATGCAGGGTGTGTGTGTGTGTGTGTGTGTGTGTGTGTGTGTGTGTGTGTGTGAGAGAGAGAGAGAGAGAGAGAGAGAGAGAAAGAAAGAAAGAAAGAGAGAGAGAGAGATTTGACCCTTTCTTCCCAGCATTTTATTTTGAGTTGGAATGTTACACTGCTCTAATAAATACATCCTTCAGGAACATCTATAACTTCCTCAAGACACTGGCAGGTATGTATCTACTTCTATGGCAACCATCCATCGACTCCATCCGAGTACAGCAGGAACGTATCATAGGAAATCACCAGGAGAGACACAACTTTAGGGAGCGCAGTGGGAGGAGTCCCTTTCCCCATGTTTCAGATCATATGGGAATATTCTCAGAAGCACCTTACATCTGGTTACAGTCGGCTCACATCTTATGCGTGATAGACTTGTGCAAATTCAAGTATACACGCTCAGGTCTCCAAAAGACATAGAAAAACAACAAATAGTGCAGATGACTCAAACCCCCCCCCCACTCCGCTTACTCTGTTTATGCTCCGAAGTGTGCCAGAAACAGAATGAATCTGCTGTTCCCTCAGTCCTCTCAGTTCCTGCGTGTCTCTCGTACTGTGCTTTTAGTGCTTCAAGAGACAGTACGTATTTGTTGAGTTTAGTGGACTTTGACTGTACACAATTTTGGCTTTACACACTGACCTTGGAACATAACCCTCAAGTAAGATACAGGCCAACTGTATTATGAGGTGAAAAAAAGTACTTATGTAACCATAAGTAACAGTCTTATAATGCACGGGTGGTTTTATTTGAGGTGAGGCTGGAGTGGGGTGGAATTTAATCTTCAATAAATATCCCAGAGCAGGTTATATTAACAATACTTAGCAGTTGTATTGCACTTTTGAGTGTGCAAAGCAATCTGCCTGTCTTATCTGAGGTCATCATGGCAGAGGCAAGATTTGAACCTGGGAAGTCCTGGTTCATAGTCCAGTCTTTCAGCCATAATGCTACACCAGCTCCTGGTATGAAGCTTATGGACTGAAATCTGAAAAGGCACCCCTGAGACTATGAATTGCCTAGGGGAAAATCAGTATTAAGGACTGTGGGTGAATGCACCAGAGGGCATGACTCTGACTTGGGGGTGCAGAGGGAGAAGGAGGGTAGTGACGTCTGGATAGTCTGATGCCAAAGAATTCTAGATATGCGTGAGAAATAAATGAGAGTTGCTTTCAGGCTTGTCTCCCAGTGGCTATCTGAGTCTCCTGGGATTATCGTCACATTTCCCCTCTCTTCCACAGGTAGAAAGAAAAAAACAAAACAAAACCAAGTAGTGCTAATATCAACTTACATTCCAGTTTCATCCCTTATTTTTTCCTCTCTCCCCATGCATCATTATCTCTTGAATGCAGTATTTTCCCCTCCAAATAATTAAATTATATTCACAAGGACAGTCATTTAATTGGATTTAAATTCCAAATGACTGCAAAAGCAGAGAAATGAGTCGCTAGTCCATTCTAATGAGGAGATTTATTAAGGGCCTTTCTCTGACAGACATATAGAGCAGGGTTATAAATATTTCATATTCAATTAATTGAATTTTTCCCTCTGCCTGTGATGCTGCCCTGAAATGTTAATCTGCTGGGACAAAAAAGAGAGGAAAGAAGGTAGAAGAATTTGATCGTCGTGGCAGAAACATCTCTCTCTCTCTCTCTCTCTCTCTCTCTCTCTCTCTCTCTCTCACACACACACACACACACACACACACACACCACCTGCAAGATATCACAGTGCCTTGAACGCTCTAGTATCAAGGATTTCTGTAGAGACTGAAGAAATGGCTGCTCATTAATCAGACCATGATTTTATAAAATGGATGTAAGGAAAGGATCATTTGACTCTGGCAAATGGATTTATAGGCATAGCTGCCATGTCAAGCAACACTCATTAAATAGGCTTATTTAACTGGACATCCGTCAGAGTCCCACTAAAAGAAGCATTGCCAGCTGCAGTTGGGATCATGTGGCCATCTACTGAGAAAGAGCTTCCTGAGAGGTTTGTCTGGTGTGTTTTCATAGCTTTCAGGCACTTCAATCCTGTGAATTTTATTCAGAAGTAAGTTCCATTGTGTCCAATGGGGCTGATTCCCAGGAAAGTGTGTCTAGGATTGTCGCCTTATAGCCCAATCCTAACTAACATTTAAGACAGTGGAACAGAGGTTCCACTCTTGCATATTGCCATATGGCACTGCACACAGCTGGCCATTTTGGAACTACTGCCGCTGCCCTTCCATACCCTTCATCACGGCATAAGTAGCGCATTAAAGCACCCTTGGTAGGGCAAAAGTCATTCTGTTGTGTAAGATCATGTTAGTTTATTGTTATAAGATTGGAAAGAAGTCATTGTATATCTTTTAAAAGTCTGTAATGTACGTATTTGCTGAGAAATGTTTGGTTCAGAGACAGACAATTCAGATGTGTATCTGTACTGTTGACACTGCAAGTTCTTTGAGCAGAATTTGTCTGTCAACTTGCTTTCAAACATATGCTTAATTTTGTAGGAAGACAGCCACAAATCACCCTGTGATGCTCCAGAAAGGCCACATCATCCATTTATTTGGACTAGCTGTTGAGGCGCCATTTTAATCTTCTAGCAACATCATAATAACTTGCCACAAAAGATGTCTCTGCCCACGCGGGGATTTTTTGGAAGATGTCCCAGAATACATTCAAAATTCCCTTGATATCATAGGGAAGTGGTTACCTATCTGAAGGCGCTTTGACAAATCTTTCCACTTCTCCGTGACTGCTCAGAGTACAAGCAAACAATATTTTGTGAAAGGTTTTTTTTAAGGGAAAAAAAGAAGTGCATGTCGGTGGCACCAATTAATTTACAGCAGATTTTAAAAACAATAAATCAACTGCAGTTAATTTTGGAATTGCCTTTTGTCACAGGTTGTACCTATCAACCCCAGGAGCCATGGCCAACTGTACACTTTGCAGAAGGCTGTGCTGTGGCCAACAAGATGATAGCTAATCTCCTCTAGGCACTTACAGCCTGTACTCCTGCTCCATGGGCACACGGCTTGATCACTATCCAAGGTCCTAAGTGCATTCAAACAAAACTAACAACATTCCACAGATTCATTTCCGCCCATAGGTTCACTTCAGTCCACAGTCTTTTTCACTGATGTCTAAAAAGGGGTGAAAGGTGTAGCCTCAGGATATGTTAAGTTTTGCCTTGATCACTGAGCCCCTAGCAGCACCCCTAGAATTGTTTGCCTCTCCCACTTTTGTCATTCACCCAAGACTTGACAGGTTCATTTGAAGGGCTCCTCATGCCCTATCAGTGCTTTGCAACCAGTGGTACTAGCACTAGTGGTACTTTACAGTTCAGCAGGTGATGCCTGTGGCTGGCCACACAGCCAGGTCAGCCCAGCCACAGGGCCGGATTTAGATGGCCAGGTGGCAGGCTGCAGGTAGCCTTCCTTGTAAGCTGCTAGGCTGCACAGCTGGAATTGAAGCCCCATGCAGAGTAATGAGGTTGCTGAACACTGCCTGCAACTCCATGGCTGCAGAGCTTGGCGAGGATGACGACATCATCATCATCATCATCACTGAGCATTCTGGATGCCAACAGCTGAGCCCGAGCAGCCAGTGTAAGGCTCCACACAGTCGAGCACAAAGCTCGGGGGAACGTTGCCTGAGGGAGGCAGTGAATTGGTGGCAGTTACCTTGTGCCTCTCCCCCCCCTCCCCAAGTTGCATCACCATGCACTCCCATCCTCTTCTTGCTCACTGATAGTGAGGAGAGGAGAGGAGCAGCAACGACTTACCTCTCCTACCAGCGCCAGCCACTGCTGCGAGGAAGCAACTATGGCATGGGGTTAGTGATTCTGTTACAATTGAAATGAGGTTGAGGGCCAATCCTCTCCAAATTTCCAGCACTGATGCAGCCATGCCAACGGGTCTTGCACTGCCTCCTGCAGTGAGGGGGCAGCCACAGAGTTCCCTCAAAGTGAGGGAACATTGTTCCCTTACCTCAGGGCTCCATCAGGACTGGAAAGTTAGAGAGGATTGGGTCCTGAGCCACCATTTACCGTGACTACCTTCCCCTCTCTCTCAGGCCCAAAATAGAGTGAATGCCTAGCAGCTGCTTCCTCCTCCCTCGTCTTCCTGAAGGAAGCATATGAAGAGGAGGAGCCAATGCAGTGGCCTCCAGGGAGACACACTAGGTCAGCACCTCCCTTCCACACCCTTCCTTCTTGGCTCACTTCCTGTGCTTTTTAAATAGGGAAGCAGACAGGAAGAAAAAGAAAGGTGAAAGGTAGGTGCGTGTCATCTGCTGGGGGAAGGAATGGGGGGTGCACAATGTGGCAGCAGTGCACATGGTATTGGGGGTCCTGCAATGTCATGGGAATGGGGGGGGGTTGCATGATGGCAAGGGGCAGCAGAATTTGGCACTGTTTTGGTTGCCTTCTCAACTTGGGCCAGGGCTGCTCACAGCCCTGGTGACCGTGTGACGCTGCCCTGCATGGCCTGAACACACTAGCAGTGGAGATGGCTGGATCAGTGGTACACCTGTGGGCAAGATGTGGATGTGCAGCTGCCTGGCCCTTCAAAAGAGGCACAATTTGGGGGAGGAGGGTGCAGAGTGATGCCCCAACTGGGAGGCAAGCTGCCCACCCCTGTGACACAGCTGCTGTCTCTGGTGGCACTCGCTAAAGTGGTACCTGCAAAAGGTGGTGCTTGGGGGGAAAAGAAGCTGAAAGACCCTGCCCCCCCCCCACACTCAGACAAAGCTTCACACTATGAATAATCTTCTCTCTTGATTTTAGCAGGACTATTTGACAGTGTTACTCACATGCTGTTCAGAAAAGTGGCTTCACACTAAGTATGTAGAAAATTTTGCCTGGTAGCTGTCAAGGCCTTCTCCATTAGAGAGTGATCTCTTTTTGAACATTTGGGTAGGCAGGACAGCAGTTCGAGACCCAACAGTGTGAGCTACCATCTTCGGCTCCAACTCCTGCCAGCCTAGCAGTTCAAAAGCAAGTAAATTAATAGGTACCGTCTCGACGGGAAGGTAACAGCGTTCCATGCACCCTGGCGTTGAGTCATGCCAGTCACATGACCATGGAAGCGTCTTTGGACATCGCTGGCTCTTTGGCTCTGAAACGGAGATGAGCACTGTCCGTAGAGTCGGTAATGACTGGCTTTCGAGCAAGGTGAACTTTTACCTTTTTATCTGAGTTAATGGGAATGACAGTTCTAGCCTTCTTGCGTTCATACAGCATAATGTAAAGTAGTAGCAGACAGGATGAATAGTGCTGACATTGCTGGTAGCAAACAACAAGACATAGGAAGTATCTTGCTGCAACAACCAAGGTACAACAGGAGCCTGCCCTTGTCTTTGCAAATGCACAAGCAGGGCATTAAGCTGGTGTTCATCCCCTGGTGGTTATCACCACCACCTGATAGTTAGAGGCGCATGGCCCCTGGCTATGTAATTTATTATCAAACATGTACATACGGCTTTTCAACAACAAAAATTCACACACCAGGTTACATAGCAAAAGGAATGAGAAGATGGTTCCCTGTCTGAATGGTGTTCTCAAGCTTAAAAAAAAACAGACAAAAAAAGGCACACGAGACACACAAACAACCCTTGGGAGAGACACTATGCTGAATCAAATAGGGACAGTTGCTCTCCCCCTGCCAGTATAAGAGAGCCATCACTTTTGAAGGTGCCCGTTTGCCCAGTTAGCAGGAGCAAATATGCTCAGAGGACATCTGTTGTTTTCGGACCCTCCCATTTTGCAACCTGAGGGCCAAAGAAGAGTACAGGCCACTTCTTTAGCAGAAGAAGATACTATCCTGCAACCACCACCACTCTCCCTTTCAAAGCTGCTCTAGTTGCTAGTACTACCCATGTAAGGAGGGGCTGTAGCTCAGTGATAGTCTGGGATTGAACTGAGAACCTTCTGCACGAAAAGCACATGCTTTTGCATGCAGAAAGTCCCCAGTTCAATCGCTGGCATCTCCTGGTAAGACTGGGAAAGATCCTTCTCTGTCTGAAGCCCTGGAGAGCCATTGCCAGTCATGAGCTTGAGCATGGTCCCACCACAGCAACTTCGTATGTTCTTGATCAAAATAAGTTTTGTTTTGTTTTATATTGGGCGTTTAGAATTGCTCAATGCATTGTAACCACCACTAGATGTCACTACTAATATATGTTATGCTACAAAAAGTGGATTCTAAAGCCTGATTCACATATGACAGCGTTGTCCCTGCTGTGCGCTTAACGGACCCGCTCTGCCCTGTATTTACATATTCATGATGTAAAAGGACACCATTACGGGGCACCAACGCTAGAATCGCTGGAGATGGCTCGGTTCAACTTTGGCAAAGCGTGTCTCGTGGAGCTTGTGGGCGGGTTCAAAGCGCAACAACAGCCACCAATCGCGCGAGAGGGGGGGGGAGAGTGGTTGCATGCCAATCACAAGTTGCTCCAATCACCGCGAATGTTACAAGTCCAGAGATGGAAACCCCTTGCAAGGAAACCCCTTGCAACCCCTGGTACACACAGGCTTGTCAGAGAGGGAAAACCCTTGCAACCCCTTGCACACTGTACAGGCAAACACAGGAGGAGTAGAGAGCAAGCCTGACGCACAGAAAAATATTTCAGATTCTGAAAAATGTCAGAAGTTCACAAGAGTTCACAAGACTTCGGCCAATCAGAGCGCGGCTGTGTTTACCCAATCACAGCTGCGCTCTCTTAAGAGGGCGGGACAGCAGGAGGGACGACAAGCAAAGCGACGCTCCCCCTGCTCCAAGCGCCTGATCACGCCTGATCAGCGCGTATGGCGGACGGGGACATATGTGAATCCGGCCTAACCAACATTTGTGAAGCAAAGCTTTGGCATATTTTAAAAGATAAAAATGTTTAAAACTTTGGAAGTTTACATGGTTTAAAAAAGATCAGACATATCCTTGGAGGATAGATCTATCACGTAGTATTTACTAGGGCACCAAATGGAGCTTCCAGAGTCAGAGACAGGACACTTCGGACAGGAGTATCAGATGTTGGGGATAGGAAACAGATGGCAATCCTTCCCCACCATGCCTTGTTAGTGGACCTGCCCCTGTTGAAAACAGTACTAAATGAGCATTTGGTTTGGTCCTGCAATGAAATATGATCTAGATTAGAGGTGTGTGGATATCTTGGAGCTTCTTCCCTTCCAAGCGTCAATGGAACAAAACCTGCTCCTCCCTTTTTTTGCAGGCAGGCATCAGCAAAGGCAGTGGAAATGTTTTTGAAAGAGGCAGCAGTGTTGCCAATGGTGATGGTCTGCTCTGATCCACTCAACCTACATTCAAAGTCAAAGTAGACATGATGCAGTAGAGTCCACCACTACCACCCAGAATCAGATTGGGACCACAGCACTGAGGGAAGGGTATTTAATCCTCCCCCCCCCCCCCCAGCGATTTGCACCATAGAAGAAAGGTTACAAGTTTTCCTCCATAGGGCAAAGAGCAGCAGAGGTGGAGGTATGATCATTTTAATCGGGAAGATGGTGCAGGAAAAATGCCCCTCCTTCCACCTGGAGTTCTAGTCCCACAGTGACTTATTTTTCAAACAAACAAAATAAATAAACATAGATCTAATCACATTTCTGTATCAGTTTGACTGTATACATTGGCCTTAAACAAGGGATTTACAGCACAATCCTATGCATGTCTACTCAGAAGTAAGTTCAATTCTTTTCAATGGTGCTTACTCCCACGGTGCTTACTCCCACGCAAGAGTGCATAGTATTGCAGCTCTTCTGAGTAAACATGCATAATTGTACTGAAAGAAAAGGGCATTAAGAGGGGAAGACATTTCTTTAAAATTGGAACCAACAAAGGACCATCTATTTTGAAACAACACTGTAAATTCAGCCATTTTTCATCTATTTTTATATTTTCCTCCATACCATGGGAGAAAAAACACACTGAGCAAACCATGGCAAAATACAAAAACAGTGAGATTTTTGCAGTACAAAATCAAGGTATCACTGCATTTGAGATTACATTTTCATTCATAAAAATATATGGCAATGGAATCTGTGCTCATGATCTTGCTTTGCTTCTAACCTTTTTTTAATCTCTCTCTCCCTCTTTTGAAAGGGCAGATCAGATGTCTAGTAACAGAACACTGCAACACACCTCTTCTCCACGCTTTTATTTTCTTTTGTGGATTTCAAATATTTAGATTGTGCAAGAAAGTATCCAAGACATGTGCAAGAAAGTATCCAAGACATGAAATCTATTGATTCAAGGATTACAGAAATAATAGGACTTGTATGGAAGCATCTTGATGATCACTAATGCACAGCTAAAAGTATTTTACTATCTTTTCCAAAGAGCTTTGCCACACGCTACCAAGTGCTAAAACATTATACATTGTCACATCACTTTTTTTAAGCCAATGTATTTTACTAATGCTGCCACTTGCAATAAAATGCAAAAATCCAATTCTTACTTTTTTAACAGTGCAATCCTGCCTAAGATGCGGTGTCTGGCTGAAATGGCCAGCCGCTGCATTCTAAGCAGGATGTGGGCCATGCCGGCGCAGCCCTGGCTCACCTTGGGGGAAGGGGACGTTCATCCCCTCCCCTGGTGTAAGTGCCGGAGGCCCCAATGGGTCTCCTTGGATACGTGCCAGCTCATTAGCTGGCACATGTCCGGGGAGGCTGTGTAAGGCTGGCCTGGCCTGGGAAGGGCCGTTGGATATGGGCGCAACCTAGTGCCGATATCCCCACCTCCTCCCAGGTCGGGCTGGTCAATGGTCCCTTTCCTTGCCACCCCTGCCCGCCCTCCCACTGCCTGGCGCAGCATTCACCTGTGTCAGCTGTGTGGATCCTGGGCAATGGCGGAGTGAGCTGTGCTGGCCTCCGCACCGGCACCACTTACTCCCAAGGGTGTCAAAAACGTGCCTTACGGCACGTTTACGACACATAAGGCACGTTTACGACACCCTAGGCTGGCGGAGCGCTCACTCCGCTGGCCTATAGTTAGGCAGGATCAGGCTGTAAATCACACCACATTTATCTTACACAGAATTTATTTTGTAAAAATATTTTATTTGTTTATTATCCTTGAAAGACTATATCCTTAAGGATTATGAATCCATAACAAAATACAACACATCACTGAAAAGATACAGTTAAGCACTTGCAGAGATGACAGCAGCAACATAAATTCTCAAAGCATTCTGCTCCACAAAGTGCTGCTTGTGTTATAATAGTTCGTATTATCCAATTTTTACATTTGTCTTTTGATTTTGAACAGTGTAACTTGTTAATCAGTGCAAGCTAATTGATTTTTCTAGTCTATAAGAAATTGCAAAATGTTGATTTTTCATTCCTCAAATACAGCATATTAATACTTCTCACTGTAAATGAAAAGGAAAGAATAAAAGAAAATGAAACTGAACTATGTAGCCAAACTATACTATGGATAGGCATGGGCTGATGCAATTTGGCACTCACTTGCTTAAGAGTTACAATTGCTTCTGGGTGAGAGACAAGAGGCAAACCCCCATCTCTCTCGCTCGCTCTCTCACCATCAGAGTACTCTCTATCCTAGAGACCCAATGTACACTGTGAGACTGGATAGATGAAAGGACGTCGAGTGCACAGGTAGGGGACAGAGGCTTATGAGCAAGGAATGTAGTAGGCAGGTTATAAGAAAGTAATTTACACACCTGGACCCAGGTCTGTTCAATTGCTCTTATCTGCCTTGTCTTTACAATGAAACATTTTATTAAAAATGACAAAAAAATTGTCTAACTTCAAATTATTATATATATAAACTATTACTTTTAAAACCAGGAAATTTCAAGAACAATTCTCTGAAAAGGAACAGTCACATGCTTAACATAGTCTCCCTGAGTTATTTTCCAAGTGCCCAAATGATTTGCCTTCACACAGCAAATGCTACCATGGAATGATGACTGCAGCTAAGGAGTATTGACAAAACATTATGGAGTTCTGGAAAAAAAATGTTTTACCCACATTCATTGCTGAACACAGAATACAGGCAAAACGTAAGGGAGTTCTGGCAAAACACGCAATTATCTTTCAAATCATTGACTGTTAGAAACATCCCTGTTTCTTACCTCAAGCAGAATATGCCCAATTTTACATCTCCAAGATGAACTATTCTGTTCCATGAGCCTGCTTTTTCTGATGGCTGGGTCCATGCACTTTCTATTGTTCTAGCTAGGGGTTAATGATTCCCCAAACATTTTACTGAAGAGAACTGACCCAAGGAATTTCCTCTTTGCCAAGGATGTGTCTTCCATTCCCACCTGTTCACCATGGAACTGCAGATCCTTTTAGTGTATTGTCTGCAAGGCCGGGCTTAAAGCAAAATGAAACTCATCTATTAATTTTCTTGCAAATCCACCATTTGGAAATTATGGTCATAAATCACAAGTTGCCTTTCTACTATGACCAGTCTTTGGAAGAAAAAACTTTGTAGCTTAGAGCACCAGTCTGCTAAGCATAACCATTATTTTTTTTTCTCTTCATCTCAAATGTACTGGCTAATTCAGATACACCTTTCTGAAGAGATGAAACCCTTTTACATGTGAAAAAATATATATTAAAACACACTTTATTAAAAAATATTCTCTTTCATTAAAAAAAACACAATATGAACTTTGCCCTTCAAGGATGTAAACATTAACCAGTAATAAGATTTAACTAGTAAGCAGCCAAGTTCTGTTCGGTCCTTTAAAAAGTGTTTTCAGTTAGGTCACTGCAATGCTGCAATGATGTACTCTTTGCACCCTTTTCAGCATTCCAGGGAGAAAGATCAGCAACTCCCTTTTGAGGTATCATTTCTGTTTCTTGTTGTTTATATTGGAGTTTTGTGTGCCTTGAACTGGAGGCTGTCTTCTCTTGTTGTCCTGAGGTTTGACTTGCAGGACCAGCAACACAAGTACACATAAAATGTGCATATGGAAGTATAGTGACCTGTAAGTGACAAAAAAAGAGAAGCAGCAAATGAAAGTCAAGTTACAACCTGCAATGATAAACAGTAGTTCCATTGTTAATTAATATACTGGGTTGCAAGTCCTCCTGGACCACTAAAATGCTTTCCTTTCAGGAGCTAGGCAGACCATCTTACTCAGGGCTGGTCCACCCACAAGGCTGACTAAGGCGGTCACCTCCTCTAGCAGTTCACCTCTACCTGTCTACTCTACTTCTCCTCTTCCCTTGACTGGAAGAGAAACGGAGGGACAGAGCAAAAGAGGAGGTGACGGTCTTGACGCTCTAGCCCACCACTCTCCTCTCCTTCACACTTCCTCTTTTAATTCGTCCCTTTCTTCCTCTTCCAAACCAGGAAGAGAGGCTGGCACATCACAGATAAAATGGGGGCAGCATTTGGCATGCTGCCTCAGTCAGTGGTAGGTCTTGGGCTGATCCTGATGTTTGTAAAAGCAATACTTGGGACTATGCCCAGAGCTATATGTCAGATATAACCTTACTTGATTTAATAGGCTGCCATCCCTTCTAAGGATCAATTTCATTTCCCACTAGGCCCACATACTCCTACATTCACACACTACCAAGTCCTTCTTATATCAGGGAGTTGCAATATCCTCTCTGCTTTTTCTTGCCTTCCTTCCATCTCCCTCCTTCCTATCCCTCACTCAGCTACTTCCACTCCACGCCCCATTGATTTCTGGGAAAGATGATACAAACATTCAAAAGCCTCTACAAAATTGCCCAGTGCTCTTTCCAAGTTGGAATGTGACAAAAAAATGTCCCTCTCATTCACTTGAACTCACATAAAAGGCTTGTGTGTATTATTTGCCCCGTGTCTTATACACGTGGCAAATACATGGAACAGGCAGGAGGTCTGGCTCAGTTGGTAGAACGGCCATCTCATATGCCTGAAGATCTCAAGGACGGCAGTTCAAGACGGCCAGAAGTCTGTTGGAGAGCTGCTGGCACACCACTGATAAGCTGCAAAGTCTCTGTGAGGGAGAGAAGCTGCAGCTGGCACCTTGAGTGGGAGTCAAGGTTGCCTGTCAGTTGAAGCGTGATGAGGCGGACGCCAGTGGAAAGCTGGACTGTGAAAGCTGAAACCATCTAGAATGAAGGGTTCTATGAAAGACTGGAACATATTGTATTGTAAAAACCCCTTGGGGTTTAGAAAGCCTTTGAATTAAACCGCCTTTGAATTAAAGTCAAAGGAGAAATCCAATGACCAAAGAAAAGAAATACTGGTTATTGTTATTATTTAACATGTGACTAGAAAAAGACGGGGAAATGGTGAATAGTACAAACATTGTCTCTTCCCAAGTGATGCAGTGGATGTGTACATGATACAGTACTTGGGTATATATACCTAAGTACAAATTGTTATGTGAAAGCCACTCTTATCGCATACCACAGCAAATACTGCTACATCACCCAAGCATGCAACACATCATAGCCAGGCAAAAGAGTCAGGTTGGTACAGTGGCTTCATTTTTTCTGCTTATGATAGAAACAAGAGTAGCAAGGAACTGCCTTAGGGGGACACAAGAGTATGACCTGACTCAAACACGTGCATCAGCTGCAATGGCAGAGTTTCCAGAAAAATGCAATCATTTTGTCTGTGCAAATGTTCCTCTTTTGTAAACAGTAGTTGTGAAACTTATCCCTCCCTGCAGTTCTAAACAACTTACTTAAATCATTGGTTAGGTGTCTTTCCAAGACTAAAGGAAGATTTAAAGGCCGTGAGCAGTAATGCAGTTTCCTATGCAACATGCAAATGCCACAGGTGAATTGTGCATTCAATTCAAATAAAGCTTGTGGGCATTAAGCTGCTGAAGATGACAAAGCCCATCCTGTTTGGTTTCTCCACTCAAATCATAGCAACATTTTATCTAATCACAGGCTGACATATCGAAAAAGGCTACGGCCTATTGCAAATTAGATTTAAAATGTTTATAACAGGAGGGAACTTACTTATATAATTTAATTGTCGGTTCTACTGCTAGCAGAACAAATGGTGCAACAGTATAGCAGACAGCCAGCTGAGTTACCAACCATGTTGCAACATCATAGCTCAGCTTGAGAGGCTTTGAGGAGATGAAGAAATGCCGACAGTTGTTCCTTATCTTAAAAAAGTAAGATGAACATATGAAAAAGCAATCTTATATATTCCAACTTTCTGCACTATGCCCAAACTATGCCCAATAAATGTGAAACAGTCTGGTTTCTCCTTTCTTCTCAAGCAAGAAGCATCTCAGAGGTTGTTAGGAAGAGACTGTCAGCGCAATCCAGCCTAAACTAAGGCCGGCGGAGTGCGTGCTCTGCCGGCCTAAGGAGTTGCAAACGTGCCATAAAACACTTTGTGGCTCCTTTGGAGTAAGCAGTGCCAGTGCAGAGGCTGGCACCACTCACTCCAGCACCTACCTGGACCTGCGCTGGCCGACGCAGGTATGGCCCGTGTCGGTCAGCACAGGGGTGGGTGGGCAGGGGTGGCAAGGGAGGGGGCCATCGCCCGGACTAGGACTAGGTGCTGGGTTGTGCCATTATCCTGAGCCCCGTCCCAGCCCGGGCTGGCCTTACACCGCCTCCCTGGATGTGCATCCCCACGCCGGAAGGGGACAGCCACTATCTCCAAACATTTATCGGTAGGAATGAAGACTCAGGGATCTCAGCTCTTCAAGCCAGCAGGGATTTCCCACTCATTTCAATGAAGGTTGTTGTTGTTATTCAGTCGTTAAGTTGTGTCCGACCCTTCATGATCCCATGAATCATATCCCGCCAGGCCTTCCTGTCCTCCACTATCTTCCTGAGTTCGCTCATTTTCATGTTCGTTGCATCGGTGATGCTGTCTAACCATCTCATCCTTGGCCTTCCCCTTCTCCTTTTGCCTTCAATCTTTCCCAGCATCAGTCTTCTCCAGAGACTCCTCTCTTCGCATTAGGTGGCCAAAATATTTGAGTTTCAGCCTCAGTACCTGTCCTTCCAGGGAACAGTCAGGGTTGATTTCATTTAGGATTGACCGATTTGATCTCCTAGCAGTCCAAGGGACTCTCAGGAGTCTTCTCCAGCACCACAGTTCAAATTCAATGAAGGAAGCGGTTCCAAAAGCACATTTTTGATGGGCTGAACTGGCTATTCACTGAAATGCAAAGGGAAGCCTATGCACACAGGAGCGCAGTATACATTGCATACATGAACCTTCATATGAAACTGAACCTTGAACTGAATCAGACCACCGGCCCATCTAGTCAGAACAGTTTATACTGACTGGCAGTGGCTGTCCTGTGGCTTTTAAATAAGGGTCCTTGCCCACTTTGCCTGAAGACACCAAGGATTGACAGGCAAAGCATGTTCTCTAACACTGAGCTACGGGTAGTGGCAGTTTGGAACAATCCAGAGAAATCTCCGTGTACTTTAGGTTATAATTAGTCAAACTTATCTGAATTGTACCTATAGAAAAATAAAAGCAGATACATACTGCTCTGGCTGCTAGTGTCATCAGGATGCCAGTGATAAAGGTAAAATAATATCCAGGGTAAACACCATGCCAAAGAGCTGACAGAAGAAACGTTAAAGCTGTAGGGTACCAAGGAGCTCTGTCATAGCACACACTGAAGAAAACAAACCAAAAAAGCTCAGAATAACAGGACGATAAACAACAGATAAAATTATATCTCAAGTATATTTAAGTCTACTTCACTAATATATCAGAGGACAAACCTTTCAAAAGCATACTTAAATGAGAGTCAATGGGATGATCTGCTCTGGTAAACTCTTCTAAAAAGGTTTTAAGGCTGGGCATGATTCAGTAGAATCCCCGGTTCTCATTAATGTGAAATGAATGGCAGCAAATCTTTCTCTACCTCAGATTTCTAATGGCAGCCCAATTTCTCTACCTCAGATTTTCATATCCAGAGAAGTCTAAGAGGATGTTGATGGGTTTAAAAAAAAAAAGAGAGAGAGAGAGAAATGCCCATCAGCACTTTAAAAGGCATCTGGTGGGGCCACTGTGTGATACAGGAAGCTGGACTAGATGGGCTTTTGGCCTGATCCAGCAGGGCTCTTCTTATGTTCTTATTATGTTCTTAAAAGTGTATTTTGCAGGTACAAAAAAAACCCGTATTCTAACTCTGTATAGTATGGGCTGCTTTTCTTACTTTAAGCTTCCCAGGTGTTCCCACAAAAAATCTTCTCACAGCATAACAACAGAAGGTTTTTATCTGTGATGTCCTTTTTCAAGGAAGACATTTTCAAGGACGACATTCAAAAAGATATTTATGAGCAGATTCTTGGCATAGACAAACAGATTATATATAAATCCTGCTCATATTATGCCTTAAGATACAAGCAGGACTTGCGGAAACACTACACTGGCTAAAAATTGTGGAAGTGGTGCTCAGACTCTTATCCCTAAAACAATGGCTTTGGTATTTAGCAGCATTAGCTTTTATAGTTCCCAAACATATTTGCCAGCTAGATGGATCTGAATTCCCTCTGACATTTTACTAAATTGTCAGAACCAGCAGTTTCCTACAAAAATTAATTCCAATCTGTCTCTGTAGGCATGCAATGTAGGTTTAGAACTGGTCACCTTCCAAATTGAGTAAATCCCTCGTCTAACCTATTTCGTTTGCGAGAGAACAGATCACATAAACCCACACATATCATCCATTACTCAGAAACACAGAAAGTGGTGGTGACAGTAGCCGGAAAGGATACCAAGCAGAATATTTTAACTTTTATTTACTTAAACATGTACAGCTTGCCTACTAGACCTGCAAGTTATCAAGCCAGCATATAATATAATATAAAAGTATGTTATTACAATTCAATCAAACTGAATTAAATTAAAATAAACACCCTACATCAGCAACCAATTGAGGTAGTGATGAAATCAAAGGCCTGTCTAAAGAGTCCCAACCAGTCTCTAAAAATGATGGATGAGTAAGCCTGACAAGTCTCCTTAGATAAGGAGTTCCACAAATAGGGTACCACTAGCAAGAGAGCCCCTGTTCCTTGTACCTTCTTTCCTGAAGGTAATTATTACAGGAGTACCCAGAAAAGGGCCCACATTTTACCTATCTTTCTCTTTAAACTTAAAATACCAGTAAACACTACAGGAGTTCCAAAAACCTGTACAGCATTTATCATTGACAGGACTCAAAGACTTTGAATACAAGACTTTATGCTCAGTAAGGTTTACTGACAAATGTTAAACCACTATTACACTGTATGAGTCTGAATAGCTAGAGGAGAATTATCAAAAAGTCCCGACTACTTTATTCTTACCATTTAAGCCAGGCAGTGGTTTGGATATTCCAGTTTTCTATGTACATTTTAAAACTTGTTGCCATCTAGGAGACAGAAAATTCAATGGATTATCCACTCACATTCATATTAAAAATGCCAGTCTCTCCACCTCATATTTTAAATTTTGCTGGTTTTGAATCCAGTAAAATAGTTGCAGTCTTAGTTTAAGTCTCTGCTTCTTTCACTGTTCCACAACATTAGAGTCTGTAATTTTAGCTGTAAGAAATCACACATGGCTGAAATTTGGTATTTATTTTGAAAAGTAAGAGGCCTTGGCCATTTACACAAAAAGAGGCTAAGTTTATTTCAATAAACTTCCCCTTTATTCTACTATTTTTAAATGGTTTTGATTTGTTAAGTTTGAATTTTCACGATCCGAAATAGTTATATCAAACTGTTTTTTTAAAAAACCTGGTGATGCAATATCATCGCAAGGGAGATTGCTGATTTTCCAAAAGAAATAAAGAAAAATAAATACACAGTGAGAGGTCTTTTCCTGAAACCTCATCTCTTTTTCATACTAACAGGCAAAGGGTGAGACATGGGTGTAAATTGGTAATAAGCATATTCCTTACTTGAGGGATTTGTATTTTAATATGAAGCATACAAAACACTAAACCACTTTTTCATACAAAATACAAAACTACTTCTGTAACATTTGGTATCTGTATAGCAAAAATATATACTTTTCTTACAAGAGGTTATTTTGTGTGTGTCATGTTTTCTCTCCCCCTCCATTTTTTAAAATTTACCTCAATATTCCAGATATTTAGATTAGACAACAGATCCCAATGGAAATTGCCTTTTTCATCGACACCACTAAACCCATAGCCAGCTGCATTGTTGACTGCATCACCTACAATTGCAAAGAAACAGAAATGTCCTGGGTTGAAATACAAAAAGTCCTTTATGCATGTCCGTCCCCTGAACTGAACATGTCCACTGGAACGTTTGACTTTTTTTTTCATTTGCACAACAGACATGGAGAGTGACTGCTTGCGAAACACAAGTTCAGAACACTCTTGGACATACAGAATGAGTCATATGGTTCTTTGGATCCAGGTCTTAATTTAGAACTTCAATTCATTGGAGCAAAAGCTGCATTTTCATAGTACTGGATAAATATGACACAATGTCCAGTTAACAAAATGGTTGCCTCTGAAGGAACATAATGACATGTTATGTAGACATTCAACCTAATCATTCTTGAACAAGGATAGCCAAGGCAGAATTTGAAGCCTGGATAGGACTATTTCTCAGTTATTTACCAGTGATCAAATATGATGGAATTCTGTTGCGTTTCTGGTTTTGAAGGAGTGCCTTCAAACACCCACAGTCGAATCACCAGATGATCAAACATCTACCCACTGCATTGGGGCTGGCACTGGCAGAGAATTTAGAAATCAAGTTGGGCAGTCTTCACACTAAAGTTCAACATTTAACATTATGACAGAATGAACTTTCATTTTTTTGCTTGTCATGAGCGGGAGAATTCAGCAATTTGACTCTCACACAAAGACATATCTGTCCTCCATTTAGAAGCAAGAACTGCTTAGCAGCAGCTTTCTTTGATCAACAGAATGCTGTGTGTCATTACATAAAAGTTGTCAGGAAAGAGAAGAGGCAGAAAATGATATTTTGATCCAGAGTATGAAGAACAATGAGAAGTCTCACCCATTGCTGTACACAACATGCTTTCCCTCTAAAATCATAATGCTATGACTGCAGTCATTCCAGATACTATGTTCTATAGTTAGCAAAATACAAGTTTTGTTTCCAGTCTAAGGGCCCAATCCTATCCAACTTTCCAGCACTGATGCAACTGTGCCAACAGAGTGTGCGCTGCATTCTGCGGGGGGGGGGGGGGGAGGCAGTCACGAAGGCCTCCTCAAGATAAGGGAATGTTTGTTCCCTTACTTCAGGGCTGCATTGTGGCTGCAGCAGCGCTGGAAAGCTGCATAGGATTGGGCCCTAAATAATTATCTTCCAATCCTTTTAAACAACCTAGTCTTCTATAATGCTGGCTTGGAGGAACAAAAGTGACAAATGTTAGTGCCCCGAGCTATACCTGCCACTCTTCTGAGCGGAAGGGGACTGAATGCTTGGCTCTCATCTTGCATGAAATTTCCCACTCCAGAAACAGCAGGATGCAAGTTAGCCTGCAGATCCTCGCTGCCCCATGTGTGAGTACACACTTGTATGAATAACAGGTGCTCTGCAGAAACCTCTCTGTGATACTGCTTCCTGTTTGTCGCAAACTCTGGTCTGGATTGTATAGCTTGATCTGTGGGAGGAAGAGCTAGGTGGGTGGTTTTGCCTTTGGGCAGCAAAGTGGAATGGATGATTGTTCCCTTCTAACGTTCAGTTGGTATGGGGATATGAATTTACAGAACTGCAGAGAGAAAGAGCAATCCAGAGAAAAATTCGAGGGCACGTGAATACCGCCACCTTGTTGAAGCTACTACACAAGTCAGTGACAGGCTACATGACTGCCTGTACATGCCTTGATGTAAGACAGGCAGAATATAAATGTAATTTAATAAACAACATTATTTCAAGACATCTTTCAAGTATTAAGTTTCTGTTGGGACTTAGGTATGTCTAACATTCTTTGAATTGCATTGAAACTGGATAACAGTTGCATCCTTCTGACATTTCTGTTATCTGAACGTATAGAAAGAAACATCACATCAGCATTAACCAAATGTGCAGACGTACACATGAATAAAGGATACAGCCATTACATCAACCTTACCAAGTGTCCATGCAAAGTAGTATTTTGGCTTTGAAGCTTGCATAACAACATACAGGAAGCCAAGTCTTGACAGAAAGGAAGACTTATTGATAAATTGGTTATCAACAATATATGTAACTGGGAAGCTCTTGGTAAATGTCAGGAACAAAAGCAGGGATACAAGCGTGATAAAGAGTTTGTGCAGCACAGCTCTCTGGAAAGTACAATAAAACAATGGTGCAACCAGTATGAGACAGGTCAAAAGACAAACTGTTTCTGTACAAAAATTTCATACTTAGCTAGTGAATATAACAATCTCATTGCCCTACACTTGTGTCACAACAGTGTCTTTCTAAATTTAGCTTCAGCTAAATTTACTTTTATAACTTTAATAACTTATTAATTTGTGCAAGCATCAACCAATTAATTTGTGCTAAATAAATGAACGCTAAATATTATTTAAATGTATACCTCACTCTATTTTATGGGCATGCAAGATATAAATTAAGTTATTAATACATGATGGCACTATTTTGAAATTAGTACTTGACATTTTACAACTTACCACTGGAGAAGGATCAGGAATTTTTTCATGACCTCTTTGTTTCCAGCTGACTTCTAATAGCTTCATTTGCACATGCCTTCCTTCAATGAAAGCTATGTAGTCCTTGTAATTGCTGTATGGTCCAGCTATAATGCTCATGAAGTTGAGCTGATAGCTCAAATATTCCAGCAATGAAGGTCTTATTCTGTCAGAACCACCACACATATTAAGTAAGAGAAAAAAACCTCCGATTTCTTCAAGAGAAGCAAATGTTTTATTATTTAATTCAATGTGGACTGATTCACACACACACACACACACACACACACACACACACACACACACACACACACACACACACACAAAAGAGAGAGAGAAGCCAATACTTTACATACAACAAAACAGTTCAGGTTTGATAAAGCAAACTGGAAGGTTCACGGACAGATCCTCCTTCCCACAATATACCGGTATCACTTGAGATATCTCACCCTCGCCACCCCAGAAAAATAAGGAAGATGAATAAGGACCATATAAGCATTGAAGCCCCTCCTAGTGGATGAATTTGGAGATGATGTATTTCAAACATTACAATATTTTCTGTAGATAAAGACTCATGTGAAGATAAACATACAGCAAGTTGTCACTTAAAGTTGTGCCTTCTTGGGAAGGCAACCTACATTCTAGAGCCACGACTGAGAAGTCTTGGTTTCACCTACCCACCCCAGCTGTTTGAAGTACAGAAAGTTGAGAGGCCTATGATGTTGACATGAATTCCCAGAATAGATTCATACAGAAGGAAGTCATCCAAAGCACTGGGGGACTTACCGGTAACTCTTCCATGTTTGTGTCAATTTCCTAATCTAACAGCCCAATCCTATCTCCCAGCCTCCATCAAGGAATGTGCATCACACTGGTGGAAGCGCTAAGGTCCAGGCGGAAGTGCCTGGATCCTGGCACGCATTGCACAATATTACTAGTGAGTGCAATGAGGCTGCCAGCGCAAAATTGCATGTAAGGGCCAGTAGCAAAGCCACTGTCAGGTAACGTAGTGGTGGTGGGTGGTGGAAGAGATGGGGAGGGAGTGGAAGGAACAGGGCCATTTCTGGGTGGGGAGGAGGTGGGAGGGGTGGATCCGGAGTTGGATTCTTTTAAAACCTCCCCACCCCTTTCTTCTCCTCAGACATAGGTCACCAAAATAGGTGGTGCATGTCCGAGGAGACCCATTGGCGATTGGGCAGCCTACCAGGCGTGGCTCAGAGCTGCTGGTGGAGGATAGGATTAGGCTGTAAATCATTCCCCTGAATCTAGCCCATAGGGGAACATGTGGGTGCACCTTTTTGTTTCCCCAGCAGGACAAATAGTAGCTGGGGGCAAGGGTAGAAATCAGGAAGACGACATAGGGAGGAGAAAGATTTTAAACCATCCTCACCCACTGCCATAGTCTCAATCCAATTTGATGCCCTGTGCAGTGAAAAAAGGAAATGTCGCACAATCTGATTAAGGATCTGTGCTTCTTTACTCAGAAGTTAGTCCCTTTGGGGCTTACAGGGTTAAGCCTAAGAGTTAGCCTATGAGCCCAATCTTAACTGCTTTTGGTTGGAAGCTGGTCTGTTCTGTTAAAGTCAAGCAAACTTGTTTACAAGCAAGACTGATAAGGATCATAGCTGAAAGCAATTTTCCATTACCAGATTTTTTTTCCCCTGCCTGCACTGTTTTCTGTGTATTGGTACCAGAACAAAATCTGTCTTCTTGCTAAATTAGTCACCAAATCCTTAATCATTACTTTGTCTCTTCTCCTTGTTTAAAATCTGAAGAAGAGGGGGAAGTACTGATATTGATACACATGATATGCAAAGAGCAAAAAAAAGCATGAAGAAAAGCATAATTACAGGTGGGCCTCCATATCCACTGGGGATATGTTCCAGGTCCCTCCGTGGATACTTGAAACCGTGGATAAGAGCGAACACCCCCTCCATGGTTTCCTGAGGGCCCCCCTGCCTCCCCTGCAGGCAGGCATGCTTGCCCCCCCCCCCAGCTCTTATTTTTCTTTCAGCAAGCTTTGTTTCTTCCTTAAAACAAACAGAGAAGCAGCCTCCAGTGCAGGCAAGTAGAACGAGACTAAGTCCTAGAGAGGCTCTGCAAGGTTTCTGTTAACCTTGCAGAGCCTCTCTAGTACTTAGTCTACTTGCCTGTAATAAGCAGCCTTCTCCTGTTTCTTTAAGGAAGAAACAAAGCTTACTGGGAAAAAAAGTAAAAGCCTGGGGGGGGTCCCCCCACAATCCGTGGATAACTGAAACCATGGATAGCGAATCAGTGGATATGGGGGCCCACGTGTACTCACTATGCTAGTCATAATGACTATCATATGGGGGTACACAGAAGGAGCCTCCTCGAAGACTGTATTATTTCAACAATCAGGTGTACCCTGGAAACAATGATTTGCACCAGCTAATCCTAACACCAGATTGGATATGAAATAAATAAACAAACATATAAGATAGAACGTAATAGAACGGGATTTGAAGCCATGTTTAAATAAAATGTTTTATGCTGAAAGGTTGTTACAATATTGCAAAAAACATTAAAAACAGTCAGGTCACACGACGTTTCAATCAGCCTCTGCGATTATCTTCAGGTGAAAAGAGCCAGCAGGCCGTTTAAGATGGAGATTAATGCCTCTAACCGTCTGTTATGTAGGACCAACTGATAAAATTTGGAAGTTGTGGTTTCACCTGTGGTGTCACTCGTGTTCCGAGTTTTATCGGTTGGTCCTGATTGACAGGGCAGTTCCGTTTCCTACGTAACTGACGGCTAGAGGCATTAATCTCCATCTTAAATGGCCTGCTGGCTCTTTTCACCTGGAGATAATCGCAGAGGCCGATTGAAACATCGTGTGACCTGACTGTTTTTAATGTTTTTTGCAATATTGTAACAACCTTTCAGCATAAAACATTTTATTTCAACAGGGCTTCAAATTCCATTCTTTTACGTTCTATGTTAATTGTTGCTGGCCATGAAAGGTTCCAAGCATAATTATATAAGAACTTGAAAAAACGCAGAAAAAGCAAGTTCTATTTCATATGCATTTGGTCTATGACTTGCAAGGATGGCTTTTATAATGGGGAACTAAAGGCTGGGCCCCCAAATATAAAATATTAACAAGTGTTGTGAACTGTATGTGGAATTATTTGCATTTATAATACTTTTAACACTCTAGAAAATCTGGTTATTGAGTAACTGAACTAAAACTACCACCATGTCATCAACACAAACACAATTTAGTTCCTCAGAAAAAGGTGGCTGAGTTAACAAAGCTACTTTCTTACTTTATAGCAAGCTGATTTTGCTCAGTAGTTAGTTCTTCAGCTTTTCGACCTATTCCTAGCAAAAATAAGCAATATGAGAATCAAGTCAGTCACTATTAAAAAAAACACTACAGACAATTATCAAATACAATACTACTGATAATTCTACAAATGAACGCTAAATATTTTCTCATGTTTCTTCTTGCTCTAGTCTCTACGGTTCACCTCCTTTCAACATTTTTCATTATCTACCTAAATAACATCTATGGCTTCGAAGAGAAACAATGGCCTCAAAAAACTGTGCATGTTCTTCTGCCCCCACCCTAGCAAAACAAATGCACATTCAGTTGTGGTGGAGAATCCAGAAGTCCTCTTTTCTGTTTCAGGACAATGGCATTTTTTTTTTCAGTACTCAAAAGATGATGATATGATGCTGGCAAAATGCAATTTTCCCCTCAGCTGTTTTCATTGGTGACTATTAAGTGGACCGTCACTCTCCTGTTGTCATGGACACCGACTGGATGGATGCAGAGTTCGATTTAGGGAAGAGGAAGAGCAAAAGTACGAAGGGACAGGAGAGAACTGAGCAGTTATGTTGAATTCAAAGTGTTGGGAGAAAGAAAAAAAAAAAAGGAAAACTTTCAGAGCAAGGGCAATTCCAGAAGAGAAGACTCATTTTGTTGGATGACCCAGTGTAAAATAATCATCTGTCTTCCTTTTGCTAACAGCAACAATACAAGGGATTTACCACAGAGGGGAGAGACTAAAAGAGTCACATCCCATATGGGCAGATGCTGCTGATTTGTTCCACAGTGATCATAGCACTTCCAGGCCCATAATCCTGTTGCTGTTTCCCCCCCCCCCCACTTTCTTATTTGGAACAGTGCACCCTTTTAGAGGGTGCACCCAGTAGTGTTGCTGGAGGGGGTGCGGCACCATAAGTGGTGCATGGTGCTGTACCGCACCTTCCAAACCGGTGTAACATGGCCCTCCCACTTGCCCCAGAACCATTCCAGTGGCAAACTGTGCGTTGTCTTTTGCTGCCGGAATGGCTCCAGGAGCAAGTGGGAGGGGATGCATTACACTGGTCTGCAAGGCGCGGTGCAGCACCTTCACTTATGGTGCCACACCCCCTCCAGCAATGCCACAGGGTTCATTTTCTCTTTCATCTGCTCCTCTCCATGTGACCGATTTTCTCTTTTGGGACAATAACCAGCATCTCAGAAACCTTTTTGTTTATACGTTAGTTTTTATTTTACTTGTTTCTTGCAGAAATCTCCAGCACTGATGAGCAGAGTCTGCACTGTTTAAACATGCATGTTGTTTCTCTAACTTTAGCAAATCCCCCACATGCAGTCACATTAATGCCCCTTCTGGAATCATCTTGCAAAATTCTAAATTGAAGCTCTCAGAGGGATAGATATGTTAATCTGTTGCAGCAAAAACAACTGAGTGTCTTGTGGTACGTCATAAAACTAACACATTTTATTTTAATATACGGTAAGCTTTCATGGTCCAGAGCCCACTTCATCAGATGAATGTAGTTGAAACACACCTTGTGTTTCTTTCGGTAGCTTTCATGGCCCGCTAGTAACCAACAGTGTTCAGGGAATACGGGAGTCGATGCCATGTAAAAGTTCAAGTTTTTTATATACATGGCATCGACTCCCGGATTCCCTGAACACTGTTGGTTACACACCTTGTGTATATTTATATCAAGTTAACCGACATGCTTTCCCCAAAGAATCTTGGGAACTGCAGTTAGCAGAGGATGCAGAGAAAAGAAATCCCTGGCCCAGTGGCAGCGGCAGAGGGGGTGCGAAGCAGTAAGTTGAAGAGACGCTACAAAACGCCGTGTAAGCTCCCCTTCCCTCTTGCCGTCGGAGCCATTTGGGGCAGACACCTGGCAATGTGCAGAAGCGCAAGGAGTCTCCTGCGAGTTGCCATTGTCTGACGGCAATGAGTGGGAGGGGCTGCGTTGCAGCGTCTCTCGTGACTTACTGCTCTACACCCGCTCTGGTCTCTGCCCTAGCCCCCTCACAGAACTAGTACCATTCTAGGATACTTTTGTGCTAGAATTTTACGACAGAATTCACAAATTCTGGAGTGATAGAATTTTGCTTTCCAAGGAAAAGGATTTTGACAAACATTCTGGAGGAGCCCATGCAGTTTGCTTATCCTTCCATAAACAAGAACTTGTTAACCACTGCTGAAGTTGCAAAGCAGCCAAGCATAAGAATCATGACATACTTGGGATCTAATCATTATATTAAGACATGGAATTTAACAGAACCAATTACTAAGCCTCAATTATTACCCACTTATAGCAAAGTCAGCAAGGCAAAACAAGGGACAAATGAGATTAAATATCTATGTACTTCTGCTCAGTTTAATTTTTTAACAAATGGATAGAATCTGAATTGTAAAAAGATGGCTTCAGTTCTTGCAACATGCAGCACAAACTACATTCTCAAAAAGGTTGCCAGGGTCTATTTACGGCCCAATCCAATAAGGCAGCAGAATGCTCCGTCCACCGCTGTAAATGCCACTGTGGTATTGAAAAAGGCGAGCCACCGTCATGCACTTTGGGGCTGCTGGTGCAAACGGACAGAGGCCTGCACGTGTGGCAGCAGCAGCGTCACTGCAGGGGGGGCGGAGCTCCAAGTTCCGTCGGGCTCTGACCCTCCATTTGCTTGCTTTCGTTGGCCGGAATGGCTCCAAAGGCGAGGGGGCGGGGCCGCTTTCTCCCGTCATGTAACGGAGGGTCAGAGCCCGACGGAACTTGGAGCTCCGCCCCCCAGCAGTGACACTGCTGTGTGGCAGTGGCTCCTAGACGCCGTGCTGGAGTAGGTAAGGTGGCGGAGGGGGCTATGGACTGGCGGGGGATAAGATCGAGCATCTAGAGAACTTTACTTAGATACTAGGGTAAAAAGTAGAGAGGTCATCTTCCTTACCATCATGTACCTGGAAAGCAAGTGTTGTAATCTTCTGTGTTACAATCATTAATGGACTACAATAAAAAGACAGAAAAATAAAATGCATCATATCTTACAAGCAACAAATTTTGATTATACTTTTCACATTCTTATAGCACCTTTCTTGCAGGAAGCATACATAGGGCTATTCTCTCAACAATCCATTGAAATAAGCAAAGCTGATAGTGGATCATCACCTAGTGAGTTTCATGTCTTAGGTTGCCCAGGACCAATTTCAATACTCTATAGTACATTACAGCAGTGTTTTAATTATAACACAACCACTTTAACATTTAATATTCTTTCTTTGTAAAAGATTACACATTTCATAACTAGTACACTTCAGCTGATAAAATGATTAACATGGGCCTTAGGCTGAAATGTATTATAGCAACCATTAAGAACAATAAATAAGCAGCAACTAGCCTTCATACATCAGATTTTGACTACTGTAATGGGGTTATTCTTGAAGACTGGTCAAAGACTAGACCCAGCATAGAACATACAGCTTTGCCTCCTGAAAGGGTGGGCCAACAGACTTGCGGCGCAATCCTGTGTAACCTTGCACCGGTGTAACAGATGTAACAGGTGTAAGTGCACTTATGCCAGTGTAAGTGCACTTATGCCAGTGTAAGTGCACTTACACTGGTGCACCTGCTGTTACACCAGTGCATCTATTGTTACACTGGTGCAAGGTTACACAGGATTGTGCTGATAGTATGACAACAGTCCACAATGTTGATTTGTTGGTAATGCTATTTTTGCAATTTCTTAATTAGTTTTGTTGTGTGATTATGGTTTTCATTGTTTTATTTATATTTGTAAATAACATGACTAAATGGTTAGAGGGGTGAGACAGAACTACTGTGAATACATAAACCTCTAACACTAGTTCTGAATAACACACACACCTGAATAATCTGGGCCGTGTGCACCTTAAATCTGTCTTCTTTTTTAAGTCCTACTATGATTCAGGGAATTTAGTATTAACTGTGGCTCAGACACAGGCTCAGTGAGTTTTATAAATCTACTCACTACCTCTTAAGACTTGCAGCTTAATCCTAACTAAATTACCACACGGCAATGCAGGTGCAGGCTACGCTGCATCCCACAGGGGAATTTTGGGTGCTGGAGGTCTCCTTGGGGTAAGGGGACATTTGTCCCCTTGCCCTAGGGTACGCTCCAGCAGCCGCAATGGATCAACTCAGACTGCGCCAGCTCAATAGCTGCTGCACGTTTGCGTTAATCAGTTCAGTGGATCATGCCCACGAAGGGGGATAGGATACGGCGTGCGCTGGTGCCGCTGATCCTGCCCCCTCTCAGGCCAGGTCCACCCCGCCTCCCACTCTGTTCTGCCCCCACACAGTCCTCCCTCCACCTCCTGCACCAAACGTACTTGCTCCAGTGGGTGTCCCCGTGGCCGCTGGCACCAGCGGGAAGGCTCCTGACTTGCGCTAGCGCTGCAAGTCTCTGTGCTGTCACAAAGCGCTTTACGGCACTTTTGCAATAGGATGCAACGGCGGAATTTGCATTCTGCCCGGAGAATCCTTAGATAAGATTGGGCCGTTAGTTTCCCATCTGTATACTGTGATAATAATGATCTATTTTAGAGAATGAAAACCAAACCCCAAAAAGAATACATGAATTATTTTTTAAAAGATGACATAGCAACAATATTTTTTGGAGTTGCTGTTGCTGTCAATAAGGTACTCAAAGCTGATGGTTAATTTTGTGAGGTGTGTTTTCTCACCACCCCTGATTAGGAATGAGACAGAGGCGCCAAACATTGCTCACAGGTGTCTATATGAAACATAATATAATCAATTTTGTGGATCAAGTACAAGTTTACAATTCTGAACTCAAAAGAGACAAGGCTCCCCAACTGGCAAATAACCTTGAGTAAGAGTCTGTTTTGCTAGATCTATTCTGACATCGATTAGGATTTCTTTACCATTAGCTGTTACTTGAAATCAAACATGAGAGACATGATAAAATACTAAGATGACATTACAAAAGAACAACTTACCAACATAATCCTCTTGGCAGGAAAGAATAAGATATGTAATTACAAAAAGAACTCTATGATCTTTGAGTATTTAAATGCAAAAACAAATAGGTATCAGTTATCAAAGAGCCAGAAACAGTCTCTCTTTAATGTCTAAGCAACTAGAGAAGATGAAAAAAGAAAATGAAGAGAATATGAAATCTAGTTCGTTATGTTAGTGACTCTGTGAAGCAATATGAAAACGTATTTTTTAATTTATTTGTCCAATAACTACTATGAGCAATTGTGTATAAGCAATTATGCTATGCCTGAATGATTAGCCTCAATATTATTATTATTACTTAGAATATCTATATAGCGCCTGTAATGGATCCCCTGTGTTTTTCCCTATTTCTCGCCTATTTTTCTGTGTTTTGGACACTTTTAGCTCCCCAGAAGCTTCTGTGCCATTCGTGCATTCTGTGCAGATACTGGGATAAACTTTGCAAGCAGCTTTTGTTCTTTGTCTGTGTGAAACTTCATTACTAGACAGAGAGAAACAGAGAACATGGGAATGTATGTTTGGCTCTTCTTCCCATCTGAGTTGGTTAGCCCCCTGCTAAAATTGGAATGCACTTAACAATTGCAAACCTGTCTATTTTGGTCCAAGGGGTGGGACAAAGTGACCAGGTAGTTTCCATTCCTTCAATCAGGTAACCCGATGGCATCATTGCAGCCATGTTATAATTTCCAAGCCCACAGGAAGGGCTTAGTTGTCATCTGAGTGACCCATTCGTTGGGAGCTCAGAGAGGAGCACCCACTTGCTCAACCGTGAGTGAAAGGACTGGGGATTCCTTGAGCAATTTAAGTAGGTTAAGTTATTTATTTAATTTTTATTTAATAGATTTCTACCCCGCCTTTCTCCCAATAAGGGCAATCAAGGCGGCTTACAGTTAAGAACATGTTAAAATACATAATACACAATAAAACATAATTAAAAACAAGTAATTAAAACAAATAAAACTGACAGTCCCAGTGGGTCACCTATAAAAGCCATTTGTTAAAAAAGCCATTTGTTAAAAAAGCCAGCCCGCCATGTCAGTCATCGAATGCCAACCTAAATAAAAACGTCTTGAGGCCCCGCCGAAAGGTCTCTAAGGAGGGAGCCGTTCTTAATTCCAGGGGGAGGGAATTCCATAATTGGGGCGCCACTGCTGAGAAGGCCCTATTCCGTGCCGCCATCCCCCTCACCTCCGTCAGTGGCGGCACGGTCAACAGGGCCCCCCCTGATGACCTCAGAGTACGGGTCGGATTATAAGGAAGTTAGGGACTACCTAGCTAGGATTGTTAAGGGCTTTATTGTTATTTTGCTTGCCATTCAACCCCAATTACCACGATGCATAAAGTAGCATCTCAGCCCCATCTGCTGGGCGTTAATAGTTATTACATCTTTTTGGTGAAAACCTTTCTTTATGCTTTCCCACCAAGCTCAGGCATTTTTCATCATCCTACTTTTATTACTTACCTTCCCAGCCCCCCATTTTGTTTAATGCCTTTTGTTTAGACTGTAATAAACTAGTTATATATTGGTGTTTGGTCTACCTGGATCCATGTTCACAGGTAATTCACAGAGGCGTCGCTATGGTGGGGGTGGTACTGAAAGTTCCACGTTGTCCTAGTCCCCGTTTACTCCCCAGTACGAGGTGTCCCCGCCCCCTCACCGTCAGAGCCATGCAGTGCAGTGAAGGCAATGGGCAGGAGACTCCCTGCCGATTGCCTTCGCTGCACGGAATGGCTTCGATGGCGAGGGGGCGGGGACACCTCGTACCTGGGAGTAAACGGGGATTAGCACGGTGCAAAACTTACAGTACCGCCCCCACCGTAGCGCACATAGCGCACGTAGCGCGCTACGTAGCACGTAGCGCACGTAGCGCCCCCACCGTAGCGCACCCCACCCCCACCTGCAGACGCTACTGTGGAACTGATTTTTAATAGGAACCGCTGGGGTTCAGTGCTCTCCTGGAAAGAGTCTTTTTTCCCCAGACAGTCCTCCTCTGCCTAGTCTCTGTAGCCTGGAATTGTGGAAGCAAATACAATCTGCCAAGGTTTTTCACCTTTCAGCTGCTGATCCAGTAAAGAGAAGTGGGAACAGGAAGGGCTGTGTGCGCAGTAACCATTAGGTGTTACTCCCCTGGGTCAGCCTGCCTCCTCCTAGGAGTTCCCTTCCCTGACACCGCCTTTCAACAAAAAAGTAGTTCGCAAACCAGTTTACATAGCAAATAACAGTCTAATCCTGTCTAACAGGACACGGCGGCGCAAATAAGGCACTCACCGCATCCTGTGCAGGATAGGGCCTGCGCCTCATGGTAAAGGGAAATTTGTCCCTTTACCCCAAGTAGAGCCCTGGCCATCCCTATGGGTCTACTCAAATGTGTGCCAGCTATTTTGCTGGTGCACATTCGAGCCAGTCGTGCAACACTGGTCAGGCCTGGAAAGGGGGATAGGATATGGCGGAGGAGGCCGCCGCTGATCCCTCCCCCTTCCCGGGTGAGGCTGACCAATCCCAGCCCCCTCTGGCCTTCCAGCAGCAGCCTGGGTCCAGGACAGATTAAGCGATGCTGGCCTTGGTGCCACTTACTCACTGGGTGTCGGAAATGTGCCTTACAGCATGTTTGCAACACCAAGTGCCAGCGGAATGATTGTTCAGCCAATCCTTAGACAGGATTTAGCTGTAAATCAATAAAATGGTTCCCTGTCCCTAAAGGGCTCACAATCTAAAAATGATGCAGAAGAGACACCAGCAACAGCCACTGGAAAAAGACACCATGCTGGGGTGAAAAGGTATAGTTTCTCTCTCCCTGCTAAATATAAGAGGACACCACTTCGAAAGGTGCCTCTTTGCCCAGTTAGCAGGGGTTAAATACATTTAACAGCAAATATATTTACGTACTGTTTTATTTAAAACAATTATCTCCTGCCTGATCTTCTTAAAAAATAAAATGCCCAAGGCAGCTTACAACAATTAAAACATACAAAACACAGTAACAAATACAATAAAACGAACAATAAACAGGGCAATATACTCCTGTGCAGCAACATGTAACCATGGACAGCATCCACAGTTATAATCATGGGGTCAGGAATAAGCCAGCAAGCTCTGCCATGCTCTGTAGCCCTGCTGCCTGCACTTTACAGTGTTTGTATCTACAGGCAAAAGCTGTACCTGGGTAGAGAGCCTCATCATTGTGATCAGGGATGCTGTATCTATGGAAACAAACATTGTACGCATGGTGGGTGGGGAAGGGATGCCTTTGGAGCACGTTAGCACTGGATTTTCTGACATGCTCCTGATGCTACTGATCTCATGTTTCCTCTCCATGAAGAGGAAATGTCTGCATAGGCCTTATGAAGTGTAACTTCCCATTTGTACTTCTGCCATCAAGGTCCCAGGTGTTCCCATTTAAATATCACAGACATAAATGGGATGTAATGTGCTCCAAGTGCACCGATATATAAAGTTAGCGGAACAAGACAGTGCAAGGTGTTCTTAGCCTGAGGAAGACTATACTGAAATGCATTGGGTATACTATATATGCCACAATAAATCTGCATGTTCGGAACACCAACCTGGCACACGTCTCTCTACATGTTCTTCAATGCCCACTAGCACGTTCTGGCTCATCATTGATGGGCATGTTTCTATTGGAGTATAAATACCAAGTTTGGAATTTATTATTATTACTCTACCAATGATAAAAAGCACCTCCATTCTGAATGTCTTCTAATTTCATTGTCCTCTTAGGGTTGCCAGATGATGATAATCCTGTTCACACAAACTCCTCCAGCTGTTCCACCCCCCAATGTGTGGACCCCCAGGTCCTGTTCCCCCCAACCTTAATGTGCTTCCCTGAAGGGTCACCTAAACATACCCAGTTGTACAGGCACAGGCACTCCATGCAACCTGTGTACATGAAGGGGACCCTTTTCAGACCTTCAATGAACGTGCTAAGGTTGGGGGCAGGCCTGTGCTGCAACTCTGTGTTGGCGTCAGGAATAGGGCCAGCAGCACAAGCCCGTTTCCTTTATGGCCCATTTCCTTTATGGCACTTTCGTGACACCGTAGGCTAGCGGAGTAATCGCTCCGCTGGTTTTTCACTGCACAGGATTGCACTGTTAAGCCTATTTCCATGAACTTGGCATAATCGAAATCAGCAGGAAATCTACTCTTAACCTATCCTAGGTTTCATTCTGAAACCAATGCAATCAGCCATGTAAACACTGTGCCACTATAAACAAAATGTTTTGAAATTTTAATGTTTAAACAATATGTAATGTTTTTGAGTACTGAAAATTTAAACAATTCCAACACAATAAAGCCATACTATCAATCAGCAGAGGACCTGTCATTCTATTGATTTCTTTCCAGTACTATATTGGGAAACATTTACTAATCAAACTATTATCACTACTTACCCAGAAAAATCTGTAGTGAGAATACCATAGTGGAATATGTATATCCGGCTAACATGGCAGAGAGTGAGGTATCCCATCGCTGTCATAAAAGAGTACCTAGAATCATACACATTTTTACATGAAACAGAAGGTTTACCAAAACAACTGTAACCAACCCCCAAAAAACAACTGGCTCCCAAATCAGTCTGGTGATTTTTGCCACGTCAAGAGTTTTAAGACTTACTCTCAGGCTTCTCTCTTAAAACACCTGCCTGGGGCTGACTTACTTGACCTAGTGAGCAGCCTGCCTGGCGAGCACAGGCCAGGAGGGGCTGGAAAGGCCTCAGTGGGGCAGAGTGTGGGTTATTGGCTGGTTGAGCAGAGCATGGCAATCTGCAGGAGCCTTCCCATCCCCTGGGAGAGGAGGCGTAGGACCCATAGGGCAACCAGGCAGGGAGGGTGGAACCAGGAAGGGGGAGGGACCAGCCAATACGAGTGGGCCAGGGATGAGAAGGGGCTGGCTGGAGGTTGGCTGGAAGAGAAACTTTAGAGCCCTGGGAGGCTGGAGAAAGCCCAGAGTAGGGGTGCAGTTGGTTCTGAGGCCCAGGGGAAGAAGAGGGAGACAGTCTGGAGGAAACAAGCAAGGTGACCATGGCCCTGAAAGCCCTACGTAGCCTACTGACCCTATACAGGCAGGGACCCCAGTGTCAGGCAAGAGCCCAAGAGCCCTTTTCTCAGGGCCCTGCCATTTGAAAAGGCTAATGCTGTAATCCTCCTATACACACATTCTTTGAACACAATGGAGCTAACTTCTGAGTAGACATGAATAGGATTATGCTGAGAGTTGTCCAGTGAACTCTTGCAACTGCCTAGCTTTCCAACAACTTCGATTTAGGAATATTATGGTGATTAAGGGATATTAAGGGACATTATGGTGATGGAATGCTCTTCCCTGTCCCATTGTCAGGATCCATCTTTGAAGAGCCTTAAAATGCTTTTTTTAAGCATGATTTGATTCTGCTACTTATCTAATTTCCACTGCTGATTGTTTTAATTGTTGTGGTTTTTAATGGTTTACTGCCATTTAGATATATTTTGTGATCTGTCCCATGAACCTTTTTGATTAAGAGGCAAGGTACAAATGCAGTAAATAAATAAATAAATATGACTTCCTATACAAGAAAATGGTTGTGGGTCTTCAAAATACAGCAAGAATTTTCAGACATGTCCACCACATAGATGGCGAACCTACGACATGCGTGTTGCAGGTGACACGCGAGGTCATTTTGGGCGACACACCAGCGTTTCCCACAGGGCTCCAACACACCTTACATTTTCATAAACGTTTTACAGGCTTGTCTTGAACGTATAGGGCAGGGATTTTGGCAGACCTCTTTCAAATTATTCTCTAGTAAAACTCAAAAACAAAAAAGTCACTAATTGATGTTAAATAAAATGCAATGTGTTCTATAATTTTTTTCAGTTCAGTTCAATTCAAAATTATGATTAAAAGTAGCAATAGTCAAAGTACTACTATTAAAAGTTCGGGGGGGGGGGGTTGACACACCAGCAGAGTCAAGTTAGGCATTTTCAAAATCTTTGACACACCAAGCCCAAATGGTTCACCATCACTGACATAGTCTGTCATCGTGCCATATAACAGTCACAGCCCAATCCTATGTAAAGATCGGGCGGGCAGCCGAGGCCATCTGCCCGATCCAGTGCTCCGCCACAGGCAGCCTGCAGCAGGCAGCCCGCAGCGAAAAGTCTACTCAGGGAAGGGGACGCTCGTCCCCTTCCCTGAGTGTAACGGCGGCTGGGGCAAATAGGCCTCTTTGGATTTCCGCCAACTGCGGGGACCGGGATATGGCAGATGCCATGCCCCCGCCCACGACAGCTGGGCCTATGGCCGCCCTCCCGGCTCCGCCGTCCCTCCCCCCGTCCGCCAACCGACCCACCCGACCGCTGGATCCAAACTTACCTGGGTCCGGCGGCGGGCCGAGAGCTCCGGCGGCGGAGCAGAGAAGGCCAGCCTTCCCTGCTCGAAAGTAGTCCGCAAACGTGCTTTACGGCACATTTGCGACTACGGTGGGCAGCGGAACACTAGGTCCGCCGCCCGCAGGTTAAGCAGGATTGTGCGCCGTCAGTGTTTTAAAACTTTCCTAAGATAAAAAAGCTGCTCTTCCAGTGAGACACAGAAGAAGGTGGAGGGGAGAAGGGGAGGGGAGAAGGGGAGGGGAGATTTAAATCCACTTTGAAGGGGATTTGAATCCCCTTTCCGTTCTGGGGCCTCCCATTCTCGCTGCACCAGTGGTATAAATTGGATAGGATTGCACTGATAATCTATTAAATCAGGGGTTCTCAATCTGTAGAGGCCCGGGTATCCCCCTATCACGGTCCAATTAACCCCTGCTAATTAACTGCTAATTAATTTGATCAATTAATTAGGTAATTAATCATTAAATAAAAAAGTACTAAAACAATTTTAAATGTGAAAAAAATGTCTAACTCTGTGAGTGTGGGTGACAGACAGACAGACAGAGACATGCAAGGATCTCTTTTTTTTCCTCCAAGTCACACTTCCCAGAATCAGATCCTCTCTCCCCTCCCCCACCCCACCACGATATATTTTCCAAAGTACAAAAATAAGCCCAAAACCAAAATCAGAGACAGAAGGGCTCCAAAAATAATTACAAGTTAAAATCCATGTTAATTAACACTTAATTAGCTACTGATGGGGCAGATAAGGGGCAGGGCTTGGCGTACAACCAGCAAGAGGTCCGCGTACCCCTAGGGGTACCCGTACCACAGGTTGAGAACCCCTGTATTAGATAGAACATTTAACCTGAATGCAAATCCCTCACAACCATAAACTCATATAGTATTTTTCCGGCAAGTTGTTATCTCTCAAGTTGTTGTTGTTATTCATCATCATCATCTCTCAAGTTGTTGTTGTTATTCATCATCATCATCATCATCATCATCATCATCATCAACTGAATTTCTATCCTGCCTTTCTCCCCCATAGGGGGACCCAAAGCAGGTTCAGTTCAGTATTCCTTGAATAAAAGAGTAATCTGGAGGGGAAAACTTCAACTCTGTAAAGTATTATAGATGATGAAGGAAGAGAAGGAAAAGCAGCTAATTCTCTGAATTTTCTAATGACTTGCCCAAAGTCCCCAAAGCAATAGGAGGCTTCTTCTGCAGGTGGGCTTCCCAGAGGTAGCTGATGGGCCACTGTGGAAAACAGGATGCTGGACTGGACAGGAATTTCTGAGCCAGCAGAGCTGTTCTTATGATATGAAGTTGAGTTTTTCACACCCAGGACCAAGATTTTAGCCACTGGCTCACAACTTAAGTCATTGGGTTCTGTATCTTAACCTTGAGCTCAGGTGTGACCAAAGTTCCTCAATTGACGGAAAGAGAGTTGCGCTCATGGAAGGCATCATACCATGGGCTCAACTCTCCTTTCATGAACAGAAGGGCTTTTGTTATTCCAACCCATGGAACGCTACAAGACTGGAAAGATACAAAGTGATCAACCATTAATCGGATGATAGGAGGGAAGAAAAAAAAACAGGTTATGTTAAAAAAATAACTTCACCTGTGAATGTTGGGAATACTGGCCATGTTCATGATGCCATAGCTTGTCACCACTAAAACAAAAATATGAATGGAGTACCTTGAAAACAATAAGAAAAAGTTTCATATTCAAAGATGAACAATGGATATTAGGAATGGATACAATGTTTTGTAAGTAACTAAATTGTATGGAATGAGGAACCAAACATGAAAACCTCTCCCTCCCCATCTTGCACTTCAAGGATGTAAATTACAAGAGAATCAATCACACACTGCTTCTAAATCACATATTGAATTCTGGACACTTTAAAGCAGTGGTTCCCAACCTGTTTTTATTTGCAGCCCCCTTAAGGGGCGTTGTGACTCAACGGTGACCTGGAAGTGACATCATTACATCAATTCAGGATTCTTGCCACCACTGACAAAGACAAGCAAGTAAAAGAAAGGGTTGGGTTGTTGTTGTTGTTTTTTAAACTTACTTGTGTTTGGTAGTGGCGGCGGCAAGAACACAGAAGCAGCCGCCAAACAAGATCTCGCTGCTGCCCCCCTTCTGAAGCCTCTAGAGAGAAAGGAAGGGGGCAGCAGCCAGATTGCAAAGCTGCTGCCGCTCCGCCACCTCTAGGCATGGATTTTTAAGTCTTTGGCAACCCCTCCTGAAAACACTTGGTGACCCCCTTGTGTGTGGTATGACCCCCAGGTTGGGAAGCATTGCTCTAAAGCAACTACTTGCTAATAAAATACTTATTTTTAAATTTGTTCTAATACATTCATTTGTTATTATTAGTTCTATGTAGTTGCCAGATAGAGTGCTTTAACAACTGTAAACATGCAAGCTACCTTATGACTGTACGCAAGGAAAAGTAGAAGCTTACCATGGAATATGTGATCAGTCTTAATAAAAATTATTCAGAAATTACTCACCAGCCAAAGCAGAAGATGGCAAAATATACTCCAAAAATGGTGGCAAATGCGTGACGAACTCCAGAACTGGCGTGACTGGGGCTTAAGTACAAACGAAACCAAAATGCAGCCAAGAGTGCAAAGAGCTGACAAGCAACAAAATTGACCTACAGAAAGAAGAAAACAGAATCTGACCTCTGGCTTTCAGCAGCCTCCGTGACTGACAAGCAAAGACTCTCATACAATCCTGAAGAAGGTACTGAGAAAAGCAATTTTAGGTTTTCATGGTCCGCAATAATTCTTGAATTTACTGGGAAAAAACGGGTGTACAGCTTTTTTGTGCCATGGCTCTACACCCGTTTTTTCCCAGTAAATTCAAGAAAGTACCGAGAATTGATCCCATACAACAATCAAAAGGGAAAAGGAGTTTTGAAGTGATTGCTGACAAATAGCTAAGATACACATAAGATACTACAGAGAGTGGAACTTTCAACCTCCTTTAAGCTAAAGAGGCCTCTTCACACATTGTTTTTGCATGTACACTTAGGGCATTTTAGATCTCTCTCTAAACACTTAAATAAGAATGCAAGGCACCTTTCTCATACACTGGTTAGAGAGCCAGGATTGGCAGCCATTCCCAATCAAGTATATGTATTTGTCCTGTATAGTATGTAAAAGTGCCCTGGGAACATGTCTAGCGCAAAAGTAGATAGCCTCTGTATGGCCAATTTTCCACATAGGTAGGAAAGAGAATGAACTTTGGCACATTTGGAACAAAGCACACCATGGCAGAAACACCAATACTTAATGAAAAATTAGTTTGATGTACAGAGAACAGAGTTGTCATTGTTATCCTGTCAGTCCCATCCCCACCCCACAAGGCAAGATATGTTAACAATGGGAAGAAAATTGTGAAATGACAGGAAATCCTCAGAGCAGAATCACACCTCTCAATCTTTTTTTTTTTTTAAGGTTGCAATGTAATTAGGAAGCTGCTGTAGTGGTTCTGGAGTTGTACTTAGACCTGGAAGATTCACGTTCAAATCCCTGCTCAGGCATGAAGCTTCCTGGGTGACCTTGGGCCACTCACTATCTCTTAGCCAGTGGTGTAGATGGCAGGGGTGGGGGTGGTCCACCACCCCAGGCAATAACCGGGGTGGGCTGGTGTCACGACAGGGCCTTTGGCAGGACCAAGTTTTCCACGGTTATCCGCAAGCCCCCTGTGGCCATTACCTTTAAAATAAATCTATACAGGCACCCCAGTAACTGTGGTCCTGGTAACCATGCGGTTTCAGTTTCTGCAGTTCTCCATGCACCCCATGCGCGCCCCCACAGCCATTACCTTTGTTGTTTTTCAAGCATGTGTCTTGCTTTAACAAAACATCTGCTTCCAAGCAGACAAGCCGACTGAATGGTAGAGAGGCTCAGTCGAAATAATAGGCCTTTCTACCTTTCAGTTGGCTTGTCTGCTTCTGTGCTAGTAAAGCAAAGAAACAGACAGTTTGTTAAAGCAAGACACACGCTTGAAAACAACGAAGGTAATGGCTGCTGGGGGTGCAGGGGGTATGGAAAACCATGAAAAACTGAAACCGCGTGGTTACCCAGACCGCGGTTACGGTTTATTTTATAATCGTGTTGGTATTTTTAAGGTGGCTTCTTGACCCTTCTCTCCTCTCCTCTCCCCTTGTTTCAGCAAACTTGTCTGAATCTACGCCACTGCTCTCAGTCTCACCTACCTCACAGGGTTGTTGTGAGGACGAAAAGGAAAGAAGGAACCATGTACACCACCCTGAGTTACTTGGAGGAAGGGTGGTATAAAAATGTGAAATAAATAAATAAATAAATAAATATACACTATAGAAATGCGTTCGTGCGTGTGAAAAAGCAAGAATGATGCTTATTGCAAGCAACTCTCAGAACTTAAAAAGGCAAGAGAGAAAATTAGAAATTCCCCTGATTCACACACAATACAAGTATATTTTGTGAAGATGTGACCTTCTGCCCCATGATAGGAACCCCGTGGAACCAAAAGTTGCAGAATCCATATCCGAACTGGGCAGTTTTCCACAACATCAGCAAATGATGAAATGTACACTGATGAAGTCATTGCTCAAGAGAGTATACAGTACGTGTGACACGCTTGATCAACATACAGGGCACTAGGGAAGTTGCCCTAAAGCTGCTAGAGAGGCTAGCATGAGCTAGTTTGGCTTTAGTTTCTACTCATATCAAGACCCCTGAACTCCCAAGTATCACACATAAGAACAGATAGTACTTTTCCCTAAAAATACAGGATATCCTGAAGATAGAAATAATGCATGCGTGCATTTGTTTAAAATGTTTAGAATTAGTACTAATCTTACTTCATTTCATACAAGGTCTCTGCTATGATAACTCTTACTATGTTCTAGAGTTAGACTGCTTCTAGTTGTTTTCATCAGTAACTTCTGCTGCTCTTACTTTAAAAGTCTCTATAATCCTTCTGTGATTTGAACTCTAAAATTGAAACAGATGTTTTTTGTGGATTGCCAGTATGAAGCAGCTGACGGAATAATTACTTGCAGCCCTTGCGCTGAAGCTGTGGAACAAATTACAAAGTCCTTAGTCAACAAAAACTTAGAGAGGGAAAATCCTTAGTCAACAACAACATAAAGAAGGAAAACATTTAAATTAAAAGTAAATTTGGAGAATTAAGTATTACACTATGTGTTAGCAGAGTCAGATATCATACATGGTTTTTTAATGTTTGGTTTTACTGGCTGGATGAATGAATGGCTGGCTTTGATCCAGATGCAACTTTATATGCCACTCAACAACTCATATTGAACTAGAACTGCTCTGAATGTTGTACAGATGTTCTTGAAGCATTCAGTTATGAGAAGCAACGTTCTGCCCTTACGGCACAAGCAAAGATTGTCCCTAGATAATGTGAGGTCTGATGCTTCTCCTCTTCATTTCAAGCATTAGAGTGACTGTTCATATTCAGCTTGAGGTGTATTTATGGGGCTCCAAGACACTCCCCACTCCCACCCCCAGAAATCCCTTACTCTACAAGTATTTTTATTATAACGACCTAAGGGATTTTGTGGTGCTGTGGTCAACAAGTCTCTTGTACTGTACCTGTAGATTGAACCAATGCAATGTCTTGGAACGTTCATAAACATTCCAGTTTGCTGAGAGAAATGAGGAACATAGGAAGCTAACCTATACCAAGTCAGCCCATTGGTGCATCTAGCTCTGTATTGTCAACAGCATCTGGAAGCGACTCTCCACGATTTCAGAGAAGAATTTTTCTCTGCCCTACCTGGAGATGCCAGGGACTGAACCTGGGATCTTCTGCATGCAAAGCACATGCTCTTTCACTGAGCCAGAGCCCCTAGCTCAGCTAACAAATTGTTAGTACCTGAATAATTAATGGCAGTCAATATGGTAATGGGTTTGGCAGCTCAGATTTTCCAATCCAAACACCTGGACGCTACAGGTTAAAGAACAATGCACAGTACCTTTTAAAGAAGAAAACAGTACCTTTAGAATAACAATTACATAATTTTTGATACAGTATTTATAAAGACTAAAAGTACAAGCGGATTAATTTCCCAGTTCTAAGACCTGTTCAGTCAACAAAGACTCAAGGAGGACGGCATGTGCCAACAAGTATGCCCGCACATCAACACAGCAAGGATGATAGTGTTGCAGAAAGCCACACAAAAACACATATTTAGGATTGGTATGTAAATAAAATGGATTGCTCTGTGCTAATAATGACCAGCTAGGATGAATTTGGTACGGATTTGCAATGCATCGAATTTAATTTTTTATTTTCACAACTAATAACCAACAATTTTATCCTTGATGTTTTTTTTTGTGGGGAAACCATTTACTCATCCATACATAAATTTACAGGAAGTGGATGCAGCCTTTCTGCACTCTGTAGCCTGTCCCCTATCAGCTTGGTAGCCAGATTTTATTTTAACCCCAGTGACTTCGGCATGTGCAAGAGTTTGACTGCAAGTCTAGCCACGTTTACCTGGGAGTAAGCCCCATTGACCATAATGGAACTTACTTCTGAGTAGACATGCATAGGATTGGGCTCTTTGACACTTTGCAACCAATATAACCAGGAAGAAAGATATAGCATAATTATTGGGTCTGAATGAATAATCTTAAAATGAGAGGTTAAAGGAAAAAAGCAAACTGCATCAGAAACCCTATAATTTATTCACTGAAAATGATGGGATAGAGTTTTGTTTCTATGCTTACGACAATTCTGCATCATGCCAAAAACAGTCAAAAAGCAGCTGAAGCTTTGATTAAGGATAATATCTGGAAATATGGTTTATGAACCAGAAGAGTTCAAGCCATTATTTAAACAATATTTTCTTCTCATGACAGTTCCCTGGAAACATAACCTTGGGCTCAAACACTCTTCTCACTACTCATCCACTCCCATCACTGGGGATGAACAGGAAGAGCCCACACTTTCGTACAACTTCCACTTAGGACCAAGCTACACATTACATTAATAATGTGTTTGGCCCTGATGTTTTAATGTGCAGAATAGCAGCTGTGGGATGGTGGTGGTGGGGAACCTGAACAGGAACAGCAGTGTGGGGGGAGGGACCTTTAGCCCCTATCCTAGTCCTGAGCCAGGTAGGGTGGAAATGCTCTCTGACTGCAATGTGACACAGGAGGACATAGGTAGAAGATTTTATCATGGCCTGACGATGCCGACATACCATCGATGGGTCATCATATCTGCCATAGTGTCATAGCAAAAACTACCTAGGGAAGGGGCAAGCATAGGGTGGACCATCACCAGCCAATTTCTGGCAAACAGCCTAGTACCTAGACTTTTTGTGCTGATCTAATGCTTGAATTCTGGTCTGATCCAGCAAGGTTCTTCTTATTATGTTCCTGAGCAAAGAGTGCATGTCCAGGATCATATTATAGAGATTAGCCTTAATTGTTAAAAGAAAAACTCACTATGCATTCTTGCTTCATTCATTTAAACATATATTAATAGACCATGGGGGTCCTAGGGGGAAAAACAACAACAGACCACATGAGGTTGAAATCAACCCATTCCTTTCTTAAAGTTATGTCTGCCCTACACCAATGCTTGCAATGGTCATGCTTTTGCATTCCTCTATCAAAGCATAAGTGCACAACAGAACTGTGTTTCTGGCAGCAATGATGTCTTGTGAGAATACCTCAGGGTCACCTCACAATGGAGAACTGAGGGGGGGGGGGGAAATGTTTGCAGGCTCTCTCACTAAAAGAAAAGTCACTTTTTTCCATGAGTGAGTAGGCAACACCTTTTAGCAAACAAATGTGTAGGCATGCTGATGTGTTTGCTTTCTCTTCCGACAACATTGATAGTTCTGAACAAGACGCTGCCACTCTCTGCACCAAAAAGTTAGGGTGGAGGTGCCACACCCTGGTAAAGGTATACACTCCTTCCAGGAAGTATGAAAATACCCGACAGTTGGCACACACTGGTACATTCCAAAGGCAAAACATTTGACCTTCAGAAGCAGTTAAAATCTGTGCCAGAGTCATGCTGCAGAGATAGTTAAAAACCCTAAGCGACTGCTTCCGGGGGGGGGGGGGGGGGAGGAGACACACACACACACACACACACACACACACACACACACACACACGTTAACAGAGGCTTAGGCTGGAACTACACTGCACGATTTCTTGACGATTTCCCGCGATTCGCAGCCGAGCACGGAGCTGTAAATGCTGTGTAGTTGGAATTGCGGTAGCAAGCTGAAGCAACTGCGATCTCACGATTTCCGGTGCATGCAGAAAGTTGATTGCCCATGTTTTCAGGGGTTCACTTTGCGGAGCTACTGCAGCTACCAATGAGATGAGAGGGAGAGGAGAGGGGTTGCATGCCAAGCAGAACTACTTCCAATCAACGTGGAGGTTTCTTCCAAGAGGATTAATTGTAACAAGAAAGAGTAGGTAGAGATTTGTGAGTGTGTGTGTGTGTGGGGGGGGAAGCGTTTTGGTGCTCGCAAGGGAACGGTCTGTTGTGTGTGCACAGACAGAGCAGAACAATATTTCCACTGCAGACAGATTTGATGCTTATGGATTGAAAGCAAAATATTGCTTACGACTGCTCCATGTAACATGTTGACTCATTCAGAGATGCACGGGAAGTTGAGCAGTACCCGAAACCCCCCCTCAACGTGTGTGTTAAAAAAACGAAAGAGAGAGAAATGTGTGAAGCTTGTGGGTGATTTTGTCTCGGCTGTCTTTGCGATTACGTAAAGATGCATAGGGTAGGGTTGTTAAAAAGTAAAAACCAGCAACGAACTTGACGGCGGCCCCGCTGTGAAGAACAGACCTGCAAGGTTTTCGGCCAATCAGAGCGCGCTTGTGTTTAGCCAATCACAGCTGCGCTTTCTTAAGAAGGCGGGACAACATTGCAGGAAGACAAGCTCAGCGCGCGAGGCGAGCGGCCAGACGCACCGGAAATCGCCCAGTGTAGTTCCAGCCTTATACAAGCCACTAAACGTTTCTTTCAGCTCCTCCTGCTGCCTCTTTGAATGTTGGCTTCATCCTGTGCTATTCCATTGTTAAATTCTCCTACAGAATTGAACTTAACAACAAAAAGCAAGAAAACGTTAATCCACAGACTGCATGTGAAACATTGAAAATTAAAACTGTGATGTGGGTTATTTCCAAAACCTACTGAGGCATGCATTCCTACTTCCCTTACCTTAACAGTGCACTGAATTCAAACCTCGAAACTAACACAAACTCTTCTTGAATGTCAATCTTTTAGGCTGCAATCCTAGGCACACTTTCCTAGGAGAAAGCTTCATTGAACACAATGGGACTTACTTCTGAGTAGACATGCATAGGCTTGTGCTGTCAGAGCATTTTTATTTTACATTAAGCAGATCAAACCAAGCATGGCACACAACATGTCTGAAACATGAAAAACAAAGCCCTATCAGTACTTTCCTCTTTTTAGGCAGCTTGTTTCCCCTGAGAACACAAGCACATGCAATGATACGCTGTGCTTTCTATATACTCCTCTCAACCCTTTCTTTTTCAACCAAAACGCCTACATCCTCACATGTAACGTGAAAGAAATAACCACCTTGCTCAGAACCAAGGGCAAGTGAACTAAAACCTTATCAGTTTCAAAAGAAACAACAATAGACCTTTTTTGCGTTGGCATGAGAAAGAACTAAAAATCAACTTCTCAATCGCTGCCGGTTATGTGTTCAGAACAATGCTTCGCAAACATTGCTAACAGTAAATGCTTCCAAGTCAAGAAATGAAGCATGAGTCTGCCCAAATGTAATAAGGCAAAACAGAATGACCGAGGTGGTAGAGGTCACTCTTGTTGCCATGATATATAGAACAATGGGAGCATACTTTGCTTTTAGGATCCCTAAGCATTAGAAACCTGGGAAGAAATTTTTTGTTAAAGGATTTCTTTCACTGATATCAGGGCCGGCCCAAGACCACCTGGTGCCCGAGGCAATGTGCCAAATGCTGCCCCCCCCCCAAGCGATGAACCAGCCCCTGTATTTTTGTTTCATCCAAGTCTGTTGAGACAGGGCTCTAAGTAGTAAGCATACAGCAACCTGTTTTTGAAGGTGTCTTAAAGTGACCACTTGACCTTCTCGAACCCTCTAGGTGGAGCTCTCCACAGGAGGACTCAAACTTTACAGCATCCCATCCTACCACGTTACGTAACACCTAACCAGGTATGGGTGCCCAATGAGTGAGCACATGCCAATCTCAGCAGGAGGGTTGGCCAAAATCCTTTGTCCCTGGGGAACACAAGGACAGGGAATTCATGCAAGACCTTTCTGGGATATCAGGTCATGTGGTCCTTCTGTAATGGCATTAAACGCAAAAAAGGAAAATGGTTACTTTTAGGATTCTGAGACATCACAGAAGCCTCTTGGGGGACAGAGAGGTCTAAAAAAGAGGTAAAATAGTAAAAAAAAAAAAAGGAACACTGAAGGATTTTTGCAACAGGTTCAAATTCTGGATGAGAATAAACAAGTCCGTATTAACCTTGGGCAACAATGGTGCCGAGGTTAGATATAACCATGCTTAAGCCCATTTCTTCCAGGCCCACAGTGGTATAGATTTAACTTCTGTTGCATACATACACCCGTAGGAAGAAATGGTTTAAACCCATCAGGTGATTGATAGGAAAAAAATAATTGTGCTGACAAAAGAAGAGGGGCTGGAAGGAGTGCATCAATTGGGGTCTCCTTGCTAACTTCTTTAACCACATCTGCACCATCCCCAAGTGGCATTTATCAAGATCTGTGTATACTATGTGCTAAAACAAATGAAGTTATGTGCCGAAGCTAAAGAAAGGTAAATTTCATTAATACAGTTCCCCCCCCCCCTGTATCCGCAAATTCAGCATTCACGGATTTGTCTCACTGCGGATGCTTCACAGATATGGGGGGGGGCAACCGGAAAATATTGTAAAAAGGAAAAAAAAAAGATTAAAAAGCATGGTTTTTTACCTTTTTACTGCAAACTGTTGCATGTTCTTCCTTTAACAAACTGTACTCCGGAAGCCTCTTCTGGGTTGCGCGACTCCCCCTCCCAAAATAGCTCCAGAATGCATTGCAATGCATTCTGGGGCAAACTTGGGAGAGGGGAGGGGGAGTCGTGTGACCCCGGAAGAGGTTTCCGGAATGTGATTTCAGCTTGTTAAAGGAAGAACATGTAGCAGTTTGCAGTAAAAAAGGTAAGAAAACCGCTTTTTAAACTTTTTCTTTTTACAATGTATTCTGGTTGGCCCCCATATCTGCGGGTTTCAGTATCCACGGGAGTTCCGGGAATGGAATGCTGAGGATACTGAGGGTGAACTGTACAGAAAAAAGGAGGCAGTCTTCGACCCTGTAGCTAAACATGTTTACTCACAAGAAAGTCCTACTGAGTTCAATGAGATTAAGGCCCAATCCTATCCAAGTCGTCCCCCCCCCCGCTTATGCACACATGCCAAAGAGGTGCGTGCTGCATCCTATGGTAAGGGGGGCAGTTGCAAAAGGTCTCCTCAGGGTAAGGGAACTTTAGGGAACCTCCACTTTCCCTATAGGCCTTCTCCATTCTGTGACAGCTATTTTGCTGGCACAGAATCGAGGAGAGTAAGGGAGAGGGAAGGGGGATAGGAGGATACGGTCACATGTGAGTGCCACCGATCCTGTCCCCTCCCACCCTCGTTCTGCCTCCCTCCCCACCCAGAAACACCCCGTTCCTCCTCCTCCCTCCAACTGCCCACCCCCCAACTCACCTGGTGCCAGTGGACAGTGGCCTTGCCACCAGTCCTTGCATGTTGCCACCAGTGATTGCGCTGACAGCCTCACTGAGCTCACACTGGCAGCGGTGGCGAGAATGATGACATTGTGTGATGCATGCTGGATTCAGGCACTTTCACCTGGATCTTGATGTTTCCACTGGCGGAACATATGTTCCGCTGGTGGGGCTTTTCACTGGCGGAACACATGTTCCGCTGGTGGGGCTTTTTGGATAGGATTGGGCTGGTAATTTACTCATGTTTGCTTGGGAGTGCAACTTCAGATCAGAACAAAGATGAACAGAAGGTAGATTGTGGTCCACTGCAGGACTACTGGCTAGTTTCAAATATACCAGTACCACCTAGTGCCTGCTGGGTTCTTCAAAGAATGCTGGCTTAAGTTGAATTTGGTGTGCTCTAGCAAGGCTCATCTTATGTTCTCTGGCAAGATAACATACTCAGAATACTTACATGTTAAGGAATAACTCATCTGCATTAGAGATTCTGAGTATGCACTCTTACGCTGAAGTTTAAAATACACGGATGGACCTTAGGGATTATAGCACAGACAAACAAAAAAGTAGACCATGCAAGATTACATCTGGTCCATCTCTGGTCTGGGGAGGGGCCTTGTTTGTGCTGCTTTTTAGAACTTACTAAAAAAAACCTTTGGTGCCTGGCTTATCTTGTAGCACAATCTGAAGAGCACAGCCAATGTCTTCCGTTGGTACGGCAAACAATATATCATCACCGTAAACTTCCTCATTACTGGGGAAGTACAGAAAGGGCAGCAGGTGCATGGCCACCTGAGAAAATCTAACAAAAGATATTGCAAGAAAAGACCAATATGCTCAGTGCCGCCAAGTGGTCCGGACTCCAATGAACTTTATAAAAACAACACACCTCTAGTTCTCATCGTACCCCCTTCCTCCCCCTCCCCACCACAAGGGATTCAAAATGCTTCTTTTGATTATAAACAATTACTTTGATACACAGCCTTGTATATGTGTGAGTATAACAAAGGCATTTTATCAAAGAAGTGTATTTTACCCCTACAATCACTGCATCAAATAACTGAGAACAATTGAATCATCTGGGGATACACAGTACATTCAAATCATCTCCAAATAAACACATGAGACAAAATTTCAGTAATGTTTCTACTAGACAAATAACAGTGCAATCCGACTTAACTTTTGTGCAGGTTTAACCAGCGGCACAGTGAGAACGGGAGGCCCCAGAATGGAAAAGGGATTCAAATCCCCTTTGAATTCCTCTTTTGGAATTCCTTTTCCCGTTCTCGCTGTGCCGCTGGTTAAACCGGCACAAAAGTTAAGTCGGATTGCGTTGTAAGTGGCTTAAGTCTTGTTTATTTTAAATAGTGCAAGATCACATCTCATCAATAGTTAAAATAACTTGAACAACAGTCCTGCTGAGACTATTGACTCAGTGGACACAAAGTGAGCAGGGTTTAAAAATGGCAGCCTTTAAAAATAACTTGAACAACAGTCCTGCTGAGACTATTGACTCAGTGGACACAAAGTGAGCAGGGTTTAAAAATGGCAGCCTTTAAATATGAAAGTTTATTAAATTAAACAACACTAAAAATACTTGTTCTGAAGACATTTTTGTACTATGAGTTGTGATTAACTATGAGTTGCAATTAGTGCGGTACAAGCCAAGACCAAACTAGGAGATGGTATCACAGTAGTGCACACTACAGTCCAAATGCAACTTCCAAGGTGTGGCTTTTACCTGCAGAGCAAGCAACAGCACAGCTCAGGGTAGGCAGGCTGGCCACCCATGAGTTAACTCTTGAGTGTCACTGTAGGCCTCACCAAAGTAGGAGGTGTAGAATTTTACTGTTCTTATATATTGCATCACATTTCTATCCTGCATTTGTAAACCAGCTGAAATATTTATAGCAAAACTAGAAGGAAGGGCCTGAGGCGCTGTGTTGCTGAAATCATCTGAAAAGATAGAAGTCGCACTTACTTGAGAGTAAGCCTCATTGCACTCAAAGAGATTTATTTCTGAGTAAACATGCATAGGATCAGGCTCTAAAGCAAATATCTTGTCTAGTAAGGTTCATTATAGTGAATAGATTTCAAATCTTGAAATCCCACATGCACTGATGCCAGAGTCGTCAGTCTCTTTTAAATGGCACGTTTTTGTTGGCTTGCTTGTTTTTTTAGTTAACTTGTGGCAGAATTTGTTGAATTTGAGTCAATAGATCATGATCATTGATGGATTCAATATGCACATAATCACATGCTGACCCAGGCCCACACTCTGGCAGCGCAATCCTATCCAACTTACACCACTGGTATAACCAGCGGTGCAGCGAGAACAGGAGGCCCCAGAATGGAAAGGGAATTCAAATCCCCTTCAAAGGGGAATTCAAAGGGGATTTAAATCTCCTCTCCCCTCCAATGCTTTCCCCCATGCCTCCCCCCCCCCCCGGTTACACAGGTGGTGTAAATTGGATAGGATTGTGTGGTGAACCTGTGTTAGTCTGCCCTTAAACCAAAAGCCACTTGCTCAGGATGAAGTAACAGTCAGAACCTGTTTTCTACAGAGAACTATGAGATAGTAAAGACTAATTTGAGAATCGCAGCTTTAAGGAGTCCCAGAGTCCAGTTCTATGCATGGTTAATTTGAAATAAGCCCCACTAACATTCAGTGGGGCTTACTTTTAAGTAAGTGTGCATAGGATTGTTTAAGGCTACAATCCTTTACACACTTACCTGGCAAAAGTCTCCCTTGAACATAGTGGGATTCACTTCTGAGTATGCATGTTTATATGCTTAAGCTCACCCTGCATACTCCAATCAAAGAGCCCCACCACAGGAATGGAGATGATTTTCAAGGACAAAAAGTGGACACTTCAGTGTATCCAGTCCTCAAAAGGCAATGCTCGGTCTACCCTGCCTCTGAAGACAATTGGGAAGATCACAGGCTAACTATTACATCTAGCCAGAAGGACAGAGTGACGTGTTGTTGTTTTTTATAGTACCATCCATGTTCATGGCATTTTACTGAGGAACAACAAAAAGGCAGATCTCTGCCCCAAGGAGCTTACAGTCTAAAAGTCAACACAGGAAAGGCAAGAGTGGGAGGGGTTGTGGGTGAAAGGAAAGGTAAAGAAGGAAAGATATGTCTTTATTTCAGTGGCAGTACTTTCAGTTTAGTTGCCACGGGTAACTCCATATAGCCACAACACTTGCAGAGGATTTTTTTTTTTTGCTGTTTCCTGCCCTTTGTTCAGATGTCAAACGGCACACTCTGGTACACTTAGGTCTAGCAACTGTGAGTCATGATCATAACTTTCACTCCAGCCTACAGTGGTAGGTGCTAGCTAGGTGCTCTACATAAAGCACCTACCACAAAAGACCTACTTCTAACCTGTGCTGGTATGTTTTGAACTGAATTGTTAATGAATTGCTTTGACTATTCTTATTTCTAGTTTGTGCAAAATGTACCAATCTATTGTTACTATCTGATCTACTGTTGTGAGCCGCTCTGAGCAAAAACTTGTCTATGGAAGAGAGAAGCATATATAAATATTAAATCAAATCATTTACCAAACCACCTTACTATATACAGCAGATGAAGAAAAGTATGCAATCAATAAAACAACTATCTGTCCACTACACTATGCAGTTTGTACTGGATTCCCTTTTTATATTATTTTTTTAAATCCAGACATCAAGACTTCCATCGTCCCTTGGCTGCAATGCCAACTGCTTGTGTTTCTTTTGCCTTTAGCCCTACACTCGTCCTTCAGGAAACATTATTCATTGCAAATCTAACTAAGGTAACCTCACCTGGTCCAGTGGGATGCCCAGGAGTTCACTGACAGGGTGCAAGAGGGTGGAGCCTGTGGTCCTATAGGGAATCCCGGCTGCTTCTGCCATCTTGCATCCCGGCTTGGCTAGGGGCTCTCTTCCACACCCGTACTGAGCAGTCCGTAGCAGCTCAGCACTGGAGTCGGCCGGCCAGTCAATCAATCACGCCGTGGCCTATACACATACACAAGGCACGTGCACCTCTGCCCAATGCCGCCGCTAGAGAGACGATGCTCCGCCTCTCACCCAGCTTCCGATTGGCTGTTTGCGACTGCCGTCTTTCTTTTCCTAGTTTGCCGAGAAAACAGCATCTTCTTTCACCCGCAGCGCCAAGAGGCTCGCAGTGCGCGCGAGCGAGGCTTTGGCGTCCGCCCAGAACCACAAGGAGCCGCCTGCGGAGGCAGGAGCGTGCCCTGGAGCTGCTGAGCAGCTCAGGCCGCGCCCGGCTGCCTTGAACTGGGTGGGGGAACGCAGGCTTGTGACTGAGGCATATTTTTTGTTCGCAGGGCTCGCCTCGAGGCGGAACCTGTTTTGCATGCATGCAAGAACTTCAGTTTCGAGCATGAAAGATGACAGAGCTGAAAAGCCTGCCCGCAAGTCGCGTCTTCCTTGCGCCTCCCACTCCCTGGTGGCGGGCATTGGAGAGCAACAGCTGAGCCTGCATATGCTCAAAGATATTCTTTTTGCAGTAGCTTAGGGTGGCAATGTCGGGACGTTGACAATAAGTCCGGAAGCTAAGATTTGAGAAGTTTAACTCTAGGGCGGAGCCCTCACGCTATCAATAATGAACACGCTATCAATAATGAACAGCCCCCTCGCCCCTACCGGTAGCAAGAATGGCGGGCGCAAGGCGTCCTGGCGTCTCAGGCATGTCAAATGCTGTCCCTCCTTACTTAGTGATTTGCTACGGTGCAATCCTATCATGTATCTACTCAGAAGCAAGCTCCATTGACTTTAATTGTACTTCTAGGAAAATATGCATAGGATTGCAGCCCTAGTCTCTCCTGTTAAGAAAGGGACAAAATGGAAGAGAGGAGAGTGATGGGCTAGAGTGTCTTTGAATCTAGCCCGCGATTCTCCTCCACACTTCCTGTTGTGTTCTGACGTCCTCTTTTCCAATCTAGGGGAAGAGGAGCAGTTGGAGTTGAGTGGCCTCTGCCAGTCTGTTGCTTGAGGCAACCACCTCAGACTCAAGGCTGTGGCACACCAAGCACGTCTTGCATGTGTTGCGCCCAGCGGTGTCCATGTTCATCTGGTGTGTCTGACCTCCAGCTGGAATGCACAGGAGTGCCGAAAGGCATGTTTCGGACGGTGCGCGCTAAGATGACCCATGCTCATCTTTTGCTGACTTGTGCCTTGTTCAGCCAATCAGAGCCCGTATTTGGAACTGTGGGGGCGGGATGCGGCGCAAATGCGGTAGGCAATTGAAATCAAGTCTGAAGAGTCTTGATTCTAATTGGCTAAAAGAGGGAGAAGGGGTGGGGCAGAACATCTTCCCTTCTCCGTGCGGCTTTCTTTGGTGTGCCTGGGGTTTGTAGTGTTGCGTTCCGGCACGTTGGCCGCTCAGGCAGCACACCGGACGAGACTCACGCAGACGTACTTGGTGTATCACAGCCTTCAGACAGCCTCATGGATGGACTGGCTCTTTAAAAGCAAGTATCAGTGGTGCTCTCCTGAGTAGCTGCTGAGGCTTCCTAACAAACTTGGACTGTAGCACTTTTCATTTTAGAAATTAAAAACATATTTTAAAGGTAGAAATGGCAAGTGCAAGGGGAGTCTGGTTCCCATTTCCATCTATGTGCTTGTAACTCCAGACCGGACCCAAGAGAAAGTGGAAATGTGGTTTAATGTTCCCTCGTGCCGAAGTTCATGGTTGCTGACCTGGAGAAGCAGAGACAGGAAGAGAGGGACCAAGGTGAGACTTATAGGGACGTGGAGGCGTCGTCCCACCCTCAGTTGGCCAGCTCCTCAGCTGCCAGGGAAGGGAGTCTCAGGGCTGGAGGACGTCGCTCCGGAAAAGAGGGAAACAATTCCCCAGTGGGGACCCCTTCTTCAGGTGATGGGCCTGTATCCAGTCGCACTATGGATACTCCTCTGGGGAGGGGGGGAGGGAGCTTCTTGTCGTGGGTGACTCTATAGTCAGGAACATAGAGAGGGGGGTCTGTGATGGATGTGAGGACCGCATGGTGACTTGCCTGCCTGGTGCGAAGGTTGTAGACGTCACCTCTCGTCTAGATAGGCTGGTAGAGAGTGCTGCGGAGGAGGTAGCGGTTGTGGTGCATGTTGGCACAAACGATGTGGGGAAATGTAGCCGGGCGGTCCTGGAGGCCAAATTTAGGTTGCTAGGTAGGAAGCTCAAATCCAGGACCCCAAAGTTAGCATTCTCAGAAGTGCTACTTGTTCCACGCGCAGGGCCAGCTAGGCAGATGGAGCTTCGGGCATTTCCTTGGGGGACCTGGTATATAAGTGCTTTTATGCAAATGCCCGAAGTCTACGGGCAAAGATGGGAGAACTGGAATGTTTGGTGACTAGGGAAAACATTGATATAGTAGGTATAGACTGTGCCTTAGAGCAGCTAGTCACAGAGCCGTCCAGAGGACAGGTGACTCTGGATTTGATATTGTGTGGCACTCAAGATCTGGTCAGGGATGTAAATGTTACCGAACCATTGGGGAACAGCGACCATGCTGTGATCTGTTTCGCCATGCATGTCGGGGGGGGGGGGGGAGAGAGTGCCTAGCAAATCTGACACAAAAACCCTTGACTTCCGAAGGGCAGACTTCCCCAAAAGAGGAGACTAGTTAAAAAAAAGCTGAAAGTGAAGGTAAAAAGAGTCCAATCGCTCCAGAGTGCATGGAGGCTGTTTAAAACAACAGTAATAGAGGCCCAGCGGGAGGAAAGGAGGAAGGGCTCGACTAAGTCCAGGAGGGTGCCGGCATGGCTAACAAGCACAGTTAAAGAGGCTATAAAAGGCAAGGAAGCTTCTTTCCGTAAATGGAAGTCTTGCCCTAACAAACAGGAGCACAAACTGTGGCAAAAGAAATGTAAAAAGATGATACGGGAGGCCAAGCAAGACTTTGAGGAACGTATGGCAGGCAACATAAAAGGGAATAACAAAAGCTTCTTCAAATATGTTAGAAGCAGGAAACCTGCCAGGGAAACGGTTGGTCCGCTGGATGGTGTGGGAGAGAAAGGGGTGATAAAAGGGGACTTGGAGACTGCAGAGAAATTAAATGAGTTCTTTGCATCTGTCTTCACGACAGAAGACCTCGGGCAAATACCGCTGCCTGAATGGCCTCCCCTGACTAAAGAATTAAGTCAAATAGAGGTTAAAAGAGAAGACGTCTCAGACTTAATTGACAAAATAAAGATCAATAAATCACCAGGCCCGGATGGCATCCACCCAAGAGTTCTGAAGTTGCTGACCTCTTGATCCAAATATGCAACTTGTCCTTTAAAACAGCCACTGTGCCAGAGGATTGGAGGATAGCTAATGTCACACCAATCTTTAAAAAAGGAAGGAGAGGGGACCCGGGAAACTATAGGCCGGTCAGCCTAACATCTGTTCCAGGGAAGATGGTGGAAAGTCTCATTAAAGATAAAATCTTAAAACATAGAAGAACAAGCTCTGCTGAGGGAGAGTCAGCATGGCTTCTGCAAGGGGAAGTCTTGCCTGACAAACCGTTTAGAAGTTTTTGAAAAGGTCAACAGGCATGTGGATGCGAGCGAACCCGTGGATATTCTATATCTGGATTTTCAGAAGGCGTTTGACACGGTCCCTCATGAAAGGCTCCTGAGAAAACTCCACAGTCAGGGAATAAGAGGGCAGGTCCTCTTGTGGATTAGGAACTGGTTGAAGACCAGGAAACAGCGAGTGGGAGTCAATGGGCAATTTTCACAATGGCGAGAGGTGAAAAGCGGTGTGCCACAAGGATCGGTTTTGAGACCGGTGCTTTTCAACGTATTCATAAATGACCTGGAGTTGGGGATAAGCAGCGAGGTGGCCAAGTTTGCAGATGACACTAAACTTTTCCGGGTGGTGAAGACCAGCAGGGATTGTGAAGAGCTCCAGAAGGATCTCTCCAAACTGGGAGAATGGGCAGCAAAATGGCAGATGCGCTTCAATGTAAGTAAGTGCAAAGTGATGCACATTGGGGCAAGAAACCAAAATTTCACATGTACGCTAATCGGTTCTGAGTTGTCTGTGACGGATCAAGAGAGAGATCTTGGGGTGCTGGTGGACAGGTCGATGAAAGTGTCGACCCAGTGTGCGGTGGCTGTGAAGAAGGCCAATTCCATGCTCGGGATCATTAAAAAAGGGATTGAGAGTAAAACGGCCAATATCATTATACCTTTGTACAAATCGATGGTAAGGCTACATCTGGAGTATTGTGTCCAGTTCTGGTCACTACACCTCAAAAAGGATATAGTTGAATTGGAAAAGGTGCAGAAAAGAGCGACCAGATTGATTCGTGGGCTGGAGCACCTCCCTTATGAGGAAAGGCTACAGCGTTTGGGGCTTTTCAGTCTAGAAAAAAGGCGCCTGAGGGGCGGGGACATGATTGAGACTTATAAAATTATGCATGGGATGGAGAGAGTGGATAGAGGGAAATTCTTCTCCCTCTCGCACAACACCAGAACCAGGGGACATGCACCAAAATTGAGTGGAGGGAGAGTTAGAACAGACAAAAGAAAATATTTATTTACCCAGCGTGTAATTCATCTGTGGAACTCCTTGCCACAGGATGTGGTGATGGCACCTGGCCTAGATGCCTTTAAAAGGGGTTTGGACAGATTCATGGAGGAAAAGACCATCACAGGTTACAAGCCATAAGCAACTTCCTGGTTTTAGAAGTAGGTTTTCTGTGTGCCAGGTACAGGGGAATGGCAGCAGGAAATAGGTTATCTTGTTGGCTGTGTGCTCCCTGAGGCATCTGATGGGGCCACTGTGTGATACAGGAAGCTGGACTAGATGGGCCTTTGGCCTGATCCAGCAAGGCTCTTCTTATATTCTTATGTTAGTTTACAACCCAAGTAAAACAAAGAAACACACACTAAAACAGAAGTGGGCCTATTGTTGAAACGATCCTCTGCAAATCCTTTCCTCTAAAGTGACAACTTGGTCATAAACTAAGCAGTTGGGGCACAAACTATTGAAGACTGCAAAGTAAAAACAAGTTTGAAAAATGCTAAGCAAAACATCATAATCTGTGTCAGCTTGGCAGTTTGTTTAGCCAGTGTGTATTTAGGGAGACCTCAAAGAAAGTAGAAATGACTACCTTATTCTTGGGTGGTCCCACTTTCAGAACGGATAAGCACTAATTCAGTTGCCTGCCCCTGGAAGCATCTTATTGAGGACTGGCAGCATGGGATGGGGGGACTTTGTATAATCCATACATGGACAACTTGAGAGAGTCAGTTTTTTGGGGAGGGGGGAGTAGTATAATAACACAGAAATACTTGGGGGATTATTATTATTTATAAGTTATAACACCATCTGTGTGCATTAAAGTTTACACAGAGTAAAAAGACAATCCATGTCCCAAGGCTCACAATCCCAAAAAAGACACAAAGGGAAACAACAGAGGAAGGGGAGGGAAATGAACGTAGGGAATGACAGGGAAAGAATATGTCATTCATTATTTATGATGTACATTTAACTTTAGTGTACAGGCCTGGGCCATCAGCAGTCTTCCCTCTAGGGGTCCGCATCACACTTCATTGCCGAACTTCCGGGTTGCTGAGCTTTTTGCTGCATGGAGCTCGGCTCAGAGCTGCGCAGCTTACAAGGAACCCTGGCCATCAATGAGCCCAACTGAGGCAGTCACTTCAGGCAGTAGATTGGCAGGGATGCTTACCTCCATTCACTCACTCACCTCCAGTGCTCCTCCTCCCCCCACTCTCTGGTTTGGAAAAGGAAGAGAGAGCAGAGCAGAAGAGGGCGTGTTGAAAGTAGGAGAGTGCTGGGTCTTCTTCACACTTACTCTTCATCCTCTTCCAGCTCAGGAAGTAGGAGGTGGAGAAGCTGGCAGCACTGGGGGAAGGACAGCATTTGGCACACTGCTTAAGGCACCAGGAGTTCTTGGGCTGGCCCTGACAGTATAGGATGGGGACTAGAGGTTTGGTCCAAAGACTTCACAAAAAGGGATTGTCCTTTCCAGTGCTGATGCAGCCGTGCCAATGGAGCGTGCGCTGCATCCTGCAGTGTGTGTGTGTGTGTGTGGGGGGGGGGATCATGGATGCCTTCCCAAAGTAAGGGAACCTTTGTTCCCTTGCCTCGGGTCTGCATTGCGGCTGCATCGGCACTGGAAAGTTGGATAGGATTGGGTCCTAGGCCTACTAACACAATGGAATTTGCTTCTGAGTAAGCAGCCATAGGCTCTAGCTGCATAGGAATTCAAGTGGAACCTTGTATCCTGACCCCTTCTGTTCAGGGTTGTAGCCAGGTTAGAGCAAGAGCCTCATAGTGCTGTTCAGACCTTGTGTGGTCTGGGAGTTTTAGGAGGAGAAAAGGAATTCTGGTTTTCTTTTCCATTTTTTTAAGGTCTTTCCTTTGAGATTGGGCTGTATAGTGACAGAGGTTTGGGACTGGCTGTTCATACACTTGAGCATTTTATTGCTATATAGTAGAGGGTGATTCTGGAAAGTGGGAAAGGGAAAAGGGGTCATTTTTCCTTCCTGGAACATCCCTGTATAATGCAGGGAGGGAAGCATTTTAGTCTAAACCACATATCTTTGTGTGTGTGCTTTATACAATACTTGCTTGCTTTCAGTTGCCACCTTAACATTCTATGGTTCCACTGTCCTACCTAGACCATAGACTTACAGTATTTCATAACTCAGGCTGTGATCCTATACTTATATAACATGTATAAGATTACATTGCACTGTAATAGTCTGTCTGACTTCTGGTTCCTTTAGAAACACGTGCCCCTTTTTTCTCCCAGGGTGGAAGTGAGAACTCCCATAGAAAACTATGAAAATATCCAGGAATTTGGTGTAGCTAATACTACCCTGCGAACTGGGCAAGAGGCACTGTAATGAATGGCACTGCTGGGCAACAATAGTGCCCCCCCTTGCAAGGGTAACAACAAAGACAGGATTTCCTCTTCTCCAGAAATTATATGGGTTACCACTCGCTTATCTCTATGCCTTCAACCTTCTGTAAGGTCTTGGAAGCTCACAGGGCTGTTTTTTTAAAAAAAATTTAATGTATAAACTTATATATCTAGTTTTCCACCAAGTATGTAAAAACTGCCTTATTTTGGGGTGGCTCCCTTTTGCTTCCAAATTGATAGACCCTCCGCTACCTGAGTTGCAAACTGAGTTTGCTAGTAATCAGGGTTGGTATTGGGGTCAGCTAGAATGAAGGCTATGATATGATGTAAAGAAAATGCCTGGGAAAATAAAGCAGTCTACACTTGGCACCTAATTATATAGGTGCAGATGCCAAGCCAATATCTCTGGAGTGGTTGAATCAAAGACAGGGTATCATAACAAGTAGCATAGCTAGAGAGGGGTGGTGGCGCGGTGTTGCACGTTGGTACATAGAACGTTGGTACAAGTGGCCCCTGCCACTTGCCGTCAAAGCCATTCCGTCACCTTCACTGCTGGAATGGCTCCGATGGCAAGTGGGAGGGGCCACTTTGCACCGCCATGTAGCGCTGTGCAGCACTTATCACGCAGCCACCCCCTCTAGCTACACTACTGGTCATTATAGAAAAGACCCTACATCTTTTGGGCATCTGCCTAAACCCTGAAGCCAGAGATTGGGTAGCCAGAGCAGGGTCGTAGATGAAGATCTGAGTGAACAGGCAAGTTTATACCAAAGAAGGCGTTCCTCCAGATATTGTGGTCTCAGGTTGTTGCAGCTGTCTGCTAAATCAAGTCGTTGTTGGCTGTGAGTCAGTGTTCTCTCATCTTTTTTCATACAGGCTGCAACTAAACAGCAACTGAATGCCAAATCCATCATTCCCAGACATGGTTGGTTAGTCTGGTTAGTAGTTGCTTTTTGATGGTCATTGTAGTAATATACTATCTATTGCACCAAAAACTACTACTTAGTTTTTATTGTATAGTTAACAGGTTTTAAAAAAATGGGAACTGAAAGGTTTTGGTGAAGCATGTTGTACCAATTTAGGCAAATGCAGGCCTTTCTACACCAGAAACTGATACTTCCTTTTCAGAAGATATTGCAACAGATATACTCAAAATAGGCTGTGAATCATTCCTGCTAAGAGCAAGCTTGGTGGCCCTAGGCAACCATGGGCACTGAAACAAGGTCAGAGAAACTGAGAAAAGGTGGGGGTTCTGCATCGTTTGGTACTCCTTAGAAAATAAGTTTAAAAAGGGACAATCCCACCAGTCATCCCAAAGATGGCTGCACGTAGATGCTCTTCTGTAGGAATCTACAGAGCATTAGTTGAAAGCCTTTAACAATGATAAAAGTAGAGGCAGTGGGCCCAGAGAGGCCAATTTCTTGTCCTCTTCCTCAAAGAGGAAAACAAAAGATAAGTCTCCTTACACTGTTTTACTGCTCAGGTTTGGAACCAGCCCTCAACACTCCCTTCCACAAACTTGCGTAAAGCGTTTGGATTTGGATCAAGCATCCAAACAACATGTTGGAATAGGCCAGGGAATGTCTTACTGTGGTGTAGAAGATAGTAGTGAGCAAATACTATATAGATTCATTTGACATGTGTCCCAACCCTGAGTTTCTAAATGGAGTCCTGTGTCATTTCACATAACAGTTTCTTTTTGTTTAGCACTATAAGGATTTGCTTGTGAAAGGTAATGAATAAGAGCAGAGGCGTGGAAAGACTGGAGCGAGCGGAGCAGCGGCTCCGGGCAGCACCGCGGCGCCGCTCTGCTCGCTCCAGTCTTTCCATTGAGCGCGTGCGCGCGCGTCCGGTGACGCGGGTGAGCGCTCCGAGGCCTTCTCCCCCGGCCTCTGAGCCGGAGAAAGCCCCGGAGCGTCCACCACGACCGGTGGCCAGGGCTTTCTGAAGGCGGCCGGCTGCGGCGGCGCGCTATTTATCCTTTTTTGCACATGCGTGGAGCGCGGCCGCCCCCTTCGGGGCGGCCCATCAGCAAGCAGTGCTCCAGGCAGCATCCGCTCCTGATACGCCTCTGAATAAGAGGGAATGACCAAGTGGAGTTCCTCCTAAAGGCAAGAAATCTGAGTCTCCACCCTCATGTTTCTCTTTCCACCAGTAGCTCACCCCGCCACTGGAATAGCCCTGATCCGTTTGGCTCCAGATCAGAGCCATTCCAGGGGTAGGGCAATGATGCATCGTCCTGCCCACCGCCCCACTGGTTCGAGTCTAGCTATGCTACTGCTTTCCACCAAGCCTGATCTACACATGTGGTGAAATCAGGTGGCAGCATGCTGTATAGAGTGGGGTATTACATTTGTGAATATTCCCCTTCATGAAAAACTTGATATACAAAGATGACCAGTACAGCAGGCAAAGGCTTTGGCTACAACCATTTCCCCTTCTGTGCTAGTTTTTATTAGCAGAGTTTAAAACAAAAAAGGGGTGAAATTCAAAAAGTGGAATCACCCTCATCTGGAGCGTAGTTCAAAAATGGTAGAGGCCATTCTATGATCTCAGCCTTCTTCAGTTTCATTGTGCTCCATTTGATGTCCCACTCCTAGATATCTTTCATCATGCATGTTTTAGATATCTTTCATCATGCATGTGAATTGGGAGTGTGCTGTATGTAATATATATATGAATGAAGATGTCTTAACATTGAAATGCTTGGGAAGAAACCATGACTCAGTGGCAGAGGACATGTTTGACTTATTTAGAAGAACTAAGGTTTATTCTCTAGCATTTCCAGTTGGAAGGATCTCTAGGAGGGATGGTAATGGGAAAGAGCCTTGAGACTCTGGATTGCTGCTGTCAGAATAGTTAATACTGGATTAGATGAACCAATTATCTGACCAAGTACAGTACAAGACAGCTTCATACGATGTACCCAGGTGTTGAGCTATAAATTGCTTTCCTTTAGATTTTATATTGCTTATATGTACACATTATCCATGCTATGGGGTCTCTTAAGTCTAGTTACTAGAAACCAGTAGATATGTTTTGGGTACCACAATAGCTCCACGTGGCCATTGTCATCATGTGGCAAGCTGTCACATGTTCATCAGCTGACCATGTGGAACAGATACCATGATAATAAGCCTCAGCTCTAAAGTCGCATCATCTGTATGGCGATTTGCTCCACACAAATAATTTGCAACATGGTGACAGTTGCCATGTGAATTGATATCGTACGTACAAAGAGGTCTCTAGCCAGCAGCCATAGTATGCACAATATCTTAACATGCCCTTTAAAATGTTTTCAGATGTTCTTCTGAGTGACACACCTGTGAAAAAGCATCAAAAGTCAAAATGGTAATCTCAATTACATTTTTAGAACTGCCAAAAGGTACTTTACAAGAAGCACTTATACTGTATGGAGTTGCTGGAATCGCTTATGAAGCCATGACCCCTGCTGGCTGATGTGTAGAACATCTGCTTTTTTTAATGTACAAGTAGAAGCTATCAGTGTCTCACATGTATACTCAGAAGTCCTGTTATGTTCAATAGGGCTTACTCCCAGGTAAGTGTGCATAGAATTGCAGCCTCAGGCCCCAATCCTATCCAACTTTCCAATGCTGATGCAGCGCTTTGTCCCCTTACCAAATGTCCCCTTATCTTGAGGATGCAGTGCATGCCCCATTGGCACGGCTGCATCAGCACTGGAAAGTTGGATAGGATTGGGCCCTCAGTGTATCAAAGTGAATCAAGAAATAATGGTTTCCTTGAGCCAGGGGACTGTACAGAAAGATCACAAATGGACACTGCCTCTTTTTTTTTCAAATGCAAAGTTTTATTCTAAGTTTTGACCTTTGATTTACAGCTTTTTATAGTGCAATTCTGTGTGTATTTACTTGGAAGTATTCAGTGTGGCTTAATGTTGAGTAAGTGTGTTTAGGCCTGTAATTTATTTTGCTACCCGAGAGTTGATCTACCTGAGAGTGAAGGGAATTGACCTCATCAAGCTAATCACTAGACTTCCTGCTTGTCTGAAGCCATTCCCCACCACGTAGCCTTCCTTAGCAGCCTTCCTTATCAGCATTTCGTGGCATTGGAAACAACGTCTTCCCTTTTTCCCCTCTTTTTTTTCCTTTCATGGGACATTTGGTTGGAGGTTTATGGTATTCTTTGTGGCTCTGTGCCTTCTTTTTCATTCTCTGACTTTTAATATTTGCTGATTACACACACACACACACACACACACACACACACACACACACACACACACACAGAGTATACTGTATATCACTTTCTCTTCCCTGTACTTGAGAAGGCTGATTTTGACATTTTTTCTTGAGTGTGTGGAGTTTGTTTGTTTTTTTGCATGTGTTTATTGTGGCTTAAAACACAATGATGCTTAAACAACAAAATTATTGTGATGTGTTTTAAGCCAATTTGAGGATCTTTCAGTTGACAGATGGGGTATAACTCTTCAAATAAATTTAAAGTATTCTTACTTTGTATTGTCTTATTAGTAAAATGTTGCAAGCACAATGGGTATTTTCTAAGAGTAAAAAGAAATAGGATAAACACAATAGGATAAACACAAATGTGGAATGAGGGCTAATGAGTTATTGTTACAGCATCTGCTTTGTAACTGTGGGATATCACCATGTAAAATACAGTATATGATACTGTTATGTGCACTACTTTCCAAGCAGTGAGTTCTATGAGTGATAGGGTGCTTTTCTGGCTTCTTTTGTAGCAGATGTCACTCGAGGCTTATGCTGTCCGTCATATTTGGCTTACAGTGCAATCCTACACATGTCTTCTCAGAACTAAGTCCCACTGTGTTCAGTGGGGCTTACTCCCATGAAAGTGTGACTAGGATTGCAGTCCTAGACATACAGGTTGAGCGTTAGATGGAGGTAAATAGCAGACCCCTCCTACAAGCAAGAACAGGTTACATCAGTTCTTGATAGAGCAAACCCTCCACATCATAAGTGCTTCAGGTCTTACCTCTTTTTCTTTCAGCGTCTCCATTCAGTTTGTTTGTGTTTGTCTCACTCAGAAACTGCAATTTTCAGTGAACGCACAAGCATCCTCGGCTGAGATAGGAATACTAAAGGAACATTCTAGACTAGGGACTCTTCACCTGGGGTTAAGCTGGTGTGATGGTTTCCCACCCCTCCTTATGAGTTTGATTCCCATGCTGCCTCTTTGTTTTTTTAGCTATATTTGATAGGTATAGTTGATATTTTAATTTGGAGTTTTTGATATGCTTATTTTATGTTTTAATTGATATCTGTAAACCACCTGGAAGGGGTGGTCTAAGTTCTGAAAGCGAAGGGGTATAAATATCAATACAACAAATAAATGAAACTGTGGAAATGTATTAGAATAATGCTACTCAAAGTGGTGTCCGGCGGTGCCGGTCTGTGTCGGTCCAGACAGTGCCGTTCTGTGAGCCATTGGCTGCCGGTCTGCGGTGAATTTCCCAGAAAGAAACAATCGTTATAATATGGCACAGATATGGTACTGGTCTCTGGCACATTGCAAAAATAAAAAATTTAAAAAACGCTGGTCTGCCATATCAGATAGTTTGAGAAGCATGTATTAGCGAACACCACAATCCAGTACCGATACTTGCAAATGATTAGATTGATTTTGGAGCTATTGACAACATGGCACATGTGTTTGATTTAGCCCTAAAACATACAGTACAAGGGCACACAAAGTTATTACAGTCTTGCTACTTGTGACTCCTCTTTAAATCAAAGCATTTATTTATTTAAAATATTTCAATCCTACCTTTCTGCTTCAAGACGGTTTATAAGACTGTTTTATACTTCAAGACTGTTTTATACTGTTTTAAAAAGTAATTATCTATGTATGTATTTTTTGTATTTTCTTTTTTGTTGTAAGCTGCCTTGGGTCCCTTTGGGGAGAAAGGCGGGATAAAAATATTGTAAATAAAATACTGGTTTTTAATATTTAATCCAAAATGTCTATCTGCAGCCTTTACAGGACTAAAGCAGGAGCTCTTAAGTTAATGCCCAAATTTAGGTTTATTACCAGTTACAACAATGAGAATCCAAACTCGCATGCAAGTAGACCTCTGATACCAACAGTGAAGAGTGAATGTTGTCATTTTAACCATAGCGCTGCTTGTATGACCTGCTTGTATGACCTGGTATATACAGGGATGTGTGGAGAGGGCAGGGTTGGATATTGAACACCTGTGTGTGTTCAATAGAGCTTGTGAATAGATTATATATGCATACAAACAATACACACATAGGCTTGTGTGTGCAATTGGGAGTCTGATTTCTGCAAAAGGTCTGCTCACCATATATTGAACATGTGCAATTGGAAGGCAGGGCCAGCCAGGTGCACTCCTGACACACACGCTCCATACTCTCCCTGTATACACGATTTTGTATGTTTATATTTTAGTCACTATCTGGGTGTACTCATGAACAATCACAAGTCTGAAAAGTTTGCACATGGCTGTTTTGCCATATGGTGACATGCATTCTCAGTGAATGTACATGCACAATCTTCATACCTAATAAAATGCATTATTCTCTCCCCCCCACACATGTATGTAGTAAAGATCATGTATAAAGTGACCCAGAAGTATACTGACAACTGTCTAAACTTTGCTCCAGTCCTGTTTAAATGATTTGAAAGCAAGTTCCCTTAACTTCAATAAATTGTGTCATAATTGCATTTCAGAATATGTTCAGAAACATAATAAATCTTCACCATTGCAATGTGCCAGAGAGGTCTAAATCCTCCCATTATAATGATTATCTCATTGATTGATTTCTTTGTAGCCCAATCCTATGTGTGTCTACTCAGAAGTCCCATTCTGTTCAGTGGGGTTTACTCCCAGGTCAGTGTGCATAGGATTGCAGCCTTAAACCACTCTGGGAGTCTTGTCAGCTGAAGAGCCAGGTACAGATGCTTTAAAAAATAAATAAGTAGAAAAACCGGAACTTAGCTGTAGAATAAGATTTATTGGACTGAAGGTTCTCCTGCTTCATATATTCTTACTGTCTGAAGTATTGTGGGTGGCAATGTAGGGCAGGGCCTTCCTTGTGTGGCACCACAGTGGTGTAACTCCCTCCTTAGAAAAGTTCACATTGTTCCTTTCTTATTAGCTTTAAGACGCCAGAATAATGTGTTTGACATTATCAATCTGGGGAAGTGGAATCAGGATAAAAAGTATTGACATTATCAATCTGGGGAAGTGGAATCAGGATAAAAAATATGACCAAACAAGTCTAGCTTATAATTTAAATTTAAAAAATGCAGTTGGATTGCAATTTCTAATCTGCATTCAGTTCCATAAATCAGGCCAGATCTCTAAACAATACTAATAAGAAAGGAATGTTCTAGCTATCTGCTGAGCCCAGTTTTGCGTTCACTCACGCACCTTTGTGTGCAAATTCTCCAGCGTTTCTCACCGTTGAAGACACAAACGCCGACTTTCCCAGCCTTTTCCTTGCACGGGAACGCGCAGACCCCAATCAGTTCCGAGAGGGGAAAAAAATGGTCTGGTCTGGCTAGCGTCCGGAATCCCGGCTGCTCAGAAGGGAATCCCCCAACGACGCAGCCAATAGCTGAGAACTATGCAAAACAGGGCAACCCCGCGCCTTCGTAATCCAATGAAGAGCCTGGAAAGTGTTGACGCCTTTCTCTATTGGAAGGGCCGGCGGAAAGTACAAGCCAATGAAACAGTGTTCTACGCTTGGCGTGGCAAGGAGGCCGTGTTATGCAAATCTGATTTGAAAAGCAGGCGGGAAATCTGAGTTTCGCGGGAGGCTCTTGGCGCGTAACCCGTCTCCCTTCCCTTCATTCATTGTCAGCGGCAGCCGCTGCTGCTTCCTGGAGCCATTTTCCAACCAGCCCCGTACTGCGGGAGCGGCCGTGTTCCATCCGCTGCATCTTCCCGCTGTGCGGACTCGTTGTCCTTAGTGCCGTCGCCTCCGGAAGCTGGAACCCCCCCCGGTATCCCCAGCCTGGACCATTTTGAGTCGGGCGCGGGCATTGAGCAGTAAAAGAGCCGGGAAGGCCCGGGGGGGGGGGGTGACGGCGAAGTGAAAGGGGTGGGAGGAGACTCCGCTCCGGGTGCAGACCCACAAGGGGAAGGATGCGGAGGGGACTCCAGCAGCGCGCCCTCGCAGCTCAGTCGGCCTCGCCTCCCATGGACTCTGGAGTGACCCCCGCTGTCGCCGTCAGCCTCCCAGCCCGTATCGCCGCCGCCGCCGCTGCTGGCGCTTTCATCCAGATCCACAGCAGTTCCGGGGCATCCGTGTTGGGGGCGCCTTGGGTCTCCTCCTGCTTTCCCGGGGCTGCTTGTGGCGTAACGGAGGGCGCCCAGCCCAATATCGTGGGTGGCGGCACTTCCTTGTGCTGTACCCCGCACGGACCCCCAGGACGGACGGTGCTGCTGCAGCCCGCCCGTGGAGGTGGAGGCCGACCATCGGTAATTCCTTCTCCCCAGGCTGTGCTTAGCCTTACTTTCTACACTTGTGGACTGGGGGTGGGGGTCTGTGCCATAAAAAAGGTGCGTAAGGGTAAGGCAAGCGGGGAGGGGGTATGTATGCATTGGGATTACTTCTATTGCCACAAACTTTTTTTCCCTGGCCCGCTTTAGCTGGAGCTACCTTGTCCTGCAGCTCTTGAAGACAGGAGGATTGGGGGGGGGAGGGTAGAACTGCAGTGTCGCAGCCCAGGAGGAGATCACAAGTGGGGGTCCCGTAGAGGTCCTGCAGATATATTCCCCCTAGAGAGGGAGATCCGGGGGCAGTTTTTTTCCTTATTTTTGTTGAAAAAATAATTCTGATGGCTGGAACAAAGAGAACAGAGAGGCCGGCGCTCCCAGCAACGTGCTGGACTGGGACATCCATGAATTTGGCCGGGGGGGGAGTGGAGTGTGTGTGTTTGGCCACAAAAGTGTGGGCGATGCGAATTCTTCCCTTCCCGGGGGTGGGGTTCAGGGTCTGAATAGGCAGCATGGCCGTGGGGGAAGGGGGAGGCTCTCTGTCCCGCTGGTCTCTTTTTCGCTTCACCCCCGGACTCGGCGGTGACGTTTCGCACACGTGCGCCGAGGTCGCGTCTGTGACTGGGAGCCGGGCGAAGGAGGGAGAGGGAGGGAAGGAGGGGGCGCTGATCCGAGTGGGGGGAGGGGGGACACACCAGCTTTTTCCTCTGGCCTGGGCAACCTCCTAGAACAACACACAACAGTGTGTGTGTATGTCTGATATCTCTCTCTCTCACACACACGCGCGGCCCTTCCTGCTTCTCAACTCTTGGAGCTGCCTGGGGGCACTGTTAGGCTTGGAAATGCCCCTGCAGCAGGTAGGTTAGTAAAGACCGGGGAATGTGTGTGTTGGGGGGGGGGTGCAGTTAAGGTACCAGCTGCAAAAGCAGTTCACTTAGTAGGCATATCCCACTCTCCCAGTAGAGACTCCCAAAATTCAAGGACTGTCTGGTGGGGGGCCAAGTTGGGGGACTAGGTAACAAAAAAAAGTGACCTCCTATCTTGTCCCTCAACTAAAATCACCGTTAGGGGGTTAGTCCCTTCCCCCTTAGCACAGCCATGGAGAAATTACTGTATGTTAAGTTTGGGCCTCTCTGCCTGTCTGTCACTGGAGATGACTCCAGTGAGACAGTTCAAGAAACTGCTTCAGGCCACTGCTGTCTCAGGGCCACTTTGTACTCTTGAATTCATGGTTTGTCTGGGGTGAGGTTGGGTAAATGGGGCTTTAACCTGAAATGTTCATTCTCCTACCTGTTCTTAGCTCTTCCTCTGTTTCTGTTGTTAAGTTGATTATAATTTGATAATAATTTCTTTACTGGTACTGTAATGTAGGAAAGCAGACTTTGTGCTGGAAAGCTCTGTTGTGTTAGATTAAGTACTGTGGGAATGTGGGTTTGAATGTCACAGAATAATTAAACTTGCTGCACCCTCCCTGTTTTCTTATGAAGCTGTTCCTGGAGGCTTTTTCTTACCTGCTTGTTACAACAAATATACTTGCCATAGGAGTTGTAGTTGAGAAATAAAATAAAGTTTGGAATAACAGCATAACAAGGGGCTGGAGACAGAAACAAATGCTTCTTGATTCTTCCTAGTTACATAAGGTAATATAGGCCTGCAAAATAGGACACACAGACAAAATGGGGAAACTACTGTAGATGTGATCTTCAACTTTTGAACAGTCTTGGGCCTTACTGGAGCCGAAGCCTTTTCTGACATAGTAATGTTGAATTTGGAGCTCTTCCAGAGCTGTAGTCAGGAGGCTAAATAGATTTTGAGATGACTCTCAGCAGTCTGTGTGAACTTCTGTGAATGGCACTTTGCCTGCCCATCCCCATTATATACTATTGTGGGGAGTGTTGACTTAGATAATCATTTTTTTTGATATGACAACCAATTTCTTTGAGACTAAGGAGCTACTGTTTGTGAATAAGAGTCCACATTATTCCTTGATCATTTGTTTTGCTTGTCTGTTGTATTCAGTTAAGGTGAGACTAGGGGCTGGCAGAAGAGAGGGGGTGAGAGGATATATAAACCCAAAATACTATATGTTTTAGTAAAGATCTAGGACTGAATTGTTTCATTACCCTGACTTTATATACCCCCAAACTATGGTCCTTCACTTATAAACCGAGTAAAGTGTACTCGGCTTTCAAATAAAAAGCAGATCTCATCTTTATGTACCTGGCTCTCTCATGAAGAATTAGGTTCTAGATTTGCAATAAGAATAAAAAGAATGTGTGAGAATTACAATAAAAATACCCAATAGACGTATTCTATAAACAGAGTGGTCAAACTCCTGTCTTTCCAAGGTGAATGTGAAGGTTTTGGGGTAATGGGATATGGCTTTAAAGAGAAACTTTACATCTTGATGACCAAACTTGATGACACAACCAAACCTGTCCATAGTGCAGGGTAGGTAATCTGGAATGTTTAAAATATTACTTAATGGTGTTGCATCTGGAAAATCAGTAGCTCAGATCAAAAATAGTATTGACCCAGTAGTACCATCCTGTCATGTAGATGGTTGATAAATGCTGCTTGTAAGTGTGGTTGTGATTGGTTTTATGGAATTCAGGAGCAGTCCATTTGTATTAAAATGGTAGCCTCCTCAACTGTGACTGTTGGAATTGTTTAGTCGGTGCACAATTCCTTGCTTCTGAACAATGGAATTATGTTTGATATGTCGACTGTTGTTGATCACTGTTCTTCCCATAGGGAACAGGATATTTGGGCCTTGTCTGTGTGTGTGACCATACCAAATTGAAAACCAGTTTGAGTGACACTTAGAGCAGGGGTTCTTAAACATTGTGCTTTCCCAGAATCCTTTCTCAAGTCATCTGTCAAAAAAGCTCTGTCCCTTGCTCAACATTCTGGGTCATGTCATAGGGTTGCATGCACAACTCATTCAAGGCACTGGTCTGTCTGCTGGACTTTGCTGTTGTCCCATGTGAACTGCAAGAGTGCAAATGCACCCTAGAACACACCCAAGACTTTTCAGCCGCTGCACGCTGACTAAGGGAAGATTAGAAGGCAGCTGTCTTAGAAGTGCATCTGTCATTACTGATCTCCTTACTGAGGAAGTCCAGATAAGATTCCAAGGAACCATTTACTTTAAGAGTAAGCTTTAATTCTTAGCAAATGTATAAAGTAGAAATTGTTGTCCCTACAGTGTACTATACATTATTTTTTATAAACTGAAATGATTCCTGCAGCTTGCAAAACCTTGTGAACTCAGTGAAAACTAGGTCACCTTTAGTTGACTTGATTTTTTTCCAGTAGCTTGTTGCTCCAGGTCAAAATGGGTAACTGCCCCATTTCTTATATCTATGCACAGCTAGCATTATCAAGATTAATATTTTGCAAATTAATATGAAATATGTAAAATGTCTTTAGGGCACTATTTTCCTCTGCCTTGTACTCTGCATCTTGTACTTCTAATGTCAGTGGAAAAATATTTGACTTTATGATCCTTCTATACTTTTTAGTTAGTCCGTTTGACTTTGTGCTTCACAAACATGCTGATGTTGGAAAAAAATGTGTGTTTGCATGTGAATATATACTCCTTAATCCAACTAAAGGCATCAACATGCAGAAGTGTGCTTTTCACTTGCTGGTTCAAGAACTGTGACCACAAATTGTAATGCACATTGAATGTGGATGCCATCTACCTAATTGCATTGCTTTCAATGGGATTTCAACACAGTCTGGCATATGCAGCCATGCCTAAATATTTTTGTGTGTGTTTAGAGCTAGTTTACAATCCAGCTACCACAATCCAGTGATAATTTCAAAATATTAAGCTTAAATACTTAGATGGGGCAGGTCAGATCAAGATTTTAGCAGCATGTACTCCTCTGTACCTTGCTATACAACTGAAAAGTAGATATTTGGGGAGGTCCAATGAACGTTTGCATGTAGGATGTCAAGTCAGCCTTGTGAACAATGCCACACAATTTTACTAGCCTACATGTACATACATACCAATATGTGGAATGCATTGTGGCACATCAAGAGATTAAGGGAGGTGGATGGGAAGGAAAGCCAATTCTTCCAGTTCGTTAAAGTTTCCTGGCTTGGTTGTCGAGAGGAAAAAATGGTTGACCACAAGGTGAGTGGTTATGTGCAAGCAGTGCTAAACTGGTGCATGACTTCTAAGAGTCAAAGAAAACTATCATGGCCTGTTACAATGGTTACAGGTGCTATCATGGCCTGTTACAGAGGATGTTTAATATGGTGTAGGATTTTGCTCATGTATAACTGATACTGGTGGCGTAGAGAGATCTTGAATCTCTGACAGAATGATTTAAAAGCCAAGATATCTGAACAATAATAATTGTTGGCCAGCCCAGTTTAACTATCTCCCACATTCAAAGGTTTCCAGGAGCAAGTATGACTTGGGTCTGTGAAGGCAGAGGAGGTTATGATGGCTTGATAGTCTGGCAGCAGGGGGAATGGTGATGTGTAATATAGGTGAACTGTATTGTGGTATCCTAAATGGGAGCAATAGCCTGAAAGGGTGGGTAATAACTACATGTCACTAAGGGCCCAACCCTATCCAACTTTCCAGCACTGATGCAGCCATGCCAATAGGGCGTGCACGGCATCCTGCGGTGGGGGGACAGTCACAGAGGCCTCCTCAAGGTAAGGAACGTTTGTTCCCTTACCTCAGGGCTGCATTGTGGCTGCATTGGTGCTGGAAAGTTCAATAGGATTTGTCCCTCAAAGAGGTAAGGAACATGTGGCAGTACCTTCATAAATTGATTTTGCTTGATACTGAAGGAATAGTTTAAAAAAATCATTATTTTAAGCATATGAAAATTGTTAGTATTTAGAAACTGAACAGCAAATATATGTCACCCTCATGTTATAATAGACCATTTTATTAGCTTACATCCTGCTGACACCTGTGGCGTGCCCCCCTTTCAAATTCATATTTCAAATTCATCTTTCAAATTCATCCTCAAAACCCACCCTTTCCATGAAGCATTTGGCAATACCCCCTAGTTTCTCTATTTTCCTGCAACTCAGCCTGAGTACACATACATGAAAGAGTTGCATATTGTTCTCCATATTCCTTGGCACCATTATCCTCCCCTTCCTCTGTGGTCTTCCTTGTGTCTGGTTTTAGATTGTGAGCTGCTTGGGGCAGAAACCTGTTTCCTCTTCTTTTGTAAAGTGCCATGTACATTGGTGGCCCTATATTAAACAACAAATCTCTGAAAGGAATACAGACTGATTTGGGCCTAGGTAGTAACTTCAGTGCAGAAGGCATTTGGGGTGCTTTCTTCTTTATTTGCAATTAGGATTTGTATTGCAGACAGAGAACCATGAACCTGGAAGCAACATATGCCTGAGTTTTTAATCTTAAGTTCCTGCTGGTAGCATCTACCACTGAACCATGAGCTGTCGATCGAAAGGTCGGCAGTTCGATTCCGTGCGACGGCTCCTGCCAACCTAGCAGTTCGAAAGCAAGAAATTTCAAGTAGATTAATAGGTACCGCGTTAGCGGGACGGTAACAGTGTTCCATGCGCCTCAGTGTTGAGCCATGCCGGCCACATGACCATGGAAACGTCTTCGGACAGCGCTGGCTCTTCGGCTTTGAAACGGAGATGAGCACCGCTCCCTAGAGTCGGACACGACTGGACTTAATTGTCAAGGGATACCTTTACTTAAGTCTATATAATGCCCCTGCTCCGTGATATCCTTGTGCTGCTGTCTGCATATCTTGTACATGTGTGATTTCCTTTTATGACCAATGGGCATCCCTTTGGGTTGAGTTCACGTCTCTCTTTAAAAAAAACCTCAAAAACTTGCACCCATATAGAGACCAGGAAGTTGGGTGATGATGGTAGCTCAAGATGCCCATGTGGGATTGTGAAGCATTCAAGACTATGCCATGTCGGAAACAGCCACCAAAACAATGAGTCTGTCTGTGAGATTGGTGTTGGTAAATGAGATGACAAGAGACAATCTCACTCCTTAAAAAAAAAAAAAATTCTAATACAATGAAGGAAGAATGTGACAGCAATTGCTACAAAAATGTTAGACATGCTAAGTGACCCAGAAAGTCAACAAGGACAAGGTGAGAGAAGTAGTTATAATAAAAATGTAATAAAAACGTTACAGGTGTGTATTAATACTGGCCCTACTCCAGAGAAAGTAGTTATGCTTAAATGCCGTTTAGATCAAGGGGACTTAAGCTACTTATGAGTTGTCAAATTGATTTCAGCGGGACTAACTCTCAATTGCCTGCCTAGCCTTTCCAGTTTATAGCCTTATCTTATGCATGCTGAATCAAAGTAAATTCCACTGAGCTCAGCTATGCTTACTCCCTCAGTAAGTTTGCTTAGAGTTGCAGCCTTAGTTGTCTTAAAAAAACAAAGCTGCTTTAAGTGGAGTTGAACTTCAGTAGGAATCTGTATGCTGAAATACTAGTGCAACATACTTGAATGGAAGCTTTAAATTAGTGTTCTTTCTTCTTGCCTTGATGAGGTGTTTAAGTGGAGACACCACCCACAGGAGGGTAAGCCCTCCTTTTAAAAGAAGGGGTATAATCCTCTTAACAAGAGCATATTCTCATTGACTCCTGTGGCCTTTCGATGATACTAACTGTAGGAGGCCTAGCGTGATGCAAACCTGGGTTTCTTTTGAAACTGAGTGCATATCATGTCTTTCTCCAGAGTTAGGAAAGTGTCCATCTCAGTTCCTAAAGTATATCTGGTATTCCAGCAAAAGATGAAGATTTGCAGGTTTGTAATTTACACATAGCAGGTTATGGGGAAAAATATATCTGCAGTGCAATGATGGGGGCACGCTCGGATTGACATTCTTTAAAGATCAGAAAATTAATTTTGGCAATAAATAGCAATAAATCCATTATCAATTTTTAGGTGGTTAGAGAGATGGAAATAGCATGCAATTAACAATGCAATCCTGTGTAAGGATACACGGCCGGCCTAAAGGGCCAGCCACTGTATCCTATGCCATTCCTGGGCTGCCCAAGCCAGCCCAGGAGCACCTCGAGAGAAGGGGATGTTCGTCCCCTTCCCAAGGTGTCGGCAAGCCCAGGCTTATGAGTTTCCTCGGATGTATGCCAGCTCTGAAGCTGGTGTATACACAGCCTCCCCGGGCTGGGAAAGGGCTTAGGATACTGGCGGAGCGTGCCACTGATATCCCTGTCCCCTCCCAGCCCGGGCCAGCCAATGGCCCCCCTCTCTTGCCGGCCCATCCCGCCCGCCCCTGCGCTGAGCGGCCTAGGCCTTACCTGGGTCGTCCGGTGCAGGTCCAGGCCGCTGGTGGTGTGAGCGATGTCAGCCTCCACGCCAGCACTGCTTATACCCGAGTCGTCGCAAATGTGCTTTACTGCACGTCTGTGATGCCGGTCTAAAGTTAGTGAGGACTGCACTGCCCGTCACTATCTTGGTATCTTTCTGCTTGAACATTTTTAATACGCTTTTTTGGTGTGGTTTTTTCCCCCCTTTGGTTTGCATATTGCTCATATGTCCTGGATGCCATCCATATACTGCAAGCTTGTTGCATGTTGGTGATCATTCTTTTCTCTTTGAAAATATTCTGGGGTATTCTGAAGGACAATCTGTATACCTTAAAATGGACTCTTGTTTTCCTCTTGACAGTTTCCTCAGGCATTATGTAGGCTCTGAATTGGTTTGAGAGCTTGAGAACGTGATCGGATTGTCACAAGCTACTATGGCAGTTCAGTATGAGGCGGTGAGCATCTAGTTCAGTATTGCTGAAGTCTTTACTGATGACTACTTCTGTAAAGGACTTTTTCCTGCTAAATATAGGCTCTTTAAGCCCTTCGTCTGTAAAAGTGTATGAATCTGTAGCTTTCCATGCCTGGTTTGCAGAGCTTTGGGCAGACCATAGTTTCAGCCAGACTTTGGAAATTCAGTGAAGGCAGGGTTCTTGTGCATCTGGGGTACGCCATGTTGTGAATTAAGGAAAAGTGTGCTTTTCATACCTGATGTGAGTTGAGTAGATTGAAACCGGTGTACAACATGAGAAGCGACCCTTGTCTACGAGTGTTGCATTTCTACAGGTACTAAAAACCATTTGCCAAAAGTGTTTAGACTGACCTTTATAAGAACTGGTGTGGTGGTTAATGTGTTGGACTTGGACCAGGAAGACTTGGATCCAAATCCCTGCTCAGTCATGAGGTTTACTGAGTGATCATCTTGGGCCAGTCAATATCTCTTAGCTACAACCTTGCTCACAGGATAAAAGGAGGGGAAGGAGGCATGTATACCATTCTGAGCTCCTAAGAAGGGCAGGGTACGAATGAGAGATAAATAATTTTAGTATAGCATTAAGACTTGAAAGGGCTTGCATTAAACTTCTGTTACATTTCTCTCCTGCCCTTCCTCCAAGAAGTTGATGATGCCATACAAGGTTCTGTCCTCCCCATTTTATCTTCACAACAACCTTATGAAGAAAAGTGACTGAGAGGGAGTGACTGTCCCCGGGCCACTCAGTGAGCTTCAGGTCTCCCTGCTCCTTGTCTGATATTCTAGCTAGCCACTAGATCATGCTGGCTGTCCAGTGAGAGGTTCATTCTACATAAATGTCCTTGGAAGCAAAGGCCATGATCAAGCCCAATGTCCTGCTATTGCCACAAGCAATAGCAGTCTTGTACTGTACTGTACTGTACAGCGGTTAAACCGCTGAACCATAAGCTGTCGATCGAAAGGTTGACAGTTCGATTCCTGCTACGGGGTGAGCGCTCGTTGCTTGGCCAGCTCCTGCCAACCTAGCAGTTCCAAAGCATGTTAATGCGAATAGATAAATAGGTACCGCTTGCGGGAAGGTAAACAGCGCTCCATGTTCCAGCTGCATGCTACGCGCTGCGGCAAGGAGAGTCATGCCGGCCACATGACCACGGAGGCGTCTTCAGACAACGCTGGCTCTTCGGCTTTGAAATGGAGATGAGCACCATACCCTAGAGTCGGACACGACTGGACTTGTCAGGGGATACCTTTACCTTTTTACTGTTCAGCTTTGGACCATTGCCAAGAAGAGACACACAACATTCCTTGAAAAACCAACCAGCTTTTGGTAGTTCTTGATGTGTCTTTAGCTAAAGGATTTGAAATATCGGCCTTGGCCACCAAAGAGATTCACTTATTGAATGCTAATAACAATTCAGTAAAACAACAGATGGAAAGCGACAAATCATCTTGCATGTGTCTCTCTCTTCCACCCACCCCAGCTGCAAAGTAATTTTATGCCAGATAGTTATGAAGTTGATGGTTGTTGTAGCCAAAATGAAGAGCCTTGATTTGAAGATTGTCAGTTTCGGCAATTAAATCTAATTCCCACAACTCTAGTTGAATTTCTGGCTGAAATAGTTGATACTGGTAGCAGTCTTGCATTTCATTATTTGTCTATGCATCCAACAGGCAAGCCAAAAGTTGTGCTTGGAAACTTTAAAACAAACCAAGTTATAGGACATGAAAATGCTTCAAACATGAACAAAAGGCAGATTTATTTATAATGAAAACCTTACATATTCCATTTATACAGAGATATTTGGAAATATCTTTCCGCAGGTGTCTTGCCAAAGAAGCATTTAAAACTTATGCTTGATTTTTATAACAACAACAAAAAAGTCAGGCTCCCCAGTTTGCTTCCTCTCTCTCCATGATTTCCCTTGCTTTTTCAAGTAACTCATTTAGTGGGAATACACGCAGTGGGCAACAAGAAACACTGTAGTTAAATCATCATCCTCGCCCTCCCCCCAGGTTTAGGTTGGTGTTGGTACAAAATTGTTATAAGCTGAGTTCTGTAAAATTTTTCGAATACTTTTTAATTTCAAGAAAGCATCTAAAACTGCGAAACTTGCAATGTAGAATTGAGGTTTCAATTTGAGTCATGCCAATGCAGGTGGAGAATCTTAAGTGTGTGGGGGTTGTTTTTGTTTTTTGGGGAGGTTAACCTTATTGCATATACTGTACTTAAAATGGCTTCTGTTGTATTCCTCTAGCCATCTTAACCACGCTGAAGTTTTTATACAGAGGCTTCCAGTAGCTATCACCCAATGGAAGGCACCAACTGAGCCATCCCCAGATTGCATACCTGCTCTTTAATTAACTTTTTTGTAAAAATAAATAAATAAGCCATGGTAGTAAATCTAAGCATACCAACACTGTTAAACAGAACTGAAGGAAAGATTTGTGAGTAAATTAAGGGTATTGACAATTGCAAAACATTAAGGCCAGCAATGAATGTCAAACATACCCCATGTATTTGTGCGAAATGTTCAGTGTTGCATATATCATTCTTGAATGGAAGGTAGTGGCCATTATGGAAGGCACAAAGGCTTCTGACATGAACTTGAATGTTCATCTTGGGCAAGGGTTGCGATGTTGAGCATTTGAGCTGTTTCAGAAATGAAGATCTTTGAGCAAATAAGGAGCTGCTAAGACACCTGCTAGCATCTATGTTTGCCTATTTGCATTTTCAATTCAGAGCTGACAGTGCTGTTTCCAAGAACTGAGTCACAACTAAATCTGCATACCTATGTGTTGGCGAAGGTTACAGAAGATCTGGGGTTCAATTCTGGGTTTTAAAAATAAATTGGAAATAAAACCTGCAGGCTAAAATTAGAACTCTTTCTACATAATATTTGTTTAATCCAAAGCACTAACAGCCAAGTCAAATGAAAGTCTGAAAGTTGTTCTGGACGATTCTGAGGATTTGGTGTGTTTCCAAGAGAGACAATACTTACTCCTTGTATGCTGGTACACATGCCTGAGGACAAAATACGTGTGTTCCATCAACTGTGAAGGGTGCATGTGTAGAATTGAGCATGAATCCATTGTTCATTCTCAACATATTTTCCGTGAGAATTTGGTTGTAAAGACAACCAAAAACCAATCAGCACTTGGTGACAACTGCCCTGGTCCCCAATGATTTAGGAAAGTGATGTGATAGAGCAGTTTTGGTAGCATTTCAAGATGGTGTTCACTTCCCTGTGGTTGCCACTTCCATAAATGTTTAATTTTTATTGTATTAACTATTAATTCTATGGTTACATGACCTGAGCACATCCCATTGGGGGAGGGGAAAGGTGGTATATAAATATACTTTTTATTTAAAGTTTCACAAGGGATGTTGGTGTATCTTATGGTTTTTGGTTTTACTTTGTCAAATGGTGGACACTGTGACTGAACTTTGCCACATAGGTAAATTAAAATCTTTTAGGTAGGCTTACCAAATCCATACTGGGACATATGAACATAAACATAAGAAGAGCCCTGCTGGATCAGGCCAAAGGCCCATCTAGTCCAGCTTTCTGTATCTCACAGCAACCCCACCAGATGCCTCGGGGAGTACACAGACAACAAGATACCTGTATCCTGTTGTCACTCCCTTGCACCTGGCACTCCCTTGAACCTACTTCTAAAACCAGGAGGTTGCTTATGGCTTGTAACCTGTGATGGTTTTTTTCCTCCATGAATCTATCCAAACCCCTTTTAAAGGCAGCTAGATGCAATCACCACAGCTTGTGGCAAGGAGTTCCACAGATGAATTACATGTTGGGTGAAGAAATATTTTCTTTTGTCCATTCTAACTCTCCCTCCACTCAAGTTTTGGTGTTGTGCGAGAGGAAGAAGAATTTCCCTCTATCCACTCTCTCCATCCCATGCATAATTTTATACATCTCAATCATTTCTCCCCTCAGGCACCTTTTTTCTAGACTGAAAAGCCCCAAACGCTGTAGCCTTTCCTCATAAGGGAGATGCTCCAGCCCACAAATCATTTTGGTCGCTCTTTTCTGCACAAATTTTCCAATTCAATTATTTGTTGTTGTTGTTGTTGTTGTTCAGTCGTTAAGTCGTGTCCGACCCTTCGTGATCCCATGAACCATATCCCGCCAGGCCTTCCTGTCCTCCACTATCTTCCTGAGTTCGCTCATTTTCATGTTCGTTGCATTGGTGATGCTGTCTAACCATCTCATCCTTGGCCTTCCCCTTCTCCTTTTGCCTTCAATTTTTCCCAGCATCAGAGTCTTCTCCAGAGAGTTCTCTCTTCGCATTAGGTGTCCAAAATATTTGAGTTTCAGCCTTAGTACCTGTCCTTCCAGGGAACAGTCAGGGTTGATTTCATTTAGGATTGACTGATTTGATCTCCTAGCAGTCCAAGGGACTCTCAGGAGTTTTCTCCAGCACCACAGTTCAAAAGCATCTATTCTTCGGCGCTCAGCCTTCCTTATGGTCCAACTCTCGCAACCATACATTGCTACTGGGAACACCATCGCCCTGACTATACGAACTTTTGTTGGTATGGTGATATCTCTGCTTTTTACTATGCTATCTAAATTTGCCATAGCTTTCCTTCCAAGGAGTAAGTGTCTTTTAATTTCATGGCTGCTGTCTCCGTCTGCAGTGATCTTGGAACCCAAAAAAGTAAAATCTGTTACTGCTTCCATTTCTGCCCCTTCTATTTGCCAGGAATTGATGGGACCAGATGCCATGATCTTAGTTTTATTAATGTTGAGTTTCAAGCCAATTCAATTATACTACTACAGTATATCCTTTTTGAGGTGTGGTGACCTTTAGGTCCTGGGTAGCGCAATCCTGTGTAAGGATCTGAGGCTGCCCATCGAATGGAGGGCCGGAGGTCTACTCGGGGAAGGGGACGCTCGTCCCCTTCTCTGGGCGTAAACCGGGGACGGCCTGATATGCCTCCTCGGATTTCCACCAGCTAAATAGCTGGCGGAAGTCGGAGGAGGCCGTGTAATAGCCTAGCCAGCTCAGCAGGGACGGAGATATGGCGGGAGTTGACCAAGCAGGATGGGGGCCTTTATAATCCAAGCTGGCTTGTTTATAACATGGCTACTATTCTTACTTAGACCACAGTAGTATGAAAAGTTTATTGCTCTTTATGGTGAATGTAGATATCCTCTTGTAACTGGATGATATTGCTTAGGAAAGTAACTGCGCTTGCATGGTTTGGAAATAACGCCAGTGTCAGCACCTGCATCTGTCAGATGCCTGCAGAATTTATCTTTAGCTGCCACATTGAAACTTGTATCTATCTCAGAGCAGGGAAGGCTTGGTGTGGCTTTAGTAGGAAGAAGTATATTTAGATGAAAAATTCAGTGGAAGCAGCTTCAGCATCTGCTACAAAACCGCAGTCCTCCTGACCAAGTAACCCAGTTAGAATGCACTGAAACAGTACTGTGGTGTCTTATCAGCCATTCGTATAAAGTCAAAGGAGCTAGTACTCCTTCAGAATCAAGAAGGAATTGAAGGGTCTGGCTAAGTCCTTGGACTCGATGGTTCTTCCCTTCATTATGTACCTCAGGTACTAAATCCCATTTGTGCACCGAGCACGGGAAGCTGAAGTGCATGGTAATGGGAGGGGACTATCTTGCTGTTCTTTTGGGGAAGCAGGTAGTCAACCCTTTGCCTAGGTGTTGGTTTACATGAGAATAAATGACTGACAGAGCAATCCTGTGTAGAAATCCGCTGGCGGAGCGATAGCTCTGCTGGCGCCGGGTGATGTAAAGTGCTGTGAGGCACTTTTAACACCTGGTGAATAAGCGGTGCCGGCGGAGAGGCTGGCACCGATAACTCTACCCCAGACCTGGAATTGCGCCCGCTGGGAAGGTACGTTATCTGCCGGTCGGGGCAGGGGTGGGGGGAGGGCAGAATGTGGCGTTAAGGGGTGGTGGTGGATTGGCCGGTTGGGCCTGGGGGGGGGAGGGGATCATTGGTGGCATGCTCCACTGAATCCTATCCCACTTCCCAGGCCTGTTGGACCATACACAGGCCTCCTGGATTTGTGCCGGCCATTTTGCCAGCACACATCCAATGAGGTCCTTTGGGCCTGCTGGAGCTCTCCCCAGGGGAAAGGGACAAATGTCCCTTTCCCCCAACAAGCACTCCAACTTCGCCAGTACAGGCCCAATCCTGCCTAGGATGCAGTGGCTGCCTTAGGTGCGAAGCCACTGTATTTTAGACAGGATTTGGCTGTCGGTTGCATAATAAGGGAGAAGAGGAAACTTTGTGATTGTAGTCTGTTGCAGGGGTCAAATTGTAACTTCAGGCTGCCAGTTGTACACCATAACCCAGTGATTTTCAACCTTTTTCATCTCATGGCACACTGACAAGGTGCTAAAAGTTTGACAATTGACAAGGCACACCGCACTGCTGGCAAGGGGCTCACATCACCCAAAGGCCCTACTAATAAATTAACCTTCCCCCAAACTCCTGCGGCATACCTGCGGACCATTGCACACCAGTGTGACAAAGCACAATGGTTGAAAATTGCTGCCCTAACCAGTGTAGGAGCCTGCAGACTTTCAGCTTCACCACAGAAGGGTTTTGCTGCCAACAGGGAGTTGGAGCATTCAGATATCGCATATTATTACCCATACAAAAATATAGCCTTTTCTTTCCTGGGTATTGGCCACCAAATAAAAGCATACTAAGATGTCAAGAGGTCTTTAGGTTTGTTGGGGAAGGTTTGCTAAGGATCAGGCTTGTACTCCTGACCATCTTTACTTCTGTGTCTTGTAAAGCAGCTCATTGTCTTACAAGATTGATTCTCTTCACAAGAACTCTTCTCTTTTCACAGGCAAAGCGGAGACTGGAGTTAGGAGAATGTGGACAGCAGTTTCTAGCTGAAGGATTAAGGACACCAAAGGGGAAAGGGAGAGCGGCAACTAGAAGTCCAGATAGTCCAAAAAGTAAGGAACATTTTTACTAAAAGATGTGGCAAAAAAAATCTGTTCTTCAGGACTCTTGAAAATTGTAAAAAGAACGAATCACCTCAGTGGGATTAAAAGTCATAAAACATGTAATTAAAGTATTAATATGAATATGATTCGTTCTTTTTACATTGTTGCTGGTCATAACAGTTTTCGTGCTGTTGCTGTTTTAACTCTTGAAATTGTTCTCGATTTTGAGTCTCGAATGAAACAAACGAAAAAAATCACTCCTCCTCAGAAAACCAATATGTAAGCAAACCAATGCAACCAGTGTATTCTGAAGTAGTCTGTCTCTTGGTTAATTTTTAGCCAAAGACAGGGATGGCAGAGGGGGGTAGAAAGGGTGTGGAGAGATGGGTTAAAATTGCCAACTAGGGGCGGGTGAGGGAGAATAGAAACTATGGGTGACAGGCCTATACAGCATTCTGAAGTTTTGGAAGTCCTACTGAAAACTCAAGACTCTTACCTTTTTATATTACCTTCAAAATCTGCCATAAGTAGCAAAAATGTGCTACTACTTACAAACTCAACAAGCAACACACCACAGCATGAAGCATCTTCTGATGTTCTTCTGCAACTAGCCTGTAGACACAGGCTGTCCCTGGTTTTAAAGTGATGAGATTAAAAAAGATGCTCCCCCTCTAGATACTTGGAAAAAGCCTGATCTGTTTCAACATAGAAGCGCAGACATATCCTCCAGCTTTGGAGTTAGCCTTCACTTTGCTCTTCTGTTTATCCCCTCTTTGTTTTTCTCCTTATCTTTCTATTTCTTTTTGGTTAGTCTTATACTATCTATATTCTCTTAGACTTCTTTCTTGTCTCTTTTCTACTTATTCCTGCTCTTCATCTACAGGTTTTGTAAAGGGAAAGTTGTGGGATAGGATGGGGTGTTTTGGGGAACCATTCTAATGCTACCCTAGTACTTGTCACTGTTGTGTAACTTTAAATAACATTGCCTGTGCTTGAAGTGGATGACCTCCCAGGTTCCTTTCATCTCTAACATTCAATGAAATAAAAGTTGCAGTTAAAAACACTGGTAAGATACCATGTACTGTCCAGTGTGACTCGCTTGAATTTGTGGAAGAAAAATTGTATTTAGTCTCTTGCACATGATTTTGCAATCATGGAGGTTTTTGAACCTGAATGGTTGGGTAAAAAAATCTTTTAAATAAATAAACTTTCTCGTGTAAATTTGATTTATAACTCTTATGATCTGATGATCTTGTGTTAATAGATGGGTGCAGATTCAAGTTTTATCCAATGTGTACTAGGAAGACTTGAAAATTAGTATCTCAAAGCAAGCCATGGAGAAAAGCATCAAGCTAAGCTATTCCTTAAATGTACACTAAGTCCCCAACTTAGATCCTGGTTCCATTCTGGAGGTTGGAATGGACGTAACTCAGAACAGCGCTATTGTGCCTGCACAAAAACACAAATCCATATGGAACGTGCTTGCTTGAAAGTGCTGATGCGGCCGGCCGTAAGTCAGGACGTCCATAAGTCTATTGTCCATAACTCAGGGACCCAGTATTTAACGTTGAACTAGAACTGGCTCTGAGTGGTCCTTAGTACAACATAGAAAGAGATGCTACAAAATCTTTTAAAATGAAATTTCATGCCAGTTTCAGAACTCTTATGCTGTGAACTTCCTTTTAAGCTCCCAAATCTCCTTCAGAAAAGACGCGATATGATACATCCCTTGGTCTTCTCACAAAGAAGTTCGTTCAGTTGCTGAGCCAGTCTCCAGATGGTGTTGTAGATTTGAACAAAGCAGCAGAAGTCCTAAAAGTACAAAAAAGGAGGATTTATGACATCACCAATGTCCTGGAAGGCATTCACCTCATCAAGAAAAAATCCAAAAACAATATTCAATGGATGTAAGTATATAGCTCTGTATTCTTTTTGACAAGTTTCTGTTGCAGCGTTGCTCTCAGATTTCGCTATTGTATTAAGGTTCCTCTCCTAATTTAATTCAGAGTTAGTTACCCTGGTGGAAATAGCTTCCTAAGAAAAATAGATTAAACCCTGCCTCCTCTTTGAACCATCTCATGATACCTCCTGAATTTATTTTAAATGCATATCCCATGGGATATACCAGGTAGGGTCATGTGGATTGAAATTCAATACCATAGACACATGTCCAAAGACAGTCTCCTTTAGCTTTTCAGGTGCTAAGGGCCAAGAAGTGTTTATTTCCATTAAGCTTTTGTTGTCAGCTTCTAGGGGTCTTTGTCTACTGTTTGAGACAGAATGCTGAAATAGATGATGTGCCCAAAATGTTTCATGTGCTTAGTCAAACATGCAGAAACTGCATGTAGTGCTGCAATAGAAACTCAGGCAATATCTCTTTGCATTGTTTAGAAGGATAGTAAGGAAAGAGAGCACTAGGGATGAAAGAAGAGCTCAGTGCATATGCTTTGCAATCAGAAGTTCCCAGGTTCAGTTCATCTGGAACCCTAGAGAGCCGTTGTCAGTCAGTGTAGGCAGTGCTGACCCGATGGATCTGAGAGTGTAAGGCAGCTTCTTTTGTTCATATGTTGTAAGGAAGGCAGTGGATCTGTTGCCTTTCCACCCGCTAATGTTCTACTTTTGTCAAGTTCAAGCATGACCCCTCAGTAGAAAGCTGGCTTTAATATGATGGGGAATGGCTGAGGCTAAGATTGTGACTTGCCTAAGGCAGGGATGGCATTGGAGGTCTGACACTGACTAAGTGCCAATCAGAGGGGCCCACCTGACCTAGCCAATTCCTGAACCTTCAGTATCAGTGGTAGTGCCCAGTACACCAGAAAGGGGTGGGCAGGGGGGGGGGTGCCATGTGACGTTCACTGTAGCGTTTTGTTCTCCAGGCTCAATCTGGCACTGGCCTAAGGTTATGTAGTGAGTTGAGAGAATTGAACTGGAGACTTCCAGTTCATAACTTGCACTCTTAACCACTCTATTACATGAGACGAACTCTTGATTTGTTGCAGAAGGGCAGTTCTTATGAAAGTAATAGAAGTGGCACAAATTAGACTAAGAGTTTTGAAATGTATTGATCCTTAGCCAGAAAGATGCTTCAAGGACTTGTTTTTTAATGCTTTTATTTCACTTTAAACTATTTTTTTCTGAAACAGGACATAGAATAGATGGATTAAGAACCAAGAATCATTTTTTTCTTAGACTGAAGCCTGTTGTTGGCATCCTGCTTTCAAGCCCGAAGGCAGAAGCACTCCTCTATCTACCAACAGAGGGTCCAGATGAGGCTCCTTTTTATTAAGGAATGGCTGTGGAGTGTCTGCTTGTTCTTTCTTTTGTAGGGGTTGCAGTCTGTCTGATTATGGGGGCATGTTGGCACACTGTCAAGGCTTGTCTAAAGAAGTAGCAGAACTCAACCAGGAAGAGAAGAAATTGGATGAGTTGATACAAAGCTGTGCCCTTGACCTCAAGGTGCTAAAGGAAGATTCTGAGAATCGCAGATATCCTTTGCTATCAGATAATGCTAAACACCTCAAGGAATTCTGACACTTTCTTGACTGCCTTTGTCTATTATGGGGCTGACATTTGACATATTCAAGGTGGTAGTGGAATTATATGGTGACATTGGTGGCAGACTGCAGCAAGCATGAGGCTTAACTGCCGCTGTCCTGGTACTGTAAAATAGCACCAGGAGCATCTTTTTCAGCCTATGACTAGTGAGATTCTATAGCAGCTAAAACAAAGGTTTGCAGGATTGGACAGTGTGGCATATGAAGGTTACAGCTAGTTCTTGTTTGACATTTTGCCACTGTACGGTGTGAATTCTAAGTGCATGCAAAAATAAGCCTGCATCGCTCATCTGTAGATACCAGAATGGGTACCTTGATACACTCTAACATGGACAGCTTTTTGTCTACGAGAAGCATGAGACATGATTCTAACCCTGATTAGTGTATATAAAGTGTACCAACTCTGCTGGAAACAGAGTTCTTGCCTATTACTGCAATTAGAAACTCTAGTACTCTTCGTTTCTCCACGGCGCTCCTTCGGGCTACACAGGGCGGTGCGGGGGAGAGTCTCCTCTCCCGTCCTGTGTAGCCCGAAGGAGCGCCGCGGCTTCGTTTGCGCGCTGAAACAGCGTGCACACGAAGCCACGGCGCTCCTTCAGGCTACACAGGGCGGGAGAGGAGACTCTCCCCACGCCACCCTGTAGCCAGAGGCTTTTGCTCCCGGCCGGACATCGGGGCCACCTGCACATTCCTGAGCCCGTGGGTGGAGCTGCCGCGGCTGGCAGCAGCAGGCTTCAGGACCCAGCAGGCATCTGGCCACAATGGCGGCGAAGAAAGAGGCGGGCTCACTGGTTGGCGGTGCGGGCGGCCCTGCTGCCCGGTCAGGAACGAAAGTGTTGGCGGCAGTGTTTTCATGGCAAGGCAAGTGGTGTTTAAACCAGCAAGTGGGCGGGAAGGCTTTTCACGCAGCAGACAAAGCGGCAGCAGCAAGGTTTTCCTGCCGCTTTGTAGGCTCCTGGAGGGCTCCAAAGCGGCACTGAAGCGTTCTTGCGGGGGGGGGGGGAAGGTTTTGCATCTCCCCGCCAGCCCTCCCACCCCCAGGTACTTTTTGCACCACTGGTGCTGTTTCCAGGGGTGGCCCTGTGACGTCATGGGGGGTGTCATTTTGCGCTGCGTGCCCCCCCCAGGACCCACCCACCCCGGTCCGTGGAAAATTTCTCTACAACGAAACCGGTCCCTGGTGCCAAAAAGGTTGGGGACCGCTGATCTAGAACACTTACAAATATTGCAGAATCAACTAATGCACAGAATAGCCTCTGCACTTCCTATGCGTGTATTCAAAACTAGATTCAAATTGCATGGGTTTCATTTTTTATCAGCAGTTGACTTAATTTTATTTACATCATCATCATTATTATGCTGGTGTGCAAATTGTTATGGTTGAAGTTCTATTTCTAAGCATTTCTTTAACAGTGGATTACATTAGCTTATGTTAGATATGAAGATATTCGTGAAATTAGTAGCCTTAAAGACCAAACTGTTATACTTGTGAAAGCTCCTCCAGAAACGAAACTTGAAGTGCCTGACCCAGTAGAGGTAAGAACAGTTTCTTTTCTTGAACAATATAAATGGTTAATGGTCAAATGTTTGACTTTCTTTTCTAGGCCAACTGGCCAATCTTAAACATAATGCATAACATTTGTAGTTACAGGTGGGCCCCCATATCCACTGATTCGCTATCCACGGTTTCAGTTATCCACGGATCGTGGGGACCCCCCCAGGCTTTTACTTTTTTCCCAGCAAGCTTCGTTTCTTCCTTAAAGAAACAGGAGAAGAAGCTTCTGTCTGCTTATTACAGGCAAGTAGAATGAGACTAAGTACTAGAGATGCTCTGCAAGGTTAAGAGAAACCTTGCAGAGCCTCTCTAGGACTTAGTCTCGTTCTACTTGCCTGCAATGGAGGCTGCTTCTCTGTTTGTTTTAAGGAAGAAACAAAGCTTGCTGAAAGAAAAATAAGAGCTGGGGGGGCAAGCATGCCTGCCTGCAGGGGAGGCAGGGTAGGGGGCCCTCAGGAAACCATGGAGGGGGTGTTCGCTCTTATCCACGGTTTCAAGTATCCACGGAGGGGCCTGGAACATATCCCCAGCGGATATGGGGTCCCACCTGTATTTCTTACTGTGCATGCAGCCAGCTTTACTGAACAGAATAATAATATGGGGGGAGGAGGAATCTTTCTTTGGAAAAAACCTTCCAGTCTCTTAGGCTGCAATCTTATGCACACTTTCCAAGTAGTAAGCTCCATTGAACACAGTGGGACTTACTTCTGAGTAGACATGCATAGGCTTGTGCTTTTAGTTTCTAGAACCTGAAAGTCATAATCTCTTTCTTCCTTTATGATCACTGGAACTTGGTTTAATGCTTATGGGTTGACTTCATTTTGTCTCACTCATTTCTCTATCTCGTACTTCATCTCCTACTATGTTCATTCTTGCTCATTCTGTTTTCTAACAACCCAGTCCACTACCCCTCTCTGGTTTATTCACTCACTGCTGTGTTGGTTCTTTATAATTGGACCCTCCACTCCATCAAATCCCTCTTCCCAGCATCCATGTTAACCAGCAAAACTTTTCTTTACCAGCACCATCTGACTTGCATAATCCATACTGCTAAATGAGTAGCCACTGTTGCGTCAGCCTCTTTCTCTGCTAGCTACTAAGCACAGATAAGTTCTCTGGGCCTTTCTAGGTCAATAATGGCAAGAAATTAATGTTTAGTAATAACGTATTGTTTTGAGTATAGGCTGCTCCTGATTATAAGCTGCACCCTTAAAGTTTGGTGCTATATAAAAAAAACCAGGTCTTTGTTCGGAGTGAGCAAGTTGGAGCGTAGGTGAAGTGGCTGCTGGGGGGGGGGGGAATTGCGTCTCGTCTCCTCTCCTTTATGGAGCCTGCTCTCCCCCCCCCCCCCAGAGTTCCTACCGTGCGGCTGCTGCTCTTCTTCAAACAGAGCAGTTTGGCCGACTGCTCTGCTCTCCAAGTGCGTGTGGCGTTCGGGATCAGCAGCTTAATCTAACTGGAGGCTTCACATGGTAGGGAGGTGAGGAGCGCCTTGACCCAGCGGCACTTTTTCCGGCTCCACGTGTGCTGCAGTTCCACCCCTGCTGTGATTGCCAGATCAACCCTTAATACACGTACCTGGGAATAAGTCTCATTGAACTCAGTAGGACATTTGCATAGACCGGCATAGGATTGCGCTGTAAGAATGAAATGGACTATGAGGTTGCATTTCATTGTTTGGCATCTTAAAGCATTGTCCTGAGGCTAAGGTAGATCTCTAGAAAGACAGTATATTAAGCTAAGAATGTTACCCAATAAGTAGGGGCAGGAGAAACTTGTGATAATGAAATAACACACAATATCGCTTTCTGCTAAAAAAAAATAATCTGCGATAAAATAAAACCATGTAATTTTGCGTCATTCTTCATCTGCTGATGCTGTACAACCTATACCACCGACCAAGTATTCTTTTAAAGCTGTTACAATTGATACAAATGGGGGGAAATGGAATAAAAACACAACACCACATTCTGGTATTTCATTTTGGTTAAACATCGAAATCTGCGGGGGGGAAAAAAACCCCATTTTCTCCTACCTCTACCAAATAAGTTCATGAATTTATCTTCTATATGAATAAATTTGTGCAGACTCTTGTAAAGCAGTGTGGAACAGTAACACACTTTGAATTAGCAGACTAGACCCTAGTGAGGACAAACCATAACTCCACAATCACTGCTTGTAGTAACCTATTGTCAGAAGATATGCTAAGAACTTGGATTTTTTTTTTCTTGGCAGAACAAGCTAATACACTTATCTAGTACCCAGGGGCCTATTGAGGTTTATCTATGTCCAGAAGAAACAGATTCCCACAGTCCAGGAAAAACGCACAATCAGGACCACAATGGAAATATCTCAAGAAACGTTTCCAAAGGTAACTTTTTTAATTGATCATAAATATGCTAAGTTTTTTTTAAAATGAAGCTATAATTGAATCTGTACTATAATGTATGATATGCTGATTGCTACAATACCATAAAGAAGCCCAAGTATGTTCTATGTGCGCACGCATGCGGTTTTCTCTACTTTTATCATACTTCAGTATAGATGCAATGCTGCTACCTGTTGATATGAAGTAGTTTGGTGCCCAGGATGGCAGACCAGGTTGGTGGGCAAGGGAAATGCTAAACCGGAAACTAGATATGCATGTACTGTCGTGTGTGTGCATATTGTGTTTGTGGTCAAATGTTTTATATTATGTACTGTATTTTAGGTAATGCTAAATCTGTGTAATGTCACTAAAAAATGGTTAATCAACATTTCATGAGAGGCAAAATCACTATCTGTTTCTGGCACTTTTGTTGTGCTCAAAGCATGTCACACGCAGATGGCAGATTTCTCTTCCTGCCCCCCATCTCATAACCTAATTTCAGGAGGGGGAGGTTGAGTTTTCCATCACTTGTCCTGTAACCCACAAATTGGCTTTGATCAGGTAATGAGCTGCATCTCCAGCAGATTGTAGGCTTTGCTTCCAGACTTGCTGATTCTAATCTCTCTCAGCCAAGAAGCTTCCTCAGTGATCTTATGCCAGTCACTAGCTCAGCCTAACTCTACCTCACAGGGTTGTTTTGAGGATAAAAGGAGGGGGGGATGCCAAACTGGAACGGGTTCAGAGAAGAGCAACAAGGATGATCACAGGACTGGAGAACAAGGCCTACGAGGAAAGGTTGAGGGAACTTGGTATGTCTAGCTTGGAGAAGAGAAAGCTGAGAGGGGATATGATAGCACTCTTCAAATACCTGAAGGGCTGTCATATAGAAGAAGAATCAAATTTGTTTTCAACTACCTCCTGTGAGTAGAATTAAATCAAATGGGTACAATTGAATATCGGGCAAGGGCGGTTTGGCAGTGGAACAGATTGCCAAAGGAAGTGGTCGATTCTCCCTCACTGGAGATCTTAAAGCAGAGGCTCAACAGGCACCTGCTGGAGATGCTCTACGACAGGGGTTCTCAACCCTTGTGACCCGACGTACCACCTCCGTTGGGTCCCAGCCTCCGGAGTACCACATAGAAGTAACAGCGATGACATCCTCGCCAGTTCCTTCTGGGTTGGGGACCACGAATCATTCCAAATGGGGAATGATTGGGAGGACGACGAGTTGGTAATTACTTCAAGATAATCGGAAGATACAGTTTCATTTATGCAACATCTGGCAGCAAGATCAGCACAGCTAAAATGAAAACTGGGGCATCTCCATTGAAAATGCATCCCCTTGGGAAGCAAGCCTCAATGATTTCAGAGGGGCATTCTTTTAAGTAAGGGTGTCTGGAATGGTCACCTGAATTGAATAACAAAAGCTGTTCCTTAACTATGAGGATGGGCTGAGTAATTGCTCTTGAGTGGCTTGTTGGATGATCCATAAAGCAGTTCTGTGTCTGATGCAAGTCTGTTGTTACAGGAATAGTTTCTGTGCTTGCATTGATGGCAGGGAAAGCAGAGGTAAAATATAAGCCAGACATAATTCAGCCTCTTGAGATAACCCAGTTGGTCAAGAATTTAGGACCTCCCCCCCCCCCCCCCAGAACACATCAGCTTCTCAGTGAAACAAACACGTTTTTTTATATATATATATATAACAGAGCGCAGTGACTCGGAGTGGTTGCCCCGACCTCTTCCGACCTTTGCTGTGTGGAGTGCACCTGGCAAAGGTTGGAGTAGTCTCCCCGACCTTCTCTGAGTCGCTGCGCTCTGTTCTGCAGAGTGGAGTGCAGTGACTCGCTCAGAGGAGGTTGGGGCAACCAGAGCGGTCTCGTATCACCAGCCAGTTGTCCAAGTACCACCAGTGGTACGCGTACCACCAGTTGAGAAACGCTGCTCTAGGAGGATTTTCTGCTACAGGCCAGGGGTTGGACTAGATGGGTCCCTTGCAATGCTATAGTTCTGATACGATTCTATGAAGGCCCAATTCTATCCAACTTTCCAGCGCTGATGCAGCCGTGCCAATGGGCCATATGTTGCATGCTGCGGTGGAAGGGCAGTCACAGAGGCCTTCTCAAGGTAAGGGAACATTTATTCCTCTATCTCAGGGCTGCATCAGTGCTGTAAAGTAGGATAGGATTATGCCCTGAGTTATGTTCACTGCCCTGAGCTCCTTGGAGGAGGAGTGATATATAAATGAGAAAAAATAATAAACATAATAATAAAGAAGCCCAAGTATGTGTAAGTCAGCTTTATACGTTTATACACATTTTACTGAGTGTGTGGGGTTTGCTCCCTACTCTTACCCTGAATTCAAACACACCCAGAATTCAGTATCTGTGCTGCCCTGAGCACCTTATTCAGAAAAATTATAAGCTGCCCTTCAGCATAAATAAATCCAGAACATGCTAAACTACCTCCTAGAGCAGGCGAACCACCTACCAACAGTATCTTCATCTTGTCTAGATATTATGGCAATTATTCCCAAGGGTTGCTGGAAGAAAAAAATATAGTGTTGGCTTGTGGAGTGTCTGGTGACCTGCTTCTCTTACTTTCCTTCTGTGGCTGCTTGGGCTCTCTGCTTTGCTTGCAACCACTCTTTGACTTGACCCAAGGAGAAGAACAGAACTAAGGAAGGTTGTTGGCTTCATGATGACATTTCACTGTTTCTGGAAGAAAAAGGAGACATTCTCCTCTGTCAAATTGATGGGTGTCTAATATTCTGAAAAACCTTGGTAAGCAACTCACTCCTATTTTTGTGTGTACTTGTTTCTTAAGTGGTTTTTTTGTTTCCTATAACAGATTTGGCTTCTGATAACTCAGGAAGTGTTGACTGCTCAGTAACTACAGCAACCATCTCCCCATTGGCCTCTCCAACCAACCTTCTGCAGCAGACAGAGGACCAAATTCCCTCAAACTTTGAAGGGCCATTTGTAAGCTTGTTGCCGCCTCTATTTCATGAAGACTACCTTCTCAGCCTTGGTGAAGAGGAGGGCATCACTGATCTCTTCGATGCTTACGATTTGGAAAAATTTCCCGCTTTGGTGGATGAATTTTTATGCAGCTGATTATTCCTTGTCTCTTTCCTCCACTGCCCATCTCTATCAATAAAAATGGAACCAGAATACCTGCTGTCATTCCATATTGTTCCCTATCCCCTTGCCTCTTAACCTTTGTTCCATTTCAAGAATGGCATTTAGAGTGCTTGAAATTTGTAAAGAAATACTTTCTTAAATAGTGCAAATACAGAACCACATACTTTCTTATCAGCGTGACCTTAATCTCAGATTCCGATGACTATTGATTTGACTATAAAAGAATGCACACTGAAGTGACGGAATGGTTCTCTCTCTCTCTCTCTCCCCCCCCCCCCCGATTTATAGCATCTACAAGCTTTGTGAAGGGCTCTAAGAACTGTTTTAGTTACACATAGCAATTCTAAATATTTCAAGCTGTGCCTTCTGTGGAGTGTGTCTTGAGGCTTAGATTGTACCTACAGTATGTAATACTAAATGCAATTTTTTTTGCAAAATACAAAAAAACCGAAGTGTTGAAATGGACTTCTTCCAACACTTGCTGGGAATGTTTAACTTGTTCTCCATGCTCTATTTTTGAGCTGAGAGGAGAGGCCTTTGAGGAGAGGTTAATATCCTCAGAGTTTTTTCATATAAAATACACTTTAAATGGACTGTGTATTGTATTAACCAGAATTGCGTAGAGATAACTCTGATCCAACACAGTGTACATGAAGCTAATGAGGCTGTACACGTGTAACTTTTTGTTTATTTAAACCAACAAAAACACTTTTGCAACCCTGTGGACCACCTGTTCCAGAAGGGGTACAGGGAACTGAATTCCTGTCCTCAGGCAATTGGTGAGATTTCAATTTTTTCTGAAGAGCTAGACGTGGGCAGTCTAAGCTGTTAGACTGGGCTAGAGAATTGTGTAGAGCGCCAGTTCAGGTGTTGATCCAGCTAGAGATGTAAAGAAGTCTGCTTCCATATGCATATAACCCCTAGCTGGAGGAGGGCAACCGCTTTTCTCAAAAGAACTGAAACATTTAAAATACTTTTGTATGTCAGGAAGTGTCTTTTTAAAATATAAAACAAAGATGCGCAGTTCAGTTTTCCTGTTCCCATAGTGCAATAGAACTGGTACATAAAGTTTTGCGGTACAAAGTGGGGCTTTGTGTTAAGTGCCTGCTAAAGTTGCACTGTGGGCTTTTCCTCCCTAAGGGATACTATTTAAGCCAAGGTCCACTTATTCAGCACACTGTTTATTTTAATGGGTTAGTTGCCTCTGCTTCCAATTTTGGGAGCTGATACAAAGCTGACGTTTCACCCAAAGTAACAATATACCTGTCAGTACTTTTTTGAATTTTAATATATATATATGCCTTTGCTGGGATAGTATGTCTTCTGAAATGAACAGAATTCATTTTTCTTACACACAGTTGTGTAAAATGTTGCCACTTTAGATTTAGGGCCCAATCCTATCCAGCCTTTTAGCACCAATGCAGCCCCAAGATAAGGGAACAAACGTTCTCTTACCTTGAGGAGGTCTCTGACTGCCCTCCACTGCAGAATGTAGCGCATGCCCCATAGGCATGGCTGCATCGGCGCTGGAAAGTTGGGTAGGATTGGGCCCTTAATTAGTTGAATATCCTCAGCAGTTAGTATTAATCTTTTTATGCTTAATAAAGTACTAAAATGTTTTATATGTTTAAAGTATATGTGCAGGTTTTCTGGTACCACTGAGATGCTGCTATAGACACTTGCAAATGAAATGGCTGAGTAAGAGTATGAAAGCTGTATGAGTGAGCCTTGAAATATAATTGTGTGAAAAGGACAACACAGTAAGAACTGTTAAAACAGTGTTAAGTGTGTTTATGTGTACAGACATATGCATAGTTATTACATTGATTATTTAAGTTGTGTGTTCTTAAACTTTAGTCATCTAACCGTTTTTGTACAATAGGAATTTGTAAAACCTGCCAGAATATTTTATAGCTGGTTTGTACCTTACTGAAAAATTTTAAAATGTGGGTCTGTAAATAAAAGATACAGTATTTAAAGTTTGTCTTGTGGAGAAAGTAAAAGTTGTGTAAGCATGAACGCTTTTATGAGATGAAGGGGGGCCCCTGTGGAAAGAATGAAATGAAATGTGTTATGTCATTTTGTACAAATATGCTTTCCCAATTTGTGGCTGATATAGCTGATATAAACCTACATATAGCATTGCATTATATGCTCGTTCTACGAATCTCCTGTAAAATAATGTAAAAACAAAAAAGCTTTGCATTTGTAAAAACAACCTGTTCTGTAGCTGTGATCTTGCTTCTTCCAATATATGTAACTGACAATTTTTTTAATGGTAATCAATAAAAAGCTTTATATCGGTATATAAATATTGCCTTTTGAGTTACTACCAGTAAGAATTGCATTTTCAGTTGCACCAATGGGTTTGAAATGCTATTTTATTCCAGTGCCCCAAATAAATCCTAGCAGTGGAGTGGATGGGTTGCTATGCTCTTTTAATCTGAACGAGAAACTGACTGGTATAACTGGTCCCTGCACATTGTAGCTAAGCTAGATTTATTCCATCTGAATTTAAATTTAATAAGGCGTCCTTTTCTACAGTTTAATCTGTAACCTACTGGGCTGCTTCCGGTGTAGCTGGTTACTTTAGTCTTGTACCGTACTTATAAACTTATTGACTTATAAACTTGAAAGCAAAGTTAGGCAGAGAGAGTGAGCAAGCTTCATGTCTAACCAGCCCTACTTCCGGACCCTCTCCATCACACAGGATGGTCCAACCCGCGGGTTGCAGGCGGCCCCGGAGCGCCCTGTCCCGGCAGCAAAGGCACTCGGCTCCAGAGCATGATCGTCAGCTGGAGCACAGGGGCCATGCTGCAGCTACCTCTCCCGAGGCTGCAGTCCCATCCCACTCGCTTCCGTAGGCTCAGGAAGAGAGTGGGTGGGGCTCGAGAGGTCGCCCCAGCATGCCCCGCGCTCCAGCTGACGATCCAGCTCTGGAGCCGAATGCCTTTGCTTTCGTCAGCCAGGGCGCGCGAGGCTGGCTGCGGACTAGAGTTCGGTCGAACTGCAGGTCCTGCCTGCGCTCCAGCTGACTATCAAGCTCTGAGCGCCTTCCTGATCGTCAGTTGGAGCGAGGGGGCGGGGCCTGCACTTCAGCCGACGAACTCTCCTCCGCTGCGTGCCCCGCCCGCCCTGGCTGACGATCGCAAAGGCACTCAGCTCCTTTCCGATCGTCGGTGGAGCGCGGGGCATGCTGGGGGGCGTTCGTCGGCGGAAGTTCATGCTCTCCCCGCGCTCCATCTGACCATCGGAAAGGCGCTCAGGTATGAATGTAGGTGTAGTGTTCCTTCGTCGCTGTTCCGAAAACAATCACGTGGAGGATTGGAGGTGACAAGGATTCCTATACGCTTGGGGAGCCGAGTCTTAGTTCGGAGACCGTAAACAGCAACAACCCTCTTCGTGTTCCTGGGAAAGGGACTCACCTTCCACTGCCTGGCGTGGTGGTCATTCGTAGGACCTTGAGCACCTTTCCCATCGTCAGCTGGAGCACGGGGCGTGCTGGGGAAAGTTGCTGCTTAGCGGTCAAATTCGAGGAAGAGGCCAGGGAGGTCACATGGGAGGGTTTCTGGGCAAGCGAAATGGGAAAAAGGAATGCTCCACCCCAGAGGAGCTGCATTTGGGCTTTGGAAGGAGCAGCAGCTGCCTGTGATCTCTGCAGAGATCACAGGCCCTCAAAGCGTTCTTCCCCCCCCCCCCCAATTAGTACTCTACTCATAAATATCCCAGTGTTTTGTTTGTGTGGGTCTTGTGCAGTGCTCATTCAGTTGCTTTTTAAAATTCAATTAGTATTGCGATCCTTAAAAATATATATCCCAGTGCGGGTCTTATAGCTTTGCTTGTGCAGTGCTCATTCTGTTATTTTTGTTTTATTCAATTAGTACTGCAGTCTTTAGCAGATATCCCTGTGTGGGTCTTACAGCTCTTCTTTATGCCTTGATCATTTAGTTGCTTTTTTATTGAATTAGTATTACAATCCAAGCATGACTACGGTTAAGGGTCGTCTCCTTCCGATTCATGTTTCTATGGTGTTTTTGGATCTCTATAGCCTCGCCTCAGATCCGTGGCTGATAACGTTGTTCCTTCACCAGTACCTGTGTCTAGGAAAATTTCATCTGGTGTCCTGTACTAAGAGCATGCTCGGCTACGGCTGACATCTGTTTGTCCCGACTGACAATATCTTTGATGTTCCTTCAGCCTGGTCTTTTATGGACCTTTTTGTTGCGCTTATGTATAGTTTGCCACAATCACAAGGAATTCTATAGTACCTTGGTGTATCCCAGGGATGTCTAGGTTCCTTTGCCGATCGAAGAAATTGTTATCTTTCTTGTTGACTTAAAAACAGGTTTCATATCTGCACGTCCCAAAATTCTTCCTATCCGATTGGTCACTCCTTGGATGTAGGGCATGCTCAGTCTGCTCTTCTAACTGGGTGGCACTATTTCTTTTTGGCACTAATGCCCTATTGGTCATCCTTTCAGGATACCCATTTTGCTGTAAAAGGCCCTCATCACACAATCCTTTCCCCCCTGTAGATGTTGAGGCTCTGAGATCCTTTCAGCCCTCATCAGTGTGTTGACCAAACCTCTCTTTTGTTTAGGATGATGATTCAAAGTAAAATGCAAGTACCTGCCCGTATGGGTTGGTTTTCTATAGACCCTGTGCCCCAAAGTGCCATCATTTTTCCTACTAACCATCATATCTAAAAAAGGTAGTCGTCCTCCCCCCCCCCATCTCCATAGTAAACTGAATTGACGGATGTATGCTATTGAGATAATCCATAAGAGTATAACTCCCCCTCATTCCATATAACAAAAATGTCATTGACCTATCAAACCCAAACTACAGTTCCTGAGTAGCTGTACTCAAAACCCTGTTTTCAAAACCCTCCATATATAGATTGGCGATCACAGGACCCGGGGGGGCTACCCATTGCTACCCCATCAGTCTGTTCATACACTACCTGATGCCAGGTCAGGCAGTGCTGAAATAGGTCAATTAAATCCTGTGGAAATAAGTTGCCAATAATTTCCATAACACCATCAATGGGCACCTTAGTAAATAATATTATATCAAAGCTAACCAGCCTGGACCAGGGTTCCACTTTATAACACTTGAGCTTTTCAATAAAGTGTGTGGAGTCTCTAACATATGTATTAGTATTGTCAATAAAGGGCTGTAATAATTTGGCTAAATGTTGTGCCCAACCTAAACTCAGTAAATGTGGTCAAAAGGCCAGAAAAAATGTTTTTTACCTCAGCGTTCCATGTGTTTAATGGAGGGGTGTGTGCTTTGATAACATCTTAGCATGTTGTGAGAAATTGGGTCACAAGACCCTGCCATTTCATTCCTGCCCTTTTCTGTAATCTCAAATTCACAATTAAAATTGGTTTCCTTGAGCTTGTTTCCCTGTAATGATAGTCACCTGAGAGAAGCTGATCAAAGGTATAATGAAAATGCACTGAGAATAGTTATGGAGTAACGGAAGTGTACAAATTAAATTGATTTGTTCTGAAAGAACACATTGAAATGAGAACATAAAACAATTCCATCTGAGGTCCTGCTCAAACAATATTTTAGTTCTGGAGAAAGCACACACGATCAAGCAGTCAGGATCCTAAATTCAAATAAACTTAGGAACACCGTCTCCTTCTTTCATTCACTATTCTCCATGCTGGAAAGAGAGGTGAAAGCAATATGCAGACTCGCCAATATGCAGACTACCCAAGACTCGCAGCACAATCCACTGTAACTTTCGAACGGCGGACCATGCGCTCCGCCCTTCAAAAGTGTTGCAAATGTGCCATAAAGCATGTTTGCGACTACTTTCAAGTGACCCAGCTGCCGCCGGAGGAAGGTAAGGCTCCCGCCAGAGGGAGCAGGGGTGGGCCAGACGGCGAGCGAAGGTGGTGGTTGGCCAAGCTGGCCCGGGAGGGGACGGGGATGGCGGCCGCCGCATCCCCATCCCATTTCCATGATGGCACGGCCATTACACGGCCTCCTCGAACTTATGCCAGCTCGAGAGCTGGCAGAAATCTGAGGAGGCCCATTGGGGCCTCCCAGCGCTACACCAGGGGACAAATGTCCCCTTCCCCCGAGGAGACCTCTGGACCTATCATGATCGGCCTGGATTGGAGATAGGATCCAGCGGGCAGCCTAAGAGCCGCCCACAGATCTTTACACTGGATTACACTGCCCGTCCCAGTTCTTCTCCAGGTAGAATCCTGCATGTTGGTGTGTAGTATTATCTGAGTGTAGGCATTTTTGAAACATTTATTAAATCTTCTTTTGTTAATGCTTCTACCATATTTTACCACTAATACCTTAGTTTTGGTGACATACAGAAACTGTGTGACTACCACTAATAGCCTTCTGTTCTTTTCAGAAAGAATTATGCAAGAGCTTGAGAGAGACTCTCTAAATTAAGGTATAGTTTTATTACACACGGTTACTTGGGGCCAAACTACAATATTGTAATATATTCAAAAAACACACATTGTATTTCAATGAAGATTGAACTATTTGAGGAGTTACAAGCAAGAAAAAGATTGTGTTTAAATTTGCACTGGTTACATTTTAAGTCTGTTTTGGTTCTTCTTTGTAGAATCATTTACATCTCTAGTATCAGAAGCATATATGCTTTCGTCTTGATCTTGCTATTGAAATTTCAGTCACTTTTACTCATATTTAAACGTCAGTTGCCCAGCTTGTTTCATTGCTGCAATTTATAATTCTGGATATGGTCTTGAGCCATTTTATCTATATATGTGGTAGCTAAATGTATTTTTGTATTCTTCAAGAGAATTGGGCTAAAAGTTTTATACATAAATAAAGCTTGAGTTACATTGCTTGATTAATTTAGAATAGACCTGATGAATTAAATTCTTGCTCTCATAAAAGGTGCTTTAACCTTTGTAGAAAATGCCTGCTGTTTGTGATTCTCTCCTTGAAGACATTGAAGATATTGTGTTGGCGCAAGATCCAAAGCCAAATGATCGGCTGTTCAGGAGAGAAAACGTTATTCCTAAAGTGCGAAAACGCAATTCACAAAAGAACGTTGAAGCAGAAGATGATCCTCCAAGTGACAGGTATGCTTATTGTAGTGTATTTATCTTATATTAGGGCCTTCTCGGCTGTGGCGCCCCAATTATGGAATTCCCTCCCCCTGGAATTAAGAACGACTCCCTCTTTAGAGACCTTTCGGCAGGGCTTTAAGACGTTTTTATTTAGGACAGCTTTTGATGTCTGACATGGTGGGCTGACCTTTTAACAAATGGCTTTTAACATATGTAAACTCAGGTGACCCACTGGGGTTGTTTATTTTAAATTGTTTTAATTAATTATTATGTGTATATATGTATTTTAATGTGTTGTAAGCCGCCTTGAGTGCCCTCGGGAGAAAGGCGGGGTATAAATGCTTTAAATAAATAAATAAATAAATAATATTATGTAGTGTAGTTTTTGGGTTCCAAGATCACTGCAGACGGAGACAGCAGCCATGAAATTAAAAGACGTTTACTCCTTGGAAGGAAAGCTATGGCAAACTTAGATAGCATAATAAAAAGCAGAGATATCACCATACCAACAAAAGTTCACATAGTCAGGGCGATGGTGTTCCCAGTAGCAATGTATGGTTGCGAGAGTTGGACCATAAGGAAGGCTGAGCGCCGAAGAATAGATGCTTTCGAACTGTGGTGCTGGAGAAGATTCCTGAGAGTCCCTTGGACTGCTAGGAGATCAAATCAGTCATTCCTAAATGAAATCAACCCTGTTCCCTGGAAGGACTGTTCCCTGGAAGGACAGGTACTGAGGCTGAAACTCAAATATTTTGGCCACCTAATGCGAAAAGACAGTCTCCCTTTAATCGAAATTTTTGCACTTACTAACTCCTTATCTCTCCTGGCTGCTTTCTCTTCGTGATTCCTCTGATTCTCTCATCCTTTTCTCTCTGCATCAAAGATCTCTGTCCCTGTTTCTCTTCTTAGCTGTGCCATACTTGTGGAACATTCATCTTACTTTGGTCATTTTCCCCTATTAACACCTTTTCTTTCAAGTATTTTAGTAGGTACTGTATTTCTCCTGTCTCAACTTCCTCCCCCATCCCCTCTTCTCCTCTCTTTCCTGTCCTTCTCATTTTATCATAAGCCTGCAGGTAGGACTTGCATTTAATCTTTACTTTCGCTCAATGCCTTTGTGCTGCACAGAAGCACTTAACAAAGAATAATGCATTATAATTTGTCTTTTCCGAGAGATATTTGGATACCACTCTGGCACATTTTTGATCAATAGTAGTATAGTTAATCCTCAGTACCTGCGGATTTGGTAACCTGCAGATTTGCTTATTCATGGGGAACAAGAGTGCAATTTCGCACCATTCACGGTCTGCTCTGAAACTATCCACAGCCATTCTGAAACTATCTGTGGTGGCCATTCGCTTTTTGCCATTTTAAGCCATTTTTGAAGCTTCTTGAAGCTATCCCTTGCCATTCTAAAGGTAATTATGGGTAGTGCCCCAGAATGCCTTGCATGGCCATTCTGAAGCAATCCCAGCATCCACTGTGGCCATTTTGACTCTCATGGCGGCCATTTTACAACCCATTTGTTACTGTTGGTGTGAAAATGCATCAGTGGTAGAAGAGCTATACACGGCCATTCTGAACTATCAGCACCAGTCTGACGGTATTGTGCCAATTTGATTTCCCCCCTCACCATATCAATCCCATAGGATCAATGATTCTGTATCCGCTGGGTTTTCCAGGAACCCAACCCCTGTGGATATCGAGAATTGACTGTATATAAGTCTGTAATAAATACTCTACAAAGATATTTGTAAGCATTTAACATAGTAGGTTTTTGTAGTTCGTATTGGTTGAAGGCTATAGTCTTTACAAGTTTCAAATCTTATATTTTCTGCTTGGGATGAAATTGAACTTATGTTATCTCATTTGTTTGCCTATCTCTGTTTGGTTGACAGTGTTATTCCTGGTGTACAAAAAATTTGGATACGTACATGGGGATGTTCTCATAATAATTCAGATGGAGAATACATGGCTGGACAGCTGGCTGCTTTTGGATACAAAATTACAGGTAACGAATCCAACAAATTCAGAGTCTTTCATAATGTTTAAGCTAGTCTCTCTGAGTAGATTTACTAAATATTATTTAATACAGAGAGTCTCTGCAGACTGAGTAGATTTGCTTGATTTATAGTTTGCCCTTTTTCTGTTGTATGGCTGTATGTGGTGGCATAAATCCAAGACTTTAAGGAAGCTCTTGCTGTCATAGGATGTGGAACTGGGTATGGGGGGGAGGTGTTCTTTACCTACCTCTTGACCCAGAGGTAGGTCAATATATATCAAGCTTATAGTCAGGGCTGTGCATTCTCCAAGCAAAAAAAAGAAATCCTAATTCACGGCTAAGAAAAGGCACATTTTGTGATCATCGCTATATTGAAAACAATTATATCAATCGACTTTATATAAACTCTACTTCTGTTGTATTGTGAAGCCCTATCTTCTGACGCCTGGGAATCCTACTCAGCCCCCAGCCAACAGTCTGTATATCTTCAGGTTTATTTCTACAGCCATAGAGAAACTTGATTTTTAAATGGACACTGAGATACTTAGGAATCTACTACATTTTATACTTGTGGAGTGCTGAACAAAGGTAATACATAAAACCCTCTTTATAGGGCTTGAAGCAAAAGAAACATGTTACCCAATACTGCTCTCATTTATGTTAATTTTTAACACTTTTCATTCTTCTGTCTTAAGATCAAGTGAGTGTATGCTCCTGACTGTATCATGCACAGTATGTTTGAACGGGAAGGGCACATAGGGAGAGTTCCTTAGTGGCTACCTCTTAGTTATGAAATTAGATTCTTTAGAAATTGAGAGCCTGAATACCTTTTGGATGCATTGTAAGACGTTACAGCTTGATCTGGTTTTTCATTGTTGTGTTCAGAAGGCATGGGATGATTTTTAATTTGTATACAACACACATTTGGATTATGCTTTATTGCAGCAGTTCGCAAACTGGTGGATCGTGACCCACCAGGAGAACCGGAAGTGGCTGCCAGCCCCTTAAGGGGCATGGCAACCACGGTGGAGGTGCTCCCGGGATCGCGGCAGTGCTCCCGGGATTTGCGCCACCGCTGGAGGCAAAAGGGTTATTTTTAATTTACTGAGGGTCAAACCGGTCCCAAGGAGGGTGCGGGGAGACCCGCGTCCCTGTCTGAAACCTGACTGTTTTCGTCTGAAACCAGAAGTGGGTCGCAAACGCCGTGGAGAGCCAACCTGAAGCGCGGGGAGGCCTCTTCAGGGTAAAGGGACGTTTGCCCCGAGTACCGGTCCAGCCGCACTCAGTGGGTCTCCTCGGATATGCGTGGACAAAATGGGTGACACAAATCCGGGAGGCCCGTGTACAGCTGGCCAGTCCCGGGAAGGGGGAGGATTTGGCAGAGCATGCCGCCGATGATCTCTCCCCCCTCCTGGGCCCGGCCACTCAATTCCCCCTCCTGTTCCGTCGCCCTCCCCGCCTGGCACAGGCCTTACCTGTGTCTGCTGGCTGCGACCTCAGAGCGAGTGGCGCGCTGCTTACTCTCTGGGTTACTCTCTCCGAAAAAATTGTTTCGGCATGTTTGCGATACCCTATGCTGGCAGAACAATAGTTCGACCTGTCCTGTCCAAGACAGGATTGTGCTATCAGTAGCTGTTTGTAGAAAAATTCTCTCAGAATTCCTCTTTAAACAAGAGTAGTCTTGCAAAACAGGATGAATTAAACAAATCAGAAAAAGTTTGGGTAGTATGCAGCGATAACAAAATATGCAGCTAAGAAAATGTAATGTACAGTAAAACCTTGGATTGCAAGCATAATTGGTTCCAGAAACGTGCTTGAAATCCAAAGCACTCGTATATCAAAGCAAATTTTCCCATAAGAAATAATGGAAACTCAGATGATTCGTTATTCTGCAAGAGATCTTTGTGTGAGTTTGCATAGGAAGAATAGCATCTCCTGGGCTCAGCTAATTAAGAAGCTGCCCTCCCCCCTCCTTTGCTCTTGCAAACTGTAGCTCATTAAGCTGTTCTCCCCCTTCCCCTTCACTTTGTAAAGTCTGATCTGCAGAACCTGAGCCTTGTTCTGCAGAGTAAACTTCTTTGCAAGAGGCAGATGGGGGAGGGGGAGAACAGCTTGTTAATGAGGTTTGCAAGGGCAGCCAGCAGGGGGGAGGAGGAAAGCTTAATGAGCCGAGCCTGGGAGACGCTGTTCTTCCTTTGCAGATAATCACAGAGATCTCTTGTAGAACACAATGTACTCGTATTGCAAGACCTTGCTCGTTTATCAAGTCAACATTTATAAAACAATTTTGCTCGTCTTGCAAAACACTCGCAAACCAAGTTACTCGCAATCCAAGGTTTTACTGTATATGGTTAAGACTTTCAGATGGCTCTTCAGTTGTAGCATCTTTGAGAATATTTTCTTATAGGAGGTTTTAGTGGATAAAGGTGGGAGAAATAAATTGGAAAGATTGGATGATGATATTTTAAGTTGGAGATTGACCGAGTAGTTGTTTTTCGCTTTGTGTTATGGAAGGAAAATTGTAATATGTTGTTATTTGCTTTTGCTTTTCTTCTATTTCTTATATTTTTTTCTTTTTATACTATTCATATCTATCTTTTTTTTTGTATTCTCATTTTTTCTTTTCTTTTATTCTATTTTATTGCATTTGTTAAAATTTTCTATGAATAAATAATTAAAAAAGAACTTTTACTGTAATAGGACTAGTAGCAATTTCTGTGGAGACTGTAATGAACCAGGCACAGAGCTAACGAATTATTTACTTCATTCTGTCATACTGTTGATGCCATGCAAAAAGCTACTGATATATAGCTTTTGAAGATGATTGGAAGTATGATTTTGGTAACTTGTAAGTAGCTGACTCAGGGTATGTAAATTATCTGCTCCTGAAAATTTTCAAATTAGTCTTACAGCCTTTTAATTGTTAAATTAATTTGTTTTTGCCATTGGCACTAGTGAATCCAACTGACCTTTTATAATGCTATTTTCAGTTATTACTTTTCCATGTTTACCTCCATCAGGCTTTAATCATATCATTATTCATGGCAGTTTACACATCTACTGACTACTTACACTGCTGGCTAGTATTTTGGAATGGATAATTCCAGGATAACTGTTGTCTTCGTATACTTTTAATACAATCATGTTTGTGGCATCAGTAAACTATGTGCTGCAAGTTTATTTTGGAATATAAAAATAACAGTACACCAGTGGTGTTAAAATTGATAGTGACTTGCAAAGGTTGTATCCAGAAGGTAAAACTATTGCGTGTCTAGTATGCTGTAGGTGGCAGTATTGGATAACCTTTTTGTGATTCCTGCTCTCAAATCTTGAAAATACTTGTCATGCACTCTGATAGTTTAAAGAGCTAGGATTGTGATTTTATCTCTTGAGTCAAAACCTTAATTGGTAGCAATTAGTTTTCCTAGTATCTTGGGGATCTACTTGTTTCTCTTCTGGGCTGCCATAATCCTGTATCTTTTGTAACTAGTAATGAGATTTACTTTAGAACCATTGAGAACCTGCCTGGTAATGGACAATGCCTGTTAATTTGGGAATGTAGGTTTGGATTAAGGTTATCATAGGTGACTACCCAGTTGTAACACAAGAAATTATGTGCATTTGTGAACTTTTCTGTTAAGGAAGAACTCTGGTTTTGAGTGCTGGAATCCAGGTACTGATAATTAGTGCTGTGCTTAGAAACTTGCATGTACCATCTTGACTTTGAAATGGTAGTTTATAGGTAAGCTATACCCCTCCTGCCCTTTAATTATAATAGTTTAAAAGACTTGAAGTTTTTGTACTTCACCGCTACTTTAGAGCATTTGGGGCAACAAAATGACGAATGAAGTTCAGTGTAAGTAAGTGTACGGGGGGGGAGTCCCCAACCTTATGCAGTCGGTGAGCCCTTTGGATGCCTGAGAAGGGATGGCTGGCAGGCACTATCACAATGCGACTGTTGGGGGATGGAGCCAGTCACACACTCTTCCCTTTGGAGCTTCCACTGTGTGTCACATTATCGTTTCAGTTGTCAGTGGAAAAACTGGCTTGGCATATCTGCCCATGATTCATAACTATTGATGTCATTTTTTTTTTTAAAAAAGTAATCCTGAGAACTTGGAACATTAAAGGTATATAATATATTAATGATTATCAATATTTCCAAAGATTTAATTCTTACGGGCATCATAGCCATGTTTAATAAAAAACAGACTCGAATAAAAACAAAAACAAACAAAAACAAATTTTTATTCAAGTCTGTTTTTTATTAAACATGGCTATGATGCCCGTAAGAATTAAATCTTTGGAAATAATTGCTGGCCATGAAAGCTTCCGTGCAAAGATTATCAATATCTTATTTATTTAGCATGTAACTCTGGACTTACTACCATGTAACGATCATGTGGAAGTCAGTGGAACTACCCTGACCATAACTGGTGGCAAGATTGTCCCCTTCAGTTTTTAGTCTGCAGCACCCCATGGACTCAGGATTGTTTAAGGAAAGAAAAGAAAGCAGCATTGGGCAAAAACATTGAATCTAGATTCCAGTTTATGGAGAAACATTCCCAAATAGAAATTTAGGAGTTTTCACAATGTGTATATTTTCATAGGAGGGCAGGAGGTTACTACCCAACACCTCTGCAGGCTCATTAGTATTGGTGTAAGGCAGAGGTTCCCTAACTCCTGGGAAGGCCCTCCGCTGCTCTAAGTAGCAGCGGGGCCTTCCCAGGGGTCGCGATGATGCGCCCGGGATCGCGCCGCCACCGCCGCGCCCGGGATCGCCCTTTTTACCTTCATTGGTGGGCAGTGGGTGTCCGGCGGGGGTTGTGGGGAGCCTGCGGACCCCTCCGCAGGCCTCCCCAAGCGTTGGAGCAGCACTCCGATGCGATCGCAACTCACTTCCGGTTTCACGTAAAACCGGAAGTGGGTTGCAATCGCATCGGAGTGCTGCTCCGACGCTTGGGGAGGCCTGCGGAAGGGTCCGCAGGCTCCCCACAACCTCCGCCGGACACCCACTGCCCACCAATGAAGGTAACAAGGACGATCCCGGGCACGGCGGTGGCGCGATCCCGGGCGTGCCGTCGAGTCACCGCGGGTTGCCATGCCCCTTAAGGGCATAGCAACCCTTTGTTCCCGGCTGGGGCGTCACGACGCCCCAGTTAAGGAACCACTGGTGTAAGGTGATGCATGTTGAGGCAAACAACAACAACAAAATACTCCCAACTTAACATATTAGCAGATACTTGCAGTCTAACAGCCCAATCCAGCGCAAATCTGCACCTGCGGAGCGCATTTATGACAGCACATTTTTGACACCAGGAGAGTAACGGCTGCTGGCCAGAGGCCGGCAGCCCTTACTCCGCCTCCCCCCGGACCCGGCACCCACAGGTGCAGGTAAGTCCTGCACCAGTCGCTGCAGTGGTGGAGGGAGGGCAGCCGTTGACTGGCCCAACCTGGGAGGGGGCGGGAATATCGGCGGCAAGCTCCACAGATAATCCGCACCCGTTCCCTGCCTGGGCCGCCCTTACCCTGCCGCCCGGATGTGCACCGGCTCCAGGGTCGACATACATCCGAGGAGGCCCATTGGGGCAGGCAGCCCTACACCCGGGGAAGGGGATGAACATCCCCTTATCCTGAGGTGTTCCCAGGCCGTCAACGCGGCCCGGGAAGGGCACTGGATACTGCGGCCAGCCACATATCTTTACGCAGGATTGGACTGTAAATTAGTAGTAGCTGACCTGGGCAAAGCTCTTAGGACAATGGAAGATTGCTCAATAAACTCACAGCCCAATCCTATACTTCTCCCCCACTGGTGCAGCCAGTGGGGGAGGGCAGAATGGGAGGCTTTGGAAGGGAAAGGAGATTCAAATCCCCTTTTCCTTCCAAAGCCTCTCGTTCTGTCCTCCCCCACTGGCTGCACCAATGGTGGAGAAGGATAGGATTGGGCTGTCAGTGTGTTTTGGTGGTGAAGAAGACAAATTTTATGCCAGGACTGACAATAACAGTACAATGTCCTTTTGTAATTTGATGGTTCACTGTGGCGTTCTGAAAGGATATTTTAGAATTGGAAAAGTTGCGCAAAAGGATAACTAAAATCAAAGGGATCAGAGGATCTTTCCTACTATGAAAGCCTAAAGTATTTGGGACTGTTTAGCTTAGAAAAAAGAGGACTGATGGGGGTTTAAGGTCAAGATTAATTAATTTAGTTTTTAAAATTGGATTAGTCACACGTATTGGAGGGAAGCTCTATCTATGGTGTTGGTGGTTATAGCGAAATGGAGCCTCCAGGTTCAGATGTAATATTCCTTTGAATATCAGTTGCTGGGAAAAGGGCAAAACATGCCGTGTTCATGGGTTTTCCCAAAGCACCCGTTGGAAGCCAGTGAATCCTTGTTCTGACCCATCTGCCAGGCTCTTCTCATGTTTTAAATGTTAGATTGCCCACATATAGTTGGTATGTCTAGTACATTTTGAATAAACTGTTAGAGCATATGCTTGTGTTTCTGTGGAGAAATATAGGAGCTACGTTATTGACAGCGCAATCCTGCGTAACCTTGCACCGGTGTAACAGTAGATGCACCGGTGTAAGTGCACTTATGCCAGTGTAAGTGCACATACACCGGTGCATCTACTGTTACATCGGTGCATCTGCTGTTACACCTGTGCAAGGTTATACAGGATTGCGCTGTGAGTGTTACTGTTTGAGACAGTGAGCTGGTTCACAAGATCAACAGTCTATAGCATGTTGTGAACATGTCTTTTAACACTCCCAAGTTAGATGGTGGATGGACGTCCTGTTGACTGACTGACAAAATCTTGAGGTTCTGCCTCAAGGTAGACTGCCAAAGTTGATGTGAGAGTGACCTTATTTCCTTCAAAGAGGATTCTTATTTTTTAACTCATTAATATATCTAGACTCTTTTGAACTTCCACAAAATAAAGATGTGGAAGGTCAGCTAAATGTTTTGCTGAAGCAGTGATTGAATGTCTTGTTAAAGACTAAATACTTAATTTTGCCAATACTGTATAGAATGAATGTAGTTTGAACTTCACATTCAATGGTATGCTTGTGAATATTTTCGTGTTTCTGCCCTACCACAGTGAAGCATTACGTTGTGAAAGAGCAGAGGAAGAGATCCCACTTCCTATGAAATTCTTGTAGATCGGCTTTCAAAGGAGGTAGGACGTAAAAGGGTTTTGCTGGGCAATGGGGGCATGGAACCTAAAAAGCTCTGGTTGATCAAAAGTGCAAGGATCTGAAGATCCAAATCCGTGAGGCTTATCGTGACTTTAGAAACTCTAATGACCCCAGACATTTAAACAAATACGTAGATCTTAAGAAAGGGTTAGGTCAATTACTGCACAATAAGAAACAAAAATTCTACCAAATGCAATGGGGGAAAGCTACTACAGGCCATATCATCCAAAAATAGTAGGATGTTTTGGAACATTGTCTCAGGTGCATCAAACTCTGAGGGAAGTGATAGGGTGGTAATTCCCTTCTCTGCCTGGGTTCAACATTTTGAGGGGATCTTCTTGGATAAATCCTACCAGCCTGAAGTGTGTTTAGACACACTAATTTCTGAGCCTCCTGTCTGGCCACCGGTGGCCCCAGAAGAGATAAGACAGCTAATTGGTCATCTAAAATCTGGGAAGGCCCCTGGACTGGATGCAATACCCCCTGAATTTCTTAAGAGCGAGCCAGAATGGTGGGCTCAGTTGTTAGCCCCTCTCTTCACAAAGATCAATGAAACTGGTTGTGTCCCCCAAGACTGGCGCTCCTCGGTTATTGTTCCTATCTTCAAAAACGGTGATGCTGACTCCCCAGCTAATTACAGACCTATCAGCCTTTTGTCAGTTGTGGGTAAGATCTATGCAAGGTATCTGTACAGCAAGCTCTTGGCCTGGGTAGACTTGAATAGTATACTTGGACCAGGACAAGCAGGATTCCGGCAAGGCAGATCTACTGTTGACAACTGTCTTATTCTCTCCCACATAATTGATAAACAAGTCAGGGTATCCAGAGCAAGATTATATGTGGCTTTTATTGATTTAAAAGGGGCTTTTGATTCAGTAGACAGAGAACTGTTATGGAACAAGCTTAATTCACAAGGGATAGAAAAAAGACCCCTGCTATTGATTAGATCCCTCTATACCAACAACTCCTGCAAAGTGCGGTGCCCGCGAACTGGGGCCCTATCCCAGTCCATATCTGTTAATAAAGGAGTGAAGCAGGGATGTATTTTGGCCCCCCTATTGTTCAATTTATTTTTGAATGATCTTTCCCTGGCCCTGGAGGATGTAAACAGTCACTGTCCATGTTTGGGCAACTGTCAGGTACCGCTGCTTTTGTATGCGGATGATATGATTCTCCTTTCACGTACTCGTGTGGGTCTCCTGAGGCTACTTAACAGATGTGCTGAATACCTAACAGCCAACAAATTGAACATTAACTATGCTAAATCTAAAATTATGATTTTTGCAAATAGATACAAAATCTATAACTGGACCTGCAAGGGTAACAGTATTGAACAAGTCCGCCAGTTTAAATACTTGGGTATCACATTTCATTACAGGCACTCTTGGGCTTTTCATCGCCGCTCCATTTCTAATTTGGCCAAACTCTCATCTTCAGGAGTTGCGAGATTTTATTTTACTCTGGGCAACAGATATGTCCCGGCTGCTCTGGAATCCTATAAGGCCAAAGTTGTCTCTCAAGCTTTATATGGTGTCCCGATTTGGTTCAAGGCTTCAGACCTAGCCACGGAGCGTATCCAATCTAATTTCCTCAGGAAAATTTTGGGTATGCCACGTTGTGTTCCGTACTCAGCTCTGTACCTTGAAACCGGTCTTATAAGGCTGAATACATTGGCGTGGCTAAGATTTGCCAAATTTTGGCTGGGCATTCTTTTTAAAGCGACAAGTGATAGCCTGATTTACCACCTACTATCAGACACATCTTTGCCTTGTGGGGTCTCTACTCTGCTTACAAAGCTAAAATTGATGGGGCTTGACAGTGAGATGCTAGGCATGATGGGGTTAGCTGCAGCATTTAGAACTATTAAGGAGAGAACTCTCGACATTGAGCGCCAAGAGTTAATCAGTGCAGCTGATACAACGTGTTCTCCATTGCATCTCCATCTGCCTGTAACGTTTGGGAAGCTGTCAACTTATCTATATCAGTTGCATAACCCACAGCTAAGAAGGGCTTTTATGCTGGCAAGGTGCAACGCTCTCCCTTCTGCCCTTTTATGGGGGCGGTACAAAGGAATACCTGTTTCAGCAAGGCTCTGTTCATGTGGCATAAAGTGTGTGGAGACATCTGAGCATATCTTTTTATCATGCTCTCTGCACGAGTCTTTCCGTCAAACACCTTAATCCGATACTGACGTGTTTTCAGGGCTGGATGGAGGAGGATATTCTAAGAGCCCTTCTGTCAACAGAAGATGGTGGGAGACTTGATGGTGTTGCAACTTTTGCTTCTGTGGTGGTGGCTACTCGGGAAATGAGTTTTGATGTATAGATTTATAGTGGGACAGTTCGGGAAGAAATTTTCTGCAGGATTGTGGTCGTTGTCATTGGATCTGTTGGGGGATTTTTTTGGTTGTTTATGTTTGTTTGTTTGTTTGATGTGTTTATGCCAATAAAGGTATCTATCTAAAAAAAGACTAAATACTTAATTTTGCCAATACTGTATAGAATGAATGTAGTTTGAACTTCACATTCAATGGTATGCTTGTGAATATTTTCGTGTTTCTGCCCTACCACAGTGAAGCATTATTTTGTGAAAGAGCAGAGGAAGAGATCCCACTGAACAGAAGACACTGACATTTGTCTTGTATGTCAAATCCTTGGCACTGACGTCTTTTTACAATGCAGAGCAACTTTGTCTTGGATGACTATAAATAGGTTTTATACTTCATCCAGCCAAAAGTGAATTGCTGTTGATTAGTACAAGGTATTGCAATGTAAAGGGAATGAGGGTTTTTGGCTTGGTTTTTAATATAAGACAGATCTCTTGGCTGGTCATATATTTTTAAGACATTCAAACTTTAGAAGTTCATTGGCTCTATTTCAGAGGTGAAACATGCTTGCTCATTTATTTTGTACTATGCACATTTGCTGTACTAGAATCCTAAAACAACATTTGACTTTTAAACATAACTGTTTGTTTATGGTGTGGCATCTCTCTCTTCTATACAGAGAATGTGGAATTGACCTATCAGTGAAGATAGGAAAAGATAAGCATCCCATGAGTGTGTAGGATTGATCTTATAATCAGTTTGTGCAAAGCACAGCATTTAACAAACAGCCTTTTTTCTTCTAAATTTTAGTTATTATGTGTCGTAGGCTGTAATCCTAGCCTACTTATGTGGGAGCAAATCCCATTGACCTTGGGATTTTCTTCTGAGTAAACATGCATAGGTTATGCTGTACGTGAATTCTCAGAATATTTTTGTGCAAATGACCACACTGGGCTCAAGTTTGAGGTATTGAAAGGTAGAGTTACAGTTTCAGGTTAAGTTTCAGGTTCTTCAGGTACACTCTTGAGTTTATTTATTTAAAAAAATATATACCCTGCCTTTTCCTATGCCAAGGCAAATGCCCAAGGTGGCTTACAAAAAAAAATACATAATTTAAAAACAATACATAAAATAAATTAAAAACAATAAAATAACATGAGAATATCCTTAATCTTTATGCCTCAGTGTCCCATTTTTTTAAATAGCTCTGGTACATTTGTATAAAGCAAATCTTGGGACAGTATATCAATACATAATGCATTATTTTTAAATACCACTACCTGGTGAACAGCTATGAAATCATGTCTAAACAAAAAACTTTCATCAGTTGCAAAACAACCAAAATTGGGTTATAGTGGGTCTTCTATAGTAACTGGCTCTGTAGAGTAAAGGGCCACAATGGAAAAGACTACTCTGTATCCTGTCTAGACTTCCCTTTCAAATGGAAGGGACCTTGATCGCTTCTCCGCTTTGTTCTGCTCTATATTTGGTTAGAAGGTGGGCTTGTATGAGAAAAGAAATACTATGCTGAACCTAGACCATTGAAGGCTTTATGATAATTAACAGTCACACTGAATTGAACCCAAAAGTTACCAGGTTGTCAATGCATTTGTGTTAGACAGACTGCAAACCAAATCTCCCTAATCCCTGTATTTTGTACCAGCTACAACTTCTTATTATTTTGTAGGGGCAGCTTCATCATAGCAACTTTTGTTTTATTTATTTATTTATTTATTTACTTACTTACTATTATTAACAATAATAACCAGTATTTATATACAGCCTTTTCTTTGTCATCGGATTTCTTCTCTGACTTTAATTGAAAGGCGGTTTACAGAGGCAGGCTTTCTAACCCCCAAGGGGTTTTTACAATACAATATGTTCTAATCTTGCATAGAACCCTTCATACTATGTGGTTTCCTTCACAGTCCAGCCTCTCTCTGGCGTCCGCCTCATCACGCTTCAACTGACAGGCAACCTTAACTCCCGCTCAAGTGCAGCTGCAGCTTCTCTCCCTCACAGAGGCTCTGCAGCTTGGTAGCTCAGCTTGCCAACAGCTCTCCGACATACTGTATAACTGCCACCTTTGCCCTTTGCAATAACACTGAGTCTAGGCATACCTCATGGCTGTATCCTGTGGTTAGGGGATGAGGACACGAGACTGCATATTCCCTTCTAACTCATATGCAGATTATCCAGTGGTGTATCTGAACGCCATGGTGCCCGGGGCATGTCACGATGTACCATGACGTCATGACGTTCTCTCCCAGAAATGAGCAAAATGAGCACTTCCAGGGAGGCGCTGGTGGCGACTGGCCCACTTGTGAAGCTGGGGCTGATCTCTGCTCTCTCTCTCTCTCTCTCTCTCTCTCTCTCTCTCAGCGGAGAGAGAGAGAGAGAGCGCGGAGAGCAGCCCTGACTTGGTGATTGGGCTGTGGCTGCAACCTCCTCCTCGGGCATGCCCTGAGGAGGAGGCAGCGGCCCAATTGTGAAGAGCAGAGAGAGAGCACGGAGAACAATCCTGGCTTCATGAGCAGGTCACCGCCTCCTCCACTTTGGTGCGCACCCTCGGGGGCCACTCTCTCCTACCTTACCACCTCCTCGCGATTAGACTGCCACCTCGTCGCGCCTCCTCCTCCTTAATCCCTGTGGCAGGTAGGGAGTGCCCCCTCTTCAGATGGTGCTCAGGGCAAGTGCCCTGCCTTGCCACACCCTAGATACGCCACTGAGTTTCTCCCTTCTAGACTTACAATGGTGCCATCTTTACAATAGCCATCTTTAACTGTGTCTAATACTAGCCAGAGTTGTTCTTAATTAGAACTTGAAGCTAGTTAAAAAGTCTTTGGGTAGAATCTATGCCTTTACCTTTAGCAGAGTGTAACTCCATTGTTAGAAGACAGTGTCTTCTTTCTGTGTCTGGAAAGAATGTTCCTCTTACAGGGTGTCCTTAGAGCCAGCTTCCGATGATAGCCTCTGATTCACAAAACATTTGGATGTTATCCTTGGTGAAGAACATGTTAATACTATTACTCTTCCTCAACAGTGCCATTGTAACATGCACCCTTGGTTAAAGTTAATGGAGAACTTAATCATGGTTAATTGGTTGGAAGCATAACTCCACACTGGCTCTTTGTGTGTCAGTCTTTGGGACATGATAATGTTATTTGCCACAAGATGGCACTGTTTAACTGTGCTTACACTAAACATAGTCCTAGATCTTCCCCACAAATACTTCTAAAAAACACTGACACTAGGTTAAAAAGATTGTTTTATTAGATTTAATTTTCAATTTTGTCACTTAATAGATCAAACAAGGAATAACCTTGTAGCTTATGAATGGGTTTTTACATTACTGCAGTTGGTTCACATTTTCCTGTTAAATGGAGGTAACGTCCTCTTGAGCTTGCCGCAGTTATCAATACAGCAATTTTGTGTGTCTTAGGCCCATGAAAACATCCTGGCAGATGCAATGACTATCTTTTCTCATTTTTATAACATTGCTTTTGTAAATACTAATTTCTTCTTTATAGCAGGTCTTTTTGCCCCTTTAATTTATATATGTCATGTAATCTGAGATTCTGGTGTTTGATATGGGTTTCTCACTTATTAATTCAAATATTTTGTTATTGAACACTAATGCCTTTCAGAACTGGGATGCAACTTTTAAGAAAATCAACCCAGTTAAGGTATCGTACACTAGGATTCTGTCTTAAAATGTTAAAAAAAAATGATGCATTTTATTATGTGCATGCTTTGAAAGCATTCATTCATGTAAGGAAGCTGTATCCAGATAAAGCTTTCTGGTGTTAGGATGTTAGCAACGTGCTGCAGATTGGGCTTTCACTGTCCAATCAGAATGGTATACTTTTTTTATTATGATGTTAGCTAGTTCTCGCGGATAAGCTAGAAGTCGTGAGTACTAAAGAGTTGTTTTTTACTTACCATAAAGGCTTGGTGCATCATCTTACAAAAAAACCCACCCAGGTATGGCATATTTTTTATAATTCCCAGGTACGTAAGTTTTAAAAGTTGTCTTCATCTATGTGGTAAGATGTCGCAAAAGAGACTAAGGAAGGGGAACGTCCTTTTCTGTGGTTGTTGCTATTTCCCTTTTCAAAAGTACACTTTTATGGGAGGTAAGATAGGCACTTTTAGATAAGTTAATAGACTGCATGTCTTCTGGAGTAGTGAGTTGAATATTTTGGTGTGTAACCTTTTTAAATAAGGGGCAATGTTCTAGTTGCTGCATAGTTTTAATTTTGTGTAGCATTGTGTGCATTATTTCTGCAATAGCTATTGAGCTTTCTTATTGTAACATTGGAGATTAATAGCTTCAGATGTAAAACAGAGCGTTTGTGATTCTTTATTATGTACAAAACATAAAATGAACATAAGGTGACATGCTCTGAATAGAGAACTCAGACAGTGTGTATATTTTGGTATTTACAACTTGCTATGGCATGAATTTTTAAGGGGGGCATTATCCAGTCTTTCTACAGCTGTTAGCTAATGTAAATAATTGATCAGTTGGTTTGTAGAGGTATTAAAGAGAATGCATTTTGAAACTTTCAAAATATACGGTTAATTTTTGTATTGTATTGTGTTGCAGCACAGAATGTTATTGTGTTCTTACACATGATCATGGCAACGTTTTGCTGTAAGAACTAATATTGACTGGAGAAATGAGACATGATGTATTCAAAATGTGGGGGGGGAATCAAGGCATTTTTTAGATAGAGATTTTGCAGATTATAAATCCAGATGTTTGGATTCTTTGAATCTAGTCTTTTTTTTATAAAAAGCAATTAAACGCAATGTTCTCTTTCAATTTACAGGTTTTCACAGGCTTTTCATTTGAAGCAATAAGGCATCTGCTAGGACTTGTTAGTTGTAGTTGATTCATGTTAATTATTTTTTTATGGCATAATTGGATTTGTAGAGCTTTGCAAGAAAGATTTACTGTCTGGTTCTGCATATCTTCTCTGGACTGGCTGTCAGCTTTCAAACATTTCTGGACTACAAAATGAGCCACTGAACTACAGAAACTGCTCACTTGAACAGTGCACAAAGGATCAACTTTCCTCTCTCCCTTCTAGGAACCAGTCTGTATAATAGAACATTGTACTTAAAGGCCACTTTACAGATGACATTTTTCCTAGCTCTTGGTTAGAGGGAAAAGTGTATTCAGTCATGTGTGTAAAGGTCATGCACATGCCTATCTTACTGGGAGTACATATACTTAGAAACTCTTAATTTTTTAATGACTTGAAGAGCTGCCATTTTTAGCTTCTATTTACTTGACGGTGTGTCTGCTTCTGCTTTGTGCTTTTACTAGTTTCAGCTTTATTGGATCATCGCAAAATGGAAAGCTAAAAGAAGACGATTTATTTATTGTTGAACAAAAAAAAAAAATCCCTAATGGAGCGAACCTTTTTTCACTTACAATTCACTTGCTTAACTCCTGGCTCAAGCCTCAAGGATGGAGTCTCATCTGCCAGAAAAATACTTTTTCCTCCTTGAAGCTTGGAACTGTTCAGACTTGCTGCTGTCCAAGCAGTCCCAATGCCAAAAATCTGTTTCCTTCAGTATTTGATACCACGTTTGCTCAGTTAGACCTACGTTACAATTTCTTGGTGAAAATACTGTAGTTATAAAGGCGTGTATTCTGGTCAGATAAGCTAGGAAGATTGACCTTGTGCTCCATTTGTTTTTTTAAAGGAAAAGATTAGGAGTGAAATGTTGGGTTTCAAAGTTTAGGATTGCAGCTGTCCAAAGACAGATATGTATTTCAGTTTTTAAAGACTCCCATTATATACCATATTCTACAAGTATAATCACAGCACTTGTCATGGTACTATCAGAGCATCCCATTTAAAGCTGCCAAAGTAGCATGTGACTAGCAAAATGGCAGCTTTAATTTTGCCATTTAATTTAATAATTTAATTAATTAATAACTTCTGCAGCGTTCTTTCGGCTTCCGATAGCTGAAGCACACTTTTTTTCTGAACTAAAATTGGAGACATCCTTCACTTCATAGCCCAGAAGTTTTACTTGGAGAATGTACAAGAGTAGGAATTGCCTCCACTGAGAGGACAATTAACCCCTTTTACTCATTGATTTGGGCATGTTCCTGACTAGCAGCGCAATCCTGACTAAGGATCCGGCTGGCGGCTCAGGGCCATCCGCCAGATCCTGAGCCCAGGCTGCCCGGCAGTCTACTCGGGGAAGGGGGCGTTCATCCCCTTCCCCTGGGTGTAAACTGGGGCCGGCCGGTTAGGCCTCCTTGGATTTCTGCCAGCTAAATAGCTGGCAGAAATAGATGAGGCTGTGTAATGACCTAACCAGCCCGGCGGGGACAGGGATATGGCCGATGCCATACCCCGCTGTGGACCGGCTAGGCCAATGGCTCTAAAGTAGTCCGCAAATGTGCCTTACGGCACGTTTACGACTATTCCGGGCAGCAGAACGCTAGGTCCGTTCACCTGTTATAGTTTGTTTCACCTGTTATATTTTGAACATGTACACATTAGCAATTCTTCCTCCCAATATCACGGCCTGTAGGTAAAATAAATAGCATTTCTGAAAACTCTGTGTTAGAGGTCCTGGATTTCAACACTTTTCTAGCAATCCAAATATTTCTTTCATAACTACCATTTCCCAGGGTTGTTGGTGATGGAGTGTGCTGCAATCACTATCTGTACTATGTCCATGAAGAATGATACCCAGAGCCTTGAGACCGGATAAGTCAACATGTTGTCACAATCCTGTATCCCTGTAGATCTAGTTATTGAATCTCTCATTGCAAGAACCCCCATATCCTGGACGTGTATCCATGGCAGGATATTGATTCATCATCTAAGAAATTGATAATTTCTAAGGGATCTTTTCCTTTTCCCTTTCCCTACCACATCCCTAAAGGTCTTCTTGCCTACATATTTCTCTCAACTTTTTCAGATCAGCCACATCTGCCTCAATAGAACAAATTTGTTTCCTAAGAACCAAGAGCTAATTACACCACACACTCCAACTTCTGCCGAGCAGGCATGCAACTTCTGTCATGCATGAGGCACTTAGTGAAAAACACTGGTTAGCCTCCATGCCCCTTCTGGATTTCTAACTTCACAAGACTTTTTGTCCCAGTGTAAGGTTAAAAAAAAAAAAAGGTTGCAAGGTTGGTTTGTTAAGCTTGTTGTCGGGTGAAGAGGAAACTTTATTCCCCTGGCCTTTTTGCCCTGTTGCTGAACTCACACAGGTGCTTAATTTTCTTGCCTTCTTACCTTTTTTTTTTTTTTTGCTGTTTTTCAGTATGATAGTTTACCCATTTGAGTTAATATAGTCAGCATACCTTAGAACAAGACTGTAGAAAAAGTGGATTAACATAGTAATAATTATGAATCATCAGGTACCATGCAATATCATCATTATCAACAACCTTTATTGGCACGCGCGCATATATATAATACAATATTTATACAGTAAAATATATACAATTTTTTTTGCTACCTTACCAATAACCTCAGAGGACCCCCCATTTATTAAATAAACCAATTTCTCCTCTTCCCCCCATCCAAATATGTTTGTCAATATAGATGCAAGAAACCTTCTTCCTCCTGTTAGAAGAAAAAAAAACGCGACCGGAAGCGGCTTCCTGTTGCATGCGTAACCAAAAGTCACTTCCAGTCGTGTGTTTTTTCTTCTAACAGGCGTTTTACACTATTCAAATGCTGCACTGGAGGGAAGGAGCGGGCGTTGGGCCCACACAGCTATTCAATAAGGTACAGTGGCACCACCCTTGCCCACCCGACCGCAGACTTGAGCATCCGCAAATAGAATCCCCGTGTCTATGAAGGGTCAACTCTCTCTCTCTCTCTGTAATACACACGTTACAGTATTCACAGTGTGAAACAGTCTTTACAAATCTATTTATTTATTGGCACAGGTGGTACTTCAGAAATTTTACCATGACAGGTGATACACCTGGCGACAAAGTTTGAGAGCCCCTGTTCCAGTGTAATCTTAGTTCCTAGGTGTTTCGTTGTTGGGGCTGTGATGCTTCATTGTTGGGATTCTTCATAAGCTGCTCTCAATAACTGGTGTAGTATAGTGGCTAGATAAATGAGCTTCTGATCTAGGAGGTTGCTGGTTCATGTCAGCTACAGACTTCATAGGTGAGCCGCTGTCTCAGCCTCATTTGTGATGTCTCTGAATCCATCTTCTGTAAAAAGAGAGACATCATGAAAAAGCTAGTGTGTGCATCAGTGCTCTGTACTACTCCAAATATAAATAAATTTTCTGCTGTACCGTACAGAGCCCGTTACTGTAGAAATAAAGTACCTCAATGAGAGGTACAAACATGACAGAACCAAATAGGGAGAACCGTTCCTGAACTGTGTGTGTGGGTCAGTTCTACTGAGCTGGCTGTCAGACACCACACTTTCAGTCCCACAGCTCCTTGACTTCAGGTCTCACAGATTTTAAAACTTGTTCATATGAGTCTCCAAAGGATTGGATTTGGAGATATCTGCATAACCAGTCTGAAATACTGATTTCTCACATTCTTCCCAGGTTTTGTCAGAATAAAGTTGGCCAAGAGGTTGTGCTTGCATTTGAAAGGCGATTTCTACAGTGCTGTATGTGATGTGAAAAAAACGTCCGTCAGTGGTGGACTGTGCTTACCCTGGGCAACAAAGAATCTTTGGAAGTATATTTTTGATGAATAGACGAGGCTTGGGTCTTCACCATGGAAGATGCATATTTGCTCATGAGGAATCCCACTAAGTGGAATTTACCTGCTTCATTTGGACAATTTAATAGTGTCTCTGCAGTGATTTTCAAACTTCCATATGGCATACAATGTTCACCTGCAATCTTTTAAGTGGTAGCCGAAAGTTAAATATTTTGCTCCTATCTGGTGTTAAGCTGCTACAAGACATTTGGTCCTTCATTCAAAGACCCCCAAGATCTTCCTACATACATTATAGGCCTGGGACTGTTGCTATACTTGTAGGCCTGTACGAAATTCTGAAGTAAGATGACTTTCAGAATGTCATTGAAAGTATCTACATTACTTGGTTGTTAGGCTGCAAGACTTCATATGGGGCAGTTAAAAGTTAGTTCTGGCATATCTGGTACTTGGGCTGTAATACTAGCTTCCTTTAGAGAAAGAGTAGGCAACCTTCGGCCCAGGGGCCAGATGTGACGTGCCACCCAAAGTCATCTGGCTCAGAGTTTCCAGTCCGTAGCAGAGCAATGAGTGGCATTTTTCCCCTGGAAGCAGCAGCAGTACAGCAGTCCATGAGGCTGGGCAGGCAGCACTGCCATTAGCTGCATGGCAAATGTGAGCACTGTCCTGGGCAACAAGTCAGCGGTGGAGGCCAATGTGGGCTGGGGGAAGGCAGTAATGGCCTTGTGGGCTTTTCTGTGTGGTGCTGTTGGTTGTGTATGTGGTGGGCAACGTGTACATGCTGTGGCAGTTGTGGCATTTGGTCCAGGGTGCCCACAGCACGCTGCTCTTAGGTTCCATCATCAACCTGTCGCTGGCCGACCTACTCTACCTGTGCTCCATCCCCTTCATTGTGGGCATGTCGGTGGTGCAGGACTGGTATTTCGGTGAGCTGGGCTACCACGTGCTGACCATCACTGTTCCCACTAATGTGCGTGGCCGAGTGGCTGCCTACCTTCAAGCCAAGCTCTGTGAAGCGTGGAGCTCGGCAACTTGGAAGTTCGGCAATGACACGATAATTTCATCACCAAATTTCCAGAAGTGGCATTGTGACGCAGTGACCTGCCATCCACTCACAGATATGGCCTCTGGCCCTTCTGCCAAAGAAGGTTGCTGACCCCTGCTTTAGAGGGTTATTTTTGGTAGATAGCATGTTGAACCTAATATCAGTTTTAATGGATGTATTACTTTTACCATTTGCTGGAAGTTGGAATGACTATTGACCTGAAATTAATGCAGATGTTCAGTATTAATACTGCATGTTGCAATTCAGGCAGCAGTCTTTCAGTTTGATATGCAGATAGTCAAAGTCAAAGTAAATTTAATGCTTAAAACCTGAATACTTGAAGATTAGCTGGAGTCTGCAACATTCGTAATAATCCTGAAGAACTAATTTAAACAAAATTTATCCATGCTTTTTTATCCATGCTTTTTTTATCCATGATGTACTGTATGCGCAGTATTTGATAATTTAATTCAAACTGTCTTTTTTAAATATTGACAATTTGAATTAATATGTTTAAAACCCCTGAAATAGCTTTATGACTAGTATTTTAAATACTTGGGAAAGTTCTAGTTGATGCAGTTCCTATGAATTTGCATGTTAAAATGTGGTACAAACATTACACACTAGGTTTCTTAAATCTAAGTATCTAATGACCTGGTCTTTTTATTGAGAGAGCCTTTATTGTATTTCAGCTCCTTCCATAAATGTGTGTTGCCAAGTTCTCTAAAAGTCTGACTTGAGGATGCAGTGACCTTGAGTGATCCTCAAGTCTGACTTGAGGATGCAGAGGATTTTTCTAAAGTCAAGTTGGATAGGGTACCTTTTTGTTCAGCTTGAACCATGCTAATGATTTCAGTTAAAATATTTCTTCATGTCTTTTGAGCTTTAGTAATCACTTTCATTGTTTGTTTCCCAGGACTTCTTTATTTTGTACACTGTGAGCTTAAAGTGGGCACGTAGTGGCATGTTGGCCACATGTTGTCTTTGGGTGAACTTGATCAGTGCCAAGTTACCTTGATTATGTCCTGATGTTGTCCTGTATAGGGTTTTCTCACACTGTCTCTGGTCAATTATAGCTGCAAGTCATCTTCTTGTAGTCCGATATCGCTCAATCATGAAAAATCTTGGAGTTGAAAATTGTTCGTCTTGTGCTAAATGACAGTAGACCTATCTGTCTTACTTATCAGATTTGTATCCTGCCAAAGAGATCAGACGGCTTACTTAGGTATCTCACTTGACCTGGTCACAGTCATCTCGAAGAAATGGCCAAACGTTGGAGTTAAATTACTTGTCTTCTCCACCCCCATCTTCTCCCACCACAATTTGTAATAAATTGGTATGTTGTGCATTGACACATTCTAATTACACAGTCCAGAAATATATGACTTAATGCCACAATCCTATGGGCCTGCTGCTCAACTGGAACTCGCATTCCAGCAAGTGCAGCATGCTTTACAGTGGTTGCAAAGCACAACTCGCCATTCTGTACAACTGGGCTGCTGTGGGCCAATAGCCTCCGGAAAAGCCCTGGCGCCGGTAGGTGGGTAGGGGGAGGAGACTGGGCTGGCAGGCATGTGTGTCGAGACTGGGAAAGGGGTGGTATCAGTGGCTGCAGCTCCGCTGATATCCTGGCCTCGATCCACCTTCATGGTTCCACTTGGACTTGCTGGCACAGGTCTGAGTAGACCCATTACGACAGCAGAGGCTTACCCCCTGACGGAAAATAAGTGTTCCCTTATCTGGTGGAGACCTTCGGGACTGCCCCCTCCTGCAGGATACAATGTGCATGGCTGCATCAATGGGGGGTTAGATGGGCTGGGCTGTAATAAAACTATTTCCAATGCAGTGTAGCAATTTTATTCATTTATTTTTCACATTTTTATACCACCCTTCCTTCAAGGAGCTCAGGGTGGTGAACATAGTTTCCTCCTTTTGTACTCACGACAAGCCTGTGAGGTAGGTGAGGCTGAGAGATAGTGACTGGCCCAAGGTCACCCAGGAAGCTTCATGGCTGAGCAGGGGTCTAAATCCAACTCCAGAACCACTACACCATCCTGGCTCCAGGATTGAGGAGTGATATGAAGCTTTTCCTGGGTTGACTTCAGCACCATGGGCATGTGTGTATTTAATTATTAAATAAAAAAAATGTTGCTTTGAATAGTGTGACAGTGTCCTCACTTTAGAAAATCTTTTTACTGTGGCTTCTTGTAATGTTTCTGAATCGTAACCTTGACATTTCCAACAACTTTTAGAAATAAATACCAGATCTTATATCTGCTTTTATATAAATTTAAAATGGATGAGGAATTGTACAGTTAAAAATAACTAGTAAAGTTAAGTAACTAACACATGCACCTTCATTGCTAATCAATTAGCCCAGAGATCCATTACCACTGTCGTCATACTCCTTTCCTCCCAGATAATGGTCACTGCAAATACATAATGCCCTCTTCTAATATGTGCCACTTTGTCTTGTCTCATGGTCAGATAAACATGACCTACATTTAAAAGGGCCCTATGGGTATGTCTGGTGCATCACTGTCTGTTTGGATTCTTTGCAGTGTATTTCAGATGCTGCTTGGCAGCTCCCACATTTTGGGAAGTCTTTGGTAACATAATGGTTTTGAAATGCATAGTTACTAGCTGGAAGTGGAATAAGTGTTTGCTTTTCCACTAAGGTACGGCTTACACGGTTTACCCACAGAAGCACTGTCACCATTCCAGCCTGTTTGGGAGTGCAGAATATGGAGTTGTCCTGCACTCATGTGTAGCAGTCCTGAAGTAAATGTAAATATACCTGTCCATTTTGATCTGTACAAATAAGGATTAGAACCTTCTCTCACCAGGCTCACCACAAATTCTTCCAGGCATGAAGATTCTTCTACCATGTAGATGTCTCTTGTTTAACATCTCGGAGTAAGATCCTAAGCTGAGGAATAAAGAGTCTGATTGTTGCTCCACTGTGGCCGCACTGCGGAATTTTATTTTTCCTATGTGCGGACTGTGTCTGTGTAGGCAACAAACATGCACATGGTCATGTATGAAGTATGGCATGCAAATTATTTGTTGCAAATACTGTATTTGTATTTGAAATACATGGATGAGTAGTCATGGAGCCCAATCTAGGTTGCCCAGTTTGTGTATTTGAGAGCAAATAAAACTTGTTCTTAATTTCGTGTTTCACATATTTTTTTCCATTTGGGAAAATGTCATGTATAAAGCTGGTCTCGTGCAGCTTAGATTAAAAAAAAATCTATTTAGCTGGTTGCTTTTATTTTTATGCAAGGCCATGCAGGTTAATATAAATTGAAGGGGAGATGATTTGCTTTAACCCTGGAGTAAAATTTAGGGAGGAGCTTTTTGTTTGATTTCCTGCACTACCAGTCAATACAATCAGTAGGGAGCTTTGTAACTGCCTATTTTGATCAAATTGCAAAACCGTGGGGAGGGCCAGCCTGTAATTTGTCCCTGGCTCTATCAAAATGTGCTCAAACTGCGCTGGGGGTGGGGGAGAGACAAGAAGCTCACTTTGCTAGCAAATACAGGTGGGCCCCCATATCCACAGATTTGCTATCCACGGTTTCAGTTATCCACGGATCGCAGGGACCCCCCCCCCCAGGCTTTTACTTTTTTTTCTCAGTAAGCTTTGTTTCTTCCTTAAACAAACAGGAGAAGCAGCCTCTGGCTGCTTATTGCAGGCAAGTAGAATGAGGCTAAGTCCTAGAGAGGCTTTGTAAGGTTAACAGAAACTTTGCAGAGCCTCTCTAGGACTTAGTCTCGTTCTACTTGCCTGCAATGGAGGCTGCTTCTCTGTTTCTTCCTTAAAACAAAGTTTGCTGAAAGAAAAACAAGAGCTGGGGGGGCGCATGCCCGCCCGCAGGGGAGGCAGGGCGGGGGGCCCTCAGGAAACCATGGAAGGGGGGTTTGCTCTTGTCCACGGTTTCAAGTATCCACGGAGGGGCCTGGAACATATCACCAGCAGATATGGGGGAGTACTGTAATTGTGCCCCATTGGGAACTCTACCTTGCACTCTTAAGGACCTGAGAGGAGTAACCATTCATCTATTGTTTTGATTTGAGAGTCGGTCATCTGCTTGCACATTCGTACATGCCACCTTCTTGTATGCTTCCTTCCTCACACCCAACCATTCCCATGTAAATAATCTAACTATGTACTTTGTTGTATGTCTAATTGATATTTCTCTTTGTCTTTAAGTTACAAAGTAGATAAAAGGTGAAAACAGTTCAACAAAATAAAAAAGTGTGTTTTGTAGACTTTCAGTTTTAAATATTAGTAAATCATTGCTGCAGCCTTCTTTATCAGATATTTGCACAAAAGAACCACCCTGTTAGAATTATATTTGAAGCACACCATCTGCTGTGGTTTCCATTGTTGTCAGAGTGATAAGAAGTAAGCAGTTTCAACAATAGTACCGCCAAAAGCTGGCTCCTTGTGTGTGTGTTTATACAGAATATCTTGGATTAGATGCAACACAGTTACACCAAATCAGCTGACTTTTCTCAGTATCTGTCAGGACGTAGAGTTCACATCATAAATGTGGGACTTTTCTGTGCAGACTCTTGGTGTACTTGGTCTGCCTTGCAGTTTCCATAGCTTTCATTGGTTTTGTTGTAGAAGTGTCTAAACCAGTGGTTCTTAAAGTTCTCCCCGCGAGGTGGGAAGAACTCTGAGTGTCTGTGGGGGCGGGGCCAGCAACGGCGGCAATCCCTTGGGATCGCCGCCGGCAGGAAAATGCCCCCGAAATGCTGTTTTTGGCCTTACCGGGGCTTGGCGGAGGCCTGCGCGATCTTCCGCAGGCCTTCCCGATCTTTGGATCGTTGGCGATCCAAAGATCAGGGAGACCTGAGCAGGGTTGTGCAGGCTTCCCCGAAGCCCCCCAAGCCCCGGTAAGGCCAAAAACGGCAGTTTCTGGCACTTTTTCAGCCGTGGCAGCAGCAGCAATCCCCGGGGTTACCACCGCCTTGCTGTCCCCACCCCTTAAGGGGGCAGGGGACAGCTTTTGTTCTCAATGGTGGGTCACAACTCACCACTTTGAGAACCACTGGTCTAAACAATAACTTGTTAATGAAGCATGGTTTCTGAACTTTTCAAATATTGATGCTATTCTTCTTTTCCAAGGATAAGCTTCCCCTCCCCCAATCCTGGGACCTCTTTGGACTGGGCTGACTATAACTATAACCTTATTTGCTCTGTGATATGTGTGACTAAAGGAAGACTACGATGCAGTTATATTTGGCCGTGGCAGCCCAATTATAAGTTGAGTTGGGAATTGATGGTCAATTATGATATGTCAACTCTGGTATGATACTTCCAGGATTGTGAAGTTTGATTACACTGAATTGTGGTAAACAGTGGGGAACTAGAGCAGACATAATACTCTTAGAAGCGCAATCCTGGAAAAAGGTCCGTCGCCAGAAAACATTGCGAACGTGCCATAACGCATGTTTGTGACGACTCTGGAGTAAGGGAGGCCGGCGTAAGGATGGTTACATGGCCTCCTCTACTTCCAGCTGTTTAGCTGGTGGAAATCCAAGGAGGCCGATAGGGCCGGCCCCGGTTTACACCGTCCCCTTCCCCTAGTAGACCTCCAGCCTGGTGGCAGAATGGCAGCCGGGGCTCAGGATCGTTAGTCAGGATTGCGCCGTTAATCAGGTTTTAAAAGCCAGTATTAAAACTTAGTTTCAAACTCTGATTACCGTATTTATTGGCGTATAAGACGCACTTTTTTCTCTACATTTGTGACCCAAAATAGTAGGGTGTGTTTTATATGCCAATACTAAAAAATCCCTTTCCCCCCCTTGCCCGTTTTAAAGCATTTTCGGGCTTACCACGTTTTTCCGGAGCCAGAGAGCTCCCTTGTGCTTTCTTCCCTAAATAATCTATCCGATCTACAGCTGTTAGTCGGGTTTAATTTATGCACATGCATGAGTTGAGCTTCTCAGCAGCCAGCAGAGGGCGCTGTGCTCAGTTCAGTTCAGCTGAGCTGCAGAGGGCCTACTCTTCCCAGCTCTCCTCGGAAGGATAAGCTTCTGAACTGGGCCTAGTTGGGGAGGCTTTGGAAACTGCATAGGTGGGGTGGGGTAAGAGTTGAGTCTGGGTGGTTTTTTTTTTTTTTTTTGGTACTTTTATGTTTACTTTGGAAACTGTGCATGGGTGGGTTGGGGGAAAAAGAGTTGAGTCTGGGTTTTTTTTGTACTTGGGATTTATGTTCTGGTGCATTTTCTTCATGTGTCTTATTGCTGTGTGTTTTAAAAGAGATCCTGGTATTTTTGTGCAATTTATGTAAATTAGCTAATTAAGCAGCCAAGCAGTAAGTGGCCAAGTGGCCCAAAAATGCTTTAAATCTTTTTTTCCTGAAACCCAGGGCCAAAAGGAAGGTGCGTCTTATACGCCGATAAATACGGTACATTATGAATCCTGGTTAGCATTAACTCTGGTTGGCACATAGACATGCATAATGTTAAGCCTTGGTTTGATCAGAAGAGGACGGAATTCATGCTGCAGTGTGGAGCTGATGTATGGAAGCATATGGCCTATTCCTAATCTCTTTGCTGTAAATAAGGGGTTAGAAACCGTATGCTTGAAGCAGGTCTCACAAATTTTACGTTGTTTCTCATTTAAACGTGCAATGTATTTTAAGTCACCGGTAATGTAAAAACATTTTACGGTACTCTATATTTATGAAATGTTTTCTAAAACAACCTGTTGAGATTGAATCTGCCTGGGCCTACCTAATACTTGACTTCTAGTGGTTGAATCTTGCCATAATAAGTCTCTTTGGTTTTCCCCGCAACCAAGTAACATTGCTATTCTGGAATTCATCTGAACATTTGAGACTTCACACTTGGAATGGAAATGCGTTGCACCCTTCACTATAAGACTGTTTCCAATTGCAGTGTTTTATCTTCTCAAAGGTCTCCCCACAGGGCAGGGAGAACTGTGAGTGCTTATGGGGGTGGGGACAGCAGCAGCAGCACTTTCGGGGACCATGCCGCCGCTGGGGAAAAGTGATCTTTTTTAACTTACCAGGGGTCCTGGTGGCCCTCTGGAGGGTATGGGGAGGCCCATAGAGGGGGCCACAGGCCTCCTCGCACCCTCTGGAGGGCCACCAGCCCCCCTGGTAAGTTAAAAAAGAGTACCCTTTTTCCCCTGTGGTAGCAAGGGCCTTAAGGGGACAAGGGCCAGCATCCGGTTCTGGTGGGTCACAACTCACCAGTTTGAGAATGGCTTCCCTATAGGAATGACTGACTACCAGGAAAGAAAAATCCTTGGGTATGTCTGGGATGAGGGCTAAAACCGTTCGTGGTTACCTCAGCGTCTACACAAGAGGCAGATTTTGCCACCTCTCAACTTTGTCCCAGATTGCAGCCTGTTTACTTTGTCTCATGGAACTCAGTTGATGTTACTAAGAACCGAAAATGAGCAACAGAGATTTAGGTTATAAATTGTGCAGTTTTGTATTAGAAATTTATTAAAACCATATCCAAGTAAAATCATGTCAGTGAACATAGACAACATCCATATTATAAAGAGTTTTCTATCTTACAATTTCCTCTGCAGTGCAAATGGAAAAACTCCATATGGCTGTATCTCAAATGTGTTTCAACCAAAAAATCTTCATCAGTGGCTTAAATGATGTAGTAATGTAGTCGTTCCAGAACTTAACAAAGTTTGGCAGGTGTTTGTTTTTCTATGTGTATGCTTAAAGAAATACTGTATATAACGCCATAAAACTTTGACTATGCCTGTTACATTGGAATACCCCCATTGAAGAGGCCCTTTTTATGCACTATGAATCTTAACTGACTTTGCAAAGCAAATTGTTTTGCACAAAGTAAATATGGACCCTACAATACAATTCTCCTCATGGGATTTTCTCAAAATGCATATGAATGTATCCACAGTTTTGTAAGTGTGAATCTGCTGCAAGTATGTTGAGGACTGAGCCCAACCCTATTTGGGTTCAAATTCTTAATATGATACACACTCAGATCAGAAATTTTATCTGTTGTAAAAATGTCTCTACATGGCATCATCAAATGTAGTGTGTGTATGTGGTGGTGGGGAGAGTCTGGGTATTATTTTGGTAGCCTTGTAAGTTTGGAATCGTATTGAAGAGTGACTAGAAGCAGCTTCAGTTTGTAAATTGTGCCTGTGTTATCTATAATTCATAGCAAGTGTTGAAACTGCCTTTTTTATCAATTATGTGTTAAAGTAGATTGTGCCACTGGATTTGCAGCTTCTCAGCAAATGCCTTAGGCGGCTTAGTGGGGAGTCCCTTTTAGCAGTTCTGCACTGAGGATTAAGTACTGTTTTTATAAATGTATAATAAATAAGCTTTCTCATTTTAAAATACTGTTATATAAAAAGGCACTAGTGGATAAGCTTGTGTTTTACAGGACATTCACTTGCAGTGTTTCTTGTCTGGATATTTTAAAGCTATTTTGCTTATTAAACATTCAGCTGACTCTATATCAAGAAGCATTTTAGACATTTGATAAGTTAGGTTTTGTTTTGAATTGAGCTATTTAATTTTAAAACATTTCTATCCTGCCTTTCCTGCTGTTTATTAACTTTGACCTTGAACGTAATTTCATAAGATACTGTTTTCTTAGATTAAGATGTTTACCACAAAACTATGCCTTTTAAAAAAATTCTATAAATTTAACTATTGCTACTTCCTTTCAGTTTTCTGCTCAAAATGAATGTGAATTAACTCTTAGTTTCCCATATATTAGTTGACTTAGAAATATTCTTTTTGCTTGCCATCAAGCCTTGATTTCAGTTGTTATTGTCAGACAGAACCTTCTGCAATCTAATCTTATGGATGTTTACTTTTGACGTAAGTCTAACTGATTCAGTGTGGCTTACTCCTAAGTAAGTGTAGCCTTAATTTAACAACTGTTTGCTACTATGAATTTCTGACATTTCTGCCTACTGTTCGAAAGAATTTCAGCATCTAATGAGATGATCTATTAATTGTTTGATTTTTATCATACCACATACATTACTCTTTGACTATACAGGTGTTCCCCGGTTAAAATGGGGATATGTTCTGAAATCTCTGTTGCAAAGTGAATCCAAAGTTAAGCGAGTCTTCAGCACCATCTAATGGTCAGTATTGGTATAGCGCATAAAGCCTATATGGGACTTATTTCTGAGTAGTCATACATAGGATTGCTTTGTAAATTGTTTAGGAGAAAACAAACTGAGAAATAATTAAACTGAGAATAAAGGAGAAATTATTAATTTTCAAAGTTGAAATTATGGTATTAATTTTCAAAGTTTAAAATATGGTATCAGAAGTGCCAGGTCACTATAAGCTATTGTAAGCAGGGGTGTTGCAGAGGTTTAGAATGGCAGGGGGTCAGAATCAAACTCCTAAGAAATATTGCAAAAAAAAAAAAGAGGTAGAGATTCTATGGGTTTAAAAGATCATGTAAATTTTTTTTTATAATATCAAACAAGTAAGAGGAATTCCAGTTTAAAATATATAAAAATATATAACACAGCATTTCTCAAAGTTCTCCCCATGAGGTGGTTCTTTCAGTTTTGAACTTTGAGGTTTTGCGGGAGCAGAACCAGCAGCGGCGGCAATCCGGGGCTCGCCACTGGTACCGCCCCCGAAACCGCCGTTGCGGCACTTACCGGGGCTTGGGGGAGCTTCGGGGAGGCCTGTGTGACCCTCTGCAGGCCTCCCCGATCTTTGGATCGCTGCAAAACAGTGATCTTCGGGCGCTTCTGGTTTTCGCGAAGGTTGTGCAGGCCTTCCCGAAGCTCCCCCAAGCCCCAGTAAGTGCTGCAATGGTGGTTTCGGGCAATTTGGCGGCAGTGGCAATCCCCTAGATCGCCGCCGCCATGCTGTCCTCGCCCTTTAAGGGGGCAGGGGACAGCTTTGGTTCTCAATGGTGGGAACTGGTTCTCACAGTTTGAGAACCGCTGAAATAACACATTTTTAATAATCAGGGCCAAAATACTGTATCTTGAATTTGGTGCAACTTTAGCGCATTTCAAGCTCAGGCCATTTCAAACTACACCAGGCCTCTTCTTTTCCCTTCCCCCTTTCAGCCTCTTTCAGGTGTTTTAACATTCTGGAGCCCTGACAAACTACAATTCCCTTAATTCTTTGTTTTGCATGGTTCCTGTTGTTATTGCTACTGAAAGATAAATTTGCCAGAGGAATTGGTAGAGGAGGCAGAGGGCACACAGTACCCCTCATAATAAAGTTTAGAAAAGGGGGAAGAAGAGGAAAAACATCTGAGGGAGGCTCGGTATATTGGTGAGAGGAAAGCATTTAGAATGAGCCATGTCTTCCTGAGAGTTCAGAAAACTCTTGGAAAATGCCCAAGAATTTCCTGAAAATGCTTGGAAAGACTGACAACCAATTCTACATTTCAGGGAAGCTTTTTTTTTTTTTTTTGCCTATCTTTAATTGTAAGAGAATGTATAAGTATTGTTTTTCCTTGTGAGTTTGAATTTCATAGAACAAGTCAGGACACAGTTTAACATCACATATTCATTGCTACTTGAGAAAATGTATTAGGAAGAGGTTTGCATAATGAGCAGGTGCTTAAAGTGGCATATTTTACCCCATTTTTTTCCTAAGGCAAAGGAGATCCCTCTGAGGCAAAGGAATAAGGGAATCTGAAGATTCTTTTTCTATGCCACGTGTTTTGAAGTAAAAAGAGGAGTGAAAGGAAGGGGAAGTAAGCTTCTGAACTAGAGTGGTTAGATGAAGCAAATTCGTTCTTCAGTTCTCCCACTTGGAATATCCCTAGCTCCTCTCTTAAAAGACAGCATGTTAAAATGCATCTTGTTCTGTAGCTTTCTACAGATGTCTCTGTTGCCAAGATCACCTGCAAAAAAAGTTTTAATTATATTTGTGTAACTATAGAGAAGCGTATCCATATCATTCCTCAGAATGTTTTTAGTCCTTCAGTCAAAGGGTTAATGTATACTAAGGCTCAATTACTAATGCTTTCTAAGTAATTTGGGGAATCTGTTCCTCTGAATGTGTTTCAGGTTGTCTGCACTGCCAGTATAACTGACTCCCCCACGTCTCCTTAACCCACTTCATGTTAAATCGCTCTTCGCACACTATTGTATCTCCAGAGTGGAATAACTACATTTGAAACTCTCTCTTCAGGAATCTTAGGGTCTTGACTGTATTAAGTTGGTGAGGCCTGTATAACTGTTAGATCCTTTTCCTTGTTGAGGAACTAGTTCTCTGTAGGGGAACTAACCCACAATTTTGAAAAACAGTGTTCACTTGGGATTTGTGGAGGTCCTCAGATCAATCAAAAGGAGAAATCGAATAATTGTTACCTTCCAGAGGTCAGTATTTTATAACCACTCAAGGACCTTTGTAGTTTGAACATTTGTGTGTTGGTTTGGAATGGTGACAAAAAGTGGAATAGAATTGTCATACTGTTTTCCTAGAACTGCTGTTTTTTTTTTTTGTTCTGAATCTTTATTCAGATATTTTAACCTTGCTCTTCAGCGGATAAGTTTGCAGAGTCACATAGGTGAAACTGATAAGAATCAATAAAACAATACAAGCAGAGCAGTTAATCATAGTGGTAGAGAGCATCTTTCAGCTCCAATCTGCTCAAAGAAAGCATTCAAGTTCCTACATTCAGAGGCATCATTCATCACGAAAAACTAAGGGGTAGCAAGAATTTTGCTTAGGGATTTGTTGTTGTTGTTGTTTTGGTAATATTCAGGATTTTTAGTTATTCTTAGAAAATGTAGAAAAAAACCTGACCCTAGAATGTAGTTCTTGAGAAAGAGACTGAACTGTCTACCTTTGCTTCAGAACTCTCCTTTTAGCTTGTCTACATCTATGGAGACAAAATTTCTTAACTGCTATCTGTCCTTGTCTGTATCAGAAAATCAGCACCTGTCCATCAAGTTGGGGAGAACAAAATCTCTAGAAAAGGGATTAAGAAAGGCATGGGTAGAAACATACTGGTAGGCCCAAGAAAACATACACAGAAAAGTACATTAACTGTAGAATAGCACTTAGCCTTACAGGAATCTCTTCAGAAATTCGTTTTTCTCTCTAGTTACAGAAATTGTACCCAGATAAGGACTGTACAATAGCTGTGTCCTACTTACACCTGTCCCTTACAAATCAGGCATATTTTCCATGCAGCAAATGTAGGTTTGACAAGAGCCATCCGTTATAATTGTTTCTGTTTGACCCAGCCCATGCAAATATTCTTGTGCAAACATTCAATACTGTATTCAAATGTCCTGCTTGCTTGGTATTTTTTTGTTTACATTTGGTGAGGATTCTTTAGTGTAATTTGCATAATGAGTTGGCTATTTGACATTGTCTATTGTTAAGAGTTCAGATGTTGATATAAAAAGGATTAGCTTGTATGCAATGAAAAGGTGGTGTGACAAGTCCTGTTCCCAGGATAAACCCTTGCGAGGCTATTTCCATGCACTTTGCATGTTAAATGTAGTCTCATGCTTAACATAACCCTGCACTGTATTTTCAGTTAAGAACTTTGCATAATATTTGCTTGCTTGCTTAGTGAAAAGAGTTTAATCTGCCCAAAACTAAATAAGGGAGCTGCTTTTGTGTGTAATTGGAGATTTGTCATTGCTTATAGAACAAAGATGAAAATGACCAACTTTTTTTCCCGTGTATTGTAAAAACATTTTAAGGTTCAAAAAGAATAAAAGTATTAAACATTTCTGACTGTTTGACCTTTCTGTTACACAAGTGCCTGGTGGATGGCAGGCTTCCAAATGTAACATCTGCAACCGCCAAAGAACATTATCTTTGAAGTTTATTCTCGATGGCAGGGACAGAAAAGGTACAGGGCATGGACTACTTTTCCTTGTTCATGTTTTTATTTTCCCCCTTTTCAATTAAGAGAGATTTCTGCTCCAGTGTTTTTTTTTTATTTGTTGCTTGTTACATTATTGCTTACTGTTTTATCATAGTTCTTGCTAGCTACTGTTCTTAGCATTGGGCCAAAGGTTGCTTTTTAGAACAGAAAACATAGCCATGCCATGCTGAGTCAGGCCTGTGCTCCATGTAGCTCAACACTGTGGCAGTTGCCTGCACATTTTTCCCAAAGAAGACCACTGGGGGCGTCACCTTATTTTTCAGCTGTGCCAGGCCCATCGCCCACTTCTTGACTCCCGTAAGCCTTCTAACTAGTCCAAACTGCTGCAAACAGTTCAAACAGTTTTAAAAACTGCAATCAAAAGCGACTTCTGGTGCGACGTGAAACCGGAAGTCGCTTTTGATCGGTATTTTTTACTGTTTGGACTAGTTCAGGGGTTCTCAACCTCTTCCTGGCCTAGTACCACCTCCGGCGCCACTCTCCTGCTACATACCACCGGAAGTGACTGGCAATGACATCTTCACCAGTTACTTCTGAGTTTTCAGGTTTTTGGAGGCCAGAAAACGCAGATAGGAGACTCTGGGTGGGTGTGAGGACCCTTCTCAGTGACCCCCAGAGGCTTGGCCAAAGGCAGGAACTTCTGGGGAGTGAAAACGCACTGCTTAAAGCGCTGCATCAGAACGAGGTTCTGGTGGTCTGGCTGCCCAAGTACCACAAGCAATCGGCCGAAGTACCACTGGTTGAGAACCCCTGGACTAGTTAGAAGGTGCATGGGCGTCAAGAAGCAGGCGGCGGGCCTGGTGCAGCTGAAAAATAAGGTACTATAGCACTGCCCCCACTGCAGATTTGATTTGATTATACGTGGATTTGGGTATCCACGGGGGTTCTGGAAATGGAACCCCCACAGATACCAAGGGCGCACTGTATATCTTTTGGATACTTTGTATAAAAACGGCAAGCTGTTGCTTTACAGCCACATTAGGACATGGCCTGCAAAATGTTGTTGATGTTCCAAATAGCTTTGTAGCTTCAGCTTTCTTTTCTTGATTTCAAATGAACAAAAATGGTAATATATTTACTAAACAGAAAATGAGCAATTGAATGTATCTTGCTGTGTGCATTTTTCATTCATGCAAATAAAGATATAGGTTAATTGGGGGGTGGGGTAAGGGAAGCCCAAAATTGTTCTTTCGTAGTTCACAGTGACGTAGTTTTGCAGAGAACAGTCTGCAAAAAAAATTGGCCCAAACCATGTATTGGTTGTGTAGAAATAGTATAATAAAGTTAACAGACCGTAGCAATTTTTAGTGTGTTTAATAAATCTATTAATAATTTGAAATAGTTTGTAAATTAGCTTTTGAACATTTTTGTGTCCAGATTGCTAAACAACCTTTTCTAGTTAGTTCAACTGGAATGGCATTTCTAATTGCATGAAAATAATTAGTCCATATGGGTACAAAGTCTGTCTTGCCTGTACCAAAACATGACTCTCTGTCACATAGAAAAATAGCATAGTAAAATGTTGCACCTGTTTGTGCCCTATAATCAACAACTAAGCAGGATTGTGCAGGAAGAAGTACTCTAAGTCTGTGTGGAGTTAGCCTTTTTTTTAAATACCTGTCTTACAGCTACCTCAGTGACCAATCTAAGGGGGAGCCAGGGCTCTTACATTTGGCTCAGTGGAAGAATCTGATGGAGTTGCTATCGTGAGAGCTATATGTACCTGCTTAAAAAAAATAGTATCCTGAGTAATCCAAATTCTCTACCAGAAAAAGCTGGCTCTGGCAACCAGTATACATTATACAAATTAAGTAGATTTGCATAACTTTTTTGCAGCATTTGTTTCACAATTTTTATTGGTTTGCATTTGTTTTGCTAGTTGTGTGGAGGCGCCATGAGCAACACAGAGAACAGAAGTATTCCCTCAACCACCAGGAATCTTATTAGGCCATAGTCTGGTTTCTGAAATTTCAGCTGGCATTGCCAAAGCCCTTTCAGTCATATCTGCACAGCAATAACATCTTAAAAAAGTAAAATGTACTTAAAGTGAAGTTGTCACAAACCTAAATTCTGCACCTAGTAAACATTGCTTTTCTGTGGTTATACAGAATTGTGGCTTATACACAGTTCTGGCTTTATTGTAGCGGCTTTGCTCTGTTTCCTATAGAAGGCATGGATAAGAAATTATAAAGGGTTCTGCTTGTGACCTGAAGGTTTTGTACTTATTAACTGGGCTCAAATAATTTGACATATTTCCTCATTGTTGCTGTACAATCAGCAGGCAAAACTATCTGGAGTGAACTAGTCTACAGCAACAAGACAGAACAGTCTGTGAAATAACCATACCAGATGTGGTAGTTGCAAAGTTTGTTGATATTTTAAGATATTTATCTGTCACTCAAGCTTCATAAAACTGATCCTTGCAGAGGGAGAAGCAGTTCAGTTTCAACAGTTGGGTGGTCTGTTCTCCACAGGGTTAGAAAACCCAGCATGTGACTTAAAGAAATCTGTTCCTGTGTGGATTCATTTTATCTACTGAATTTAGTAACCAAACTTATTGAAAAACTTCTAGGTAGCCTGGCATGACTGAGTGGGTGTGGGTTCTATTTCTGCTTGTCTGTCAACAGAATACAATAAGTCTGTGGATATTAATACATAGGTCTTAGTAAATAACTCCACTGAACAAATAAATACAAGCATTTGGTAATCAAGCGTGCTGAAAAATATTGGCTTTCTCAGTATTGTTTCCACAGGCCTCATTTATTGCATAGGTGGCAAACCACAGAGTCTGACTTCCTTGTGGAATAATATGCTAGGTATCTCTCCTTTTTCTGTTTAAAGCAATCCTAGTTCTCATGGCAGAGAAAAAGCTTAAAAAGGTGAAGGCAGTGGCCTGATTCACATCACCAAACAAACCATCGTCTCCTCATAGACGGTTTCGTCCAGCTTGTCCCAGACTTCCTCTGGGAAGTCTCATTGGGAATATAAGCTAACCTACACGCTCCCTCCCCTTATCCCATTGACTTTGTAACAGAACTGTGTCGTATCAGTTTTGGCTTGTTGAACTTGTTGCTTAGAGAAGAAGACGAGATCTGTGGTTTATCTCTGATTTACAGATGAGGATGTGAAATTGTAGTTCAGAGTTGTGTTTTTATCCTGGCTTGTAAACCAGAGTTAAACTGCAGTTCCCAGTTTCAGATGAGTCATAGAACCATGGTCTAAAAAGCCAGGATATCCAGTAGTAAAAGAGGTGTGGAAGAAGGTGGGGAGGAGAGAGTGCATGAGGTTGACTTATGTTCCAGATCAATAAGCCCTGCTTCTGCAAGCCTGTTAACCAGGCCAGCGTCTGTTAAATCATGTTTGAAAAAAAAAAATCCTACTTTTAAAAGAAGGGTTTTCAAAATGAGTTTGAACATATGAGGATTCATTTTAATGCCAACTGTCAATGGTCGCATCTAATGTCAAAGCAAGGAGAAAGGAAATTTGTGTGTGAAGGGAAGTACATGCAGTCCTACTGTCCTTTAAACCTTGGATTTATTATTTATATGTAAAATATAAATATATAAAATATAGCAACATCTGTGCACATGACACTTTACATAGAGTGATTTTTTTAAAAAAAAGATTGTGCCCAGTCTGTGTCCAGTCAGAATCGGGTCCATGCAGTGGCATTCTTGGGGGGGGGGGATGACCGGCCACAGGGGGTGGCAACAAAGGACTGTGGCAGCAGGGGAATTTTTTTTATTTTGTTTCCAATTTCATCCAAAAAATCACCCTAAAAGCCTAATACTATAAGGAAAAAGTTGTGTGGCATGATAAAATAGAATAAAAAACAATTAATAACAACATTATACAGCATCAATAAAGTGTTAAAGTCATTGGTGAAAATGTTTCAGATTCTAGCATCACATAATGAGGTTTAGCACCTCAAGCTTAAGTTACAACTATGAGCAACACCTTTACGTTTCATCTGCTTTCCCATCTTCTTCTGTTCTTTAGGACCCACATTCACAGTAATTTGTAGAAACACAGCACAAAAGCAGATACACTATAAAAGGGAGCATGTGATGCATGTGCCTTGAAAGTGTGGAGACGTGTTACCCATCAGGCAGTGCATGTCACATAAAGGAGGGCACCTCTTTCTAAGCCATCCTCCATCCCCTAAGGGTCCTGAAGAGCACTTTCCCTAAAGCCCGCAGGAGCACACCCGAGAAAGAGCGCCCTTCTGGACCTCTGTCCTACCAGGGGGAGAAATCCAAAACTTGATCCAACCTCCTGGAACTCCTTCCTGGGCATGCAAGGTAAATTCATCCCCATCAGAGCTCAAAGCAGAGTGGAGGTCTACCCACTGGGTAAAATGGAAGGTAGACCTTGCCTCCATGATGGACTTGGCCCTCCCCCCCCCTTCTTGGACCTTGTATAGAAAATCTTGATATGGATCAAGAGGGAAGGTCTTAATGTTCACAGTATGGATAAGTGAAAATCCTTATAGTGAACATAGTGATAAAGAGGGAAGAATGTATATGTAATTGCTCCTTTTTTCCTAATAGTTTGAATATTCACCACTAGGGTTCACTCCAAGCTTTCAAACTGTCTTGTTAGGAAAAAAGTTAGTTTTTCTAGAGCTGCAAGATTACATATTGTTAACTTGTAAAGACTTGATATTCTATTTTGGTGTAGACCTTTGAACATGGAAAAATATAAATGATCCAGTCACATGCTATATGAGAGCAGCTGCAAAGATGGTTATGTCATGAAATATACACACACATGATTACATGTGATAACTTTAATTTAGCCCATTCAATTAACAATGAACTTGGAAATAAAGTTTTTGCTTAGGCAGTTTTTTAAAAATAAAATTGTTTTAAAAATTGGCCTGTCAATTGATTATAGATGTTTTGCAGTGAATTGTGATAGTTAAAGCAATTAGGAGATGCCGTGTAGTTTTGGAATACTTTTGCCACAAATCCTGTACCCCAGATAGTTTTTTACACTATGCTTTTCTTCATGAAGTTTCCCTCTTTATTTGACAGCTTTCTATTTTGCTTTTGTTAAGTTGGATGTTAGTTATGCTGTCATGTGTTTTGTACTTCAATCAGAAGTGAGTTTTAAATGGTACTGGCATTTATAGTGTTATTTTTTGATGTTTGGTCTTGAGTGGCTTCACCTTCTCTGATTGGAGGTTACAATCAGCTGTTACAGATTGTTTCTCTTGTCAGATAGGGAGTGCCCACTTCCTGTTTTATCCTGCACTACCTTTTTTAAGCTGTCTTAGGAACACTATAGGGAATTTCTGATGATGCCACGAATGTTACGTGTGCGAAACGTCAAGTATGTTTTAACACCTGTGAAATTTATTTTTTGAAATAAATTTTTATATCCATAACAACGGAGTTTCCCGGCAATATGCGGACTCTGTTTTAAGTGTTTGTAAGCCACCTCAGACTGTACGAAGAAGCAGGATATAAATATATATTAAATAAATAAATGTGATACATGAGTGACATATTCCTTGTGGATACTGTTCCCTGACCCTGGGATCTAGTTGCACTACTTCTATGCATTATGGAGACCAGAAGTTTAAATGATTTGTTTACATATGTTGTTGAACCTGTAAAATCCTTATTAGAATCATTGGCTCCCTTTGAACCTGATTGTGCTTGATGCCAGATGGCTACCGCATCCTGTTGGCTACTTCCGACTTTGCACAAGGGCTGCATTTGTTTTTCAGCTTCTAGCGCTAGGAGCGCTTGAGAGCCGCTTTTTATTCGCTTTCTAGGTAGACTTGCCATACATCCTGGAATGGCCAGGTCCCTTCCAGATTTCGGGGTCTGGTTCTGGCATTCTGGGAGGTATGGCGGCCATCCCGGATTCCCCTGTCGCCGCCATTTTCCTCCCGGCTTGCTGCCCCCATTCTAGACTCTGTTGTGCTTCGAGACTACTGTGGCTGCACTTCCAGACTACTGTGACCGCTGTGGCTTCCAGACTCCGTTGTGCATGAGGCTTGCCGAGCCGCGCGCATGCGCACAAGTGGCCTGGAAGCCCTTCGTTCATAAGGGCTTCCAGGCTGCTTGTGCGCGTGCGTGCGGCTCAGCGAGCCTCGCGCATAACACGGCCTGGAAGCGCTTCGTTCTAAAGGGCTCCCAGGCCGCTTGTGCGCATGCGTGCGGCTCGCAAAATTGAGAGAGCATGCCGTATATAGTGTGGCACATTTCTCTCTCTCTCTCTCTCTCTCTCTCTCTCTCTCTCTCTCTCTCTCTCTCTCAAACTGCAAGTTTTAGAGTTCTCTTTTTCTGTCTTTCTGTTGTAGAGGGGGATTGCAGTTTGCTGTTCAGAATGTTGATTGATCTGTTGTAACACTGCCTCTGATTGGTTCCAGTAATCACACAATACAGACGCACAGTTATGGGGAATAAACTTGATCATCCTTAACAGTGATCTACACTTTAGCTTTAGTTTTTTATCCATGGTAATAGGACTGCACTGAGGCTCTAGTAAAGTATACCTGTCCCTTCTCTTGCCCCTTTCCTCCATGCTAGGTTTCCCCAAATGATCATTTGTGCATGTAAAGGAATTTGACTGTGTGGATTGGCCAAAACTTGATTATTGTTGGAGCATGCATTACTTACCTTCAGTTCTTTGTATGTTCTTTACAGTGCAGGCCTATGTATGAGTAAGAAGTAAGTTCCATTATGGTCAATGGGGCTTACTCCCAGGTAAGTCTGTATAGGATTGCAGCCCCAGTTTTATTATTTAAACCTATTAGTGAGGTACTATATACCTTGACGGAAGTCATTACTGGGGTGTAATGTTATGAGGATTAATAGGATTCTGTGGAGGTAATACAGCTCTGGCAGTCCAGAGCACTAATTAACTACATTTCTATGACCTATAGCGGTTGAAGTTCCTTTAAACATAGTAGAAAACAGTTTCTAGCCTGTCCTTGGCTCCAAACCAGACATTACATTAAATGCATCATTAGCTCTAACGGGCTTAGTTTTTCTTTCATCAACAGCTATGAGAAGGGCGATCTAGATTGGGACCATGCTGGGGGCAACAGATACTTTTTCACCATGCTGGGGTCCTGATCCAGATTGCTGTCCCCTTCCCTATGGCTGCTGATGATAAAAGAAAAACTACTCCCACCAGGGTTAATGATGCAGTTAACTTCATGTATAGTTTGCTCCTTGGTTTTGTTTTACCTGCTGCTGAACTCAAGTGGATAATCTTTCCTTTAGAGTAATATATTAGTGTCCCAAGCATGCTGCTGTCATGTTGGTCTCATGCAATTAGTCTAATATCAAACAAGAATGCAGGGAGATTCAAGGAGTACCAGCTGGTGGGGGCATAGCACAGAGTTCATCAGAAAATGAGAAGGGGGCACTGGGAAGATTCTAGCTGGAGGGAAAAGAATGAAATATTTGACGTAGCTGTATTGTTTGATAGTTCAAGAATTCTACCTGTTGAAACTTCTTGAAGAACCAGTTTGCCGCATCAATAAAATGAAGTACAGTAGCTGTGTACGTTTCATGCAATGTCTTTCTCTGTTCATGTAGTTTAAAGTTAAGACAACCACTCTCTTGAGTGATGGGTCGTGGTCTGCCTCCTGTGTCTCAAGATGCTCTGCCATGCTGCTTCTCTGCTCCATACTGTCGCTCCACCCCTTAGTGGATTTTATTGTTTTTAAATTTGTTTATGTATGGTTATGTATTGTTTAAATTTATTTTATGTATTTTAAATTATGTATTTTAATCTTTGTTGTAAGCCCCCTTGGGCATTTGCCTTTTGGCATAGGAAAAGGCGGGATATAATTTTTTTAAATAAATAGACTGTACATAAAATGGTAAAGGTATCCCCTGACAATTAAGTCCAGTCGTGTCCGACTCTAGGGTGTGGTGCTCATCCCCATTTCAAAGCCGAAGAGCCAGCGTTGTCCGAAGACGCCTCCGTGGTCATGTGGCCGGCATGACTCTCCTTGCCACAGCGCGTAGCATGCAGCTGGAACACAGAGCGCTGTTTACCTTCCCGCAAGCGGTACCTATTTATCTACTCGCACTGACATGCTTTGGAACTGCTAGGTTGGCAGGAACTGGCCAAGCAACGAGAGCTCACCCCGTTGCGGATTCGAACTGCCGACCTTTCGATCGACAGCTCATACTGTGCCACAAATGAACCAAACCAGGAGTTAATTGGGACATGGCTTTAAAAAACTACATACACTGTTTATTGTTAAGGAAGTCTTCTGCATGTTGCTAATAAATAAATTCAATAAAAGGGAAGGAGGACAAGTGACATTCTTCTTGTAGACTAGAAACTAGGAAAAAGACTCTGTATCGAATCAGACACTTATACTGGGAAGGGCATAGCACATTAGAAAAGTACAAGTCTTGCATGTCCCAGACATCTCCAGCTAAAAGAATCTTGAGCAGCAGTGTTCTTAACTACCTTTGCCTGAGAGCATGCACAATAGACAACACTGGACTAAGTGTGCGGATGGTTTGTTTGACTCTGTAAAACAGCTTCCTGTGCCACAGCTTGCAACCTCCAAATTGTTGCTAAGAGACTGAGAAGCCCTAAAACATTTAATGCCTACTCCCCCCACCCCCCCAATCCCACTGGCAACTCATAGGTTGCACCTACACTATTCAGCCATTCTTTCTCCCACCTTGATTTTTTCTCCAGACTTTTAACATGCACTGTTGCACATACCCAACTTGGTGATTGATAATGGAGACAAGGCTACTTTACTTCAAAGGGGAAAACCCTTGGTATAATTGAAGCTTGTTGGTATCTGGTATTAGAAGACGGTACCCATGAGACATCCATTAAGAGTATATTTAGCTTTCATTTTTGGTGCACTCATTTTGAAACTTTCTCAGGCAATTCTGTTCACTTAATATCCTAGGCTGGAAGATAACTATTAAGCACTGCAAGGCTTTTATGTGGCTATTGGGTATGAGACCTTCAGCTCGGTAACTCTCGGTTTTCAGAAGACAGATACAGTAATGAATGGATAAAATGTGAAGGTAGTTCTGTGAAAGTCAATAACTAGCTGGAAGCTACAATTTAATAAGTGTTTGGACATATCTGGCTCAGATAAGTTCCCTATATTTTAACTCTCTCTCTCTGTAACAAGTGATAGATGTAGTTTTAAATCCAGACTCCATGTGGGATTAGATGTCGGGGGAAATAAGTGGAAGCAAGGCATTTGAAATCAATATATTGCCTCTGGGTGCAACATAATACAGACAGAATTTACAGAAATATAGGCTGGGAAGTAGATATTGGAACAGAATATGTTTCAGTTTATAAGCTGACCTTGGCTCATGTGAAAACATATGTATGGAAATTGGTGAGAGAGTTTTTAAAAACTGCAAGTCAGCTTGTGTTGAAGCACAAAATAGCTACGCCGGGGAAAATCCTCCAAGTTTGAAAAGTAAGAGCTCTATTTTGTGATGCAGTATAAAATACTTTCTGTGTTAGTTATGCTGATGGAAGTGCTTAAAATCCTTTTTTTTAATGTTCAGATTATGCATTTGAGGATATGATTCTTACTAGATAATTTTCCTGCTGAAGTCTTTTTGACAGTAACTTTTCTACTTAAAGATTTTATATTATTAAGTTGTCACCACAAATGATATTTTGAGTTTGTGTCACCCTGTTACTGGTTTCTTTGGGAACAACAAGGAAGAAAGCCACCTAGTAAGGCCTCATTAGTGATGAAGGTGTATGTCTGTGAGAAACTTAAGGAGTTCATATACACTTAAGGATGGTCATGTAAGATATCTTTTGTCCTGAGTAATTCTAGGAACAGAAGCACGCACACAGGGGTAGCATGTCTCCTGCATAGCAATGAGAGCTTATACAAAGGGTAGTCTGTGTGGCCTTTTGAGAAAATAATAATTTTACCATCACCTGTAAGTTACCCATCCAGGGAAAAGGCTGCTGCTGCTGATGGGTGGCTCTTGTAAGCAAAGATATAGCAAGGTCAAATGATGCTCCTTGTCATACCAGATTGAGGAAGTAACATCTTATGAAGCCCTGAGAGTTATGGTGCTGCTCCCATTTTCTGGATGATATTATTTCTTTCATAGGTCTAGCTCTCATTATAAGCAACTGTAAGAAAAATACATCCGAAGTGCATATGTGCGGTGTCCGAGGGGGGTTACGCTGGTGTCCGTCATGCATGCGTCTGTCAGTGTATGGCAAGTTACACTGGCATAAGTGCACTTACACCGGTGAATCTACTGTACCGGTGCAAGATTTACACAGGATTGCGCTGTCAGACTGGTATCTAGCGTCTTAAAGGAGCAGTGATATAAACAGAAATGCTAGCTAGAAAACCAAAGTGTAAATATTTTGATCCTTTCTGTGGATATCTATATTGATGACTCAGAGTTTTCCCAAGTTTTTCTTTTTGTTTTTATTGCATAATTCTGTCAAGTAGAGCTTCCAGAACCGCCTGTTATGTTTAGATTGTTCAGAATTTTCCATGACCCTTTGAATTTTGGGGGGAGTTGGTGGTGTTTTACAAAAACCTGATAGACTTTGTGGTTTAAGTTCAGCATCTCGTTCTTGGAGATGACAGCCTTATACAAAAAGTCATGCTTTGAGTTGTCTTTCTAAGCTAAACAGTATTGATTTGGTATTATTATTGGTTTCCTTGCAACCGGTGTAACGTGCAGTACTGTATGTATCTGGGTTTTTTCTGTCACATATTAAAAAAGGCCCATAGATTGAAATACTGTTCTTTGTGGTTGCAAATGTGTTTGGGATTGGATAGTAAGGAGTCTAGTATTTTGAGTAACTCAATTTTCTCATCATAATCCTTAAGACAAAGGATAGTCAAGATATTTTCAGATATCAAGCCATATATTTTCAGATAAAACAAAGGATAGTCAAGATATTTTCAGTACAAGCCACTATTGGAAAGAATCATTAGGTATGAAAATGTTGTGTTTTTAGTTCTCCCACAACTGTTATGTATTCGATGTAGTATCACATGCAATACTATTAGCCTTATGTTGTGCAAATTTCTAACTGCTTGTGAATTCCAAAACTCAGTCTTACAGTGTGGAGTGAGTGGATGATTTATATGCACATTTAGGGGCAATTCACTGTTTGAATGCTTTCATTTGGATATGGCTAGTACTTTTAAATAACAAATCAAAAACACCCACAAGACCTGGTCCACTTGCTGGTGAACTGGAACATGTCCTTTTAATTTATGTTGTCATCCACGTAAAAATAATAGATATTCTCAGGAAATAGTCTGCAAAAGCTATTTGTGTCTTTTACTGGCTTCTTCAATTGATAAGAGCCAGAAGACTTTAACTTTTTTCTTTTTCCTTTTAGACATTTTGTTTTATTTTGCTCACGACAATAGTGTTTAATACAAGGCAAATCAACTATAGTTAGGGGAAGGACGCGTTCATAAAAAGCATTTACTATGAGTACCGGTAGTTAATGATATTTTATAAGAAAAAAAGCAGAATAGTGTAGACAAATGGTCTTTTTGGCTTCAAACTAACTTCTCTAATACTACTTTGATTGTATTCAGAATGAATGGATCAGTTTAACACTTGCTGCTGAGACCTTCTTGGAAAATGGCTAACACATGGCTAAGGTGTGACACTAGATGAGGTTGTGGCAAGGTGACTTTCCTGGCAGAGTTGCTCTGTGGCTCTGAGTCACAGGGTTTGTGCACGTGTTCACCAGGTTGTGTACTCTGAACATGTGGTGGAGCAATGAGATCACATCACCCCTGCTGTAACTTTACACATTTTTCTATACAACCTAAATAGCATATAAGTTTGTACATTTATGATATGCATCTGAGTCAATACTAGATAAAATTTACTGTTTGTGTGTGTGTGTGTGTGTGTGTGTGTGTGTGTGTGTGTGTGTGTGTGTAAGCAAATAAATAAATAAAGCAGAACAGGACTTATCACTGCCTGAATATAGATAACCCTGGTATTGAGAGGCAGGTGGGCATCTTTCCTGTTTGGGTATACATGAATTGCAGTGTATGGCAATATGTGCATCACAGCTAACGCATGGAGGGAAGGAGGCTCAGGAGGTGTAATCAAGTTGTTCCCTCATGCATTTTGTGTATGCAATTTGCCCAGTGTGTGCAGAGTCCCAGGGAAGTAAAAATGTGAAGGTGGTGAGCTATGATTTGATTGACTCTGACATGTAAAAGCATTCAAACACTCATCGCTCACCATGTCACCCCTGCTGTTACTCTGAATCTACCCTTGCTGTTAAACTATCACTTCTCATGTATTGAAAAAATAAGCTAGTGCTAAATTCTTTCATTTTGTTGGTGCTTTAAATAGGACTAGGTGACTGACTCCTTGATGTACACTGTAGTTCTTTAACTCATCGTAAAAAAAATCACACAGCAGAATAAGTGGAATCTGCATTTTTGACAGTAAATGCTAATTTCAGAATTATCGTCAACAGTTCTTATTGTGCCTCACTTTTTTAACACTTGCTGTTTTATATACTTTTTTTGCCTCCATTTGCTATAATAATATGATTGACCATTAACTGAAAGATGAGATATATCTGATTCAGAAAACAATTTTCAGAATAAGACTAATTTTCAGAATAAGAATAACAAATTGATATTCTTCTCGGGGATACTTGACAGGAGCTCTATTGGGGAGTGTGAACATTCCAGCCACATGAATGGTGTGTTAATCAGTTGCTTAGAAATATTTACCCACTCTCCTCATCAATGTGGCCAGCACACTATGAAAATGCAGTTCTTACACTGATTTGTGTGTGTATTTGAAAGTGCCTTAAGAAACACTGAAGGGTGAATTAGGAAAAAGGTCCCCCTGTTAAAATCAGAATCATTTTATGCACATCTTTCATTACAAGACTGATGGCCCAATCCTACGAGTTACAGACGTCATCAAGAAGGCCTGCACTGTCCTGCCAGCCCCACATCCAAGCCCCGCACATGCCGGAGCATGTAAGGCTGCTATGAGTGGTGCGGGTGCTGGGGGAGGGGTTGGGCGGATCAGGCCTAGGAGGGGGTGGGACCAGTGTCTGTAACATACGCCATATCCTCTCCCCTCTCCCAGGCCTCCAGCCCCGACATGGGGCTCCTCAGTCCTACGCCAGCTGAAGAGCTGGAGTAGAACTGAGTAGCCCCATTGCACAGGCTGGGGGTTTACCCGGGGTAAGTGGGCAAATGGCCGCTTGCCCCAAGTAGACCTCCACCCACGGCCTCCCCCAGATAGGATGCAACATGGGCTGCGTGGCCCATGCTGCACACCTTACGCTGGGGGAGAATAGCATTGGGCTGTAATAATGTGAAAAATAGCAGTGTTGTTTCTGGTATTCAGAAGTGAGTGAAGTTAAGAATTACTGTGAGGACACAGAAGGCTGTGTATGATTGAAGATAGTGAGCAAAGGTCTACAGCAAAGGAGCTGTAGTTGAAGTACAGTACAATATACACTGGTCAATGATAACATTTCTTGAGTCATGATTCTCAAATAGTTTACTTGAAAATTCTCCTTGTAATTAAATGTTGTTTTTCCTAATTTTAAACACATATGAACTTTCCATTAAACCTGTCTGCATGTTAGCATTTTTTGTTAAAAATGTTAAGTTCAGTTTCTCTGGTATGATGTAGACTTGGAGTCCTAAAATGAAATTTTGGTTTTTAATATATCTTTCTATGTTCCAGAGAATGCTGCAGAAGCAGACCTGTGGCTGCTGAACAGCTGTACTGTAAAAAGCCCTGCTGAAGACCACTTTAGAAATTCAATTAAGTAAGTTACTGTCCATTTTGTAAAGAGATCGATTGCGTTTCATAGCGATAATGTTAGTAATCCAACAGTGACTTTACTCTGTATAAAACATTGTACGTTTTAATGGAAAAAACAAAATACTTTTTAACAATATTAGTGTGAATAATAGAAAAGGACCCATGCAGCTGAAGTATAGAGGCAACATCTAATCTTTGTAGCCCTAATCTTGAAGAAAACTGGTTGTAGTCTTGCTTATTCATTTATTTCACTATAACCTGATCGTGTTCCAAAGAAGATCAGAGTGGTGTAAAGTTATGGTTCCCAGCTGATCTCCAGTTGAAGAAATTTACAGGGCCAGACTGCTTAGGTTCAAGCAATAGAATGGCATAGCGCTCTTTTCATTATGCGATTTTAAGCACGTGAGCAGTAGTATGTTGGTCTTTCTGTACCTTAGTGGTAATACCACTCCTATTTGAGTGTTCTGGATGTCCAAAAAGCTTTGTAGATAAATTATTCTTAATACTAATATGCATGTAGTGTGTGAAAGTTAGAAATTGGATGAATTTTGATAACACCCTTATAGCTATTACTAGTCAGTCATCCAGATTTCAGAGCATTGCAAATTAAACTCACCTGAGTTGAAAAGCTCTTGCATCTGAGTGAGTAAGTGAGTGGAGGGCAACGGTTGCAAGCCACAGGAATCAGGGACCAGAAATAGATTGCATGGCCAAATGAGTTGTAGCTTTAACTCAGAAGATTAATATGTGGAGGGGCATTAATATTAAAGACTCTTTTATTTCACCTTACTTTTAATGAGGATTGTTGCTGTTTTATTGGCTGCATTTTATTACGTTGGATGTTTTAATAGTTTTATTGTATTGTTTTTTTTCTATTATGTAAACTGTCTTGATAACCCATGGCTTAACCTAGTGATTTTCAATGTTTTTCTTCTCACAGCACACTGACCTCTATGATGATCTCTATGGTTTTCACCTCTTGTGATGTCGCTTCCGGGAGACTCTTCTGGGTTCTGCGGCTCTGTTTGTAGGGCAACTGTTAGTAGTAACGAATTGTCTCTGGCTCTGGAAATGGGGGACAGACAATTTGTTACTACAGACAGTTGCCCTACAAACAGAGCCGCAGAATCCGGAAGAGTTTTTCAGTGATTTTCAACCTGTGTTCCAAACTCCCATGGCACACTTGTGGACCTTTCGCGGCCACAGCACACTGGTTGAAAATCTCTGGTTTAACCTACAAGTTTTTGTACCCACATGAGCTGTGGATAGGATTATGGAGCTGTTTTGTAAGCAGGCAGACTTGGAACAGGTTTTATCTGCTTTTCAGGTGTGATATCGCATTTCAACCATATTAACAAAATCCACAATTTGTGACTTCAAGTGTATTCTGTATTATAAGGCAATATTTGTGACTTCAGTATTGTAAGAGCAATGGATCTACCAGTGATTATTCAAATGTGGCAATATTCAAATGTGGCAAAACTTTGTGCTACACTTCCCCATAATTGTTTCTAATTCTGATTTCTTTTTAAGGTGTAGGTTTTTTTTTCCTCCTTGTGAAACAGAATGGTGTGGTTCTAGTAGAGAATTATTTCTAGGTTTCTAGTAAACAGGAATGAGAATAGGTAGAGGCTGAATTTCAATCGTTTGTCTAGTGTAAACTAAAAATGTTCCCTGATAAGTAAAGAATCTTGTCTTTGCAGAACGTTCACGTGGACGTTTATGTGGTTGGTTGGTTGGTTGCTTAGTGCAGTGTGCATGTGGGCATCTGTGGAAAGTGAGCAGGGGCCATACTTATAGTCCTGGTTGAGCAGCTGGTATACTTGGAAAAATAAAACAAAGGGGGGGAGCTGGATTTAGCCGGTACTGTGCCTAGTAGATGAACAATTAGAGATTCCTCCTCTCCCTTACATTGCATGTCCATTGTAGACTGAAGCACCCGCAGCCTGGCAATGAGTTAGCTTGTCCCTTGCCAAGAAAAACCTAGTTTCCTAAACACCAGCCGTTAGTATGCTGTTAGGCAATAATAATGTGTTGGCTGGCCAATTATCCTGGTAACAGAATCCTTACTAGTTTGTTTGCAGCTGTTACAAGTGGTAGCTTTTCACAATGGGAGGTGTGCGTACTGAAGCAGAGGGGTGCTTGCTGAAAACAAATGTCCAGAATTGTTCCTCATCATCTCCGTTTCTTTTCATTACATTCACTATATTACTGAGCCTGATACAATTGAGACTGAAATGTCTCTGCTTCACAGAATTGCACAGTGATCAGTTTGTTGTTGTATCAGAGCACATCTTTTGTCTGTGTTGAAAGATCTGTATGGGTTTCCTGTTTGTTTTTGGGCACAATTCAAAGTGCTGGCTTAGACCTATAAAGCCATAAACTGTCCAAGGTATCTGAAGGGTGGTCCACGTGATAATTGGGCTCTTCCCGTGCCACTCTTTCAGCAGCGCCACTTCTGCAGTGGCGCTGGGAGGGAGAGATGGAAGGAGGCCTCAGAAGGCAAGGAATGGTATGGGGGAAGAGGCAGACCAAGAGGGATGGGAAAGGGAGAAGCTGCCGAACTGCTGGGAGAGCCCTATAATCATGCTTTGCGCCCACAAAAAATGGATTTTTTTAATTGATTGATTGAAAATTTGGGGGGGGGGGGTGTCCCGGTTTAGCGCCGGGAAAATGTGGCAAGCCTATTTATACCAATAAAGCTTTCTGTATCTGTAACCTAAGATGTAACCTGTAACCTAAGATGTAACCTGTAACCTAAGATGTTTAATCAGGAAATGCTGGTTTCAGCACCAACATCAGCAGTGCTTGCATTTTGTATTTTCAAGATTTCTTTATTGTCATTATTTTAAACCTTTTGAACCAGGTATCTAAGTCTCAGCTCAGCCATGAATTCAGTGGGGGGTCATTGTTGGGTTCATCTTCCAAGTCATATCAGTAGTGTGAGAACCTCATTTTTAAATTTGTGTGTACTGTGGTTTTTTTGATGGAAATCTTTATAATGTCAGTTCATTTTTTTTAAATCAGACACAAGATATAAACCAGAGATGGCATGAAGTCCATCATTGTGCAGTTAAGGGGGCTGTTTTCCTGAATTACAGGGGAGATGTAACCCGCTGCCTATTAACATGTAATTTCATAAAAGAAATCCACTTTACAAACTTCATATAGCACACGAGACTGTTCTGTATGTCATGATGTCACTGTAGCTCCCAGGCAGGACTCTGCTGATGGATATGGCTGTACAAAGCGAGACGGGTTAACTTTTTGATTGCTTCACATTCTATATCTATATGAGGGAGTCATGCTACGTTTTCCTATTAGAGATTGGTTATGCTTAAAACGGAGTTACTTGCTCAAATCCTTGGCATTTTTTCAAGTGGCAAGAGTTCTGCTCAAGGCCAGTTTAAGGAAGTGGGAGCCCTACATCAAGACAATGTTGTGTGTGTTGTGCCCAGTTCTTTCTTTCTCTCTCTCCTCTCCCCCCCCCCCCCCCCGTTGTGCTGAGCTGAGCCATTTCTGTTTCATTACAAGCCTCTTCAGGTCTGGAGGAGGGAATACCCTGTCATCAGGAAGACAGTGCCCCTGACTAGGAGATTTCTTTCTTAGGCAGGGTTGGGTTTGGGGAAGGATGGGGAATCTCTGCCTAGCAGGCTATGGCCATGGTTTCACTACCAATTTGGAACAGAATCTGACTTGCAAAACCAGGCCTGGCCCAGTCCTTGCCTCAACCTTTGCCTCATAGCTGGGATGGCTTAGACCTAATCTGTGGGTTTGTGGGGTGAGGGTGACAGCAGGTTAGAAGTCATATGATGGAGACATCATAGTTGCGTCCTCTTAAAATACGTAATTCTAACTGCCTGTTCAAGCCAGATCTGTCTTCTCTTGTCATTATTTTTTCTTCTCTATCTACCAGGTTAAAACATTTTGTAGTTTGGGGGAGGGATGCCTTATCTCCCCTGGCAACCTGGCATAATTTTGGGATGAGGGAAGGGGAGATACGTTAAGCTGGTTTGGGGAGGTGGAGGGAAGTGACCAGGAAGTGGCATGCTACGGACATTGTCACAGAGTCTGGGGCAGGGAGTGTTGGACTTCTAAAAGCAGTCTTTGTCCTGCTCTTGTTCCACCCATAGCAACCATCTCAGTAGAGTGTGGGGAAGCCCCAGGGTGGGACAAGCGTCCTTCCTCCTCACTCTCCCTTCTGTCATATAGACAACTGCCATGGGTATAGCAGAAAAAAGGGGCAGGATCTGCTTCTCCAGAATTTATTTATTTATATATTACAGTATTTATGTGTACTGCCTTTCTCATAGACTCAAAGCGGCTTACATTGGCAGGCCGACTATAAACCCCATTTTTCCAATTGGGTTTTTACAATGGCTTTTGTCCTATGCTTCCTGCCATGTGAGAGAAGCTGTGCTTGTGGGGGGGAGGAGGGGGGGAGAGAGAGAGAGACTGGGGAATGGGGCACAAAGCAGAGGAATTAACTCTGCTGAGTAGGATGAGCTAAAACAAAGATGTCATGACTTTGATTTAATAATGTGAAAATTGTCAAAAAAGAAGATTTTAATGGTCTTGTTAAACGTCAGTGGTGTTGTAAACGTCAATAAGACATTTTATGTTTAATAGCAGTACTTGGCATGTTTGTTTCTATTGACATTTAACTCAAATGCTTTGTCCTGACACATTTTATGGGAACTATAATTCATGAATATGCATAGGAGCATAGCTTTTTTGCTGTTTTATCACTCAAAGCATGGAGAAACTTGCAGGTTAAAAGCAGACGTGGAAATGATTGCTGGCAAGAGGATCCCACACAAGGCCCATGAGGTGTGTCGCCCCAGTCATTCACTAAAGACAGCTGCTGCTTTATAGAACATGATTTCTTCCTTTAACACTGAGATATCAGAATAAAATTTAGTATGTAAGTACAGGACACAATTTTACATTTCAACAGACTAACAGGTCTAGGAGCATTATTTTTGTTGGGTGCAGGAGGTCCTGGGTTCAGTTCACATCCCATCACAAACGTACGTAGAGGATGCTAAATATTATTATTTTTATTTTATTTTATACAGTATTTATATACTGTGTTTCTCACTGACTCTCACAATGAGTGAGAGTCTTACAGACTCAAGGTGGTTCACATACGCATGCTATCACTAAACCTCATTTTTTACAAATGGAGCTTTTACAATTATTGTTCTATGAAAAACTCATAGAACCCTTCATTTCCAGATGTTAGGCAAGTTAAACCAAAGGCTTCACAGTTCACTTAAACAACAAGAAAATTATTATTTGCTGGAGACAGGACTATGACAGAGCTATCAACTACATATGCATCAGAATTTCACTGAACTAAAATAAAGACATTTTGGTAACATAGCAGTTCTTAGACTGAGGATCCATGTCTAAGCTCACTATTTTTTCCCTTATTTTTGGAGCCTTCTAACCCCCTGCCCCCCCCCCCCCCCCGGCGAGGCATTTCATTAAAAAAAAGGCTGCTGAAACATTCTGAGTAGCTGCCGTTGTCCTGGGAGAGCTTTTGAATTTAGCACTGTTGCAGAATGATTGCATGGCAACACATACAGGTCCAGTTGTGGATTATTTGTTTTCACAGTCTGCGCCTTCTTCACCTGTTTCTCAGCACCATATGGAAAAGAGAAGTAAGATCTCCTACTCTAAGGGAAAGCAGAACCAGAAGTGTGCAGAGGTAAACAAGTGGAGCCTTTGACTTCACCTCTTTTCCACATAGTCCACGACATTGGGGCAGCATCCACTGATGTCTCAAATAATCGATACCTATAAAATTCCTGAGTGCCACCAATACTCAGAGGTGTCGCCTGATATGGTGCGGCGGGCCCCAGGGCGTAGGGGCGGAAAGGCTCCGGAGGGGCGCGAGCCTCCTTAAGTTTCGGGGTTTTTTCTTTTTTTCGCTTTTTTAAAAGGTTTTTAGGGGATTTTTAGCGCTAGCGGGGCTTCTAATAGTTTATGTATGCTTTGCGCAACTTATCTTGTGTATAGGACCCTCCCACGACGATCTCCAGGGGCGCAGACGATCTTCCGGGGCGCAGATCGTTCCTCTGCTCCCGGGCGCGAACTCTGTAAAGCGCCCAGGAGCGCTTTGCAGAGTTCACGCATGCGCAGAGCGACGATGTTTCCAATCGACGTTCTGTGCATGCGTGAACTCTGCAAAGCGCTCCCGGGCGCTTTACAGAGTTTGCACCAGGGGCAGCAGAGGAGCGATCTGCACCCCGGAAGATCGTCTGCGCCCCTGGAGATCGTCGCGGGAGGATCACAGTACACAAGATAAGTTGCGCAAAGCATACATAAACTATTAGAAGCCCCGCTAGCGCTAAAAATCCCCTTTAAAAACAGCGAAAAAAGAAAAAAACCCGAAACTCATTATGCAAATTAATTATGCAAATGAGTTTGGGGGTGTCGGGCTTTTCCGCACCAGTAGCCAATACTGACGCTGTCTCTCTTCAGTTTGGAGGGTATCTAAAGACCTTCATAGATTTCTGAATGTCATCACATTACATCAGCGGGTGTTTGCTATAATCAGAACGGGCTACATCATTGAGTTTTCACACCTTCCACCATCAGGTGTGCTTCGTATCACTCATTCAACCCAGCTTCTATTGGACAAAATAGATGCTCCTTTTGGCATGGTGCCATCGAGAGGATTCCCATTGTCCATCGTCATGAGGGGTTCTACTTGAGGTGCTTCATGGTACTGAAGAGAGATGGGGGCCTGCACTCCATAGATCTAAATGACATCATTTAAGTGATGTCAATGCCTTTATATTTATTTATTTATTTATTTATTTATTTATTTATTTATTTAAAAATTGTATCCCGCCTTTTCCTATGCCGAAAGGCAAATGCCCAAGGAGACTTACAACAAAGATTAAAATACGTAATTTAAAATAATAAAATAAATTTAAACAGTACATAACCATACATAAACAAATTTTAAAAGAATAAAATCTACTAGGGGGGGTGACAATATGGAGCAGAGAAACAGCTTGGCAGACCATCTTGAGACACAGGAGGCAGACCACGACCCATCACCCAAACGCTAGACAAAACAAAAATGTTTTGAGCCCTTGCCAAAAAGTCATGAGGGAGGGGGTGGTTCTCAGATCCCCTGGCAGGGAGTTCCTCAGTTGTGGCACCACAGCAGAGAAGGCTCGCCCACATGATGCCAGTCCCCTAACTTGTGATAGAAGTGGCACTCGCAGATGACCTAAGAGAACAGGCCGGAATGTATGGGAGAAGGCGGTCCCTCAGATATCCTGGACCTGAACCAGCACCTTGAATTGGGCTCGGAAACGAATGGGCAGCCAGTGCAGCCGCTGAAGCAGTGGTTCAACAGAGTCATACCGCCTGACTCCAGTGACCACCCGGGCCACCGCATTCTGCACTAATTGCAGCTTCCGAACCGTCTTCAAGGGCAGCCCCATGTAGAGCGTGTTACAGTAATCCAGTCTTGAAGTCACTAAGGCGTGGACCACCGTGGTCAGGTCCGATCAACTCAAGTACAGCCGCAGCTGGCGCACCAGCCGAAGCTGGGCAAACGCACCCCTGGTCACAGTCGCCACCAAGGAGAGCTTTCCAAGGAGAGCTGTGAATCCAGAAGTACTCCCAAGCTGCTCACCCGTTCCTGCAGGGGGAGTGCAACCCCATTCAGAACGGGCAGATGACTCAGTACTTGCATCCAAACTTTCCTGACCAGTAGGACCTCTGTCTTTTCTGGATTCAATCTCAATCTATTAGCCCTCATCCAGACCCCAACCGCCTTATACAAATGAGGAAATACCATATGCTCTCCATATTGAGCATTCTGATGTGACCTTTTGAAGGGGCCTGGTTCATAGAGATAGACCTGAAAGATGCCTACTTCCATAGTGCAATATGGCCACAACATCAGAAGTATCTGCAGTTTGCGGTTGGCACTAAACACTTTCAGTGTTGAGTGCTTTCCTTTTGGCATCTTCACAGCACCTACCACCTTTTTGAAGTGTGTGGCCATAGTCGCCATTTTCTGTCAATGTGGAGGGATACTGGTTTTTCCTTACCTAGATGATTGGCTTATAGAGGCAGAGCCTAAGCTGCAATTAATAAAACATTTGGATGTCACTATGGCCCTACTAACATCTCTCAAGTTTTATGTCAACCACAAGAAGTTTCAACTGGAACCTCAATGAATTCTCAATGAATTCTGAAGAACTCTTCAGCTTACAGTCTCATAGAAAGTAATTAATATAAGAAATGTACTTGAAAAGGAGTTTCCCAGCAGTGCCTCATCCCTTTCATGTTGTGACATTTCCCTAAATCAGTCTGATCATAGGCTGATTTTCTGATATTTTGAAGCAGTGACTATGTTGCATAATAGCACTCAGGTGGGTGACCTTCAGTTTTCATTTAAAAAAAAACATGAAGGGGGGGTGTTAAAAGAAACTTGTGGCGGTAGCAGATTCAGACACGGTATGGTGGAATATAATGATTTTATGGAGTGTTCTTAAACATAATAGGCTGTATCTAACTCTGCTTATTCAACAGGACTTTTCCACCTGATCCATTCCGCTGCTGCTCACTGTCCCGTCCCCTCAATCCACCCCTGAGAGTTAGGTGTCCAACCAGAACATTATAGGATGGGGTTTGGAAGGCTCTAGCTGGGAAAGAGAATATATGGAAGGGGCAGGGGTCTTTTGCAAGCTAGGAAGGGGCTGGGGGCTTTTGCAAGTGGAATTGTTTTTCCATTCATTCAAGGCATCATTGGATACAGTCCAATGCATTTTTCGGTGTAAAAACTATTTTTGAAAGTATTTTAAAGCTAACATTTAACAGATGGCTACTCTGTACTGGCACTATTCATGGAAATGTGGGTGCAGGTTCCAGGCTTCCCCTTGAAAACTTTAAGTACTTCCTCTTCTTCTATTCAGATGTGCCCAGGCTATATTTGTCAGCCTGTCTTAATGAATACAGTGGACAAGTCTATTATATACAGATGTGTGAACTTCCTCTGACAGTTGCTTTAAGGTCAGTTGTCATATACAGAGAGATGGCTGACTATGAACTGTGAACCCTTTCGTCCTCTGTTGCATTGATACCTGTGCTGAAATTGGTTTCAAAGATCAATGAAAAGAGTAAAAATAGTTATTAAAAGGGAGAGTTGAGTTAGTGTTATTCTGGTAAGAAGTAATCTGAGAAATGTCAAATTTACCTGGTTTAGTAGACTTCAAAATGCCTTGGTAGGTAAAACTATAGTAACTCACCTTTGTTATAACTGTTCCCTTTGTAATTATACATTCCTAAAACATTTTAAGATAAACAGTTTAAAGCCAGATGAGATTACATATGAATTTCTTGAGATTTCCCTACCATCAGTAGGGAATCTTAAATTATTAAGCTTTTAATGTGAGAATAGTTAGAACTGTTTGTCTTGTGATATGCCGTATTGTCCCGAGTATAAGACGCACCTGATTATAACACGCACCCTTAAAGTTTGGTGCTATTAAAAAAATTTAATTAAATCACTGGCATTAAATTTATGCCAGTGATTTAACGAACAGTGCACTCAGACGCATGTCCCACTGTTCTCAATGGAGCTTACTCTCAGGAAAGTGTGCACAGGATTGCAGCCTAAACCATTGATTGCCTGGGGAGGGGGGATGAAAGTGTATGTGATCTTGCTTTACAAAAGGATACAAAACCCAGCAGACCAGAGAACGAAAATTAACAACTGATTACAGCCTGGAAAGGGGAGAGGTATGTGTGCTCTTGTTTTAACAAAGAAAAAGGACATACCATAAGCCCTGCAGGGCAGAGAAGGAGCCCACTGTATCTCTGCCATTATCTCCTCTAAAAACAAACACGTGCTCCGAAATCTCCTCTTAGCCTTGCTGCTTCTTCCAGCAATGTCCCATGCCATTCAAAGGCCCTCACTGCACAGCTGAGCAGCAGCAGTGAGTATTTTGCTGCCCTTTCTCTGCTGAGCCTGAGGGAGGGGCGGCTGCAAACCCGAATTGCAACAGCCTGATTATAAGACGCACCCCTAGTTTAAAAACTTAAATTAGGAGAAAAAAGTGAGTCTTATACTCAGACCAATACGGTATTTCTGATGTTGTCAACAGCCCTGAACAAGATGCCCCTCCCTTTTCTTAAGTATCTTGCTATAGTTTTCGTGGTAAGGGAGCCTTGCAAAACTTCTATTTAGAAGAGCAGTATGTACGTGATGTGCCTCTGAGCGAGGTCTGACGTATTCAGTCCTAATGTGGCATGTTTCAGAGTAGATGTATTGCAGGCTGGTACATGGAATCCAATATTACCTTGAGGCTCCTTCTTTCAGTCATCCACCCCGACCTAATCTTTATGAATGAAACCTGAGCCATCTGCTTGACAGATGGTGTAGGCAGGTAGGTAACCAAAGGAATCATGTGTTTTTCTTGCAGATAAAGTTGTGCTTACCATATGCACTTTGTTTACCAAGTGTTAGTGGAATCTTAAAGAAAAGGCTTTATACCATCTGGAGTAGAGAGTCATAACTGGAAGCAAAGCAGTTCAGTCTATACAAAGTGCCTTTCCCCAAACTGCTGTTTACTGAATCATTTATGTCCAATTAATAGGCTGACTGATTCATGTTGCTCAATAGTGGGTGGACACTTGAGTGCACAAAAGCAGATGTGAATCACCTCCTCCTCCCTCCCCTGCCTTTTCACCTGCAAAACAGTTGGTTTTTAAAATTGAACTTGAATCTTTCCAAAATGCTGACTGAGCAGTTACCAAAATTAGAGAACGTGAATGTAATCTTGCACAACTTTTAAATTTGATTTGGTATTTCATGATACTGCTCAGGACAATGGGCCGTGTTTTCAGTATTCTTTCTGTTTTTATCTTTTCTATGGCCAATTATATACATGTAGAAATCTAGCAGGATTTAAGCTAATGAAAGCAAGGGCCCATTAACAGCTATTTAAACATAAATTAAACCTCGAGGACTAACTTTATTAAAACAAAAATCCAGGGAACAAAGGAGGTTTTGTTTGGCTTCAGACAGGTGCAAAGCTGTAAATAATTATAGTCCTGGCCAAAAAACAACACTTGTAGAGCAGCTGGCAGGCCTACCTGTGACGGGTTTCTCTCAGTATTGTAGGTAAGGTATGTTATGTGTATGTGGAATGTTTTCAGTGTAGATTTGTTCCGTGGATTAAACAGTTCATTTCAGAATAGGTCTGTAAATGATTTTAGAGGGAATGTGTTTGAGTATGTATGACACCTAATTGTCCCCAATGATGCGTCATCTCCATAATTACGGAGCTAGCTGGCTGTGGTGAAACACAGTGCTCTTTCTTTAAGGAAATACTGAGTTCTACTAGAGACTAGGAACCATTTCCACCACATAAAGCTATTAATGCATAAGTCTATACTGATGTCCTTATTCACACATATACCAAGGTCTGGATAGGGGCGAATGCCCCCTCCATGGTGCCCGCATGCCCCCCGGCCATTACCTTCATTAGCTGCTCTGTGTCTTCCTTGCAACAGACGCTAAAAGCAGCTTCCCGTTCTTCAGCTAAATCTCTCTAGCACTCAGCGTCTGTGCTATAAGCAACATGCTGCTGCTTTTAGCAGCTAATGAAGGTAAGAGAATGGGGGTGCGCGGGGCATTATTTTACCTTCATTAGCTGCTCTGTGTCTTCCTTTAAATCTCACACGGGCCAGTCAGGGACAGCCAAAGGGCCAGATGTGGCCCTGGGGCCGTACAGTGCCCAGGTCTGTGCTAGAGTATCATCTTGCCCTGAAGGGGGTTGCACTCCCTCTGAAGGAGCAGGTCCACAGCTTGGGGGTCTGCCTGGATTCGCAGCTGCTCCTGAATTCTCAGGTGGTGGCTGTGGCCAGGGGGTCTTTGCTCAGCTTCGGCTGGTGTGCTAGCTGCGACCGTACTTGGATCATGCAGATTATTGTAATGCTCTCTATGGAAACTGCAATTAGTGCAGAATGCGGTGGCCCGTGTAGTCACTGGAAGTAGGTGGTTTGACTTGGTCAGGCCGCTCCTCCAATGACTGCACTGGCTGCCAATTCATCATCATCATCATCATCATTTATTAATGCGGTCAAAGACCAACAAGAACAGAATACAACAAGATTAAAAACAGAAACTAACATTATCAGAGCTAAAATTTAACAAATGAGGACAAATAAAGCAAGAAATAGAGAAGCAGAGAATAATATTAATACTTGTCCTCAGTGTCAACAATACCTGTGCGAATTTTGCAAGCAGCTGCCAAGAAGCTTGCGCTCCAAATTGTGAACCGAGAATTAGTTCCCAAAAGAAGTTTATTAGTCATCATAACATCAGGCAAGTCCGGGAATTCCCTAGTCAGGGAAGAAATAAATTTGGAGCAGATACCCTGATAGAATGAACAGTGGAACAAGACATGTTCAGTTGTTTCTACATCTCCTGAGCCACAAGGGCATACCCTTTCAGAAATAGGGATCCTCCTATAGCGACCCTCGACAATTGCCGAAGGGAGCGCTCTCCACCTAGCTAGGAAAAAAGCCCTCCTATGCCTCGGGAACTCAAGTATTGTAAGATAGGTGGCTGGCGCAACTATATATCTAACATCCTCTGCAGCAAGAAAAGTTGGGGTTCTATCGATGTCCCCCTGCCGCTCATTATCTAATAGCCTCTGCCTTATAGTCGTTCTTGCATGGTCATGATCCATTGCCAAAATGGCTTCGGGAGAAAACCCCAAGTGCCTCAGCTTTGTATACACAGCTTTAAGCCAGGACGATTGAAAGTTGTCATGCAAAATCAGAGATGTAAAGCTCTGGACATTGGAGTTTAGATTAAGCCAGATGTTAATAGAGGCAAGGGAAACCCTAGCCTCAACTTTTATCAAACCAGTGTCCAGACGCAAGCTTGCATTCGAAACGTAGCTGGCCACTTGAAATATGGATCTAAGGAACTTGGATTGAACACGTTCCAGAGAGGCAAAACTGGAGGAAGGAGGTCCCAAAGTTGTTCCATATAACAGTTGGGACAAGATTTTGGCTTGATATAATTTAATAGCTGCTGGAATATAAAGGCCACCTTTGGTGTAGAAAAACTTGGTTACTGCTTGGGCAGATCTCTGCCCTGCCTCGGCCACAGATTCATGATGGGCAATTCTGGCTCCAGATGCTTGCAGCACTACCCCCAGATATTTGTATGTGGGCACCTGTTCTAGCCTATGGCTGTTAATACTCCAAGCCCTAATCTTGGGTCTCTTACCAAAGGATAGAACTTTAGTTTTCTGGTAGTTAATTACCAACTGGTTCTCTTAGCAGAAAAGACTGAATTTCTTTAAAGCCCTTCTCAATCCCACAGGGGTTCTCGATAGAATATCCTCGGCATATAATAGCACAGGTATCTTACGATTGGCTGATGTTGGAGGATGAAAATCAGAATTGTTCAGATACTCTGGTAGGCTATTTATGTAGATGTTAAATAAAAGGGGCGCCAAAACACAACCCTGTTTTACCCCCTTGCATGTTGGAATTAAATTTGAGAGGTGCCCATTTTTAGAGCATCTCACCTTAAGGGAAGTATTGGAATACAGAGTGCTTATCAAAAACAACAATCTGCGGTCTATAGAAGTGCCCTCTAGCTTCTCCCAGAGTTTAGTTCTGGAGATTGAGTCAAAGGCAGATTTTAGATCGATAAATGCCAGTTCGTTTCCGGGCCCAATTTAAAGTGCTGGTTTTGACCTTTAAAGCTTGGGGCCAGAGTATTTGAGAGACCGCCTGCTTCCATACAGTCCGGCTTGTCATCAGAGAAGGCCCTCCTGTGGGTGCCGTTACCTAGGGAGGTGCGAGTGGCGGCAGCTAGAAATAGGGCCTTCTCAGTAGTGGCACCAACCTTATGGAATTCCCTCCCTTTTGACTTACAAACTGCTCCCTCCTTGGAGATTTTCTGGCAAAGCCTGAAAACCTTTTTTTTAGAGAAGCCTTCTGAGTCTGGCCTTTTTTACCATCTAGCTGTTACAGATGTAGTGCTGCTGGTCTTGTGTTCTTGTTTTTTAATTGTAATAGTGGTCTCTTTTATCGTTTTTAGATTATTTATGAGTTTTATGGCACAATCCTATTCTAAAATCGGCCGGCGGATCAAGCATTCCGCCAGCCGAAGACACCGCGAAAGTGCCGTAAAGCACTTTCACAGAGACTCGCAAGCAGGGAAGGCCGGCGCAAGGCCTGTATGCCTTACACCGCCGCCAGACCCAGGTAAGGATCCAGCAGGGGGGGCAGTTTGGGAGCAAATGCGGGGGCCGATAGGCCCAGCCGATTGGGGAGGGGATCGGCCCCAGCCGAATCCTGACCCCTGCCAATCAGCTGAGCCGGTACATGGCCTCCTCCAACTTCCGCCAGCAAAATAGCTGGCGGAAATCCGAGGAGGCCTATTGGCCCCAGCCGCAGTTACACTCGGGGAAGGGGACGATCCCCGAGTAGACTTTCCGCCGTGGGGAGCCTGCTGCAGGCTGCCCACGGCAGAGCTCAGGATCTGACGGGCAGCCTCGGCCGCCCAGCAGATCTTTATGTTAGGATTGGGCTGCCCGTTAACTGTTTTTATTACTTTTAAATGTGATTGTGTTTTTTGTGTTTTTTGTTCTTGTAAGCTGCCTTGGGTCCCTTCGGGGAGAAAGGCGGGGTAAAAATATTGTAAATAAAATAAATAAAGAAATAACCCCTGGGTATAAAGACTGCCTCTCAATTTTATTTTTAGTAACTTCTAGGGGAAATTTCAAATATTTGCCATGTTTAATACTAAAACATTACTTTATCTACATGTGAAAACAGAATTTTAACTGTAGCACAGCGTGACGTATGCTATTTCATATAACCACTGCTTATTTAACTCCTCTCCCTTCCCCTCATGCACATTCCATGTCACTAACCATTTGTTTGGCAGGTGAATATGCAGTGATCCTCACATTTAGCTGAGTATATGCATTACACAGCTGCGTGTGAAAATTTGTGAATAGGGAAGGTCTATTAAAGGTTTTTAAAAATGAGTGTCTCCTTCTATTTAACCAGGCCCAACTTCACTTGTTCACCCACAATGACCTCTGGAGAATGTCATAAGAATGCTCCCCTTCACGCCCGAGTTTGTCATTGACTGAACTTTAAGACATGTCTACATCTTAGTCAAAGGGGAGAACATCTCCCCTTAGTGTATAAGCTTTAATGAGGAAAAGAAGGATTTGGGTATTCCTGTGGGGTCTGTAGGTGAATTGATGTTTAGCTGCATGTGACACAGGGAAAGAAAATACCAACGAATTGCATGAGCGTCTTAGTGAGGGGGTGAATGAATGAATGGAGACCCACTTCAGAGCCATCTTGCATGGATGCCTGCAGAGGAAAGGAAGACATTAGGCTCTCCATGATTGGCACTGAAACCAGTTTAGCGTAGCCCTCTCACCTAGAAGGGTCTACTGTGGGAAGGTGAAGAAGCCTATCAAACTAGGCAGGTGAGAGGATGAAGAGGTGGCAAGACTGCTTAGCTGCTTTAGGCATAGTAACAGAGGTTCAAACTAAATGTGACATTTAACACATCTTTGAATCCTGTGCTTGGGAATTTTCATGTATTTTTTTCAGCCAAATACAGCTGCTGCAGGTGGGGGACAGATTCAGATTGCGAACATGCAAGGAGTGAGGTTTAACCTTTTTCCCCTATGCCATTTTCCTAATGAAAATTAGCTACCTTTCACCTGCTATTTTATGCAAACTGCAACTTTGGGAATTTTTTGTCAGGAAAACAGCATGGTGGGGGGGGGGAGAGGCTAAACCTTTCTTCTCTCTATGCTATGGGCCTGATGCACATTAGGGCCGTCCATGGCTACATTTGGTTGAGAAGAGGATGTGGAAAATCCCAGGCATTGGATTCAGTGAAATACAGTGCATCTAGTTTGACTCCAAGCCTCTGCTTGCAGAGTTATTGAAGAGTTTGATATTGAACAAGTGAGAGTACAGTTGGTCCTCGCTATCCGTGGGAGATCTGTTCAAAACCCCTGCGGATAGCGAGGATCCGTGGATACCGGGGTCTGCGCTAAAATCGTATAAAAAGAAAAAAGGTAAAACCCAGATTTTTAAAAACCTTTAGGAGCAAACCGCGCCGTTTCCAAACCTCTGGAGGGCTTAGAGAATTCTGCATTCTGGGACAAGGCTGGAAGGAGGGAAGAACCTTTGCGCGACCCAGAAGTAGGTTGATAAGCTTAGAGAAGTCCTCCAGAGGTTTGGAAATGGTGCAGTTTGCTGCTAAAGGTTAAAAAACCCATGGTTTTTTGCCTTTCCCCCCCTTTTTTACTGATTTTAATTTGGACCCCGTGGATCCGGGACCGCGGTGTGACAAATCCACGGATGGAAAGGGTTCACTGTATGTTTTTCAGGAACTGATCAATATGGTGTTTGTCATCCAGCAGCAGTCAGATTTCCCCCTTCTCTTTCCTCCTGCAGCTGCAGCACTCCACTTTGAGGTTCTATAGGTTGAGATATGTAATGCTAAGAAGCAGTCTTTCTTTTTTTTTAAAGACTGACTATGAGTAGCTCCTAGAGACCAAACTATGTTTTAAGTATAGAAGGCACCATTATTCTTTGCAAAGAATTCAAGTATTCATCTTGCTCATGTAATTTAACACTAACATGGCCCTGTGTCTTGATAATAGGTAACGTCATTTATTTATACATTAATATCTTGCCTTCCCTCCCATAAAATGGGACGTTCTCCCCTTGTCCTCATTATGTGAGAACTTAAAAAATGAAATGGTTTTGCACCCATCTTACCGTTGCTGCCGTCTAAGGTTAAGTTCTACCTCAGATGGTTGGCTGTGGTCATGACTTTCTTTTTAAGCACTGTTTTTAACATAGATTTGTACGTTGAAGGTGTGTGCCATAAAGATGTTCTAGGCCATCTGTTGCTACAAGTATGTTCCCAATGAGCCACCTGCTGTCTCAGCAAGGATTTGTTCCAGATAAGCTCTGGTTTACTTAATAAACAATAATATTGAAGGAGTAAAGGGGAGAAGGGAAGGCCAAAGCTTTCCCTCTTGTTACACAATTTTGAATAATACCGTTCACATCGTCATTGCTTTCCTTTTGTTGCTCATCCATCATTAAAGCAATTTTCTTTTCACTTTGAGAATGGAAGATGATGAGTAATGTTAAACAAAAGGAATCACACAATGATTAATATAATGTTCTGTGCAGTATATGATTTAATTTGGAGCAATAGATAGCCACCTGCTGTACTTTTGTCTGAGCAGCAATCTGGCAAGAGAGGCTGCACTGTTTTGGATCTCTCTTTATTTGTCATGTCTTTGGAACCATCTGACTCAGCTGTGAACTCCATTGATGGAGATGCGTAGCTACTGGGTGTTTATACAAATAAGGCAACTTCTTTTTTGCACAATCCTTTTAACATGTTGATACAACATTTTAACTTTATCAAAAGCTATCTTGTATGGTTATCTAAATCACTGAAATAAAAAGAAAAGGATCTTGTTACCGTTCGACATTGTGATTACCAGTAAGGTTTAGGTTCTGCTTGTTCTGTGTGTCAAATGGGTGATTGGACAGTTTCTACCATTCACTGTATTCAGTCGTATTGTGGCCTTCATAAAATGCCAAGGACAAGAGTGCAGTTCTCGGTGAGTCAGATAGATCACAATCCAAGCCTTCAGACTGGGAGTGATGGTTCTCCAGCAACATGTCACCAAATTAAATTTAAAAATGAATGCAGATATTAAGTGAGAGGGAAGCAAAGGTGCAAATATTGAAGAAGCCTTCTCATGAAAATTACAACACTTTCAAAAGATGACTAAATCCAGAAATAGACAGGATAATGTTTGGGGCGTAGTAAGCATGCTTTAAATGTTACAATCATTCAGAGATACTGGTATGTGTTGGGTAAAAAGGTAAAGGTGACCCCTGACAATTAAGTCCAGTCGTGTCCGACTCTAGGGTGTGGTGCTCATCCCCATTTCAAAGCCGAAGAGCCAGCGTTGTCCAAAGACGCCTCCGTGCTCATATGGCCGGCATGACTCTCCTTGCCGCAGCGCGTAGCATGCAGCTGGAACACGGAGCACTGTTTACCTTCCCGCAAGCGGTACCTATTTATCTACTCGCATTGACATGCTTTGGAACCGCTAGGTTGGCAGGAGCTGGCCAAGCAACAAGAGCTCATCCCTTCGCGGATTTGAACTGCCGACCTTTCGATCGACAGCTCATGGTTCAGCGGTTTAACCCACTGTGCCACCCGCTGGCCTTATGTGTTGGGTAGGGAGGGGGTGTAAAAAATTTCCTTTTGTATACTGCTTATCCATCTACCAAACTTAATAGTTTCTAAAAATATTTGGCAGAGATTCTAAAAAGTCAGCAATTGGAGAACTTTTGGGGGGAGGAAACAAATTTCTCATTCAGGACTACTTAACTTTGCCTAATCTTGTATTATTTCTACTGCTAGAATATCACTTTATCTACCAACACTTGCTTAATACTAGAAGAGTCAGCCCTCCTCTTCATCATCTTCTATGATTAACGAGAAGGTGGGGGTGGAGGGAATAAAACATGGATGCGTTTTCTTTGCTCTTCTGGGAGTTAGAATAAAAATCAAATGGTAGTGACAGCATTGACTGCAGGAATCAAGGACAGCTAAAATATGAGAAGTAAAGAACTGGCTTAGCTTGTTGTTGGGCACTGCAGTCCTGGAAGTCTTGCAGATGCAACCACAGAAGCAGCAATAACTGGCAAAAGACATGGACATTATCCACTGGACATTCAAGTACTCCCTGGAGACAGTCTTGTAGATATACGATGAGGCTTTCAGAACATGAACTGCATTCATTTGCACTCTCCCTTGGGATAGGAAGCATCCTGAGCTATTGCTTAAAAATATGTCTTGAAGCCAGACAGGGTAACTTTTAATGCCAATTCAGGACTCTGCTTCTTCTTCTCACTTAACAGAGCAAAGAGACATTTGAATGAAATGGATGGTTCTTTAAAACCTAGGTGGAATAACAACCTCAGAATTCTTTTGTTTTTTCTCTCTGGTTTTGACTTGGACAACATCTTATACTGCAGTTTATTGAAATGCAAAGTGTCTCAAATATCTCATAATTACACTTTTTACTGCTATAATTACTGCTATTTGTGTGTTATAAAGATTCAAGCATCATTATTTTGAAATGGATTTGTACCTGCTAAGGGATTTGAGGACTAAAGTGATTAATTTATGAATATTGAATCAGTTTTTAAACAACTGATTGTCTCAACATAATTTTATTTTCTGTACCAGACACTTTACTTAGCTGGACTTGTTTTGCCCCCAAGTTGAGACTACTGTTAGTGTTAGTTTCTTCCAAAAATCTTGGAAGAGGAATTAGAAGAACCATAGACTACATAGATATCAGTGATTACTACAAGGACAGTTCAATGTCTCTTTTAAATTATGCTAGGAAACATTCACAAGATAACTAATATATCAGGTCAGAGTGCAGAATGAAAGAGGTTTATCTTCCCGAATATACTGTTACACACTTTAACTAACTTTTTTGTTTTACTTTTCTAACCAGTAGAGGTTGACCTTAGATATTTTCCATAGAGTTGCCTACATGCATAGGCACAGAAGCAGGTCACCTAAAAGGTACTTTGACATTCTGTTTTTATATACCATTAGACAAATATTCTTTCATAGTCATAGGTCAGAAGTTTTCTCCTTGTGTCCAAGTGGGTTTAGATCAGGATAGATAAAAACTGTCATTCATACTTTTTAAAATATAACAATAATTGAAATATTTGAAACTCATTAAAATTAATATTTAATATTATTGTTTAAATCAAATGTCTTAATTTCAGTTCTAGTTGTCTTAAAAAATTATCTGTTTTAACATGAGATCTGAATTTAATAGAAACATATTGAAACCTTTACTTAAAATCTCCTGAAACTGAGGGTGCAATCCTGTGCAAGTATCGAACGGATACCGAGTGAACAGCTCTGCTGTTTCGAAAGGCGGAGCGAGCGCTCTGCTGTTTGAAGCTGTCGCAAATGTACTGTAAAGCACGTTCGCAACGACTTGCAAGTAAGGGTGGCCGGCGCAGAGGCTTGCTGCCCTCACTCCACCGCCAAATCGTCTCTGCAGCCGCCAGAAAAGGTAAGTGCAGCTCCAGTGGGGGTGGTCCAGGCTGCGAGGGAGGCCGGCTGTTGGCCGAGCTGACCCCGGGGGGGGGGGCGGGGATTGTTGTTGTTGTTCAGTCGTTAAGTCGTGTCCAACCCTTCGTGATCCCATGAACCATATCCCGCCAGGCCTTCCTATCCTCCACTATCTTCCTGAGTTCGCTCATTTTCATGTTCGTTGCATCGGTGATGCTGTCTAACCATCTCATCCTTGGCCTTCCCCTTCTCCTTTTGCCTTCAGTCTTTCCCAGCATCAGAGTCTTCTCCAGAGAGTCCTCTCTTCGCATTAGGTGGCCAAAATATTTGAGTTTCAGCCTTAGTACCTGTCCTTCCAGGGAACAGTCAGGGTTGATTTCATTTAGGATTGACTGATTTGATCTCCTAGCAGTCCAAGGGACTTTCAGGAGTCTTCTCCAGCACCACAGTTCAAAAGCATCTATTCTTCGGCGCTCAGCCTTCCTTATGGTCCAACTCTCGCAACCATACATTGCTACTGGGAACACCATCGCCCTGACTATACGAACTTTTGTTGGTATGGTGATATCTCTGCTTTTTATTATGCTATCTAAATTTGCCATAGCTTTCCTTCCAAGGAGTAAGCGTCTTTTAATTTCATGGCTGCTGTCTCCGTCTGCAGTGATCTTGGAACCCAAAAAAGTAAAATCTGTTACTGCTTCCATTTCTGCCCCTTCTATTTGCCAGGAATTGATGGGACCAGATGCCATGATCTTAGTTTTATTAATGTTGAGTTTCAAGCCAACTTTTGCACTCTCCTCTTTCACTCTCATCAAGAGGCTCTTTAGTTCTTCTTCACTTTCTGCCATTAGGGTGGTATCGTCTGCATATCTGAGGTTGTTGATGTTTCTCCCGGCAATCTTGATTCCGGCTTGCGATTCATTCAGCCCTGCATTTCTCATAATGTACTCTGCATATAAGTTAAATAGGCAGGGTGACAATATACAGCCTTGCCGTACTCCCTTCCCAATTTTGAACCAATCAGTTGTTCCATGGCCGGTTCGAACTGTTACTTCTTGACCCGCATACAGGTTTCTCAGGAGACAGGTAAGGTGGTCTGGTATCCCCATCTCTTTAAGAATTTGCCACAGCTTGTTGTGATCCACACAATCAAAGGCTTTTGCGTAGTCAATGAAGCAGAAGTAGGTGTTTTTTTGGAACTCTCGTGCTTTCTCCATGATCCAGCGCATGTTGGCAATTTGATCTCTAGTTCCTCTGCCTCTTCAAAACCCAGCTTGTACATCCGGTAGTTCTCGGTCCACGTACTGCTGAAGCCTAGCTTGTAGAATTTTGAGCATAACCTTGCTAGCATGTGAAATGAGTGCAATTGTGCGATAGTTTGAACACTCTTTGGCACTGCCCTTCTTTGGAATTGGAACGTAAACTGACCTTTTCCAATCCTTTGGCCACTGCTGAGTTTTCCAAATTTGTTGGCATATTGAGTGCAGCACCTTCACAGCATCATCATTTAGGATTTTAAGTAGCTCAGCTGGGATATTATCATCTCCGCTAGCTTTGTTGTTAGTAATGCTATCTAAGGCCCACTTGACTTCGCTCTCTAGGATGTCTGGCTCTGGGTCAGTGACCACACCAGCGTGGTCATCAGGAACATTAAGCTCTTTCTTGTATAGTTCTTCTGTGTATTCTTGCCATCTCTTCTTAATCTCTTCTGCTTCTGTTAGGTCTCTGCCTTTTTTGTCCTTTATCATGCCCATCTTTGCACAAAATGTTCCCTTGATATCTCCAATTTTCTTGAAGAGATCTCTAGTCCTCCCCATTCTGTTGTTTTCCTCGATTTCCTTGCATTGTTCATTTAAGAAGGCCTTCTTATCTCTCCTGGCTATTCTCTGGAAATCTGCATTCAGTTGTTTATATCTTTCCCTTTCACCCTTGCTTTTCGCATTCCTTCTTTCCACAGCTATTTGTAAAGCCTCATCTGACAGCCACTTTGCTTTCTTGCATTTCTTTTTCTTTGGGATGGTTTTAGTTGCTGCCTCCTGTACAATGTTACGAACTTCCGTCCATAGTTCTTCAGGCACTCTGTCTACCAGGTCTAGTGCCCTAAACCTATTCTTCACCTCCACTGTATACTCATAAGGGATATGATTTAGGTCATATCTGACTGGTCTAGTGGTGTTCCCTACATTCTTCAATTTAAGCCTGAATTTTGCAATAAGAAGCTCATGATCTGAGCCACAGTCAGCTCCAGGTCTTGTTTTTACTGATTGTATAGAGCTTCTCCATCTTTGGCTGCAAAGCACATAATCTATCTGGTTTCGGTATTGACCATCTGGTGATGTCCATGTGTAGAGTCGCCTCTTGTGTTGTTGGAAAAGAGTGTTTGCTATGACCAGCGTGTTCTCTTGACAGAACTCCGTTAGCCTTTGCCCTGCTTCATTTTGCGCTCCAAGGCCAAACTTGCCTGTTGTTCCGTTTATTTCTTGATTTCCTACTTTAGCATTCCAGTCTCCTATGATGTAAAGGACATCTTTTTTGGGTGCTAGTTCTAGAAGGTGTTGTAGGTCTTCATAGAACCGGTCAACTTCATCTTCTTCGGCATCAGTGGTTGGGGCATACACTTGGATTACTGTAATGTTGAATGGTTTGCCTTGGATTCGAACTGAAATCATTCTGTCATTTTTGAGGTTGCACCCCAGTACTGCCATATCCCTGTCCCCTTCCTGGGCCAGATCTGTCATTACACAGCCTCTAACTTCTGCCAGCAAAATAGCTGGAGGAATCCAAGGAGGACCATTGGGGCCTCGCCACGCTACACCTGGGGGAAGGGGATGAACGTCCTCTTCCCCCGAGGAGACCTCGGGAAATGGGGATAGGATCCGGTGGGTGGCCTGGACCGCCCGCCGGATACTTACCGTATTTTTTGCTCCATAAGACGCAGCGGACCATAGGACACATTTGTTTTATGGAGCTAAAAATAGGGGGAAAAATATTTGACTTTTTTTTCAGTGTTTAGAACAAATGTTCACATACATCTTTGACAAATAACACAGACTCCATCCATTATCCTGACAAGATGTTTCTGTCTTTCTATATTTAAGGTCCTGATCCTATGTTTCTCTTAGTTTGCCAATCTAACCATGATGAGTAATATGTACTGTTGTGCAGATTAGCTAAAGTGCCACTGTAGCTTTGACAAAGTCCTTGTTTTAAGCTACTGTGAAATACTGTACTGTACAGACCCACCCCTCTTTTTCTGCATGCATACCACAAACTGCTTTGTAAACTCTTCTGTATCACCAGTGATCTGCCAGTGGAGCTGCTGTTCACAAAACACACATCCAAAGTCTTGTTAGGCATTCACAATGAGCTGTATAGTTCTTTGGATCTCAGCTCATATATGTTTTGGCTCTTAAGTCCATTCTGAATAATAAAGTACAATATCCTATTTTCTGCACTTAAGTTTAATTTTCTATTTGTGGCACATGTAAGACAGTCTTGTTGATCTCACTTTTTAAAAACAATTATTTATCTACTTAAAAACATTTGAGCCCCACTTTTTCACCTAATACAGAGTTACTCAGGGTGGCTTAAAACAGCAATGAAAACAACTTTTTCTTCAACAACTTCAACAATGAAAAAAGCAATAAAACAACTTTTTGCTTAACCTGTTGTAAAATTCATTTGAGCCATTGCCACAATCCATGACCACAATTGCATTTAAAACTTTTTTTAAAACATACCTGGGCTTGCGGGGGATTCCGGGAGGCCTGCGCGACCCTCTGCAGGCCTCCCCCATCTTCAGATGGGAGATAAAGGCTATTTTTGGCCATTTCCGGTTTTTGGAAAAAATGGCCGAAAATAGCCTTTATCTCCGATTTTCAGATTGGAGAGGCCTGCAGAGGGTCGCGCGACCCTCTGCAGGCCTCTCCAATCTTCAGATCGGAGATAAAGGCTATTTTCGGCCATTTTTCCGAAAACCGGAAATGGCCAAAAATAGCCTTTATCTCCGATCTGGAGGCCTGCAGAGGGTCGCGCGACCTTCTGCAGGCCTCTCTGATCTTCAGATTGGAGATAAAGGCTATTTTCGGCCATTTTTCCGAAATGGCTGAAAATAGCCTTTATCTCCGATCTGAAGATCGGAGAGGCCTGCAGAGGGTCGCGCCGGTCTCCCCAAGACCGCGCAAGCCCAGGTAAGTAAACCCCCCCTTAAACATTTGCTCCATAAGAGGCACACTTATTTCCCCCCTATTTGGGGGGGGGGGAAGTGCGTCTTATGGAGCGAAAAATACGGTAGTCGGATTGGGCTGCCCATCTGTTTGGTAGATCATCTTGATTAAAGAGTATGTTTAAGTGTTTTTAAAAAGGGGGGAAATATTTGACTTCTTTAATTTTTACTTAAAGTTATATTCCGCCTTTCCCCCACTTAGGAGGGTGCTCACGTAAATTCTGAAATTAAGCATTATAAACAACACAATAAGTCATGTATTATATTTATTGTGAACTTCCTACTTGACCTAGAGCTAGCAAGTAATCACTGGCACTAAGATCGAAGAGATGCCTTCCTGTGTCTCATTAAGAGTATCCATGGAATCCATATGAATCATCTTGTATTCCAGTTGTTTGTCTTTCAACCACCAGTGTTCTATAATTTCTTCTGTTTTCAAATTATGTATATTGATGATTCTTCTAATCAAAGTGTGTATATTTATGTTCTATCTTAATTACAGTACTTTACTCAGGAATGTTTCTTTCTGCTTAAACGATTTCTAAACTTTTCTGATGCTCAAAGTGGTGTACAACAATAAAAAAACAAGATAAAATACAATTAAAAAACCTTAATTAAAATGATTAAAAACAATGAAAGCAATACAGGAACAGTTAAAAGATGTAAAAACAGTAATAACATAAAAGCAGCAACAGAAGGCATATAGTACTGGTTAAAAAGGGTTTCCTAGGAGGTTCCACCTTCCTCAAATGCCAGGCAGAATAAATGTTTTTAAACCCCACTGGAAACCATATAAAGATGGGACTGTCCTCAGATTTTCTGGTTACTGGTTCCAGAGACATGGTGCTACAACAAAAAAGGCTCTGCATCTTGCCTCCATCCCTTTGGTTTCAAATGGCTGTGGTATCCTAAGCAGGGCCCTATCTGATGATCGTAGGGGATGTGTAGGATTATATGAAGGAAGGCAGTACTTGAGGTATCCCAGTCCTATGCCGTATAGGGCTTTAAAGGTAACCACCAACACCTTGAATTGGGTTTGGAATGGTGTGGGCAGCCAGTGTAGCCACTGGAGCAATGGTATGACAGGATCCAGGCTGCACTAGCTGCAACTTCTAAACCTTCTTCAAGGGTAACCCCACATAGAGTGCATTACAGTAGTCTAGGTGAGATGTCACTAGGGCATGGACCACCATAGCCAGATCAAACGTACCCCCTCCAAGATACAATCTGAGCTGACACATCAGCCAAAGCTGGGAGAATGCCCCCTGGCCACAGATGCCCCCTGGCCATCCAGGGAAAACCTGTGGGTCCAGGAGGATCCAGGCTTAGACCTTGCACTGGACCCTGGCCAACCCGTCAACTCTCAGTTCCTGTGATAGTGATAGCACCTAGTGTGCCATCAAGAAGCAGGTGGGGGTTCCATGGGGGGGCAGTGCAGGATTTTGCTCCAGAGTCCCTGGCAACCTAGTGCTAGCACAACTACCAAGTTCTGAATATTTTTACAACCCATCCTGTGCATGTTTCTTGAAAGTATCTAATCAGCCTTATGTCGAAATACCGTATTTCTTCGAGTCTAAGGCGCCATCGATTCTAAGGCGCATCTTAATTTCAGGAACACCAGCAGAAAAAAAACAAAAACCATCGATTCCAAGACGCACCTCCTTCCTGCTCAGCACCAACTCTCCCCAGCTTGCCTGCCACGGCAATCAGATCTTTACCGTGCCATTTTGCCCCCTCTGCTCAGCGGCGAGCTCTCTCTTCCTGAACCTGAGAGCTCGCCCCAGCATGCCCCGCGCTGCAGCTGACGATCTCCTCACTGCCTTTGAGCAGTGCCTTTGCGGTCCGCCAGAAAATGCAATTTCCTTATTTACTGGGGCTTGGGGGAGCTTCAGGGAGGCCTGCGCGACCCTCTGCAGGCCTCCCCAATCTTTAGTTCAGCGAAAAACGGGAATGGCCGAAAATCGCTGTTTTTCACCAAAACTGAAGATCGGGGAGGCCTGCAGAGGGTCGCGCAGGCCTCCCTGAAGCTCCCCTAAGCCCCAGTAAGTAAGGAAATTGCATTTTGGGGGGCTTTTTGGAGACCTTCGATTCTAAGACGCACTCCATTTTTTGAAATGCTTAATTGGGAAAAAACATGCGTCTTAGAATAGAAGAAATACAGTAAGTGATCAAATAAATAAGTAGATGACCTTGCATAGTATCTTTCTGTTTGTCTCTTGTCTCTTAGCAGATATAAAGGCTGGCACATCATCAAGTAAGGAGGAGCAGCGTCTGGCATGCCTCCTCAGGCATCAGGAGGTCTGGGGCCAGCCCTGGTTGTGGGAAACTCTTAGTTTATAGCAGTTGTTCTAGTAAGTCTGATTGTTCTTTCACTGGATAATGTGAAACAACTCTGTCTAATTGTAAGATTACAGGGGTTTTGACACCTGGCTAGTTAAGTAAACAGATCCCATGACCTTTTCCTCCAGAAATTGATTTTGCTTTTCTGACAGTGAAAATACATGGAGCTAGACTATTTTCATTTGAAACAGATGGCCAGTTTCTGTTGTTAAGAATTCTGTTTGAAAGTCTGAAGTACAGTATAGTGTAATAGGTAGGTACCTCTCACATGCTTCTATATGAGTTGAGTTCATTAATTTTTCTGATGGATTCTTTTAGAAGATTAGGGAAGATAAATCAGAGTTTGTCCCAAGAATATTTTAGCAAGGAAAGAATTGAAAACTGGAAGTACATTCTTATGAAGCAGTTGTTTGGTATTTGTTATTAGTAAGCTTTTGATGATGATTATACCAGTCAAAGTGATGACTGCTTATTGTCTCTTTGGAGAAAATAAGTGCATTTTCATAATAGGTGCATATAACACAAAATAACAAGACAGAACACTTTATTTTTAGAAGAGTTATACTCACTTTCCCTTCCCTAAAAGGTGGCGTAAGAATTGATGTATTTCCTTTTTTTTCCAGCTCATGGGTCAGCTGTAGGCCATTACTGCTCTGGTGATTTTTTGAGAATACACAAGAGTGTTTAGCCCTGATGCAGTCTCCTTATTTTACTAAAAATTACTGAATGCTGCTTGTTCCACATGTCTCAGTGACTTCCTTAATTGCACTGAAATTATACTTGAGCTTCCAGTTTTGCTAGCAAAAGAGTTCATACAAGGGAACCCCCTATCTTTGCCAATAGAGAATGTACAAATGTTGTTATTAGGATTGTATGGAACAGAGTACATCTTTTTGACTTGCGTAGCTACAATGGGGCAAGAGAGGAGCAAATGCCCCAGGTGACAGCCGCTGAGTGAACTGAGCATGCTTACTGCCCTGCACAAAACATTAAATACTGAGGAGCATCAGCTATGAATAAAAACAAAAAGGGAGTGAGGGTGCCTTGTTTGAGTCTCTTAACAGATTATCATAACCTGGAGAGGGAATTTTGTGTTGGAGGAGGTAAGCCATGAAGTGCACATTCCCAGGGTACCATAAGCTTTTAAGGGCTCTGACATTTTGAAGCTAAATGTCATACATGAAGGATTTTTCACATGGGAGGGGGAATGCTTCCTCCAGTCCAAATGATCCATCTGCCCCCCCCCCTCCAAGAGGGGATGAGAACAACTTGGTGGCTCACTGTGACCAATTTGCTAGGCACTTTGTGGATAAAGTCATTTGCTTCTGTCACAATTTCGATACCTCAGTGGTTCTCAAACTGGTGGGTCACGACCCACCAGGAAAACCGGAAGACGTCGCTATCTCCTTATGGGGGGTGGCTATGTGCAGTGATGTCGGCAACATCCTGCTGCCGCTGCTGCCAGGGGAAAATGTTATTTTAACTTACTGAGGGTCGTGCCGGTCCTTTGAAGGGTCCACGACTGTGCCGGCCCATGACACCCTCTGCAGGCCTCCCTGCGCTTCAGATCGGCTCCGCAAGGTGATTGTGACCCACTTCCGGTTTTCGTCCGAAACTGGAAGTGGGTCGCAATCGCCTTGCGGAGCCACCTTCTCCAACACTTTCAACTCCCCCTACTCAGGGGGAGAACTTTGAGAAACACTGCGATACCTCATTAACAGTTCCAGTTGATGTTCCCATTGCATCTGTTGTTCAAGTGTTATAGAATCTCTTCATCTTGTACAACCTGTAGGTGGAATCCTGTGGAGTGTGAGATCATCCATTTGTCTGCTCAACCTTTGTCCTGGCTGTGCAAAATGATGTGTCGCCTTTTGCGACATCCGTAAAGGACCTTACGCTGCTGGAACAGTAGTTTCAGCAGTGCAAGGCCCCCATAGGATTGGGCGATTAGGCGCCTTAAATCTAAGGGGGAAAGTAGAAATTATTTTAAAATATATAATGAATGTCAGAGTCCCTAACAGCTTAAAGGATCCCGGTTTGTGTGGTGAAAATATAGTTGAGAAATGTGTATCATGGGAGATGTGATCATAATTCCCCTCTCCCCCAAGTCTCCTATACAGCATATAGAGCAGTGGTTCATGGATTCTTTTGAGAATCTGATGAAAGCAATGCACCCCAGAAAAAATTGCCCAAACATATAGACAGAAAATATATATTTGCACCTGCTTCATGGACCCTCTGAAGCTCATTAGGTTAAGAACTCCTCATAGAGAGGGAGAGATAAAATATCTCTTCCTGCCCTGCACAGCTGAATTTTCAGGCCTAGTTGACGTGAAGAAGTGAAGACTTGGCCTTCATCAGTCTAGGCCAGGGGTTCCTAACCCCTTTCTGGCCGAGTACCACCAGACGTGACTGGCGATGACATCAACGCCAGTTACTTCTGGGTTTTCAGAGGCCAGAAAACGCAGGGAGGAGGCTCTGGGCAGGTGGGAAGACCCTTCTCAGCATTCCCAAGGGGCTCGCCAAAGGCAGGAGCCTCTTGCAAGCAAAAACTCACCAACAAAACGCCGTGTCGGAGCGGGGTCCAGCGGTACCACCAGCAGTCGGCCAAGGTACCATTGGTGGTACTAGTACCACAGGTTGGGAACCCCTGGTCTAGGCTTTTATGCTATGAAGGTTTTCCAATGGCTTATCCTCCCCCATGACTCCTCATGGGCTACAGTAAATTACTACTACTATAGTTACAGATGACTAATAGTGCAATGCAATTGTTTTTGTTTTCAAAAGTAGCAAAAATTTGTTTCCAAGCCATTGGTGTGTGTTGTAACAAGGATACATGTTAACCTCCTGGGACATTATTATCCGTTTTATCCATTTGAGTAATTAACATCTCCAGTGAAAGTCTGGCCACTTTCCCAGCTGTTAACCCACTTCCTGATTCAGTTTTTCCACCTGCTTTCCAGGTCTCCAATAACGACTGCATCACCTTGACAACTTTTGTTATCCTTGACTTGGAGCTGACTTGTAAAGACATATTATAGGATAGTTATACTACGGAAGATCTCTTTCTCTCTAGGAACTTGTGTTTCTGGTTCATTCAATTCTGCATTTGGAATTACTTTTTTAACCTCTGTTCCCTTGCCTATTTACCGTATATCTTCGATTCTAAGGCGCCATCGATTCTAAGGCGCACCTTTAATTTCACTACCACCAGCAGGGAAAAAAATCCTGGCGTGTAAGATGCACCTTGAATTTCCCCACTCAGCACCAACTCTCCCCAGCTTGCCTCATAGCTAGCCTGACCTGCTCTCTTCCTGAGAGCTCGCCCCACTTGCTGCTCCACTGCCCCACTCTTATGCTGACGATAGCTTCTGATGATTTCTTACCAGGGCTTAGGGGGGCTTCAGGGAGGCCTGCACGATTTTTGGGCATTTTTGGTTTTCGCGAAAACCAGAACTGCCCAAAAATAGTTGTTTTTCGCTGAACTGAAGATCAGGGAGGCCTGCAGAGGGTTGCGCAGGTCTCCCCGAAGCCTCCACAAGCTCCAATAAGTAAGAAGATGGCGTTTGGGGGGTGCATTTTGCATGCCCTCGATTCTAAGACTCACCCCCTTTTTTGAGTTGCTAAACTTGGAAAAAAGTGTGCGTCTTAGAATCGAGGAAATATGGTAGTAAGAACACTCTGCTGTATTGTAGTCCAATGAAATAATGTTGGACTATAGTTAAGGATGAACTTGAACTTTTGGTCAATGCCTGAAAACACTACAATATTTACTATTCTAAAAATTGGTTTCAGAGCGCCATAGATTTTTTTGTGACAAGTTTGTGTGTCTTGTGATAGGGCCTTCACATTTCACTCCTCTCCGTTCAGTTTGGGGCGATGATGATAATTTGCTGTTTACGGAGTTTCAAGTAGAAGTTCTCCACAGCATACATTTGAAGCTTCACACAGTTTTGCATGGCCTACCCTACGACAATAGCTCTTACTCTTTTAATGCTGCAATTTAAACTTGAGGTTTCTGAGGTTGCATATGCATTGCCCCTTGGCAAGCAGCCCTATAATTTTGTGTCACAAATATTTTCAGTTTCACAGCACTCCCTTACACATGTTTGGAGCCATGTTTGGACGGTTTTAGATAAGTTAGGTAAGGTAAAGGCAGTGGCGTCCCTAGCCCTAAACCTATAGGGGCCCCCTCGTCGAATTGGCACCCCCTCCCCACCCCTTGGCGCCGCCAAAGACGGCACCATGATTTGGGGGGGGGGTGCCAAATTCGACATTTATTTAATTATTCCCCCCGGGCGCCGCTTCTCCCCCCCGGGCGCCGCTTATCTCCCCCTGGGCTTTTCCCGTTCCCGCACTTACCTTTCAGCTTCCGGGAATCCTGCTGGCGGCGGCGGCCTCGCGCGACCGCGTTTCACCGTACCCGGACGGCAGCTGTTTTTGCCCATGTGCAGAAACAGCCAGGTTGAAAAGGAGCCTCGGCGCGACTCCTTTTCAACCCAGCTGTTTCTGCACATGCGCCGAAACAGTCACCGGCCGGGTAAGGTGAAATGCGGTCGCGCGAGGCCGGTGGGGTGAGAGCGGGGCCGCCGGTCGATTCGGACTCGGGCCCCGAGCCTGACTCGGACTCCGAGTCCGAGTCGCCCAACTCGGACTCGTCGGCGCCTCCCGAAGCTGGCGCCGGGGGCCCTGAGCCACATGGCACCCCACCTAACGACGCTAACGGGTAAAGGTGACCCCTGAAAATTAAGTCCAGTCGTGTCCGACTCTCGGGTGTGGTGCTCATTCCCATTTCAAAGCCGAAGAGCCAGCGTTGTCTGAAGACACCTCCGTGGTCATGTGGCCGGCATGACTCTCCTTGCCGCAGCGCGTAGCATGCAGCTGGAACACGGAGCACTGTTTACCTTCCCGCAAGCGGTACCTATTTATCTACTCGCATTAACATGCTTTGGAACTGCTAGGTTGGCAGGAGTTGGCCAAGCAACGAGAGCTCACCCCGTCGCGGATTCGAGCTGCCGACCTTTCGATCGACAGCTCATGGTTCAGCGGTTTAACCCACTGATAAAGTTACCTTTGTTTTAAAAGATGGAAAGAACTGTAGATGTTAAATTGTATCAAAACATGCAGAATGACAATACCACACATAAAATTATGCTTGGGCTTTACAATGATGTATGCCTTGCATAAACCAGAGTGATTCCTATAATGTCTAGTGCTCATTACCCATTCAGATTAACTAGTTACTTTTTTGCTGCAACAGTTACTAATATTTACTCTAAAACCATGGGATAAGGTGGGCTACAATATAAAAATATTTTAAAAATTAACATTAGCAACTTAGTGCTTTGCAGAAGTGGCAGGAGACTTGACCTCAGAGCATTGACATACCCAGTAAGGTGATTGGGGAGAGTGGATGTTACATGAAGTACTGTAAATTCGTTATGGCAGACAGACCTGACAGTGGAACTCCTAAGCTCTAAGAAGCTTCAGGAAAGGTGTTGGGAAGTATTGAGGAAGAACTTGCAACAGGATGTGAAAATCACTTGATGACAAAATTGCCATGTACTCTGGATAAAGAAACATTCCTGGTAAAAGATATGCACACACTTAAACAGATGTGATACTATTCTGCCATCTGATATACTGCCTCTGAATTAGGGTGTGTGTTTGTGTGCATCACACAGGTAAACCTTGGAAGCTAGAGGCCTTTACTTCTTTGGATGCAATTTTAACATCAGGAGCAATTCAGAAAAGCAATACGAAAACCCTTCTGAATTCTGAGGTAGCGCATCAATTTGAGAAGGCTGTACCACATCAGAAACCATACATTTGGATTGGTGCTTTAGAGGAACTTTATTTCTATTTTTTTACCTTGTTTTGATCTTTCATTTCCACCCCTTTATAATTTAGGAATCTAATTGCAATGGTAGACACTAACCTTGTCTTGTACAGCGGCTACCAAAATCTCCTTAGTTGTGTTGCTTATAAAAATATTTCTGTCCTCTTCCAAGACAAACTGAACAATTATATTTCACAATTATTTGGCTAAGAATACATCACATAAAGTTTTATATACCGTATTTTTCACTCCATAAGACGCACTTTCCCCCCCCCCCAAAGATAGGGGGGAAATAAGTGTGCATCTTATGGAGCGAATGTTTAAGGGAATTTTTTTAAAAAAATTACCTGGGCTTGCGGGGTCTTCGGGGAGGCCTGCGCGACCCTCTGCAGGCCTCCCCGATCTTCAGATCGGACATAAAGGCTATTTTCAGCCATTTCCGGTTTTCAGAAAAAATGGCCGAAAATAGCCTTTATCTCCGATCTGAAGATCGGGGAGGCCTGCAGAGGGTCGCGCAGGCCTCCCCGAAGACCCAGCAAGCCCAGGTAAGTTAAAAAAAAAAGACATTTTGAACACTTATATGATAAACTACGCTACTTTAGCCACTTGTGATTTCTTCCTGTGGACAAGGCCAAGTTTGCAAAGGAATGGCATATTGGCAAGCAACTCGGTGAATCTTGCACAATAAGCAAATAATATACAATTACTGCATTTATCTGAATGGCCTGGGATCTCCAGGTCTTTGGGTACTCAGACTTGTGAATGAAAGAGAGTACTATTCACATAGGTTTTCTTTAAGATAGGCCTGCTTGGGAAGCACACTTGAGAGTGGGTTCTGAATATAATGGTGTTGGTTGGCACTATCACATCATTTGATGATTTTGTGCTGGTTCTTCAAAAATAACCACTGTGTGAGACCATAAGTTACTCTCTTTGGGATACAGATTCCACTGCAATAGCTAAATCTACACCTTATTAGTGCATAGGCTTTGAGGATTGTGCATCATTTGTGATCTGTGAATGACTCCGTCAGGCCTCCCCGAAGCCCCCACAAGCCCCAGTAAGTTAAAAATATTTTTCCCCTATTTTTAGCTCCATAAAACACATGCGTCCTATGGTCCGCTGCGTCTTATGGAGCGAAAAATACGGTAATTCTAAAATTCAGCTCAGGAAGAAATAGTAAATTGATTAAATGCAATTGAACCTGAATGAGAAGTAGGCAATCTGTGTTTCATTAAACTGCTTTCTTTGGTGTTTCACTAATTGTCAGCAGATGGCAATATTACTCTGTTGAATTCTTGTTTAAGAAACATTGGGTTTGCCAGAAAGAGAGCCTCAATTCTGTGTTCTGAGAGTGGCATTCCCTTATCCTGAGTATGATTGCAGTATAAAATGTGTTTAGCCTTCTCAGCAGTTTCTCTCAGTATATTCTAGGTCTTACTTTTTATGTAATGATTGATGGCACCTGAAATTAATTTTAGCCCTCAGACTATTCATACTGGATTACCATTCATGCAGGGATGAATTCATGAAACAAAATACAGTAGATGGGGAAAATCCATAAGTTGCATGGTGTTTTTTTTCTGCTAAATTGATAAGACAGTGGAAAAAGGTTAAAATTAAGGTTGTCCTCTGATTAAAGGAATCTTATAGCACAATCTTATGCATGCCTACTCAGAAATAAGTCCCGTTGATTTCAGTGGGACTAACATCTAGGTTAGTGCGTATAGGATTGCAGCCCAAGTTGATTACTCAATTGCAGCTCATAGAATCTATCAATTGGTTAATCCTGCATGACTTTGTGTATGGAAAAACAATCGTTCTGAGGAAAAAATACCTTTTTTTCCTTAAGTGATGCATGCATGTGTCATGGCAGGCTTCATTTTAGAGGCATCCTGTGTGAAAAGGAAGAGTACTGCCTCTTAAGATGGCATCGTCTTTTTGGTAAGCCCTAGTCTGAAAAATAAAACACATTCTAAAAACAGTCTTCTGCCTCATGAATGTGTTGCATCAGCAGGTTTTCAGTTGATTAATCCAGTTGGTAAGTACATATGTGCTTATTTGCTCTGACATTTCTGGATTGTGCTTAAGTTTGTTTGTTTGTTTTGCTCTTCTCTGTTGTGGTGCTTTTATTATGTTTTTAGTTTGTTTTAATGCTTTATTGCATTTTAAAATATGTTAGCTGCCTGAAGTCTCTTTGACAATGAGGTATCATAGAAACCTTGTAAAATAAATAAAATCAACAGGGCATGCCCTGATAAAATCAGACTCGAATTTGTGTAAAATGACAGCACAGTGTGTGAGAATTAACAGACATAAGTAGAAGTAATTGCCTTCCATACCCACTTTATAATGTACCCTTCTTAGCCGAGTAGCATACAAAACAAATAGGGTGATTACAAAGAAAATAAATGTCTTTATCCCCATCCACTGCAGTCATAGCCTCCACCCACACATGCTTACTTTGTCACAGGCTCTTCTCTGCTAAGAGGTAAGTGACCTCTTGAGTTAAACACTCCTCTGACCAGAACCTCTTGCCAGTATTCAGTTGTAGGGAGCAAAATCACAACCATATCCATGAATAGCAGTGGGTTTTTTTTAATGCATATGGCAGCGGTGACCAAACTTGCTTAATGTAAGAGCCACCTACAATAAACTTCAGATGTTTGAGAGCCGCAACATTTAAGACGCATTTAAATTCTTAAATATATTCACTCACCATGAACATTAAACTTGTGTTTTAATCCAGTGGGCTCTCAGTTTATACCTGGTAAATAATTATAAAGCTTGAAAAAATTCTTATTTACCTTTTTATATTAAATTGTGATGCAAAAAGGAGCTCAGCCAACGTATTTCCAAGAGCCGCACACATTATACGTCAAAGAGCCACATGTGGCTCAGGAGTCATAGTTTGGCCACCACTGGCATATGGATTTTCATTTTTAGTGAACAGTCTCATGTGAAGTTGGCTCCTGAACTAATTCCCATGTCTGTTTTCACAATAGACTTGCATATAAAACCTTAGATCTGGCTTTTTTAGCTTCCTTTTCTTCCCTCGCCATACAACTGAGGTGACAATCTTGGTTTCAGGGTTTTTGCTTTGTTTTTTTATTAAAGCTGAGACAGCTGCCAGAATGGCAACATGTTACTGTTTCAGGGTGGGGAAATAAAATGCCATAGTAGCTATGTGGCCCTCTCTCTTCTTTCCTAGCTTTTAAAGAATGAGTGGGAGTGGGAGAGCACAGGGAAGAAAGAGAATACATGGGCAGCTGCCATAGCTCTGCAGTATGTGTCTCTGGTTAGAAACAGAAAAGTGGACTACTACAGCTCCAGTTTCAGTTTTAAAGGACGACTTTGTAGAAGCAGTAGGAAAAGAGTTGGGGTAGCAATGAATAATAGATGGTGATGCGCTTCAATGTAAGTAAGTGCAAAGTGATGCACATTGGGGCAAGAAACCAAAATTTCACATATACGCTAATGGGTTCTGAGTTCTCTGTGACGGATCAAGAGAGAGATCTTGGGGTGCTGGTGGACAGGTCAATGAAAGTGTCGACCCAGTGTGCGGCGGCTGTGAAGAAGGCCAATTCCATGCTCGGGATCATTAAAAAAGGGATTGAGAATAAAACGGCCAATATCATTCTGCCTTTGTACAAATCGATGGTAAGGCCACATCTGGAGTATTGTGTCCAGTTCTGGTCACCACACCTCAAAAAGGATATAGTTGAATTGGAAAAGGTGCAGAAAAGAGCGACCAGAATGATTTGTGGGCTGGAGCACCTCCCTTATGAGGAAAGGCTACAGCGTCTGGGGCTTTTCAGCCTAGAAAAAAGGCGCCTGAGGGGGGACATGATTGAGACTTATAAAATTATGCATGGGATGGAGAGAGTGGATAGAGGGAAATTCTTCTCCCTCTCTCACAACACCAGAACCAGGGGACATGCACTAAAATTGAATGGAGGGAGAGTTAGAACAGACAAAAGAAAATATTTCTTTACCCAGCGTGTAATTCATCTGTGGAACTCCTTGCCACAGGATGTGGTGATGGCACCTGGCCTAGATGCCTTTAAAAGGGGTTTGGACAGATTCATGGAGGAAAAGACCATCACAGGTTACAAGCCATAACCAACCTCCTGGTTTTAGAAGTGGGTTTTCTCTGTGCCAGGTGCAAGGGAGTGGCGACTGGACACAGGTATCTTGTTGTCTTGTGTGCTCCCTGAGGCATCTGGTGGGGCCACTGTGTGACACAGGAAGCTGGACTAGATGGGCTTTTGGCCTGATCCAGCAGGGCTCTTCTTATGTTCTTATGTGATGGGAGAGGAGAGAGGACAGATGAGCGTGACTGAATGAGATAGGAAGTAGGCAAAACTCCACGAACTTGTGGAAAATATTTGCCCATCAATAAAGAGAGGAAAAAATAAATCAAAAGAGTAAGAAGACAACCAAGTATCAGTACAGATTGGCTGAACTGAGTTTCTTCCAAACGAAAATTGACTTGAAGTGTTGACAATGGGGGGGAGGGGCCCTAGGGAGCAACATAATCTCATTTCCCTTCCCATCTACATGCTTACAGGCAGTGAGTTGAAATGTTAGGGCTATGGGAAGTCTTCATAACCCCCCATTGACTCCTTCCTCTTTGTGCCTTGCATCAGATAGAGAAGTAGGTGCTGGATGGATAAATGAATGCCACGCACAGACTTTATTTCTCTGTAATGTCTCTTCTACAGCCTACACATGCAGGTGGAGGGAGGTGGGAAAAGAGGAATCATTTTGCATAGCTGCTGAGCCCATATTGCAAGTGGATTTTATACCCATTGAATTTAGCGTTTATTTCTTTAAGATTTCCATTGTTTTTGGATACGCATTCTGAGGCCCGCGAAAGCCTACGGAGGCAGTTGTGGGCCTGACACAGTGCAGAAGAGGCCTCTGAAGGGTCCCTTCACAGGACTGGGTACGTTATTGTGGTCTTGGGTGCTGGGTTTCAGCACCTGCAGATTCACGGTAACTGCAGGGGGGCAGAACCGAACCCCTGAGGACACCGGGGGCCACTGGAGTCAGCAGCAGGCACTTTGTTCAGAAAGCAGCTTCTGAGAAGGCTTCCTTAAGATCTCTCCCACAGCTTCATCAGTGATTATCAGCCACAAGATTCTGGCCTGGTCTTCTTCCTGGTAACACTGCCTCTCGAATCCCAGCAACCACAACTTTTTCAAAAGCTACTGACGGTTGGCCCATATTTTAAAGCTGATGAAAACTCGGGGGGGGGGGGGAATTTTGAATAATCATTTGGAAGTGGTCGCTAGAACTGCAAGTTAATGTTGTCTTCTGGCTCACTTGAATAGTGCTAGAACACTCAAACCTTCATAGTTATGTCATCTTGTTACTGTGATTAACAAAACTCTGCCGCCTCTCTTTCTCAGCACAGCCTGGTAAGGTCCATACAATATTCAGTTCAGCTGTGTAACCTTTAACCTGAGGTTTTGTTTACAAATACAATTTTATTTAAATCCTGTTTCTTCACAATTTTGAAAATAACTTTGCAAGTAGAATGGAAAAAGAGCAGAAAGAGTAAGTGGCAGTCCATCATGGGTTGTGTAATGTTTTGCTGGTAATGGAAGGATCAGTAAACTCTAAGATGGGTTCATTCTAAAAAAAAAAGATGAGATTTAAGAAACACTTAAAAATTGGGGATTTAAGTATGAAAAACAAACACAGAGTTCATGGGTTTTGTTTGTGGGGATGGCTGAGTTTTTCTGAGCTTTGTGGGGGAGGTTGATAGGATTTTCCCCACAAATGATATACTGTAAATTGGAAGGAAAGTCAACCGAAGTATGTATGCTCCTCTGAATTCAATAGCATCATAATCTTTCAGCACCGCTCATGGGTGTCTGATATTTTGACTATTTAATGTCCTGCTTCTTTGTTCTTTAAAGATTTGCAGTGGGAGACGAATGAACAGAAAGACTGTGTTTGCTACTGAAATCCAGCTGCCTTTCACTATGGGACATAAAAAATGCTTAAAAGGGCATGGCAAACAGTATCATGTTCCAATGAAATAACAGTGGATGTTACAGTAGGTAGCAGTATCTGAATCAAGATCCATGCGATTAACCTTCAAAGCAGTAGGTTGAGATATGTAGTAAAAGCACTTTTAAAAGATCTGATTTCACATTAAAAGTGAGATGTGTTCTGGTGATATACCATTTGTTTTTCCCAAAGAAGACATGCATGGAATCTGCAGTTTTTGCTGGGCAATAGATATTCAGATGGAGCAGTGCATTATGTAAAAGATTGGAACTGTAGACTGAGATGCTCAGGCAGTTTTCAAAGTTCTTATGATGAGGGTTATAGTTCAGGAAAAAAACACTTGTTAAGGTCCTTGGGTTGAAACAAAAACGCACAGGACTTATTAATTTAGAGGCAACAGGAAATAATGAAATGTTCAAAACTGTCCACTAAGTGCTATTAAGGTGACCCCTGTTTTGGTCACAGTTGATCTTAACTTTCCAAATAATATTTCCTTGATCAGACCACGGCTTGTATTGTTGCAACCAAGAAGATTTTGTGAGAGACGTTTTCTTCCTTCTTCTGCCAGTCTGTTGTGAATCACAGGGTGCCTCCTGCTATATCTAGCTTCATATTCTTCAAGCAAACACTCGCTTGTTTTCTTGAAGGATATTCATAATCTCTTGAAAATATGTAGATGCAGTTTGACAACTGAACTTTGTCCACAACGTGCTCATTACAAGGACAGAATTATTGGAGGTGGGTGGTGTGTTGGAATAAGTAGATCGCAGATCTCTCTCTCTCCCTCCCTCTCTCTCTCTCGTGTGTGTGTGTGTGTGTGTAGAACCTTGTATCACATCAAATCAAGGTTTGTCTTTAAATATTTGAATTATTGCACTACAGTGGAATAAAGTGGTGCAATGTTTGTATGTATTATTGGGGTAAGGAGTATTATAGTTTATGTGACACTCTGGTGGAATACTTGTCCTGTATTCTTCTGTCTCATAGTAAATGAGTGAGTATGTATGTATGTATGTATGTATGTATGTATGTATGTATGTATGTATGTATGTATGTATGTATGTATGTATGTATGTATGTTCAAGACTCAGTATGTTTACTGTCACTTCATCATTTGATTTTGTCTGTAAACCACTTTGTGAACTTTTTGTTGAAAAGCAGTATATAAATAGCCAGGATGGTGTAGTGGTTTGGGAGTCAGACTTAGACCTGGAAGATCCAGGTTCAAATCCCCGCTCAGCCACGAAGCTTCCTGGGTGACCTTGGGCCACTCACTATCTCTCAGCCCCACCTACCTCACAGGGTTGTTGTGAGGACAAAAGGAGGGGAGGAAATATTTACACCACTCTGAGCTCCTTGGAGGAAGGGCGGTATAAAAAAAATGTGAAAAAATACTGTTAATAATATTAACAACAACAATAAAAAGTGTTTCAAAAATATCTTTTTAGGAAAGCACAAGAAGAAAAAAAGAAAGTTGTTCTAGCTGGATGTGTTCCGCAAGCCCAGCCTCGTCAAGACTACCTAAATGGCCTGAGCATTATTGGGGTAAGAGTATTATAGTTTATGTGTCACTCTGGTGGCTTGATCCTAAAATGTTTGAGCAGAAGTTGTAGTAATGCAAAAATATGGAGGTTGACATAAACCTGCAAATCAGCTCTTAGATCTCTTTTTAAACCAGACTTCTCAAGTTGTGTTCTGTCCTGCTTAGCTATGGTGCCATAAAACAGGTAACAATAGTATGAATTAGTGTTATTTTATTGAATGTTATGTACTCCTTGCAGCAAAGAATTTGTATGCTCACTTCAGTATAATTTTCTGTTGGTATGTTTTGATAGAACTCCAAAATATTTTTATATCCTTTGTCCATTAATTTAACCACTGAATGAACTCATGAACCTTGGTTGTGATGTCAGTGTGATTCTGTGGGCGACAGTTACATCGACTCTTAGCAGCATTTGGTAACCTTTGAACTTGAAAGAATCCTTGAACACATTGCCACAGTGGAGGAGGAAGAGAGACTGCCAACACAATCCTGCACAAAAAAAAGGCACCGGAGCGAGTGCTCCGTCGCAGGAAGCCATCGCAAACATGACATAAAGCATGTTCACGACAACTCGGGAGTAAGGACGACCGGCGCAAGGCTGGCCGCCCTCACTCCCCCGCCGGGACATCCCCACACCCACCGGAGGCAGGTAAGAGGTCCCCCAATGGGTGCATGGGCGGTCCGGGCAGCAAGGGAGGAGGGCCATTGGCTGAGCCGGCCTGCCATATCCCCATCTCCCACCGGGCCAACTCGGCCATTACATGGCCTCCTCTTACTTCCACCAGCTATTTAGCTGGGGAAAATCCGAGGAGGCCCATTGGGCCTTTCCCGTTTTACACCAGGGGAAGGGGACAAACATCCCCTTTCCCCGAGTAGGCCTCCGGGCTGCTCCAGAGCGGCCCGGAATGGGGATAGGATTTGGCAGGCAGCCTGGGCCGCCCGCCAGATAGTTGCACAGGATTTCGCTGTCAATACTGCTCCTGATCTCAGTAATGCACCTACAAAACATACCGGTAACTTTGCAAGGATTGCATGCCCATGTGTGCTTGCAAGTCAGACAAAAGTTAGCAAATGTTTACAGGATTCTTCACATACCTATGTGTATTTGTGAGTTAAGCATTCCAGCAGTACATTTTTTTGCCATGACAGACAGTGATCAGGCTAGGTTTCTGGGAGTCCTGGGGCAATGCCCTGCATGGGGCCCACCATGATACCCCTATTGGGATTGGTCCTTTGGCCAGTGCCTGATGTCTGACTCCACCCCAACTATAAGTTCTTACTAGTACCCTCTATGCAGAAATTAAATTAATGGAAGTAAATTAATTAAATTCTCTTTCTCATGTTAAACTAGCTGGATCTCTCAGTCTCTGACCAGAACACTGATTCACGTATCTTGCTTTCTCAAACTCTAAATTGGCATTTATGCTCCTGCAGTTGTTCGGTCTTTTTCCCCATGACACAGGTTGAGGCGAGTGGGTGGTGGAATACTCAGACAGATCACTAAATCCTTGAAAACTATGAAGTAGTAATGCAGAGTAACTACCAATTCTAGCTTCATTTTACAAAAAGCAGCATGCTCCCATAAAACTAAATGGGATGTATTACCAGAAAAACACACAGGGTGAAGGCAGATTTTGGAAGCTGCAGTGTGAGCAGGCCTGAAGGTTTGGAACTATAGACTGAGAGTTACTTTTGGAGAAGGAGACCACCCACTCCAAATTAATGGGGGTATGTGTATACACGCTATTCCCTTCTAGGCGTTATAGATTCTTCACACTACTGGGACTCCATGGCTAGAACAGGAAATATAATATCGGTCATCTTGTTGAATAAGTCTTGATCCTTGTATAATTTTTCTGTGCATCTGTGAACGTTCACACTCAAGAATCATGATCAGTGCTAGTAAATGTTTTACTATCTCCTCCACAGGGGCGTGTAGATCATTCATCATTCCAGTTTCTTGTACACCCCTTTTCTTGTGGCATGGTGTGCTTTTGATTGTAGCCAACTGGGCTGGGAAAATGTTTCGGCATGATGTGGGAGAGGAATGCAGACCTTATGCTATAGCTAGGGTAGCTAATATTCCTGCTTCTGTCCAGGTGTGCTATTAACCCCTGCTGATTGTTGAGCTTGCCACTTTTCGGTGGTATAGTTTTGCATCACCTGGAATGGCTGTCCTTGTATTGGTGATTTGGTAACCCCTTACAAGTTTCAAGGTTCCTTGCCACAAGATCAGTTCCTTGATAGCTATGAATCAGTAGCATTGCTGTACCTGGCCTTTACCTTGTATTATGACCTGGATTTGACTCCCGGCCCAACTTTGCAGTGGTAAGCCACTGTCTTTCACCTTCAATTTCCAATTTCCAGGACTGCCATTGGAGCAAATTTCAGGCTGTAAAGCATACAGAAACTCCACAGAAATGATAAACCATGAAAGACGTTTATTGCAAACAGAAATATAACAAAACGGTAGCAAAATTTGCATCTGGTACTGTATGTGAATTTTAATACATGCAATGGAAGAATATTCCAAAGATCATCCGAGTATTCACAGTTTAATGTATGTACTGCTTTTCAGGTTCAACAGATAGATCGTGTAGTTGAAGTTGTTGAGGAGACTATCAAAGGTAAGTTTTTCAAATGAAATACCATGTACCTTCATTCTTTCCTACATGGATTGCTGACATTTTGATCCAATAGATTCTTCAAGAATCTTGCCGTTGGAATATGCCTTGTATGCACTGTGTAAATAATGACTGAAACATAAACATTTGGCAGGTGCTGTATACATTACTAAAATGAAGTCATCTTAATCAAAGCAACATAAAAAGACATAATCTTTTCAGGTTCTTTTGGAATTTTCTCATTTTTGCCTTTACTAGAATTTTCTGCTTGAATACTCCTCTTACTAGTGTTGCTTTTTTTTTTACTTTCATTACTTTTTCTTATTTCTTGCTTACTTCAGTTTTAAAGATCATAACATGAAATATTGCAGAAAAATCAATGTTCCTTTAGTTGGACTCGGCATTTATTAAACTAGTTTTTCTGGTTCTTGTCTTGCTCCATGGCTTTGTCATTGTTCAGTCTACAAAGTTGTTGTTGTGTGAAGTTATCAAGTTCCATTTAAGTGACTGCATTTTTAATGTAAACACACGGGGTTGCCCATGTGATGTTAGTCTCAGACTTTTGCCTTGCTGACATTATTAAAAAGAGGTTTATAAACTGTGCAAAGCTCAAAACTTTTTATGCTAATAACTGAAGTACAGCCCAATCCTGTGTAACTCTTGCACCGGTGTAACAGTAGATCCCTGGTGTAAGAGCACTTATGCCAGAGTAACTTGATGGGCGCAGGACGGACACTGGCGTAACCCCCTTCGGACGCCTCACATCCACAGTTCAGATGCGGAACGGACACCTGCCTAACTCCGCTGGCGCAGGGGGCATTCTGGGGGCATTTGGACGCCCCCGGAATGCCCCCTTCATTGGTGGAGTTGTGCCGGCGTCCATTCCGCATCCGAACTGCGCATGTGAGGCGTCCGAGGGGGGTTACGCCAGTGTCCGTCGGCATACCACAAGTTACGCTGGCATAAATGCTCTTATACCAGGGGATCTACTGTTACACCGGTGCAAGTGTTACACAGGATTGCGCCTGTAGTTTGGTAACAGAGCTGCAAAATATAATTTGAATGAGGTTAAAATGGCGTTGATGACATGTTGTAAATTTCTTTACCAAAAGTAACTGGGTACTTTGTTTCCAACTTAAACCACTGGTTAGTGTGTCTTCTTGAACTTTCTTTTCAAAGTTGTTGATTTAGATACCTGCTGATTTCTGTTTTAACAACCATATATTGCATTCTGTTATCCATTTTTCCCATGTAGATAGAGAATAGCAGTCTAACTTCCAAATCAGACCTATATGGTATTGGCCAAGGTGTTAATTACACCTGACTTGTAATTTAACAAATGATCTTTCGTTTGATATAGTAATCATGGGACACGTGATTGCTCTGAGTATATTAAAATGGGTGTTTGGAGTATAAATATAGCTCATATAAGATGAACATTTGGAGTGAGAAAGAATTGTGAAAATGCTTATGAGAGACCATGTGTTTCATAAGCACTATGTGACTTTGAGATTAGCAAAGAACTTGAAAAGGTTGAATTTTTTATATAAGACAAATAAGATGAAAAATATTAACTGAGCTCCTGAATTCAATAGAGTTGTCAGGTCTTTGTAAACAATTTATTAAAAACTTGAGCAAGATGCCTTACAAAATGGCACTACTGCTATTTTCTTTTTGTTGATAGCTTTTAAAAATAACAGAAAGGGGGAGATAGAGACCCTGACCACCTTTGCCTCTGATAATTCTGTGTGTCTAATAGCTGTAGACATGATTTTGGCAGTAGAGCTTTTTACATCTTTGCATAGCAAGTTGCCCCTGCTGAAATTACGTCTTGTGCGCAACTGTTAAAATTGCAGGAGACTAGTCAAATGGAAGGTATATGGCCATATATACAATAAATACAAAAAGTTGGACTTTACATCACAGGTTGGGTTTAAAAGTGTATCTTGGGTCTGATAAGATTGAATACTACTGAATTGGGCTACTATGAAATCAAGTTGGGTTTCATATTTACTACCTAAAATCATACAGAGCCTAATTCAGTAGAAGAGTTTGAGCGATCAGACAAAAGTGATGATTAAAAGAAAAAAGTTGTTTTTAGGGGGAAATTCCATTTTTGTCTGGAATTCAGATTATGACACAGTCTGATCATACACATACACACACACACACGCACACGCACACGTAAATATATAATGATGTATTTAAGGTATAGAAATATGGTTACACGTTCATGAAAGGCATTTAGTTACCTAAGAGAATAAATACAATGCTGAAGCAATAAAGCTAAACACCTAGATTTATTCCTAACGCTCACCTGGTCCTTCTAACGTCTGAGCGTAGGTGAAGGGTAGCTTTTCCACCTGTTGTACCAACAGTGAAATGGACAGGCACCCATGATGGAATGGACAGAAAGCAGTAATGGCCACGGCCCCTTCCCGCCCTAGCAAAAGGCTTTTCTACCTTGAAGGTAACTTCTGACCAACTAGAAGCTCAGGCCAGCCGAAGCTTCTGGAAAATGACCTCACAGGCTGATGCAGTGCTAGGCAATCATGCTCACCCCGCCCAGCAGGAGAATCACAGCTGCACTTGGTTATATTTAATTGGAGCTTCTTTGTACCGGCGTGAAGGCCTCGGAGCTCAGCCATTGCTGCAAATGCTGATAAGGTGCTTCACACTGTCCCAAACAGCACAGCTTCCCACAGCAGCCTCAAAATGTTTCCTGGTCTACAAAATGGAGCCAGGTCTAGCCAGTGATTTTACCATGTTCATCACATGTGTCCTTTGCAAATCTTTCTTTTTAAAGCACCATGTTCACTGCTGCATAAATAAATGCAGTAAAAGTTGCAATATCCAGCACTTGATGATCCAGAAAATTCTGTTAACTGGCTCAGTGAGCTTGCCAGCCCTGACTTCTAGTTTGCAGTCTGCTGAGGGCTACGTGAGCTGCTCAGGAGCATTCCAAATGGCTCTGCAGTGAAACTGACAGCATCCCCATTGCTACATCAATGGAGATGCTACACAGGGACCAGATGAGGGAGCCTGGAGGGTTGTCCAGGGTCACTCCTGACTTAGGAGCAGACTCCCAGCCTCACGGGCTTCAACACAGGCACAGTAGCCCCTGAGTTGGCAATAATGCTGGGAATCCATTCAATGGAAGCTGCTCGGGAATAACCCAAGCATCTCAGTAACATTGAACAACATTGCTGTGGCAATAGGGATGTTGATTCTAGGCATTCCTGGTGGTGGAAGGGCGGGACAAAGCAAGGGAAATACTCAAAACATTTCAAAAGCCCTGCTGCTGACCTGTAATTTATTATTTATTTATTTTTCACATTTTTATACCGCCCTTCCTCCAAGGAGCTCAGAGTGGTGTACATATTTCCTCCCCTCCTTTTTGTCCTCACAACAACCCTGTGAGGTAGGTGGGGCTGAGAGATAGTGACTGGCCCAAGGTCACCCAGGAAGCTTCGTGGCTGAGCGGGGATTTGAACCTGGAACTTCCAGGTCTAAGTCCGACTCCCAAACCACTACACCATCCTGGCTGAGTGGAGTTAAGGGCTGGTGGAGGCTGGCCCTCTGTGTGAAAAGTGGATCCAGCCCTGAGACTCAGGAAGCCACCACCCTAATGAAGGCTGGAGGAGAAACCGGGTGAAAGTCGACCTTCTCCCCAGTCAGGCCCACTGAAACAGTAGAATCAGCTAGAGTTCTCTCTCTCCCCCCCCTCCCCCAGGGTACTTCTGAGAATTTCAGCATCTTCATACTGTTGCATTTTTTAAAAGCAGAGCAATGCTACGGAGGTTGTGTCCGTGGTTCTGTCTCTGTTGCTAGCAGCATTTATGATGAGCAGTTGTTGCTTATTGTAAACAATTGCTAAATTGCTAGGCAAACTTATATATTGTTCTTCATTAAAACAGGACCATGTTGGATGCTTTTGACGCTTTAATGCTGCATTAAAGTATTATCAGACTTAAACGTTTCTAATTATAGCATCAAAGTTTCTGTCGAAGGTAGAATGGCAATATTCATATACAGTGGATTCTACGTGGGGCTAAGGGGAGACTTTAACTTTCCGGTTGAATACGATCTGTGTCAGTCCTGAGTTTTCACAAAACGTTTCCTGAAATGGGTCACTGGACAGGATTGTTGAAAACAAGCTAAGGAAATTACTTCAGCATTGAACCTTTTCAGACTTCATATAACCTCTCTACATTTCAGTCACATTAACCTGTCTGGTAATATGGTCTGTCTGTTCCTAGTTTAAATATTAACTAACGTTTGCTGACTATTTAGCTACCATACAAAGTCAATCAAAGGGTCACTAAAAGCTGATTGGATGAGCACTGTATGCGTTGAATGGCCTAAAATATAGTATGTCTGCTGATGTTTTCTTTGGGCTGTTTTGTACATAACATTTTTCCAACAATGATATAGCTCCCCTCAAGAAACACATACACAGTACAATTAATGTAAAATTATTTACAAGGACTGTATTTTGCCTTATGCGGTACTGGTTCCAGATTGCTATGGGTTCTGGGGTGAAGCCCTGCACTAGGCCCCCTCCTGGGGTGCCTTTTGCCTGTGCCCAGATGGTGTATTGGGCAGTACCACTGCATCAGGGTTCAAGGGTTAGCCTGGTTGGATGGGCCATCAGCAGCTTGACCTTGACCCCTGGTACCAAACCTGGCCACATGTATCTGCATTGGAAAGCTTTGGCTCATTTTAGCTTTCTGCCTTGTGAACACACCAAAGGTGTTTGCTTCACACGCAACATTTCACAATCAGTGTATAGGCATGGTAGCAAAACCCATATAGGGAAAACACAATGAATGAAGTATCACTTATGCTAATACCGTATATTATATCTTCCTTCTATGTGTACTCCAGCATAGCTTCAGCATGCTGTACCTCTGTAAGAGTAGGAGGAAGTAGGTTTACGTTAGGAACATTGCTAGCGAATTCAACTTAGAAATAAAACAGAAAAATCTTAAAAACAATGCTACAGCTTGCAATGAAACAGGACGTTTTCGCTTGAGTGAAAGATGTGTTCTGAATAGAGTGTGACAGACTGGCCAACCCTAGAGAGAGAAGAGGCAGGCATGGTTCTAGTGGGCGTTAAGTTTGGACAAGGGATATGACAGGGAGAGTCATAATAGTCTATATCAGGGGTGGCCAAACTTGCTTTAAGGTAAGGACCACATACAATAAACTTCAGATGCTTGAGAGCCGCAAGACATGAACAAAATTTACCTACACATTTTTATTGTTACTTGCATATTTTGTTACAAAAATGTCATATAATGTACGTAACAGTATGGAATGCATGTATGTATTAATATTTATTCATATATTTGTTCTCCTCTCTCTCTCTGGTTGCCGAAAGGGGTGGCAATTAAGCCGCCCCTAACAGCAGTGGTGGCCAGATCTGGGCACTGAGGATTTTCCTCCTGGCACTCCTTTAATACTTATTTGAGCCATTTCCAGCGACCTCTTGATGAAAGGGAGGACCTATGGATTAGTAACCTATGTTTTCCCCTCAGGGAGCAAAGAGCGGCTTTGAAGGTCAATCGGGAAGGGGGATTTGGTACTTTCAATCCTGGATCTTCCCAGCTAGAAAAGGAAGGGCCATTATCCGGGGGGGGGGAAGGTGACTGGGGCGGGGGGTGACAGGCTGGGCTGGGTGGCATCAGGCAGGGGGCAAGGGGACGGCGGCAAGTGACCTACCTTTTTCACCACCACCTGAGTCTCCAGCAAAATTAAGTGGCTTTTGCCTCTTTTTTCTTTTCTTTTTGCTTGAGACTGGGATTGCAGCTAAAAAAGCAGCGGCAAGGTGAATGGGGCAGGGGAGCAACAGGCTGGGGGCAACAGGCAGCGGAGCCTTTTAATTTTTTTTAAAACCCGCAGGGTATGACATTCACTACCGGAAGTGACATCACACCCACATCACTTTCCGAGGTGACATTTTGAATTCCTCTCCTGGGTACCACAATGGCTAGCTACGCCACTGCCTAGTTGCTGACCTGCTGCTTGCTGCGCACTTGTGGCGAGGTTTCCACAGGCTGTCTTGGGGTCTATTTTGTGTGTGTTTTAATACAGAATACAAATACAAATACAATAATGCAAAAACGCCTGTTTTGGGAGCCTTCCCAGACACCGGGAGGTAACTATATTTATTTATTTTTATTTTATTTTTCACATTTTTATACCGCCCTTCCTCCAAGGAGCTCAGAGTGGTGTACATATTTCCTCCCCTCCTTTTTGTCCTCACAACAACCCTAGGTGGGGCTGAGAGATAGTGACTGGCCCAAGGTCACCCAGGAAGCTTCGTGGCTGAGCGGGGATTTGAACCTGGATCTTCCAGGTCTAAGTCCAACTCCCAAACCACTACACCACTATACCTTTCCAGAAGGGGAAGTTCCTAGGTCAACAAAGGAACCTTCGATGTAGAAATGCAACCAGCAGTCCTGGAGTGGGCAAGCTGCACTGACGTCTCACCCCTGGTAGCCCCTCTCTGGACCTTCCCCTGGTCTTGTCTCTCTGTTCCCTCAGTGAGGGAGACGAATGAATCTACCTGAGGTTTGGCTTGCAGTATCAAGAGTTTCTCTACAGAGCATCCGGATTTGCGCTGCCATAAGAACATAAGAAGAGCCCTGCTGGATCAGGCCAAAGGCCCATCTAATCCAGCTTCCTATATCACACAGTGCCCCCACCAGATGCCTCAGGGAGCTCAAGACAACAAGATACTTGTATCCTGTCGCCACTCCCTTGCACCTGGCACAAAGAAAACCTACTCCTACAACCAGGAGGTTGCTTATCCCCATCATGGCTTGTAAGCTGTGATGGACTTTTCCTCCATAAATCTGTCCAATCCCCTTTTAAAGGCATCCAGGCCAGGTGCCATCACCACCTCTTGTGGCAAGGAGTTCCACAAACCAATTACACGCTGGGTAAAGAAATATTTTCTTTTGTCTGTTTTAATACTCCCTCCGCTCAATTTGAGTGGATGTCCCCTAGTTCTAGTGTTGTGTGAGAGGGAAAAGAACTTCTCTCTATCCACTCTCTCCATCCCAAATCCACTCTCTCCATCTTGGAGAGAGTTCAGCTGAAGGATACCAGACAAACTATATTACATTATTAATTGTGATGCAAACAGGAACTCAGCCAACATATTTCTGCGAGCCGCACATTATATGTCAGGGGTGGCCAAACTTGTTTAACGTAAGAGTCACATATGATAAACTTCAAATGCTTGAGAGCCACAAGAGAGATGTTTGAGAGCCGCAATATTTAAGAAGCATTTAAATTCTTAAATATATTTACTCACCATGAACATTAAACTTATGTTTTAATCCAGTGGACTCTCAGTTTATACCTGGTAAATAATTACAAAGCTTGAAAATTTCTTATTTACTTTTTATATTAATTGTGGTGCAAAAAGGAGCTCAGCCAAACTATTTCTAAGAGCCGCACATTATACATCAAAGAGTCGCATGTGGCTCAGGAGCCTCAGTTTGGCCACCACTGTTATATGTCAAACAACCACATGTGGCTCATGAGCTGTGGCTTGCCCACCCCTGGTCTATATGAAAGATATTTATATGGTGTGGGAAAAAGGTAATGTGAAAAATAGGCAAAACGGAAGGGCAGTGAATAGCTTTGAACCCATAGAAGAATCCTGTGAAGAACCAGGATTCAGTTCCTGCTCATAAAAAGTAACCATTATATAAACGTAGTGGAAGCAATGTATGCTTGCTTTTCCTGTTGTACTATTGTCACAATACGAGCACTGTGTAGAATGGTTTGTTTGAAAGGGTTTTGAGCTGAATTGTCTTACAGTCCAGCGCTAACTAAATCCCTGTGTGGCGATGCAGCAGCGCCGGTGCAGCTTCCACTGTATCCTGCTAGGGATTTTTTGACTGCAGGAGGACTCCTCAGGGTAAGGAAACATTAGTTTCCTTGTCCCGGGGTAACCCCCAGCAGCCACTATAGGTCATCTCGGACATGTGCCAGCTCAATTGCTGGTGCAAGTCTGAGTTGTTCCATGAAGGCCCAGGTATCAGGATCTAGTGTGTGCCACCGCTGCCGAACCCACCCCATCCAGGCCTGATCCTCCCTCAGCCCCACCCCATCACTTCCCCGTTTCACTCCCTGCACAGCCTTACCTTCTCTGGTGGGTCTTGCTGTCCACTGGCTCACAAGAGGCCACTCTGGCTCCCCCCCCCAGGGGCCGGGCAACACACAATGGCAGAGGCTGCTTTGCAATTACTGTAAAGCAGCCTCCGCCAGTGCAACGTTTTGTTGCACTGGTGTCCAGCCTGTTAGGATTGATTCATTACTTGCTGAAAGCATATGATTGAACCCTATAGACCAGAGGTTCTCAACCTTTGAAGACCCAAATACCCCCTATCAAGGTCCAATTTTCTGAAGTACCCCTTGCTAATTAATTGGATTAATTAATTAATTAATTAGCTAATTAATCATTTAAAATAAAAAGTATTAAAACAATTTTAAATGTGAAAAAATGTCTTATTTAACTGTATGTTTGTGCAGAGCAGTTTGAATTTAAAAATACTTGGCTCGCTGACACTCAGCTGATCCAGGGAGATAAGGAGCAGCCTCTCGCATACCCCCGCCAGTGGGAGGCCGAGCTGGGAGCTTGGGGTGGGGCAAATTAAAAAAAATAAAATATACCTCTGGTCCCCAACAATCAGCTGATCTTAGTTGATAAGGGGAAGCCTCTTGCGTACCCCCGCCTGATGGTCCGTGTACCCTAGGGGTACCTGTACCACAGGTTGAGAACCCCTGCTATAGATAATTTCTTGTGCATCCCAGGACTGTGCTATCATAATAGTTTGTTAGTCTGGTGGATAGCATGTTTACTGGGGTGAAACTGTCAAGGTACTCCTTTACAAGATACCCTTTCCTATGGTAGTATATTTGCAAGTGGTTTGAGTGGTCAGTGCACAGCTTAAGAGGAGCAGAACTCTTGCGTTGGTCCTACCATTCATTGGGGAGCATTCTTAAGATGGTCTACTGCTGCCCACCTCAAAATATCAATATTTTCATCCTCTAATTTTTACCATACATAGATAAGACTTTGAAACTCTGTGTTTGTAAAAGCTATTTTTGTGCTGCAACGTATCTAGTATAGTAAACAAGCTTCTTCTGGAGTTATAGTTTGGGGAATTAATGACTTTTGGCAAGGCTTTGTGGAGCTCTGTCTGTAGTAATGCTCATTGCTCACAACAGTACTATATATTTACTATGTAAATAATTTTATTAGATTGCTTTTTAATTGAATTAGGCAATTGTAATGATCACTTATTAATTACTGCTTTGCATACACAGAAAGGGGTCGTTAAAGCAACATAGCATCTACTGAGAGAGAGTGAGTACATGCCGACAACCAGTTTTCCTCTCATACAGTGATAGTTGCAATACGAGTCTCTTACCATCTCACACAATATTCACCAGCTTTATATTTATTTGCCTTCCTCGATGGGAGAGACAGTTGTCATGACTGATGGCTTTATGTTCAGTTTAAGCTTATCTTTTGCTCGAGGAGACAGTTTAGCCTAATTGATTGACGTTAGTCTATTTAGTGTCTCTACTTTTTCTTAAAGTGCACACTGCTCATGGTTGTTGTGGGAATATTTTCTCTTTGTTGATGTTTTACCAACTCATACTGAGCAATGATACAACCATAATTATAGCATGCTAACTCATTATAGTTGCTGGTGTGCCTGGTTCTTGAATGCCCAGACCTTATTTATTGATTTGTAATGGTCTATTCCTTAGGGCCATTAGAGGAAAAAATGGTAATGCTATACCTTGGTTTTATGAAAAGGCTATTGCTGATACACAGTCGCACACAGGAACTTTTTCATTGTATGAATGCAAGGCTGCTTATTAGTGTCGGAAAATTTAACACTAATTATAGCAATCCCTTAATTTTTTGAATTAGTCTTCATTCCTTATCTGTTCATTGGAGAGGAGAGAGGGATTCATCAGTGAAAGGTTTTGCAGTTTTTGTCAGTGGAATATATTGTGTTTCCATGAAGTATTGAAAAATAAAATATGTCTGGCATATCAAATGATTGTGTTTTGGTTCTGCAAAGTATACTTAATATATTCTTCTTAATTGGGTAGATAGCATTCGTCCTATTCAGATAAATTGCTTAACAAAAAAGAATCCACATAATAATGCAGCATCTTAAGGATTCATAATATAATTTTTCCCTAATAGCTAATACTTCAATTTGATGCTAAAGGGATTGTGACCAACTAATGCTGCAAAAAGGAATGGAGTCTTTTAGACCTTGAAAATTATTTATTTATTTATTTATTTAAAATGTTGTGGTGGAATATCTTACGCAGTGTGCAGGTTTCTGAACTTATTATCTTTAAACACAAAGTATAGGAAGTTAAGTAATGAAAGGGGGGGTCTGTTTATACCAGGCCATGATTAGGTCACCAAAAAATAAACCTCTGGTGCGGCTGGAACACAGAACGCTGTTTACCTTCCCGCATGCTGTACCTATTTATCTACTCACATTAACATGCTTTCAAACTGCTATGTTGGCAGGACCTGGGCCAAGCAACAATAGCTCACCCCGTTGCGCTGATTTGAACTGCCGACCTTTTGATTGACAGCTCATGGTTCAGTGGTTTAACCCACTGTGCCACCCCTTGGCCCTGCACAGCATTAGGAGGGTGCTTAAGGTGCTTAAGACCATTGAGGCGCTTAAGACCATTGAAATAGTGTGCTGAGGGCTGCAGATTTCTTTGCTTGTTTGTGGTAACAGTAGCAGTAATTTTTTTAACCTAAACAATACTCTCTTCTGCTGCATTGGCCTTCATTTTTTTAAAACTGCCTCATCTGTATTTCATTTTTATGGTGGTTATACACAGCCCACCAGATGCTGGTGACTTGATTTGGCCTGTGGAGTATCGGGTCCTTCCCAAGGACCTGGGATATTCACAGATATTTCTGAAAATTTGTGGTGCTCCAAGTAAAACAGGTTCCTGAAAACCCAGTGGATACCAAATCTGTGGATACTGAATCATTGTTCCTATGTGATCAATGGGGTTAGGGCAGTAGTTCCCAAACTGGGAGGCGCGACTCCCAGGGGAGCCACGGGAGTGCCACGGGGAGCCACGGAGTGCCACGGAATTCTTAGAAAACAGTGCAATGCCAGTTGGCAGGCATCAACATAATGTAATGGGGAGCCGCGGCCAACGGTCAAGGGAGCCGCAGGTCGAAAACACTGGATTAGGGGCATGGGTAGCTAACCTGGTCAGGGATGCCAGCAACGAATGGCCGCAGATAACTTCAGAATGGTGCAGAGAGCTGTAGAATGTTAGCGGATAGCTTCAGAGTGGGCGCCGCAAATAGCTTCAGGATGGCTGTGGATGCAACAAGTGACTGCGGATAGCTGAGAACAGGCAGCGGATCATGCGGCGTGAATTACACTTTTCTTCCTGCGGATAAGCGAACCGCGGGTACTGAGTGCGCGATAGCGAGAATTGACTGTACTTTGATAAGTATGATACATGTTGTTAGATTCAGGAATTCTTAATGAATAGCAGTATTGGAAAATAAGTAGTTATCTCAGTTGGTAATATTGCCATTATCAGAGTGATACAGTGAAAAATGAATAATTTATTGAATGCTATTAGCACAGCCTGTGTATTACTGAAATCACTATGGGGTATAATGGAATTCTTGGCATGTGCTGGTATGAAAATAGCAAGCCCTTTCTAGATATTGTTGTGCTTGTGACATCTTCTCTAGTATTAAGTATTAAATTATCATACCTACTTTACCTATTAGTTAAATGAAAATTTGACAAAAACTTCTACTGTACAAATCTGAAAAGACTGGCATATGAAGTGTTTTTCTTGCTTGTAATTCTACATCAAGGAAAGAATTCAGAGTGTTACTGCCCTGTTTGTGTAAGTTATTTTCTCTTTGGCCTTATTCATAAAGATAAGCAGTTGTCTGATTGCCGCTTACAAGTCAATTCTGCAAATATTGCTTTCTAAAGCAAAGTGATTTATGTGAAGGAGTTCACCATACTGCTACAAATATTTTTTTTATTGTGGTGGTGGTGGTAGTGGTGGTGGTGGTGGTGGTGAAAATAGAAAACATTGCCCTATGGAGCCGCCTCCACACAGTTGCCACCTATACTACTGCTAGCATGTGTAAGAGCGTTAGTTGGAAAAAGCTATGAAAATAAGTAGTAGCTATTTTTTAAAGCAATGATTGTGTAACTTGGAGGCACAATGAGACAATATATATAAAAGCTGTAGAGCCTCAAGGGGCAGTTCAAGCTTTAATTCCTCTTAGTGCCAGTTTTTCTACTCCCAAAGAAACAAATAAGAATAAGAAGCAGCTATACTTCAGAGACTGTAACAATTTTTTTTTAATTTAGTGAACTTGGTTTTTTTAAACTTATCCCTGAATTAAAATTATTTTGGACATTACCATCATTGAAAATTGTATCATATGTGCTTGATTTTTACAAAAAAATAATTTTAAAATAACATGGTAATTGGAAATCATGTCTTAGTATTACTTACCCCCCCAATCTGCTTTTTCCAGAACTCACTTTGATATTAGTAGTTAATTGAGCACAGCTAAACCACAGATGGAGCCATACATTCCATAAAGTACTAACATGATGCTGATGTTATATGTGAGAAGCTCAAGAAATTTGAGTTAAATTGTAAAAGTATTCCCTCATCCAAATCTTTTTGCACTGCTTTGTGAGAACTTAATGAAAATTGATTTTCAGACTAACACCACCAGTTGAAACATACTGCGTTCCATTTTATATTGTTTTAATTATAGTCAAAATTATAATTTTCCATTTAATTATAGTCAAAAAGCCTTTGCTTAAGAATTTGACGTTTTAAGTTGATAGACCTGCTTTCATCAAACTTCCTTGGAAAATATAATGGAAGGAGCCAAGACTTTTTTTTAATTCATTTTGTTGCTGTTTTTCCTTTAGTTTGGTTGTTCTTGTTGTTCAGTCGTTAAGTCGTGTCCGACCCTTCGTGATCTCATGAACCACATCCCGCCAGGCCTTCCTGTCCTCCACTATCTTCCTGAGTTCGCTCATTTTCATGTTCGTTGCATCGGTGATGCTGTCTAACCATCTCATCCTTTGCCTTCCCCTTCTCCTTTTGCCTTCAGTCTTTCCCAGCATCAGAGTCTTCTCCAGAGAGTCCTCTCTTCGCATTAGGTGGCCAAAATATTTGAGCTTCAGCTTCAGTACCTGTCCTTCCAGGGAACAGTCGGGGTTGATTTCATTTAGGATTGACTGATTTGATCTCCTAGCAGTCCAAGGGACTCTCAGGAGTCTTCTCCAGCACCACAGTTCAAAAGCATCTACTCTTCGGCGTTCAGCCTTCCTTATGGTCCAACTCTCGCAACCATATATTGCTACTGGGAACACCATCGCCCTGACTATACAAACTTTTGTTGGCATGGTGATATCTCTGCTTTTTATTATGCTGTCTAAGTTTGCCATAGCTTTCCTTCCAAGGAGTAAGCGTCTTTTAATTTCATGGCTGCTGTCTCCGTCTGCAGTGATCTTGGAGCCCAAAAAAGTAAAATCTGTTACTGCTTCCATTTCTGCCCCTTCTATTTGCCAGGAATTGATGGGCCCAGATGCCATGATCTTAGTTTTATTAATGTTGAGTTTCAAGCCAACTTTTGCACTCTCCTCTTTCACCCTCATCAAGAGGCTCTTTAGTTCTTCTTCACTTTCTGCCATTAGGGTGGTATCGTCTGCATATCTGAGGTTGTTGATATTTCTCCCGGCAATCTTGATTCCGGCTTGCGATTCATTCAGCCCTGCATTTCTCATAATGTATTCTGCATATAAGTTAAATAAGCAGGGTGACAATATACAGCCTTGCCGTACAACCTTCCCAATTTTGAACCAATCGGTTGTTCCATGGCCGGTCCGAACTGTTGCTTCTTGACCCGCATACAGGTTTCTCAGGTAAGGTGGTCTGGTACCCCCATCTCTTTAAGAATTTGCCACAGTTTGTTGTGATCCACACAATCAAAGGCTTTTGCGTAGTCAATGAAGCAAAGCTTTTTTTTTTTTTTTTGGAACTCTCGTGCTTTCTCCATGATCCAGCGCATGTTGGCAATTTGATCTCTAGTTCCTCTGCCTCTTCGAAACCCAGCTTGTACTTCCGTTAGTTCTATTGCTTTTGTATTTAATGCAATGCAAAATATTGGTGTGGAATATATTAAAGCAAATGACTTCTATGCATAATGGTGTCATTTTTTCTTTATTTGAAGGTCATTCAGTGAGATTGCTGGGTCAGAAAAAGGATAATGGAAAGCGGTTAGGGGGAGCTCGATTGGATTTGCCAAAGATCAGAAAGAACCCACTGATTGAAATAATTTCCATCAATACAGGGTAAGCATCATTCAAACTGACATAAAATATTCAATACTGCCTAGAAATTCAATTTCACTTTTGTCCATTCTTAACGTAGAGCTGCCTCAGGTCATATTATAGAGCACAATTAAGGGAGAACATTGAAGACTTCAATGGCATTTAGTGCTATTACTCCTTTAAAACAAATTGCATAATGATTAATTTGTGTGTGTTTAATTGCAACACTTCTTATATCTGATCTTTCCTAAAAGGTTAGTCCGTTGGTATGATAGGTCTTTTTAGTACGGTAAGTAACGTCTCCTGCTCTGGCTTTTAAATTCATATTCCTGTTCCAGTTCATATACCCATTTTGAGGTTGGCGTAATCGCCACGAGGTGACTTTTTCCGTCAGTGTTCACGAAATAGAATAGGAAAAAGTGCTTTGTTGCTAGTGCTTTTTCAGGACATTTTAATTTGCAGTTTTAGTGGGGGATGGACATATCAGCCTATCAGAATATATACTGGTATAAATGAGGTCATAGTCAGCCTTGTAAAAGTACAGTACTGCACTTTTAAAGAGGTGTATCTTGTTTTATACATGCCTGAAAACGTAAAATGTTACAGAAATTTGAAAATAGCAACAAAAGTATCTATAATTTTATTTCACCTCTAAAAAGCTTATGCTGCTATGTTTAGGTGAAATATATTATCTATTTGTGTTATTTATGCAAGAGGAGACTGGGCTGCAAACTTCGTCGTCTTTGTTTAGGACAAATGCAACTTGTATTATCCCTTTTATTAGGGCAACAGCTGGTCTAATAAAGGTCAACATGCAGACTAATTTCCATTCCCTTCCATGTGTTCTGCTGTTGTTTTTTCAGCTGCCACCTCAATATTCCATGACTCCTGGTTTTTTGTGTGTGTGTTTTCTCTTCGTTTAATTCACAACAATTATCTACTTATCTATCTACTTCTGTTTACCTAGGGGTCTCCCCAAGTATGTAGAAACCAGTGCCTAATCTAATAAGCACTCAACCATCTGAGTTCATTATTAATATATAGATCTCTGGCAGCAGTTCTCCATGAAACTGAGGCTTTAGCACTTTAGAATTTACCATATGGATCAGCCGTCAATATACCGTATTTTTCATCCTATAAGACGCATCGGACCATTAGACGCATGTGTATTTTGGAGCGAAAAATAGGGGAAATTAAAAAATGACTTGCTTAAACAACTTACCTGGTTGGTTTTCCGCAGCTCCAATCTTCTTCCCGCGTCCCCTGGTCAGCAGCTCGAAGACGCGAGCCTCCCAGGCGCTGCATGCGACCAGGAGGCTCTCCGCAAACATCGCAGCAACTGCAATGTTTGAGCAGAGCTTCCTGGTCGCGTCTAGCGTCTGGGAACTTTGCACAAACATCGCAGCAGCTGCGATGTTTGCGCAACGTTCCCAGGCGCTGGACGCGGCCAGGATGCTCTCCGCAAACATCGCAGCAACTGCAATGTTTGCGGAGAGCTTCCTGGCCGCGTCCAGCGCCTGGGAACGTTGCGCAAGCGCTAGACACGACTGCCAGCTCTCCGCAAACATCGCAGTTGCTGCGATGTTTGCGCAGAGCCTCCTGGTCACGTCCAGCGCTTGGGAGGCTCACGTCTTCAAGCTGCTGACTAGGGGACGTGGGAAGAAGATTGGAGCTGCGGAAAACCAACCAGGTAAGTTGTTTAAGCAAGTCATTTTTACACTTTTTTTAAAACTTCGCTCCATAAGACGCACAGACATTTCCCCCTGTTCTTTTGGGGGGGGGAGTGTGTCTTATGGAGCGAAAAATACGGTATATGACGAGGTAGGAAAGAGAAGGTAAATGAGAAATAGCACTTTGTAACTTTTTCACTTTTTATTCTTCAATCTAAACTTGTGAAATACACATGTTGCAGTCAAACATGTTCTTATTTTTGATATTTTGGAGGATTTGGAACAAACTAAGTACTTGTGTGTTCCCTTCACTCATGCACTTAATAGAACACTTCGTGGATTGATCAATCTACAGTTTGGCATTATGTCTAAGCTGGCAAAACTATGGCTTGAACCAGAGGCGTAACTAGTCCTCCTGGCGCCTTGTGCTAGGAGGGCGGTCGGGCCCCCAATAGCGATTGGGGGGGTGCCCAGTGCAAAAATTTACTTCCGCGCCCCGCGTGCATACAAACGCAGCAGGCAGCAGTGCACCAAGATCCTGGGTATGTTGACACAGAGCGAACAAGTCCGCAGTATTTAGCCGGCGGGGGAAGCGAGGCGCAGGAGCGAAGGGCTGAAGCAAGAGATGAGTTTGGAGTTAATGCACACGCTTGAGCAGCAGTAAAAAGATATGATATCGACACGCTCAGCTGCATCTTGTTAAAAGCTTCCTGCGGGTTGGCAGAATGAAATCTTTATTTAAAATACACAAAGTATCGTCAGGGGAGAAAGAGACGGAAGAGGAAACAGGGAGTGGGCTCGGCTCTCTGCTTAACCCAGTCAGTGGGTAAACGGAAAGGGGGGAGGGGTGCCAGGCTGACTGCTGGGGCCGCTGCGTTCCTGCTGATTTCACACAAAGAGATGAGATAATAGGCCGGGTGTGGATTCAGTCTCTGTCCTCCAGGAGATCTCCGCAGCCGGGCGCTTATCTTGATGAAACTGACGGGACGAAGAAAGCCACTCTCCGCCTGTGTTCTTCTCCGAGGGACCGCGGCAGCAACTCGGGCGGGTGCAGCTTTGCTGCGCCACGCGGCCGCCCTGGCCCAGAGCTGCCCTGGAGCTAGTGCTCAACGCGCTCCACCCAAACTCCGCCTTTGAACAAACTGGGATTGTAAGCCATGACTTGATGCTGGTTTGGAAGACTTGTTCAAACCACGATTTTTACCAGTTCAAATATAAAATCAATTTAGTTCTTTTAAGACAAGCTGCTTAGGTGTGAGGAGAGTGCTTGAGCCCATTGCTCACTTCCAATCCTCCAGCTCCTGGTTTGGAAGTTTGAAGAATGTGATGTTTGCATTCAGCCATAAACTCTTTCACTATGTATGAACAGATAAATGAAGTAAGCTGTAATAAGTGTTGTGGGTACATCTGTACTAAGGGCAAGAAGATGCATGTAAACAACTTTGATACCTCTTTCCATGAACCATGAAACTTATGCTTAAAAGTTCGGAGAAATTGCGCTAGTGTAGAAAGAGAGAAATATTGTTTACTTCAGAGAACATTACAAAATCTCTGATTTTGCTTGAGGTCTCTTTCTGGTGTGTGTTACTGGAATACATCAAAGATGCTATTTTCCTAATTAAACTATTTTAAATAGGTTCTCTGACACACAGTATTTTTCCATGTACATTTTCAACAATGTAACTGCAGGTTTTAAAATCAAAATAACAGTAATGGGGAAGGGGGAAGCATAATTCTTGATAAGCATAACGTAAATAATATTTTTCAGTCTACCTAACAGACTGTACAGTCCTTTGTTATAAACTCTGCTTTAATACCCCATTCTAATGTTTGTCTTTTAAGGAGTCCTCGTGAAAATGTATTTGTGTACTTTGATAATGTAATCATTGACCTTTTGTGGGCCTAAACCATGGTTAAGTGATTTTGAGTTGGATGCTCATGCTGTCCTCCATCCACTATTCTACTAGGCAAAGTCTTCCCTTCATGACCTTTGTCAACCAACCATCATTTGTTAAGTCAGCACCATGGTTAACATTAATAGTGGGTATGCTTGGACTGCAGCTATGATGCTTCTCAAAGTAAAAAAGAACAGTGTGCTAAATTTCTCTCTCTAAATAATTCCATATGTAGACCAACATACAGTAGACAATTACATAGACACAAACCAACTTGAAGTTCGGCAGATACAGTCATGGCATAGATAGAGCATTGGGCATGTATATTTGAAATTTGTCAGATGGGCTGTTGGGCATTTTATAAAAATTCCATACCTAGACTCTCCATCAGGCCTTCTCCTGACTGCCCATATCTTTTCTTAACAATATAATCTTATCTCCTGTCCTGCATGCTGGTGATGGTATCAATAGGGGTGTTATACTCCTAAATTATCTTTCCTTATTTCACTTATTTTCTGCGGTTTAGATTAGGAACTATTGAAATTAAGTTAGATACTTACTCATTTGGAAAGGCTACATTGCATTTTATTCAAGCAGTAATTGTTCAGTTGCCAGCCAAACATTCTTATCTAATTAATTTCTAATCTCCTTTATTGAGCTCATAATCATCTGGGAACCAGTAAAAAATCTTGTTCTCAAACAATTGCTTCTGCATTGTATCATTAGCCAAAAATTAGGAGAGTGGACATCAGGGCGAGGATAAGTATGATTCAGATGTATTTAATATTTGTATGTTTGCTTTTTTATTGCTAATACTATAAGGACCCAACACCTTCACTGCTTGAGTTTACTTTGTTATAGGCATGCAATCACGTTCCGTTTGCTGAGCACGCTAAGCTCCCAAGGTTTCCCAGTTCCCTTCAGTGCCTGGGACAGTTTCATACACAACGGGTTGCATGTGCAGCCTTGTCCCTAATGTTGACATGAGGTGCTAGTATGTTTTCTCCCATGGAGTGAATAGCATCTTCCAGGGTGTGCATGTTGTGAGTGAGTGAGTGAGTGAGTGAGTGAGTGAGTGAGTGAGTGAGTGAGTGAGTGAGTGAGTGAGTGAGTGAGTGAGTGAGTGAGTGATCGATCGATCGATCCTTGGATTTCCTATTTCATATCTGATTTGGTTCTTAGTGCAGCAGATTTTGATACACAACAGAAGATAGGGGAAATGTTCTTCCATTTGGATACAGAAGTAAGTGCATTCAGGAGACTGTGTGTGTGCTCAGAAAAAACTGTGTGTGCAAGCAGCTGCTGTGATTGAGCAACCTTGTAAATCAGGATTGGTGCGCGGGGTCTGGATTCAGCACCGGCAGGACAGCGCAGGTCTTCCTGGCAGCGCTGCCTCCTCTCTGGTTGTCAATATGTGCCTTATGGCATATTTGTGACACCTGGTGCCGGCGCTGAGGCCGCAGCACTGGCGCCCGTAGACCACAGGATTGCACTGTAAATGTTGTCTTTTAAACCTGGACCTCCCTATTAATGTGTTCTACCCAGTGTTTCAAAGAAAGCAGCTGTTAATAGCCTTTACAGCCTGTGCTTATTTACTTAGAAGTAAGGTCCACTGTGTTCATTGGAGTCTAGTCTCAGATAAGTGTGCCTAGGGTGGTAGCCTCAATCACTTTTTATGTTAGGCATTTCAGAAATATAATTATTTGACCTGTTTTCTTAAATCTGTGTATATGTCAGAGTCATTTCATACTTGAAATGAAACTCATAGATGAAATTTGCCTACTGACGTAAAATGTAGCATCATAATTGACCTTTATTTTTCAATAGAAGGCCCTCTTTGTTAATGAGAAACAGAACTTTCAAGTTGAGAAGCAAGTGCTGACAGCTTAGTTTAAGCAAAAGCTGATTACTCGTTTGATTTTCTCCCCTCCTCCATACTGAAAGATTTCTATGGTTTTCCTTCATCAGCTGACTTTCTAAGTTCAAGCATAGGGCTTGTATATGATAGAATTTCTTGTGGACATGTTGGTAAACATAATATTGAACGATGTGTTATTTGGATAGAGTAAAATGCTGTGATCGCCATAGAAAAAGAACTGTAGCCATATAGCTAGATTTTTTTTCTATTTTAGCAAATTAAGTGAAAATAGTTGGATTTAAATAGTGACTGATGTATTGAACCATATTTATGTACAGATGTTCTCCTTTCATAGAAACTCCCTAGTTTGTGAGCTGAGAATTGTTACTGCTTCAATAAGATAATTTGCAACAAAGCCAAATCTATATTTTGAATTTCTAGGTGACAGCAATGCACTTTTGGATCCATCTCTTGTAGGGATAGATAGCTTGTCAACAGCCCAGGGCCACCCGCCGGATCCTGTGCACGGGCTGCCCGTTGACCAGCGGGCCACTCAGGGAAGGGGGACGCTCATCCCTTCCCCGTGTGTAAACGCGGGCTGGCCCTATCGGGCCTCCTCGGATTTCCGCCAGGACATAGAGGAGGCCGTGTAATGGAGTAGCCAGCCTGGCGGGGACGGGGATATGGCTGACATCATCCCCCGCCCCCGGGCCAGCTAAGCCAGTGGCCCCCCTCGCTCGGCCGGACTGCCAGCAAGGCTGGCGACGGAGCACTTACCTTCCGCCGCCGTCCACATGGAGATCTGGCACCAGAGTGAGGGAGACCAGCCTTGCACCTGCCTCCTTTACTCCCAAGGAATCGCGAACATGATTTTTTTTTACAGGATTGCGCCCTCAGAAAGATTTGTCTGTCTTCAGACTTTCTACTTGAGAATTATTTAAAGATAACTAAATTCTCACAAATACAGAAGTCAATGTTCCTGTCTGCCTATAACTCTTTAGAGTATCTGCTGACAGGCTTCAAGCATGTGGAAGCACCAGCTGGAGTGTATCAAATATTCATGGTACGAGATAGTTAACAATAACAAAATGGAAAGACAGTTTTGCAGATCACAGGCTGTCCCATAACTCTTCCAATCTAACTAGCTGACAGCATATATTTTAAAGAAATGTCATATTTTTTGGCTGTGACTTGAAAAATATGTGTCCGAGTCTTTATGGTTCCAGATTGGATTAAAATTGGTTCTGGTTAAGTGTTTTTATTGGGCCATGTCCAGGGAAGTTGTATTCAGAAATGGTGTATAACCTCACTTTTTATTTTTAACCCTAATTTGGGAAGAGAGAAATAAAAATATACGGGTTTTTATTATTATTTAAAGGTAGATCCAGTTACCAGGGATGTGCACAAAAATATTTGTTTTAAGTATTGCTTTCATTTGGTGGTCTGATTCATTTTGTTGGTTCAGTTCAACAATTTGCGTCGGTTTGTTCCGGATTTGGGGGGTTGTTTTGTTTTAATTTTGATTTTTTTTAATCAAAAAAATCCCGTTTCCCATTGATTCCAGTGGGCAAAATTCAATCCACCACAACTGTTTTATTACTTTTCAAAATTGAATGAAATTTACAGGGATGGAATCCATCTTAAGGAGACAATGCTGTGTAAATTTCATCACAATAGGTGCTGGAGTTTTCATCCTAGAGGCAATTGAAGTTTGATTATTTTAAAAGGTTTCTCCTGGTCTTGCCACATGATGTGCATGTTTTTTTAAGCCAATTTGCAAGAAATTCAGAGGTAATAGGCAGCCCAATCCAGCATAACATGTGGTGGCCAGCCTAAAGGGAATTAATGGGCCTAAAGGGCCGGCCGCTGCATCCTAGGCCCATTGCGGACTGCACTGGTGCAGCCTGGGCTCACTTCAGGGGAGTATAAGCTGCATGGGCCACAATGGGCCTCCTTGGATGCGCACCAGCTATTTAGCTAGTGCACAACTGGTAAGGACGTGTAATGCCAGCCCAGGCTGCAACGGGGCATAGGATATCGGTGAAACTCAGTGCCGATATCCCCACCCCTTCTCAGTCCAGACCGGCCAATGGGCCCCTTCCCCCTCCTGCGCCAATTGGCGCGGGACTCACCTGCGGTGGCTGGCACAGGTCTGGGACGCTGGTGGTGTGAGCGGTGCCGGCCTCCTCGCCGGTGCTGCTTATGCGCGAGGAGGCACAAACGTGCTTTTTGGCACGTTTGTGACTCCTTAGGCCAGCTGAGCACTCACTCCACCAGTCTAAAGTTACAGAAGATTGCGCCTTTAGAGATGTCCCTGGATAAGATCTCTGCTAAATTTTAAAGAACATAGGTGTTGAGGCTAGGAGTTATTTATTAGTTTTATTTATTACGATATTTATATACTACCTTTCTCAATAGACTCAAGCTGGTTTACATAGGCAGGCTGAACATAAATTCCATTTTTCAATGAGATTTTTACAATTATTATTCTGTGAGACAATCTCATAGAACCTCCAATTCCTCCAGATGTTTTCCTTCATAGTGCAGTTGTCATCCTGGCTGCTGGCTCTAGCACTTTCCAAGCTCTCGCAGGCAGTTGCAACCAAGCTTCAGACCAGCTTTTCAATGATGGTATCTGAGTTTTTTGCCAGCTGACTCCTCCACACAGACACACCAGCGGCCTCTCGGTCTCCCATTCAAGCAACTGATCCTGCTTAGCTTCTTCAGGCAAGCGACAGCTCAACCTCCAGACCACACCTCCTTCCCCCATAAAAAAATGTTCCTGTGTTTTTATCCATAAAAACAGTTTTGGAGGTTTGAATGTATATTTTGTTGATTATAATTTATTATTATGGTCAGTTTAAACTAAATGTCACAATCTGCAATGGTAGTGATGTTGAATCCAGGGAAGAGGGAGAAAGATTCTCCCTGCAAAAGGCTGCTACCTACCGGCTCCTCTAAAAGCAGGGAGTGCTTGGCACTGTCCCGATCAGGAAGCTCAGGCCTTTGCTGTGCTTGAGTCATCATTGCTTTCAGAGGTCTGCCTTCCCGCACTGAAGAACAACCATTTATTAGTACTGCAGTTATATTGTTTATAGAAGCTTATAGGTGCCATCCTGTCTAATTGACATGGTGCTCAAGCACAATTCAGAGCACAACAAACAACAAGGGATTCTATGAAGAACCGTATGCTCTTGAGCAGTCCCATTCATTTCAGTGGGGCCTGCTACATTAAGCTCATAAAGGATTCAAACCTCTAGTTTAGCTTCTTTACCTAGTATAAATGAGTCCCTTTTCTGCATCCCTCATTTTGGTTCTTCTTTCTTTTTGATATGCTTCACAAAGAAACTCAATCAATACAAATATCAAGGAGATAAATGGTTATTTACTCTGAAACCTATGGAAAGTAGTACAATGGACCATGGACAATCTAATTTTCAGAAAATGAATATACGCCAAGAAATAAGGACAGTTTATCTGAGTAAGAAGAAAAACAGACTGGCAGGAGTTGGGGAAAACAGATGACTAAGCAAACCCTTTTGTAAACACACTCCCAGCTGTATTTTTTAGTCTCGTAGAAACTCTAGTTGTTGAGCAACAACCTACCTTTCTTCAAGATAACCGAGGCTTTAAAATGAGGATATAATACACATGACTCACACAAAAACCCTCAAACATAAAAACAGTATTCATTTATCAAAAACAAAAAAAGACACCAAGTCTGGCTCTGACCTGCAGTGCAAAACAATCATGGGATTGCCAAGCATTTGTAGAAAAATTAAAAATAAAATGATAGACATGATGAGTGGCACGTTCGTGCTTGATCTTTGCATACACTGTCCCCCCAACGTGTATAAACTGCCTTTTAAAAAATAAGGCTTCAGTTTATTTAAGTCAGATCAAACACAAACACATTTTTTTAAAACTAGAGTTTAGGAAATAATATAAGAACGTATGAAAAGCCCTGATGGATCAGGCTAAAGGCCCATCTAGTTTAGCATTCTGCTTCCTACAGTGGCCAGCCAGCTATCTCTGAGAAGCACATAAGCTGGGGGGGAGGCGTTTTTCTCTTTCACAATTGCTTCCTTGCAAGTAGTATTCAGAGGTTGCTGAATCTGAAAGAAGCACACATGACTAGTAGCCAGTGACAGACCTGTCCTCCATGAATTTGTCCAATCCTCTTTTAAAGTCATCCAAGCTAGTGGCCATCACCACATCTTGTGAATTCCACAAACTAATTATGCGACCATTTGCAATAGCTTGTGATGCGTGATGTGTTCTTTAAGTCAATCAATTCCTTCTAGTTATCCGTTGCTGCCCATCCCATTTTCTGGTCTGTCATTCATTTATACTTGAGGATTATTTTATATTATATAGTATAGTATAGTATATATTATTTTTCTCTGTTAGTGTGTTAGATAAAGATAAATCATTCCCTCACTTCATTTTTTTTAGTTGTTAGTATTTTGTCTGTTAAAATTCAGTGTAGCATAATAGTTTTAATCTTCTGTCTGTTTGCATGTGTGGTGTAAATGTGCATGTGTACTGTGTACCAACTGAGCTGCAAGCACTTAGTCAGCAAAAAGCACAGACACAAATATTAATATAATGAACAAATATTGAACATGAAATGCGGCAGAGTCAGTGCTCATGTCTAGCAGTAGCAGCCCAAGGCAGAAAGGAGAAAAGAAAAGACAGTTGGTAAGGACACTTATAGTAGAAGGAATTCCAGGTCCAGTAAAACCGTTTCTACCCAAAGGTGTATATGTCACAGGAGTTAAATGCGTATACCTGTGGGCCAGGAAGAAAACTAATTTAACGCTACTTCCTGTAATGCTGTTTTGTTATTATGCTCTTTGTTCTGGGTGTAATTTTTGCAGTGTTATTAAAAGTACAGCTATCTATACTGTGCTTTCAGCCTCCGGGAGCTGCATATTCTGGTTAGCACTGCACTAGATAGTCTGCCTAGTGTGGGATCAATTGGCGCTGTCTTACGACGGTTTCAAACTCAGCCATATTGTCAGAGGGCATTGCCAAAAGATGTTTGGTCTGAGAATGATCCTGCCTGGGAATGCAGCAGCACTGTCACGAGAGATGTTCTGGCAGGCATGACTTGCTACCAGGAAATGCTTTGATAGGGGAAAGAGCAGTCTATCCTAGATGCGCTCTTCAACAAGAAGCATGCAGTTCCTAAGGACGAGTCATAATCAGGCTCATCCTCCCAGGAGTAGCTCCTCCCATCGTCTCTCACAGTTGCCATGTAGGAGAAGTGATGTGAGTGGTGGTCATGAAGCAATGGATGTGAGGTTGTTAACATTTTAAATAAAACATGTTTTTGCAAAGTTCTTCTTAGTGGGCTTATTCAACCATGTCATAGTGAAATCTACAGAGAACTGGGTCATCAGAAGAATCCAGTATTGTCAGATCATAGTGCGAGTACAATAAGTCTCAAAAAATTAGGTTACTTAAATTTGTCCACAATTCAAAGATGACCTTTTCCATAGCCCTGTGGTGTAATTATATCAGTAATTGCAAATTATATAGTTGAAGAATAATTAGGGCTGAGGGAAGAGGCTGGAAGTGCTCACACATCAGTTCTAAATGCAACTGCTGCATTGGTACTATGAGCGTAACGGAATCCTAGCAACCTCACAGAGATACAAATATCCACCATTTGGTGATATGAAGTGCCAGCCTGAGACAAATGTCTTGCCTGTGGTGATGGAGCCCCCAGGCCATGTTTCCAATCTGGCAGCAACTGGAGGCATTGCTAACTTCTAAGATCTTCAATATTTCAGTGGGGTGTGGTGAGCCATCCACACTTGCAACAGAGAGACAACCTCTCGCAGCGATGGCTTTCCCTCCCACAAGATTCTCTTGTCTTCACTCAAGCATTTGAAGTCGCTCAAAGGCAACCGTTAAACCAGTTAGGAGAAAAAAAAGAAGTGAAAGCAACACAGAGAGGGTACAAGTGAGGCTGAAAACCTGTACCTGCTCTCCTTGGAGTAAGCCCCATTGAATACAATGGTTGGAAAAAGTTGGAGGCTCTAACTTCAGGTTTTTGAGGGGGGGTTGCACAGTGCTGACTGGGCGTGTTTATTTAAGGCAGTGGTTCCCTAACTGGGGCATCGTGACGCCCCAGCCGGGAACAAAGGGTTGCTATGCCCTTAAGGGGCATGGCAACCCGCGGTGACGACGGCGCGCCCGGGATCCCACCGCCACCGCCGTGCCCAAAATCGCCCTTTTTACCTGCATTGGTGGGCAGTGGGTGTCCGGCGGGGGTTGTGGGGACGCAATCGCAACTCACTTCCGGTTTTACGCGAAACCGGAAGTGAGTTGCGATCGCGTCAGAGCACTGCTCCGACGCTTGGGGAGGCCTGCGGAGGGGTCCGCAGGCTCCCCACAACCCCCGCTGGACACCCATTGCCCACTAATGCAGGTAAAAAGGGCGATTTCGGGCACGGCAGTGGCAGCGTGATCCCGGGCGTGTCGTCACAACCCCTGGGAAGGCCCCGCTGCCACTTAGAGCAGCGTAGGGCCTTCCCAGGAGTTTGGGAACCACTGATTTAAGGGGAGGTGTTTAGCAGACAGCTTCTGAACATAACAGTTTTAGCTCAGCTGGCATTGGAAGGGCAGAGAACAAGATAAAGCCTGTGCTCCCCCCCCCCTTTCTTAAAATAAAGTGTTGCAAGGTGTTGGCTTTTGTGAGAGACAGATAGCCTTTCACAAGACGTTCTCCTTCAGGATGGAATCTGAAACAGGAACAGCATTACTGCCCAACCCCTTCTGCTCACAGAGGTAAGACAACCAGCAAAAGTAGCTGGTTTGGGGGTAGGGCATCCGCCAATTTGCAACTTCCACCAATCTGCTGCTTGAAGTGACTGATTCACTCCACCTCAAGGGCAGGCTGGCTCTGGTTCAAGTACCCCTGAGAGAAACTCCTTCCGCCCCCCCTAAAAGACAACTCTCTCTGTATGCTGAGGCTGACCTAGGAAGCAGCCTGTCACTCACATTCTCCATTTTGACCAGAGCTCTTGGTCATTTACGGCCTTCCTCTTTCAAATGTAAATTGGAGTCCCATAACTTTCTGCTATCACCAGAGAACAATAGCCTTGACTGAAACCTAACTCACACGTGGTCAGTGGTCCAGTTAGCTAACTTGGGAGTGGGAAATTTGAATATTTGTTAGGCTTCCAAAAATGGGGCAAAAGAGAGCTCCCCAGAAGGGTTGGGAGAGTAAGATGTGTGGAAGATGTAAGTTGGACTTTGCAAGATGCCAGCCAAGCCGAGATGAAAGTCATGATGCTATCCAGCTCCAAAAGAGTTAACTCCTAGGAAGTTTTTTCTCTCTGGGACCAGGAGAATGCTGAATTGTAAGTGGATGCTTTAAATCAGTTAAGTCTAGATTCTGATTGTACTTTTTGAACTTTGTCTCTTGATCTCAAGTATAGAATTTCATTGTCGGTCTGCTTTTTCCTTGTTCCATTTTAATCCCCAGTAAACCTTTTCCTTTGACTTGAATAAAAACAACCTGCCTAGCACTTTAACCCACAAAGCAATTGGCCTCCTGTCTCTGATGACTTGCTCTGTTACCAGCAACAGATTTCTCAATTATTTTCTTTGGGCACACGTACATTAATAGACTATAACATGAACTATGGACACTGCTCTTCCTGAAATTCAGGTCAAGCCCTGAACTCCATCTTGAACTCTGCTTGCCATTTCGTGTATTACACATACCTTGAGAAAGGGGGATAATGATGTAATTCCTATCTCATTGTATTGTGGAAATTTCACCTCCTATCTGTATCTGTTGATGCTCTTTTGTACATTAACATTTTGACTGCCTCCTTTCCTGGGTATTCCCCTTTTCCTTATTTCTCTAGTGCAGGGGTTCTCGGCCCCTTCCCAGCCGATTGCCACCTCCAACCCCACTCTCCTGCCATGTACCACTGGAAGTGACTGGCGATGACATCATTGCCAGTTACTTCCGGGGTTTCGAGTTTTCAGAGGCCAGAAAACGCAGGTAGGAGACTCTGGGCGGATGGGAGGACCCTTCCCAGCATTTCCAAGATATTCGGGTAAAGGCAGAAAGGAGCCTCTCGGGAGGGAAAAACTGCCAAAAGTGCCGCATCAGAGCGTAGTTCGGGTGGTCCAACAGTCCGAGTACCATCAGCAGTCGGCCGAAGTACCACTGGGTGGTATGAGTACCAGTGGTTGAGAACCCCTGCTCTAGTGCATCAAAAACATGCTGCACACAAGCGTCCACCACAAAATAGGAACACATGTATTGTAGTCAGGTTCAGTAGATTGTTTTGATGAATCCTTTTCCTGGTTATGACCTTTTTCGTTAATAAACCTTTGTATTTTTGAGAATGCTCCCTTTTCAGTCTCTTGAATTAGTTTTCACCCAATGCTGAACTTGCATCTTAATCTAAAGATACTTGTTCCACTTGGTGCCTGTTTTGGAGGCTTGGGGCTGAAGAGGACTTAGCTACCTCACTCCTCCTAAAGCCATCCCTGTACCCAGTAACTAATTCTGCAAATAAATAAATTAGCACCAGTGGTAACATGCTCTCCCGAGATGGCTTGAGCGTGTGTGTGATTGAGAGCTGTTGGGTGGCAGACAGACCCCTAGCTAGGTGAAGGGATGGAAATATGACCCTAACACTCAATTTTCTAGTGGCACCCAGGACATGACTGTATGTGTGGTTCGAATATGATCTCAGAGTGGGAGGAAGCACTAGCTTTCTCAGAGGGGAATGTGGCCTTTCTCAGAGTGACCCTGTAGGTGTTTGGGGACAAGCATCTGCCACTCACATTCATGCTGAATAAAGTATGAAGAAGCTCTCAGTGACCATTAATTCCTGTTGGGTTTGTGTGTGTTGCTACTTCCATTCCGACTGGCAGTTTGAGCTGTGGCAGACCTCTTAGGCACTCCAGCAATTATTGTGCTTTATCATTTAAAACCTTCCAACAGAAATTATATGTACTAAGTGGTATAACCGCTGTCAGAACCAGTGGCATATATGAGGTCAAAATGAAAAACTAGTCAAGATTGCAAGTTTTAGACAAGAATATATTTGAAATACTTATTGCTTCAGTCTGTAGTAGAATTCTTAATTATTTATTTTCTTCTTTTTGGGGGGGGGGAAGTATATACCTTTAACAGATAAGTGACAGGGAGAAATTTAGCAGGTGAACCTTTTCACTACATGTTGATATAATGACGGGAAAGACTTCACTTGGTGCATTTCAGCTTGTCACCAGAATGTTTTTATTTATTTATTTTTCACATTTTTATACCACCCTTCCTCCAAGGAGCTCAGAGTGGTGTACATATTTCCTTCCCTCCTTTTTGTCCTCACAACAACCCTGTGAGGTAGGTGGGGCTGAGAGATAGTGACTGGCCCAAGGTCACCCAGGAAGCTTCGTGGCTGAGCAGGGATTTGAACCTGGATCTTCCAGGTCTAAGTCCGACTCCTAAACCACTATACCATCCTGGCTCCCGACAATCAAATTTGAACCCACTGAAGTTTGAAACATTGAGTAATGTTCAGCCCCCTTTCATATTATTTCTCCCTCTATCCATTTATCACATGTTTTCATGCAGCGTACTTCTGTTTTCCTATTCACTCTTATTCTGAAAATTCCTTGGATTTGAGTCTTCTGTGTTTTTTGGTTGTTATCTAGAAGATAAGGCCCGACGGTGCTTACCAGACTGTTTTTTATGTGCTAATTTTTACATTTATTGTCTGATGTCGTGTAAAAAAAAAACCCTTGTCTTATCTATTGCTGATTTTCCCAGAGAGTTACAGCTTCATAAAGGGGGAGAAATGCTTCATGTTGAATCTAAGATAAATTACTCCAAACTGTGAAAGCCCAATGCTATGCATGTCTACTCAGAAGTAAGTCCCATTATAGTCAATGGGGCTTACTCCCCAGTAGGTGTGGCTAGGATTGCAGCCTGACTTAACTAGAGGAAAGCTTGGTTAGTGTATGTGTGCATGTTTGTATATACCATATTGTCCCGAGTATAAGACGCACCGGATTATAAGATGCACCCTTAAAGTTTGGTGCTATTAAAAAAATTAAATCACTGGCATTAAATTGCAACAGCTTGATTATAAGACGCACCCCTAGTTTAAAAACTTAAATTAGGAGAAAAAAGTGAGTCTTATACTCAGACCAATACGGTATATAAATAAAGAATTCCTATCTCGTCACAGAGTATATAAACCACAGTTTCTATCAGATGCGGCAGCAGATAATCTGGAGTAATTTGGATTTGAGTGGTTTAAAAGAGCAAATCAAGAATGGACCAAGTTGTTTCAAGGCTGTCAGTCTGGTTTTTCTCAGCAAGATATGAAAATATGGAGAAGAGGTATACGTTAGGGGGCAAAAAGATATTCATAGACAAATCAAAGGGAACAAGAGAAAAGGAAGATGGAACAGTTTAGGTTGATTACCTAATGAACTGAAAACTTCATTTTTGCTCTCCTGTCCCCCCTCCCACATTGTTGTTAGTTTGTTATGCTTCTACTATGCATTTCCTCTGAGGAATGAGTGCAACTTATGTGTGATTTCCTAAAGTCTTCCAACAAGGCAATGCTCAGGCCAGACCTCCTAATTTGCAAGACTTTTTAATTTCTGAAAGGGCAATGATAAAATAGGGGGAAAAGCACTTTTGAAAACTGGAAATGAAGTAGTAATTTTGTGAAATTGTTTGACTGTTGAGATGTTTGGTGTTGTGTAAGGAATAGACAGATATCTCTCTAGCAGCCCAATCCTATCCTCCCCCAGCATTGGCGATTTCAGCATGGGCCATGTGGCCCATGCTGAATCCTACCCAGGAGAGGCCCTGGCTGGTGGTTTACTCGGGGTAAACCTCCAGCCGTCGCAATGGGGCTACTTGGTCCTCCGCCAGCTCTTTAACTGGTGGAGAATCAAGCAGCCCTGTGTTGGCTGCACGAGCCTGGGAGGGAGGATAGGATATGACCTCTGACACAGACACCGGTCCCACCCCACTCCCAGGCAGGTTGTCCTTTGACAACCCTGCTCTAAGCTTTTGTTCCAAATAGTTCTTGAGAGCTGGTCCAATAAATATTCTTGTTAAGCTTGAGCCTAGGTCAAACCTTAGCTCAACCAAGGACTGACTGGGTAATTCTAAACCTTGGTTCCCTATCAATAAAACTGTGGTAATAGCACCCTTCCTGAGTATTTCTGAGTATAAAATTTTATAAGGAAATGTTGTTAACCTGCTTCTAAGCTTCCAAGAAAGAAAACATTGTAATTGCATAAGCTTGCTAGAATGTATTCCAATTTTCAGCTAGTTGATTGTGGGATGAGGCTGGTTTTTGTGAAGGATAGCCCAGATATTAAAGCCTTTTTTATTAGCCTTGTGCATCCTTTGAGGTAGCCTGATGTATTATTGTAGCTATTCGTGTTCTCTCAAGAGTATGATATTTATTCAGATACAGGCTGAATTCCTCTTCCCACAGGAGCAGTTTCTGGAATACATATCAGTGGGTTTTCTCCTACTAAGCTCTTTTCAAGGGTTTCTGGTAGTTATTGGTTACTACTAGTTTTGATTGTCTTGTGAGAAAAACAGATGCTGGCAGCTGTTTGTGCTTTGTTTGACTTGATTTACAATGTGCAATATTAAATTAGTAACATTGATGTATGCTTGGAGTATCAGTCTCCCCTGTATTGTTCACAATTGCTCCATTTGGGGCCATGAGACAAATTTTAGCAACGTTAGGAATATGGGAGCAACTCTTGCATAGACATCACAGTGAGTAGCTTATTCTCAAAGACTCAGTGTTGCATATTCAAAATGACTTTGTAGTTCTTTTCACCATTATTCTTTCCACACAACTCAATCATATTCCCACAGAGAGTACTGAAACCCTTATATTTTGGAAGCACGTCTGATAGCTATCTCTGACTGTCTAAATTAAGCTTGCTAGCTTTTGCCCCACTCACAGAGAACTCTTAACCCCTTTCTTCCGGATGTTTTGACCAGTCCTAAAACAATACCTTTTATCCCAAGAACCTGTTATATGTAACAGACTTAACTGTAGACTAATGTTTCCTGTGAGATTTAACCACTCTAAAAGGCTCTATCCCAAAAGCCATTGAGGAAGTGAAAACAATAGCTCTTATCGCAAGCAGTGGTCTGCTTTTCAGCTGAGTTTTTTATGGCTGCACTGTTAATCTTGCAGGGCTCCTTGGTCTACTAAGTGTATTGCTCGCTCCACAGAGGTGTGACAGGTTTTAACCCTCTTCTTTTCCTTGCCAATTTAAAAGGACTGTTAGAACTATTCCTGAACATAACAACTCAAATATGTTGCTTTGGTGTACATTTGACTTTTCTGCAGGAAGTTATACAGCATGTAGTAAGTACTGTCACCAAGTTTGATTTACAGCGCAATCCTGACTAAGGATCCATCCGGCGGCCCAGGGCCACCTGCCGGATCCTGTGCATACGCTGCCTGGTGTGTGCCGGGCTGGAGGTCTACTTGGGGAAGGGGACCTGTTGGTCTTCTAGGAAGTAGAGAAGGCTGTTTAACGGCATAGCCAGCCCGGCGGGGACAAGGATATGGCCGACGCCATCCCCCTCCCCCTCCCGGGCCGGCTAGGCCTATGGCCCCCCTCCCGCGCCCGGCCGGAATAAGATAATACTAAGACAATATTTAAAATATTTTTAAAATATTTGTTATGTAAATAACATTGTAAGTTTTACTTTATATAAATATTCTTCTAAATAATAACCTACTAACTGCATATATCATAAATATTTGTGAAATTAATTATACTTGGTGAATTGGGAGTTTATAAACATTGCCCTTGGGGTTGGTGACTGGTCCTAAACTTTGTTCCCCAGACCTTTACAGATAAGATCGTTCCATGTGAGGGGATAATGTGCCTTGGTGACCTCTTGCTTAGACTATTGCAATGTGCTCTACATGTGCCCTTGAAAGAGTACTTGGAAACTGCAACTGGTGTAAAATGCCTCAGGCAGACTGCAAATGAATGCTGTTTGGGGGAAGCATATGATCCCCATCCTGTGGGATCTATATTGTCTGCCCATTGTTTTCCAGGTCCAATTTAAGGCACTAGTTCTTACCTTTAAAGCCTGACACGGCTTGCACCCTCAATACCTTATGGACCATGTGCTGCCATTTAAAATTACTCACTCATTAAGATCTTTTAAGGAGGTCTTGCCCTGCGTGCTGCCACCTAGAGAAGTACAATTGGTGTGCACATGAGAAAGAGCCTTCAATATGATGGCCGTCTGAGTATAATAATAATCAGCAGCAGCAGCATTTATATAGTGCCTTTTCTTTGGTCATCGGATTTCTCCTCTGACTTTAATTCAAAGTCCGTTTACACAGACAGGCTTTCTAAACTCCAAGGGTTTTTTACAATACAATGTTCTAATCTTTCGTAGAACCCTCCATTCTAGGTGGTTTTCTCCACAGTCCAGCCTCTCTCTGGCGTCCACCTCATCACGCTTCGACTGATCAGGCAACCTTGACTTCCACTCAAAGTGCAGCTGCAGCTTCTCTCCCTCACATAGTCTCTGCAGTTTATCAGTGGCATGCCAACAGCTCTCCGACAGACACAGATACTTCCGGCAGTCCTGAACTGCCATCCATCAGAATAGCTTATTCAGAAAGTAGCTCCGGACCCTGCACCTTCCGATTCTCTGATCACTGGCTGAGCAGAGGCTGGTCTTTCCCTTGCTGTGTTGCTCTTCCAGGAAGTGCAATCTTCCAGAGGCTCTTGACTGATGGTGTTTCTCTTTGAATGAGCAGTGATGCTCATATTTAGTGCTTTGCAATAGCAGGAATGCAACAAATGCTCAGGGGTGCTGTCTATCGCATGACTCATTTAGGTCCACAGCCGTAAGCGAAGCATTAGTCCCCTTGCCCTGACTAAAATTGTGTAATTGTATATTACTTCCAGTTGGAATAGAAATGAACCATTTTCTTCCCTTATCTGCTACATAGCATACATTGGTTTCTACAAGCAGAGATGGATAAAGTGGGCACCTAAATGCACTCTGGGGCCGCAATTGGCTTATAAAAACTGAGCTCTTTGATTACCCTTCTCTGAAAACCACTTTATCTCTTTTAATGTCTATATGACTGTCTGTTTTCATTCTCTTCTCTAGATGAGAGCCATACTTAGGGGAAGTCTTCTTTCCCTGTTCTGTCATAGTTCTGATTTCCAACTGTGAGGCACATCACTTCAGATTCAGCTCATTTTAGATCTTGAGCAAAGTGGTGTTAGAAAATGTGGTTGTATGCTTCATCTTCACTTTATTGCGAGTCAACTATTACTTTTCTTTCTGTGGGTCTGAACTTATACTTTTCTCTGTTGTCCATACAACTTCACAATCCTTTTCTATGAACTTGTCTTGTTCATAGAACCCTTTCTCAGTCCAAAAATGCATGTACAGGTATACCTTTCTGTCTGATATATAATTCCTACACATCGGGCAATATTTTTCCTAGATTCTAGATACAACTTTTCGATTTCATACAAAATGTATAAATGATAAGTATAAGGAAAGATTTTACAGTATAAGCTGAATACATACAAGGCAATTGTACCCTTTGCCATTCAGCTGTTGGGTTAACTCCAAAGTCTTCTCAATATTTAATATCTATATTCACTAATTAAAGTCTTTTCTATGCCCATACAGTAAAATGTATTCATTTGAAATGTTCACATTTTAAGATTTCCGGAAATGGCCGAAAATCACTGTTTTTGGCCGAAATGAACATCGGAGAGGCCTGCGGGGGCTTCGGGGAGGCCTGCGCGAGCCTCTGCAGGCCTCTCCGATGTTCAGTTCGGCCAAAAACAGTGATTTTCGGCCATTTCTGGTTTTCACGAAAACCGGAAATGGCCGAAAATCGCTGTTTTCGGCCGAAATGAACATGGGGAGGCCTGCAGAGGCTCGCGCAGGCCTCCCCGAAGCCCCCACAGGCCTCCCGAAGCCCAGGTAAGTAAAAACCTTTTTTTCTGTATTTTATGCTCCATAGGATGCATGCGTCCTATGGACCGATTAAATCCTGATAAGACAGAGGTTCTTCTGGTCCAGAAGTCTGCGACTCAGGTACTGGATCATCGTCCTGCTCTGAATGGGGTTGTACTCCCTCTGAAGGAGCAGGTCCGCAGCTTGGGGGTTCTCCTGGATGCGCAGCTGCTCCTGGATTCCCAGGTGGCTGCTGTGGCCAGGGGGGCTTTTGCCCAGCTTCGGCTGGTGCCGCCAGCTGCGACCGTACTTGGATCATGCAGACCTGGCCACAGTGACCCATGCCCTAGTGACATCTAGACTAGATTACTGCAATGCGCTCTACGTGGGGCTGCCTTTGAAGACTGTTCGGAAACTGCAACTAGTGCAGAATGCGACAGCCCGGGTGGTTGCCGGGGCCTGTCGGTTTGACTCAGTAGGACCACTGCTTCGGCGGCTACACTGGCTGCCGGTTCGTTTCCCGGCACAATTCAAAGTGCTAGTTTTGACTTTTAAAGCCCTTAACGGCTCGGGTCCAGGGTATTTGAGGGACCGCCTCCTTCCTTATAATCCGACCCGTACTCTGAGGTCATCAGGGGGGGCCCTGTTAACCGTGCCGCCATTGACAGAAGTGAGGGGGATGGCGGCACGGAATAGGGCCTTCTCTGCTGTGGCGCCCCAACTGTGGAATTCCCTCCCCTTGGAATTAAGAACGACTCCCTCTTTAGAGACCTTTCGGCGGAGCCTTAAGACGTTTTTATTTAGGACAGCGTTTGATGTCTGACATGGTGGGCTGACCTTTTTAACAAATGGCTTTTAACATATGTAAATGCAGGTGACCCACTGGGGTTGTTTATTTTAACTTAAATTGTTTTAATTAATTTTTAAATGTGTATATATGTATTTTAACGTGTTGGAAGCCGCCTTGAGCGCCCTCGGGAGAAAGGCGGGGTACAAATTAAATAAATAAATAAAATACGGTATACTGTACTGTATTTTTTAAGATGGATAACATCAGTAGCCAATGAAAATTGTTCTGACCATTTATAGAGATAATATTAAGATTGCATTATTGCTTCATGAATTGTGCTGAACTTTGGGGATTATTTTTTGGGGAAAAATAATACAGGTTTCTATTATTATTTTTTCATTCTTAATCATTTTGACGCTACCTTCCGTCATACAAATTTCAATTTGGTGAATCCCAGAGAATGTGATTGCTCAATATTAGGGTAAACTGTGGCCAAAAATCCTCTAAGGTACACTTTTCATCTTCTAACATAACTTTCTGCGCAATCCTGGAACTTCCGGCGGCGATGGAATGAGCGCTCCGCCACCGGAAGCGGTCACGAATGTGCCGTAAAGCATGTTTGCGACTACTCTGGAGCAAGGGAGGCCAGCCTCCCTTGCTCCGTCACCGGAGCGCCCCTGCGGCTTCCAGACGAGGTAAGTTGGGATCCGGCGCGCGCGGAGGCATTTCGGCGGGTGAGGGAGAGGGGCCATTGGTCTAGCCGGCCCAAGAGGGGGTGGGGGATGGCCTCAACCATATCCCCGCCCTGCCAGGTGGCTAGGCCCTTACACGGCCTCCTCCAACTTCTGCCAGCTATTTAGCTGGCGGAAATCCGAGGAGGCCGATTGGCTTGGCCTGGAGTTAGACCCGGGGAAAAGGACGAGCGTCCCCTTCCCCGAGTAGACCTCCGGCCTGGTGGCAAAATGGCTGCCGGGGCTCAGAATCCTGCAGGCGGCCCTGGGCCGCCAGCTGGATCCTTACGGTGTATTGCGCTGCTCATCACATATACAGTAATTTGGTGGGATAAATCTAGATTCCATGACCCTTTCAACATATGACTGAAAATTCAAAGCAATGTCATTTGAAAATTCAAAGCAATGTCATTCTCTCATATCTTCAGTGCTTGATTATGCTCTACGTTCCTGGCCTTGAAGACTATTCAGATATTTCTATTAGCACAGAATGCTAATTCTGATTAGCATTCTGCACTAATTAGTGTAGAATGATCTGCTTCCTTGCTGATGTGGGTTACAGGAAGTGAAATGCACCAGTGTCTGCACTGATTTATTACTGTTTTCTGACTAAAATTCAAGGTGTTAGTTTTGACTTGTAAAGCCCTTAATGACTTAGACCTCAGTCAGAAGACATACTTCACTCTCCATCATGACCACTGAGATCAACTGACAGTACCAGCCATGTAGTAGCAATGACAAATTCTCAACTACAGCATCACAAGTGTTGAACTCTTTTTTATCTTAAGAATTCAACGTTTCAACCTGAATACTTTCCAAAAGAGCTGCAAAACGTTCCTCTTTCAGTATTTTATTTCTTATCTATGTAGTGTTGGATTTTAACTTAACTATCTCATATTCTAGATCAGGGATGCACAACATGCGGCCCCAGGGCCGCATGCGGCCCTCCGAAGGATTTCCAGTGGCCCCCGAAGAAATCGGGGATCCCTTGGTGCGTGTTGCTTACGAAGTGAGCGCCGAGGGATCTCCGATGTCTTCGCTCCAGCCGCGTAGCTGTGCAGCCTTCTCGCTTGGGTCGCCGAGCGAGAAGAACGAAGTCACTGAGCCTTGCGAGCCCATTGGCCTGGAGGTTTTGAGGCCGTTGCTGAAGGCGGCGTTTGATTGTCGCCGATCAGCTGGAGTCTCCTGGCATTCGGCCAGGAGCCGGAAGAGCCGCGTCTCCTCTTGTGTGTCAACGGGCGCAGAGGTTTTGGGGCTTGTCCCATTGGCGCTGTCGCTGCTCCATGTGAGGAGGAGGCTCGGATTTGCGGCGGGAGGGTAAATCCGAATTTTTGATTCTGTAAATACCTTTATGTATTAATATGTTGCTTTTCTGGATATTTTCCGGCTCATGGACACACCCCCTGTGATGTCACTTCCTGAGGAAGTGACATCACGGTTTCTTGACACGCCCCCCCGTGCGGCCCCGAAGAAGTTTAGTCTATTCATTTTGGCCCCTACCTACTTCCAAGTTGTGCACCCCTGTTCTAGATGATCAGAACGGCACCTCTGTTGACGTTTGTGTATGTCAGTTTATTTAAAATGTATTAATTACAATTTGATTAAAAGCTAGCTGATCAATGAAAAAAAAAAACATTAACCAGAGACCAACTCTTAATAAAAATGGAAAATAGTGGTTTTTCTGATTTTTTTGCTGCACTGTCTGTCCCAGTTAAGTGTATTTAATCCCTAAGCAGAAAAAATGTTTGAGTAACGAAAGGATTACTAATGATTTTTAGCACTGACAAATATTGCATGAATCATCTTTGAAAGGTAGTACATCACTTGATTGAGTTTGACTATACAAGGTCAGAAGTCAAATTTGTTTGTCGGTAATAGACTTTTGTATACTTGATTGCATGACAGATTTGTTCGTGTAGGTTTAGTTAGATAATATACCAAGAAACTGTTGCAATTTTTCAGTATATTCTCCCTGTTAAGAACATAGAAGAATGCTTGAAAAGTAACAGCAAAATGACTGCCTACACATTGAAATTGCTATAACTAGCTATAAACTCTTATATTAGAAACATTATAATGAATATTACATTTGGTGATGTTGGTCAAAACGTATTTTTTGTTAAGTGATGATAGCAGTAATTAAAGAAGTGACAGTTCAAGAACTCCAGTGTAATCCTCTAGTTATTCTGCTCGTGTATATAAAAATAACATTGAGAAGAAAAATGGGAACTACTTACTAATATGCTAGGAATGGCAAGACTGAGATATCTTTTTTCTATTTAAATCATATGTATTTGATCGTATGTATTTAATATGGAAACAATCATATGTATTTGAAATCCTATGTATTTAAAGGTTGGCTAAAAATATGAAGCCTACACTTATAAAAAAGGAAAAATAAACTAGGGACATCTGTGAGGAAAATTGGAATATCTTATCTTTGGGCATAGAAGTATGGTCAATCATTACTTGGGAATGTTTTGTTTTATTGATGGAGCTTCTTTGGATGTTATTATGTGCATTCAAAAATTGTCCTCTTCCCCCTCCCCTTCCTTGACTTATATAAAAACAACGTATGTGAATGATGTACATTTGAACATTTAAATATAATAAATATAATAAATGCTAATTATTATTATTATTTTATTATATTTATTACAACGTTAATAATAGCATATAAACATATTTTACTGGGCATTTCCCCCCTAGTATTATTCTACAAGCTTACTCTAAAGAGGAAATTATATACATTTTACACTTATTTTCCAGGTGTCTGAATGCATGTACCTACTGCAAAACTAAGCATGCCAGAGGAGATCTAGCAAGCTATCCTATTGAAGAGCTGTTAGGCAGAGCCAAGCAGTCCTTTCAAGGTACTGTATGCGTGTTTTTAAAATCTCTAACAGCCCAATCCTGTGTAACTCTTGTACCGGTGTAACAGTAGATCCACCGGTGTAAGTGCACTTATGCCAGTGTAACATGCCGTACACCAGTCTGGTGTAACCCCCCTCAGATGTAACGTAAAAATCATACATTGATGCTGTAGCCAAATAAAATCAGTATTTGTCATTTATTTAGTAAATTGCTCATAGAACATAAAATGAAAATCTCCTTATGCTATTGGCTTATCCTCTCTTAGCGGTTCAAGCTGCACAGCCCCTAGGCAGGGCCGTCTTAACACATGGGCACACTATGCCCTCCGATGTGATCGCGACCCACTTCCGGTTTCATCAGAAAACCAGAAGTGGGTCGTGATCGTGTCGGTGCCAGGGGTCCTATAATGCACTTAAGACAGCTCTGCCCCTAGGTGACATCAGGGCAACTATGGCAAGGAGAGCTAGAAGGGCTGTTACCTATGCCTGCCTAGGTCCACTTTGACATCAGAGCCTTTAAGGGAAGCTCAGAAGCCTTGGATTTAATGGAATAATAATAATTATTATTAGATGCACTTAAAATGTTCTATGTTAACTTCTTATCCAAAAGTTGCTCTTCACCATGCTAGATTCAGGCTTTGGTCTTTGGCAGTGTAATACCAGCCATACATTTTCTTGCTTTTGGATGTGGAAATGTTTTAAATTTATGGTCCAATGTAGCCTTCTGCTTGTGAGTAGGATTATTCACTCAAATAGATGCAGCACTTTGGTAAAACTGAATGCAACAGATGATAGTATCCAGCTGCAAATTCTTGGAATATTTCATTTTGAGTCAGGTTGAATGCATATATTCTCAATAACATGCCTTTTGCTCTGTGGGTTTTGCTACTTCCTTTAGTAGAAAAGAGAAATGTAGATAAGATTTCATTCCCATAGAGTTTTTCTATTGAGAACTTCCTGATGACAATGTATAGTTTGTTATATCTAATGCTTTATCCTCTTGCTTTGAAATGGTGCATTTTTTATTCTTTGTCATTGTTGAATGTTTGTTACATATAGCAATCCCTTTGGTTTGGGGCTCTTTTAGCTGCATATATATTTTTTACTGGCTCAGCATTAAACAATTTGTATATCATGGCATTGTTTCACTGTCTTTTGTTGAAGTCCCTTAAGACTTTAAGTGGCATGTTATTCAACATAATGGAAGGAAGGTCAACGAAGATGGAGCCTTTTGTTCTTAGCCAGTGCAAGTATTTGCTTTTGATCACCGTATTTTTTGCACCAGACCATAGGACGCATGTGTATTAAAGAGCTAAAAATAGGGGGGGGGGGGAATATATCTTGTTTTTAACGTTTTTCCGGCCGCTTGGCCACTTACCTGGTTGTTGTTTTGCAGCTCCTCTTCCTGTGCCTCAGCTCCCAGTCGCGTTTGGCGCCTCCGCCAAGTTCTCAGGCGCTGGACGCGACCAGGGAGCCCTGAGGAAACATCGCAGCAAATGCGATGTTTCTGGAGGGGTAGCAGACGCGGTCAGCGCGTGTGCGAAGTTACCTGACTTCGCGCACGCGCTGACCGCGTCTGCAACCCCTTCGGAATCATCCTATGTTTCTGAAGGGGTTGCAGATGCGGTCAGCACGTGCGCGAAGTCAGGGAACTTTGCGCATGCGCTGACTGAGGCACAGGAAGAGGAGCTGCAAAGCAACAACCAGGTAAGCGGCCAAGCAGCCGGAAAAATGTTAAAAGCAAGTCATTTTTTTACACTTCGCTCCATACGACGCACAGACATTTCCCCCAATTTTTTTGGGGGGGGAAGTGTGTCTTATAGAGCGAAAAATACAGTAAATCCCCTCCCAATTTATTTATTTTTTACTGTAGTGTTTACTGAAACTCTTTTAGGGTTCAATCCAACCCAACTTCCCTGGCTATTCTGGCCTAAGCTAGGCCATAGTAAGGTAAAGGTAAAGGTATCCCTTCACAATTAAGTCCAGTCGTGTCCGACTCTAGGGAGCGGTGCTCATCTCCGTTTCAAAGCCGAAGAGCCAGTGCTGTCCGAAGACGTTTCCATGGTCATGTGGCCAGCATGACTCAACACCGAGGCGCATGGAACGCTGTTACTGTCCCGCTGACGTGGTACCTATTAATCTACTTGCAATTCCTTGCTTTCGAACTGCTAGGCTGGCAGGAGCCGTCGCACGGATTTGAACTGCCGACCTTTCGATCGACAGCTCATGGTTCAGTGGTTTAACCTGCTGCTATTCCTGAGTTAGGTAGTCCGGAATATTTGTTGCCCAGCACCAGCCCAGGATCAAGGCAAAACTTACCTCCGAAGCAGGCAGGCTCCCGCGGCTCGGCGTCCATCTCACGCATGCGCCACACCCTTCCCGCGCTTGTCAGTGCTGATCGACTGCAGCTGCTGCAGCGTCCTTGGCAGCCCGGTCAGAAAGGGCCCAGGCGCAGGCGCTGGCAGCCGCCCTGCGTCCATAGCAACTCGGTTGCTAGGGGCCTGGGCGCCAGCGCCAGCACTCTGTTAACACCCGTCACGGGACGGTCGCAGGACAGTCGCCGGAGGGTCGCGAAGACTGTGCCAACCGCCACAGGGCACCCTGTGCCTCAGCCACCTGCTGGAGGGGAGAGTCCCCGCCCCCATGCCATGGGGGGGTTGCACATGGGTGTCATATGGGGAGAGCGGGGAACCTAATGGCCACCACAGCGCATGCGCGACGGGTGCCATTTGTGTGGCGCACGGGTGAACCCCAGTTGCCGAACAGGTTGCCACGAGCGGTCCCACTACGGGCGCCATAGCACTTTCAATGTTTGCCTACCCAGGCCGCCCCCCGACTCCCCCCCCCGTAGCAATCTCCCTGCAATCTCCCTGGGAAGGTATTGGCAGCGCCTAACTGGGATTCGTGCAGGGGCTTGACTGGTGGGGGCTGTCTGTGTGTGTGTGGGGCAATGCTTGTGTAACGTTTGGCACATGTGTTTCAAGAGGGCTCTGCCCAAGGGGCGTCTTTATTGTTCTGGAACTAGAGCAGAGTTGACCAGGCGAGGCTGCCATAGGTAGTCACAGGTCCAGCAGCCGATCTGAAAGCAGCAGCAGCAGCCCAGGGACTTGGAGGCATGGGCTCTTCCCCTGTGGAACTGCAGCCTGCAGAACAAAAGAGGAGGGGAAACAAGTACGACAGTCAGGGGGTGGTGCAGCAGCAGCTGAGGAACGTTGCAGAGCTGGCTCCTTGGCATGTGGCAGCATCGAGGCAGGCAAACGTGGGTCTCCCTCCCTGCAGCCCCTGGGGTGCTCCCAGTAAGGTAGGTGGCGGAGGATGTTCCTGGGAAGACAAAAAACAAGGGGGAGTTTAAAGTCCGCTTAGTGTCTGGTTGCAATAGCCTTTGAGATCACACCAGCATGTGGTGGCCAGGCAAAAGCCTGCAGGGAGAGAAAAAAAACACAGCTGCTAAGGGTTACACTCATGGCCTGGTTTGAGGTGCTTACCTGGACCTCGTAAGGAGAGCATAATCCTGTAAGGGACAAAGGTCAGAGAGAGAGAGAGAGAGAGAGAGAGCTGTTGTCTACAGGCAAGTAACATTTCCACAAACATGGAGGGTTCTGTTACCATGGCAAACAGGCAGATATCAGAGAACACAGTGGCTACAGGCAGAAATCCTATCACGCAGTTGCTATCAGGCAGATATCCTGTCACACATTTGCTTACAGGCAGATATCCTATCACATATTTACTTACAGGCAGATATCAGATAACATTTCAGCACAGACCCCCCTGCTCTTACCTGCTGGTGTTGTGGCCATAGCCAGGGGTTGCCTGGGGGGGGGGGGGGAAGAAGCTGGGAGAGAGACATTGGTTAGCAAGAGCTTGCATGGAGACAACTGCCCAGGCACAGCTGTTAACAGTTTGGCCGCAGCCAGAGAAGCTCTCTCTGCCCTTGAGGGGAGCAGAGAAGTCCAGAGAAAACAGAGAAGAGAAGTGAGGTGTTTATGAATTTTGGAACAAAGTGCTCCCCTCCACTACCAAAGTCCCACTTTGTGGCTGTGGGGGACAGAGCCCCACGCCACGTGCTCTGAGAGAGAAGGAGAATGGAGACCTGGGGCTGGGCTTTTGTGGGAAAGAGGCTGGGTGCTGCTGGGTGCTGATTGGGTGCCTATCTTCGGCCGTATCCAGACATTGCTGCTGCTATTCCGGCCTAACTGTGGCCCAGTGCGGGAGTGGGGTGTTTGAAATTTTCGGGAGAGGGCTGGAGTGTGTAAGGTAAAATGGCACCTATGGGTTTCCTCAAATTTAGGACCACCTTTTTGGTCGACCTAAATTTTAGGTCTGTTTCGGAGCTCGAGGGGGCGTGTCGGAGCTCGCCAATGTCTGGATACGGACCTAAAATCAGGAACGCTCCCGTTACGCCCCCGCTCGTGGCGTCCGTTGTGCGCATGCGCGGCGTTTTTGGCCCACCCATCCTACGTCCGTCACAAACTTGGCGTAAATTCGGACTAAACGGCACTATTCTGTCCTAAATCGCCCTAGGCTGATTTTAGGACAGAATAGCGCCGTTTAGGCCGGAATAAGACTTAGGTTGGACTGGGCTGCCCGTGTCTTTATTTAATAATTTAGTGTAATTTTGCTTTTATTTTATACTTGAGACCTAATGGATACATACAGTCTGTGATTTGTAGCCACTAGATAACACAACTCGATGGAGGCGCTATATAGCAAGCTATTTTTATGAAATGATACCCCACGTGTTGGCCCCCTGCATTTTCACAGGGGCACATTTCAAATGTGTTTTAGTTTAGTTAGTTTTGTGTCTCACAATTCATGTCAGCATTCTGCCTAGAGTTCCGCCGCCCCGGACATTTGCGCAAATTTGCGGACAAAGCACATTTGCGGACTACTTTCAAGCAGGGAAGGCCAGCCTCAGCCCACCGCCGGACCCAGGTAGGTTTGGATGGCGGAGCCGGGACGGCTACCATAGGCTCAGCCGCCCCTGGCGGGGGAGGGGACATGGTGTCCGCCATATCCTGTTCTCCGCCGGTTACACGGCCTCCTTCGACATTACACGGCCTCCTTCGACTTCCGCCAGCAAAATAGCTGGCGGAAATCCGAGGAGGCCTATCAGCCCCAGCCGTCATTACACTCGGGAAAGGGGACGAGTGTCCCCTTCCCCAAGTAGACTTTCCGCCGCAGGTTGCCTACTGCAGGCTGCCCACGGCAGAGCACAGGATCCGGCGGACAGCCTCAGCCGCCCGGCGAATCCTTAAGTAGTATTGGGCTGTTAGTTTTATTACCTGGGGAAAGGCAATATATAAAGTCCAAGGAGAAATCTGACAACATTGAAAGGCAGTATATAAATACAGATGTTGTTGTTGTTGTTAGTATTATTATTATAAAATATATACAGTATTTATATACCGCCTTTCTTGGTCATTGGATTTCTCCTCCGACTTTAATCCAAGGCGGTGTACATGGGCAGGCTGTCCTAACCCCCCTGGGGGGGGGGTTACAATATATATAAGTGTCCAATCTTTCATGAATGGCTACTTTCCAGGTGGTATCCTTTTTACAGTCTGACAATTCTGCTGGCTGGCGCCTCCCACACTCAACCGACGAAGTTATCAAGTTCACCGGTCTTCAGGCTTTGAAGGCAGCAGCTCTCCCAACTGAGCCAGACTCTTCTGCCCTTATTATATTATTATTATATACCGTATATATTATTATATTATTATATATATTATTAATAATTATATATTATTATAAATAAAAAATAAATGTGTGGGAAGCAGGGAGGAGAGATTTCAGAAAGGATAAGACTCGCGGCAAAATTTAAATTGCAAAACAAAAAAAGCACAAACTCTGTGTAATAAAATTATTTGATGTGTTTACTTTTATTTACTTATTTTTTAATCATTATAACTATTATCAGTACACAATCACTCTTTGTTTTTAAAGAAAGGGATTGGTTCCTTTGACATGAATACCTAGTCCATAGGTCTAGAGCAATAGTCACTTAAAGTGTAGAACTAGAATGAGACTGTGGAGGAATAATCATGTGGTCTGTAGCAGGAGCGGTGCTTACCATTCTCTTGAAAAGTGTAGAAAGCCTGCGTGCCACCCCTGCCCTCTGGGCATAGTGGCGGAAGTAATTGGCTCTGACGTGATGATGTCATCATCACGTCACAACCAGTTACTTCCGGGTGGGAAGCCTTCTGTCCACTTTGGGCCGAATCGCCTCACTTCAGGCTCTTGCAAGAACCCAAAGTTTGGCGATTTTGCCCAAAGGGGACAGAAGGCTGGCCAAGGAAGGGCACTCGCTGCTGACCCTGCTGACCCAGGGCCTTTCTGTAGACTCAGTTGTGGCTGCAAAGCCGGCCAAAACTCTCCCTTCCCTGTCTGCCACCGGCCCAAGTCTTTTCCTTAGTTGTGCTGCGGTGAAGGAAAGGCCCTGGGCTGGCGGTGGGAAGGGAAGGGAGAGCCTCGGACGGCTTTGCGGCCAAGGCTAAGGAAAGGCCCCAGGCTGGCGGCACACAGGGAAGGGTGAGCCCTGGGAGCAGCCGCGGCATGAAGTGACTGAGCAAGCCAAGCAGGGTCGGAGCAGGCTTTCGCCCACCCCGACCCCACTTGGCTTGCTCAGTCACCGAGTTGGAGTGGACGAAAGCAGCCGAACAAGGACAACACGTCGCTCAGGGAGGGGTTTCACCCTTGCTCGCCCGCTTCCGCCAGTCACAATTCAGTGATTCGGGGGCTGCGCGGGGGGGGGGGGATGTGCATCATCCCCAAATGTGCGTCACCCAGTGCAGGCCGCACCAGCGCAGGTTCGCCCTTGGTCAATAGTAAGCATGACTGCCTCCACAAATGGCATGCTGGATTCAGCACCATCATGGTCTTTTGTTTTTACAAGTTGTTTTTACAAGATGGGTTGATCAATCACCAGAGTTGCATTTTTAAGCATCTACACATCAACTAATTATACTGCGTGAAGGGCTAAATTTAAAATCATCATAGGTACAAGAATGCATCTTATTGTTATAAACTGTATGTTTGCAAAAATAAGCTATGTATTACTTCAGGTCCTCTGTCCTGTTGTCAGTGTTGCTCTCAGCTATGCATTTCTGCCTTATAAAACCCCATACGTACTGCTGTAAAGGTCTTAATTCAGATATCACGACAAACTATGTTTTGTACTAATCATAGCCAAGAACTCAAGACCGTAGTTTGAGCTTTCAAGTGTACAGCGAAAACATGACTTTGAGCTGTTTGCCTGCTTTCATTGTTCATATACATTGCAAAGCATGATTTATCCTATGCATATCTACTCAGAAGTAAGTACTGAGCATATCTACTCAGAAGTAAGTATATATATTGGTTTAAACTTGGAAGAGAGTTTTGGTGGTCCTGTAAAACATAATGTGTAAGCATAACCGAAGAGGAACTTGTTTCTAGTTCACTATTTTACAGAAGGCTAAAGGCTAAAATTAAATATACACTTGCCTAATGTTTTTGCTGAACCTTATGTTCACGTATTGTTTCAGTTAACGTGGGTGACTTCCTTTAGTGCATGTTTCAGTCAAAATTTGGAAAGAAATTTTCTCTCCTTCCCATATGACTGGTCTCCAAAGATCTGGGATTCTAAAGTGATCAAGAATGTCTTCTGTTAAGAGGGTTAACTTAAAATTTGTTTTGTTGCTCTCTTTGTGTACTAAGAATGTCCAGGTCTTGTCTGCTGACTCTGCTAATGTAGAAACAGTGCCAAGATAAATATTTTGGTACCAGTCTGTCATTTCTTAAAACTGTGCAGGACATCATGAAGAATTATAGGCGGGTTTTTTTTCATGATCCTCTGTAATGTTTCCTAGAGGCTCTTCAACACAGAAAATCTAGACTTTATTTAGACAGCCTTGAAAACTACTGCACAAAGCACATACAAGCATGTTATTTTTAAAAATGAGACATTAACTTATATTGCCATTTAAAATTTATTTTTCACATTTTTATGCCGCCTTTCCTCCAAGGAGCTCACGGTGGTATACATCGTTCCTCCCCTTTTGTCCTCACAACAACCCTATGAGGTAAGTGAGGCTGAGAGATAGTGACTGGCCCAATGTCACCCGGGAAGTTTCATGGCTGAGCGGGGATTTGAACCTGGATCTTCCAGGTCTAAGTCCAACTCCTGAACCACTACACCATCCTGGCTCATTCCATATGTATAATGTTCAGATTTCTTCAGAGCTTAGACCAAATTTGCTCCTGTCCTCTCCTGTGCATACAGTGAAGTCTCGATTTAACAGACTAACAGCGCAATAAAAGGGGATTTGGATCCCTTTTCCATTCTGGGGCCTCCTGTTCTCGCTGTGCCACTGGTTAAACCGGCACAAAAGTTAAGTCGGATTGCTCTGTAATAGGGAAGACAGGGGTGTCTGTTAATGCAAGTCTGTTAAATCCAAATGCATTGAAGTTGATGAGGACGCACATGCACAAAATTTACATGACTCATTTTTAATGGAGCAGAAAGCATCCATTGTTCCCAAAGTCTATTAAATTGAGGTCCATTAAATTGAGGGTTCACTGTATTGTCAGTGGCATGGACAAAATCCTTCAAAGTTCTACGCATGGTGACACTGCCACAGGCACCCATGTAAAGCAGCCCCTACATAATTGCTGTTTCATGTGCATTGTCCGATGGTGGTTCTGTGGTATGAGATAATCTGAAAAAGAGATGAGCTTGGCTTGGGGCTACTTAAACATAAGTGTGCTTTAAACAAATGTGCAAACAACAGTGTTTGTAAATCCCTAACAACTTAAATACCTCCTGCCAACTTTAAATGCCACCTTGGTTTAAATTAGTTTTATACGTAATATTTGTCCAGATTAGGATGATTGCTAGATGTTGTTATAACTCAGCCAAGATTAATTCTGAAGTTTTTCATAACTCTTTGGGCAGAAGTTTTGTATGGGACATTAACAGTGTGTTATTGCAATGCTCTTGTAAGTGCTTTAAATTATACTGTCACAGGAGTGCCTATTTATTCAAGTAAGATAGAAAAAAAGTAGTGGGTGCCAACCAAGAAAGAGTTGGAAACTGGCAATGTTTCCTCTAGGCTGAGGACCAAGAAAACATTTGCATTGCCATCAGTCTCTAAATGCAGGGTGAAGACGGACATGCTGGTGGAATGATAGCAGTTGAAACTGCTGTTCCTATAGAATATCTGCCTGGATATTTGCTGTAGTAGTAGATGGCATTTGGGGGGATCATTATGTCTTGTAGAAATGAATCAGGCAAGCTTTCGTCAAGTAGCTCTCTAGAAAATGTAGAATTTCTGCTTGGACACATCAGACCGCAGCAAAATGTGGGTGCATGGATCCTGAAGCCAGCATACTACACAAGACCATGCAAAGTGCAGCCACCTTCATTTCCAATTACCCATACTTTTTGGAGCATGAAGGAAACTTTTAACCACCTCAATACATAACTGAAGGGTTTTTTAAAATATTTGAATATACAGTTGGCCCTTCATATCCACGGGGGTTCCGTTTCCGGAACTCCCACGGATGCAAAAATCCACGGATGCTCAAGTCCACGATCAGGGGGGCGGGTGCAGCACCACTGCACCTTATTGAAGAGCTGCGTGGGCCCGCCGCCCACTCCTTCCCTCAGGCACCGCGTTGTAATATTATATAATGCCTGTTAGAAGAAAAACCGTGACCAGAAATGGTGGACAGGTGTGTGTTGTCCACAGGGTGCCCCCTGTCACTTTAAGCAGCTGCTTCCCCCTGATTTACAGGCAGGCTAGCCCTGGCAGGGAAGCCACTACTCAGGAAAATCATATAATATACCCTCCTGCATTAAACAATCTCTTCTGAACTAGGGTGGAAATAGTTAAGATTAAATCCAGGCCTTAGTAATGCTATGTTACCTTCTTATTGCAGTGGGCCCTGCTTCTAAGATACAGGTGAGCCCCCATATCCACGGATTCGCTATCCACAGTTTTAGTTATCCACGTATCGTGGGGACCTCCAAGGCTTTTACTTTTTTCCCAGTAAGCTTTGTTTCTTCCTTAAACAAACAGGAGAAGCAGCCTCTGGCTGCTTATTGCAGGCAAGTAGAATGAGACTAAGTCCTTAGAGAGGTTCTGCAAGCTTAACAGAAACCTTGCAGAGCCTCTCTAGGACTTAGTCTCGTTCTACTTGCCTGCACTGGAGGCTGCTTCTCTGTTTGTTTTAAGGAAGAAACAAAGCTTGCTGAAAGAAAAATAAGAGCTGGGGGGGCAAGCATGCCTGCTTGCAGGGGAGGCAGGGGGGCCCCTCAGGAAACCATGGAGGGGGTGTTCGCTCCTATCCACGGAGGGGCCTGGAACATATCCCTAGCGGATATGGGGGGAGTATAATTCTTTATTGTTGCCTTCTGTTGTTGTTCAGTCGTTAAGTCGTGTCCGACCCTTTGTGATCCCATGAACCACATCCCGCCAGGCCTTCCTGTCCTCCACTATCTTCTTGAGTTCGCTCATTTTCAAGTTCATTGCATCGGTGATGCTGTCTAACCATCTCATCCTTTGCCTTCCCCTTCTCCTTTTGCCTTCAGTCTTTCCCAGCATCAGAGTCTTCTCCAGAGAGTCCTCTCTTCGCATTAGGTGGCCAAAATATTTGAGCTTCAGCTTCAGTACCTGTCCTTCCAGGGAACAGTCAGGGTTGATTTCATTTAGGATTGACTGATTTGATCTCCTAGCAGTCCAAAGGACTCTCAGGAGTCTTCTCCAGCACCACAGTTCGAAAGCATCTATTCTTCGGCGCTCAGCCTTCCTTATGGTCCAGCTCTCGCAACGATACATTGCTACTGGGAACACCATCGCCCTGACTATACGAACTTTTGTTGACATGGCAATATATCTGCTTTTTATTATGCTGTTTAAGTTTGCCATAGCTTTCCTTCCAAGGAGTAAGCGTCTTTTAATTTCATGGCTGCTGTCTCCGTCTGCAGTGATCTTGGAGCCCAAAAAAGTAAAATCTGTTACTGCTTCCATTTCTGCCCCTTCTATTTGCCAGGAATTGATGGGCCCAGATGCCATGATCTTAGTTTTATTAATGTTGAGTTTCAAGCCAACTTTTGCACTCTCCTCTTTCACCCTCATCAAGAGGTTCTTTAGTTCTTCTTCACTTTCTGCCATTAGGGTGGTATCGTCTGCATATCTGAGGTTGTTGATATTTCTCCCGGCAATCTTGATTCCGGCTTGCGATTCATTCAGCCCTGCATTTCTCATAATGTACTCTGCATATAAGTTAAATAAGCAGGGTGACAATATACAGCCTTGCCGTACTCCCTTTCCAAGTCCTCCCCTGCTCCGCCGCTGGAGCCCTCGCCCGGCCGCCACTGGACCCAGGTAAAGATCCAGTGGGCGGGGGAGGGAGGGTGCCCATAGGCCCAGCCGGTCTGGGAGGGTGCGAGGGATGGCTTCAGCCATATCCCATCCCTCACCGGGCAGCTGGGACCATTACACAGCGTCCTCCCGACTTCCGCCAGTGATTTTGCTGGCGGAAATCCAAGGAGGCTGATCGGCCTGGGCGCCATTTGCACTCGGGGAAGGGGACATGTGTCCCCTTCCCCGAATATACCTTCAGCCGAGCGGGAGCCTGGCTGCGGCGGATCCTTACGTAGGATTGCTCTGTTAATAGAGTATAGAGAAAAGAAGATCCAGGTTCAAATCCCCGCTCAGCCACGAAGCTTCCTGGGTGACCTTGGGCCAGTCACTATCTCTCAGCCCCACCTACCTCACAGGGTTGTTGTGAGGACAAAAAGGAGGGGAGGAAATATGTACACCACTCTGAGCTCCTTGGAGGAAGGGTGGTATAAAAATGTGAAAAATAAATAAATAAATAAATAAATAAATAAATAAAATGGAAACCACTTGATGATATGTAACATTGGCTGTTCACGAAATCATAAAGACTTTTAAAAAAAAAAGGTCTGTTCCCCTCCAGCTGAACTGTTTAAAGTCTTCTGAGAACAAGCTGAGCACTGCTTCTGGATTTTGTGTACCATTCCTGTTTCTGTTGTGGTAAATTTCTGTATATAGAATGGTTGCCATAGATGGACGGTGTGGCAAACAACAGAGGAATGTTGCTTAAGAGGTGGCTTATTTGTTAAACGCTTTTTCTGCTTAGTTTGCATAGTCTCAAGTAAGTCTCATTTGTGAGGTTGAGAGAATGAATGCCTTAGTTTGTGGTTGAAACATTTATCAAGAGGATTAATCTTGGTTTGTTTTTAAAGTGTAGCTTGTTGTATTTTAAAACACACACACACACACACACACAGGTGAAGTGTCGGTATGATGCATCCTTGGCAAACGTTCTTGTGGGGAGATAGACATTTTTCTTTTGTCCTTGAAAACAAACAAGAGTATTGTTTAATGTGGGTTTGGCTTACCTTACAGGATCTTGTGTTGTTTTTTCCGTTCCCTTTCTCATCCCATGCTTCTTGGTATCTTGGGTATGAAATACTGTTCTGTGTTGGGAAACTCCCTCATTTCATTGTAAACAACCTATAGTCAGATGAGGCCAGCTCCTGCTTAGTGTCCTGGTACAGAACACAGAACGTCAACGTATTGTTACCCTCCCTCCCAGAACAGTGTCTGTACCTCAGCTTTCTGCACCAACTATGTAGCCATTCAAAGGTGTTGCCTTTCTTTGTCCAAATCCTTCTCATTCAAAGGAAAAGAAATGTCATAATCTGGATAAGATAGCTTTTAGTTTCTATTTAGTTTCTATTCACTGTCAGTGAATAGCTAAGGCATTATATGCATAGGTATCCCCTCCCTTAATGACAGATCACTTAACGACGATCCACACATATGACAGAGGTTCCCAAAGTGTAAACAAATAATTAAAGTCTTCAAGGATTTAGGGCATACAGGTTTAAAAGCTATGTTAAAAATTACTCCATAGAGTTAAAAATACACACACACAAAATTAAAAAACTTAAAAAGAAGGTTAAAAACAATTTTTAAACATGAACATTAAAAACACACACGGCTCGACAACGTTTTGTCCACCTCAGTGGACTTTTTCAAGTCAAAGAATACAGCGAAGCTGCCAGGATGTTCCTGAGTTAAAAATTAAAGCTACAGTACTATCTTTTAAATGCAAAAAAAGTTGTCTAACTCTCTGTGTTTGTGTGATGGTTCTACCTCCGTTGGTTCTACCTCCATTGACAGGTAGAAAATCTTGTTGTACTTTGTGTTACACTCATAATGTGCACCATGTTTGCCATTCATTCCCTATTACAGCTCCACTGTTTTACATTGCATTACACTGTACTGTATTGGTTTTACACGATATACCACAATCGGCCACTAGATGGTTCTGAGGACTCGCTTAATGACGGTTTCACTATATGATGGGTTTTCCAGAACGTATCCCCATTGTTAAGAGGGGGACACCTGTATAAGGCATATTAGAGGCAAAACACATAATCAATATTATACATTCTTAGACTTTGGTGGCTGGCATGGCTATCTTTACAATTAAAATTGTTCGGGTTTTGTGACCACGGTCCATTATACGATTGAATTCCTGACGTTTCGCCCATACCTGTGATGGGCATTCTCAAAGGTAAAACACAAGACACTCAACCCGTCCTTCTGTTGTTCTTCTGTTCTTCTGTTATCCTTCTGTTATTTAAAGGAACCGGCAATTCTTTTCTTTTACCTCTGGCTCTGCCATGTTCCTAAAGCTAAAAGATTCTGCACCTTATAAGGCCTATAGCCTTATTATATCTGGCATTTTTGTTGATCCTATATAAACCTTTCCACAGCTGCAGGGAATACGGTATACTGGTAAATTACTGCATATGGGGACAATATAATCAGAAATAAGTGAATTGTGATTGAGAATGCTGTAACATAGCTTATGTGGCATCTCTGTAAGATCTGAGCTGTCTCAGCAGAAACCAGGATTCTAGTCTGATCATTTCTAACTAACCATGGTTTAGCTGTAGAAGCTGCCAGATTGTAATTTATCTAGCACTTCAAAGCATTCAAAATTGATCAGGAAAGAATTTATCTTTATGTTACATCCTGTACTCTCAGAGTAGCTTGGAGGGCCATTGGACAAACGGCTAGTATGCTTTGCTATTTCTTTGGAGAAGAAACAGCAGTGAGGGCAGTGAGATGGTTAGGTTCCGTTGTCCCTTCCCGCATAGCCTTTGGTGTTTGGCAAAAGTAGTGATGAAGTACCTCTCAGAAGAAAGTACAAATTACGTATGCTAATTTAGTTTACATCATTTGCATAATTGGTGCAACTGATTTGATATAACCATCGCCAGGAAGGGGGAGGGCTGAGGTCCTGGGGCAGTAATAACAATGTGTAGCTTAACTTCCACATCTTAAAGAGCATTTCTGCCTTTTGCATTTCATATGCAAAACAGTCTTCAAACTGATGGTGGTTCATGGTGCAGGATAATCAGAATTACAAAAACACATAATAGATTTTTAAGATGGAGAGGATCTGAAATGTACATGCAAGATAATGTTCACAATCAGATTACGGTAAATCAAAATCAATAAAAATGTAAAGAGCTCTATGATGAATATGGCATAAATACAAGTTCTATTTTATACACCATTTAAATGCAAATTTACATTTATACATTTATTTAGAAATACTGATATGCATGGCTTGATTGCTAAAAATGTATGCTTCTGTTTATGACATGCTTGCATTAAAAGAAGTGTGCATTTTAATTTTAAAATGTGCGGTATAAACCAATTCTTTTCAGCTCATGATCCATGTCACAGTTGTGGGGTGTTTTAGCATTGCCAAAAGGGTGATCTAGTTCATAGACGAGTACAAGTGTGTGGCTGCTTTTAATTTAACTTGTATTCGTAATCTGTTCTTGCTTTGCTTTCATTTGCAGACCAAGTGCCCAAAGAAAAATAAATAAATAAGCCCACTTCTTCCTGGTTTATTTGCAAACCGGGTCAGACGCCTTTGATTAGGTCTCAGCTGGAGCATAATTTGAATCTTGACAGATTGAACCTAAGCAGCAGGCTTTCTCCAGCTCAGCCAAACAAGGGTGGGGGGTGGAGAATAAAAGCTAATTCCAGTTCACAAGGAGAACAACACTGCTGAATAAATGTGCAACTGTTAATGAATAGCTATTTCAAATATTTACAAAAGGCTGAAGAAAAAAAGATTGGCATCCCAGGCAGCTGTTCCAGGGAAAACTATTAAAAACAAACATGAAAAATAATGTTCAAGTGCTAATATATCTATCAAACATCACTTGAACTCAGAAGAGAAAATGGCTCTTGGAGAAAGGAGGCTGTATCTCTTATGGCCATCGTCTGGTATGTTCCAGATAAGATTTGTTTTGTCCTGTGCCTCTGTTTCATCAGTCTAAGGCTTAGAAGATCACTAGGGACAACGGGAATAGCAGCATAATCAGATTTCATAAATTTGCAGGCGTATTGGCAAATTCCCTACCCTTATTCAACCCATGCTGTAGTTTACAAGTGTGTTTATGGTGACTTCATTTTTGGAAGGAGATGGAAATGCACACTTTCTAAAAGAAACTTTATGGGGAAATCTCAAGATAGGAAAGATTTTCTAGGAAACAAGAAGCTAAAAACAACAACAACATAAAAGTCAACAGTTGGAAATATCACTGTCTGGCATTAAATAATTGATACAAGTCTCAGCCTGAGACCTAAGTATCAACTAATTGGGGGTTGGGGAAACCTTTCTGCGGTGGTTCCTCTCCTACCTGGCAGATAGGTCCCAGGTGGTGGCGCTGGGAGACGCCTGTTCGACACCCTGGCCCTTGAGGTGTTTGTTCAAGGGTGCCACAGCGTTCAATCTTGTCTCCCATGCTATTTAACATCTACATAAAACCACTGGGAGAGGTCATCCGAGGATTTGGAGTGGGGTGCCATCAGTATATCTCTCCTTTCCACCAGATACCAGGGTGGCTGTTGAGGTCCTGGAGCGTTGCCTGGAGGCGGTTGGGATCTGGATGAGGGCAAACAAGCTGAAATTAAACCCTGGCAAGACAGAGGTTCTCCTGGTCCGGCAATTGACCTCATTAACAGCCAGATCCAGTAGGACATAAGAACGGCAGAGTGAGCGCTCCACTGTTACAAGACGTTGCGAACGTGCAGTAAAGCACGTTCACAACGCCTCGAAAGTAAGGGAGCCCGGCACAAGGCCAGCCACCCTCCGCCACCGGGGCGACCACACGGCTGCCACAGGAAGGTAAGGCTCCCACCGGCGGGGGCAGTCTGCAATTTTAGACATGGTATTAGGCTAAATAGGTGGATCGTGTAGTATGTTTATTTGACCTATTAACGTTTTTTCTGATTTTTGAGACCTGTTTTGCCTATGTAATCTTGCCTTTGCTACATAGATTTCCCAAGTTTCCAACATAATTAATGTGGAACACTCACAATTTTTAAAAGCATTTGAGGGAAATGTTGTAAAAGAAATGTGAGTAACCCTTATTTTGCAGTCTTATGCATTTACAAAATGTTCCTAAATTGTTGTGTGTTCTGGTAGCAAATTAACAGTAATATTATTTTTTCAGGAACTCATGTTAATAATCCTCTTCTTGTCCTACCATTGGACGAATGAGTTATCTCAAAATCTGCCACCTGATAGAGTCTATCATGAAAAGGGTTATCGGATACCGTACTTCAGATATTTACCATTTTACTGCCATTGGGGTGGATGGAGAAGGTGCCGTTGAGATTTTCTGACTCAGGTAGCAAATGCCTTGTGCCATGTCTGGTCTTGTTCTTTGTGATCGTGGCCACAGCTGAAGGAGACTTGAAATGGGAGGGAGAAAAACAAGCTACCTGCATCCCCTCATAGGATTATTATGAGAAATCTGAAATTCCACACCTGGTCCTCTTGTGCGCTGCTCTGCCTAGGCCCTAGGGCAAAGGTCTGGTTATGTGACAGACCCACGTAATTTGAGTCTGATTTGAAGCTCTGGTTTCTTCAGGTTTGTCAAGAGAGCAGAGCTGTGTATTATCATGTCAAGTAATTTCATTGCATGGAGATCTGAAAATGGCTCATACCAAAGGTGAGATTTGACTGTCAAAAAACACTTGATCAATTGACCAGTCAAATATTTAAAGGATTGATTTATTAGAATAGTACTGAAGAACAAAGCAAACTGTACCCCTATTGCAAACAGTAGCACCTTCTGGAAGGTCCAGAATTCTGTCCTTTCCAGGAACTTTACATAGTGCAGTGGCAGATCACATGAAAACTGCTTCTTTCTGCAGCATATGCAATGGACTGAGTGATATCTCTGATTGTTGGACATCTGTAACCTGTGCTGCTGTCACAGTTGTTTCTGTGTGTTGCGCCATGCTTCTCTAGAACCTTGTAATTGTATTCAGAGATGGCTACACTTGCTCATGACTGGCAAGATAACCTATGCAATGTGGCTGTATTAGGATTAGAAAGTGTATAAGCTTTTCATAGAGAGCTACAGGGTGGAGGTGCTGGCTCCTAAATAATCCTGAAACTGGGAAGCAAGGGGCCCTTATTCCTGCCATTACTATCAAATGACAATATGTTTGAATTTTAAAAGGTAGACTGCCACTTACACAAGTGTGTTCTTGACTTAATAGGGTATTTGGCTGTAGTAAAATATAAATTAGTCAGTTGGCAATATTTGATCAGTCAACTAACCAACATTCTAATCCTGCTGATATATGCAAAAATAAATCTGAATCTGCCCTATTTAACTACTACTCAGAATTTCCAAGAGGCAAATAAGAATAATATATGGGAGCATCTATGAATAGGCTTACCAGATTTTCCTGGCTGTGAACCAGGATCACACCCCCCCCCCAACAAGTAATTAATTAATTAATTGGTTAAAATAAATTTTAAAAATCTTATTTATTTATTTATTTTGGGCCATGAAAATGGCCGTTTTGCCGCCACTGCCACTTACCTGTCCCGCCACCATTGTCGCCGTTCTCTTGCCGCTGCTGTCCCTCCATCGCCATTGTCCCTCGCCATCATCCCTTGCCGTCGTCTTGGAGACTGGCCGGCTACATCCGAGCCAGCCAGGACTCCTGCTGCCCCCTCAGAGCCTCCGCCGCCGCTGCCACTTGCAAAGTGCCAAAAGGCACTTTTTTCCTGTTGGTGGCCATCTTGGATCTCGCGAAATCTCATGAGATTCAAGATGGCGGTGTCCAAATCTTATGAAAGCACGAGGCAGAACTATATTGCCTTGTGCCCTCACGAGATTTGGGTGCCGCAATCTTGGATCTCGCGAGATCCAAGATAACCGCCGACAGGAAAAAAAGTGCCTTTTGGCACTTTGCAACAGGAGGAGGCTTCCACCAGTCCCGGAAAGCCCGGGACGGTCCCAGGTGTTCCGGGATGGATGGTAAGTCTATCTATGAACCAACTGATCTAGGATTGTTTGCAAGTTCAGGAAGATAAAAGGGTTTGCACAGCTTGTGTTTATATAATTGCATCTTGAAACTAATGCATCTTATTTATGCATATTTATCTTATTTATGCATATTTATCTTATTTATGCATCTTCAGTTTTCTGAATGCTGCTGAGGTGTGTTGAGTGGCTTATTCAGGTTTTAACAACAGCGCTGTGTTGGATTTTAAAGGACACATGGGTATGTGTGTGAAATGAAGATAAATAGAAAGTATGTCTTTGTCATTCTAACAATATTATTACTATGCGAAATGTTCCATGAAAGTCGTATGGTCAAACAAAATATTGAAAACAAATCAGGAATTATGATTTAATTATCAGGGTCGCAGAGCAAGGCCATCTAAGAGGAGGCTTTGTATCTCAACTGGTGGTGAACTAACTCTAGCTTTGATATACAGTGGCATGTTTGCATATTTATAACTGTGAGGGCCCTACTGTTGAGGCACAGTCTCAAAGCACTTAGGTCATGCATAGCTTAATGCCTGCTTATTCTTTTGCACGATGAAGTGACTGTTTAGATTTGCAAGCTATCGGAATCATTTTATTTCCTAGGCACATTGGAGTGAACACGGAAGAGAGTAAAGGAACGTTTCTTTTTTTCCTGAGAGGATATCTGGCAGAGAACATTTTTGTTGTAATAACCTTGAATATTCTTACCTTTGTGTTGGGTTTGGGTTACATCCTTAAATAATATTTCTATTTTTCCTTGTATGTCTTTTAATCTACATGTTGGGTTTAGTCATAGTTTCTTCCAGATAGTTTGCTTTATGCTTCCAGCTGCTTCCAAACAGCCATTGTGCTGAATAAGCACTTATTTCAGTATGTCTTTGATAAAATTAATGAAAGCATCTGCAGAAGTGGCGGCAGCAGCTGCAGAGCCTTCTGGAAGCCAACTTCTGCTTAACATTGTAATAAAAGGAATAGTTTTATGCTGGAAGCGAATGTTAACTTACTTTTAGCAAAGGGGGGGGCTGCACCTGCCACTGCTAGTCTGCGCTGTGTGGTTTGTTGATTACACACTCTTGTTAGTGCCATTGTTATTGGGAAAATGAGGATGATGTCATCTTTATCAAGTCCACTTGGCACCTTGTAGGGTGACAAATAATTTGCCTGCTGCCGTTTTGAGGAGTTCCCCCCCCCCCAGCGTGTGCCTTGTTTTAGAAGCAAGGCGAGTGTCATGTTGTCACAGTTAAATGCAGTAGAACTGTAGAGGTGCATGAAATGAAAGGGATTGATAATTGTAATCAATGCACATAGTAATGACTAAGGTGTAAGGAAACATAAGTGCATATTTAGGATAATTATGCTGTTACCAGGTGGGGCCCTGGAGCTTTCACGTGTATAGAAAGTACTTGAGATTGTGCATATATGAACTAAGAAGACATACTGCAATGCCATCTAGTATTTTCTCATTAATTCCTCTGTTCTATAAGCCTAGTCTAAAATGTGTTTCAACACTGTTTCCTGCTTAACCTTAATAGAAGTTGTGAGGGAAACTAGGTTGTCGGGTCTAGACCCTGAGAAGACTCCTGTACCTTTAAGAGTTGCATAGAAAAGAGAATTTCACCATGGAATATTTTTCATCATAGTGCTGTCGTGACAGGAACTGCTGCATCTGGTGAAGTTTTCCTATCTGTGCAACTCTTAAAGGGCATAGAAACTCACTCCTGCTGGATCTAGCAACCTGTGTAAATGCTATGTTTTGAGGTACGTACTGTCCATTTTCCTTTATTGAGATTGTTCTTGTCAAACATTTCCGTCTTGTCAGCAGTGGTACGCTTAAGGAAAGCACTTCAATTTTTTTATGTGAACAAAAATCTCAGCATTTTGACTTAATGCTGTCAAAGTGTTGGCATAATCTCTCAAGCAAGAAGATAGCATGAAGGTGTCACTTTGTTAATCAACCTACTTTAAAAAAAAATAGATCCAGTGTATTAGAAGAACATAAGGACAAAACCAAAGGTTTGGGTTTGTTTTTTAAATATCAGAGCTGTTAAGAGAACAATCCCTTAATTCACAAGTATGCAATCAGGAGTCAACCAGAGACTTAAATGAGTTGAAAGAGAAGAAAAGGGCCCACAGATAGTGAGCTAACTCTTAAATCATCTGTTGGATTTGAGGATAAATAACAAGGTATTCACAAGTGTAATACATTCAGAATTCACTGGAGAGATCCAAGCACATGACAGAGGTACGTTGAGGGGATGTGGGTGATATTCTTGAAGTCAAGATAATGTGCTGAATCTACACTCTCTGAAAAATCAGAACTCCCTGATTTGTGTTGAGGAGGATATCGGAGACGTATACAATGATGGGAGTCTGAGCTGTCAGCAACAAACCAAGAAAAGACCTTGGGGTCATGGTGGATAGCTCTGTGAAAACATCAACCCTGTGTACAGCAGCCATGAACAAGGCCAATTCCATGCTAAGTATCATTAGAAAAAGGATTAGAGCAGCTCCATACAACTTGTGATCCACCAAGTAGAATGCAATACGCTAGTTGTATGTTGTAGTCTGCTAGGTGCTTCATAATTGCCCTGTTTTTGCAGTCACAGGAAAGCACCAAATCCCAGATTTATGGGATGAAGAGGTTTATATAGGCCATCACATTTGGCTGATAGCTGCATTTGACTGGGTGGGTTTACAAATTATGCAAGCTGCCATAGGCCTATGCACTCTTCATAAGAGATCAGCCACGTCCCCTCTCTGCTTATTTTGCTCATGCATGTCAAATGCTTTGACATTTTTGGCACACTGCCATTTGAAAATTGTAATGGCAAGCAAATTAATTCAGTGGTAATATAGTGACTTATGCCTTATGAGGTAATCAGATTCATGCATGATATAGCAATTTAACTCCTTTCTTTTCACTTCTACTAATCTCTTTTTTTCTTCACAGCACATGGAGTGTACATTTATGTGTTGTGTACTTTTGTTCAGGGATAAACAGGCATCCTTTAATGAAACTATTAACAAACAATTTTTTTAAGACAAAAATCAGATGACCTACATCTGGATTGGATTTGGTTCACATGCTGTTAAGGCAGTAATGTTGAAATGAAATTTGACAAAAATCCACGCACTACTTTTGCTTACTGGCTCCTTTACAAACCTATATTTTTGTAGGTTTTCAGATAATTCCACGTACAAATAAAGATGTAAACACAAGAAAGCCATGTCAATTCAAAATGTAATTTTTAAGATGGTGTTTCACACAGAGTTGTTATGCAACATGTAAGGATAAAGACAGTAGAGAAACAAAATATACAGTCAGTTCTCACTACCCACACATTTGTTATCCACGAATTTGCTTATCACGGGGAGCAGGATTTCAGCTATCTGCGCCTGTTTGCTGCATCTGTGGGCATTCTAAAGCTCTCTGCTAGCCTCCTGAAGCGATTTGTGGTGGTTATTTTCAGCCCTATCCCTCCCATTGTAAAGATCTTCCCTGAATTCAGCGGGCATTAGGACCTCTTGGCAGCCTTACTGACCCTATTAGGTCCAATTAGAGCTCTCCGTAGCCTCCTGAAGCCATTCGCGGCAGCCATTTTGATGCTGATAAGGGGCAGGCTCTGGTGTACCCCCTGCCATTGGTCCGCGTACCCCTAGGGGTACTCATACCACAGGTTGAGAACCCCTGATCTACACCATTCTAAAGGTCTTCCCTGCATCCAGGACCTCCTCGTAGCCATCCTGAAACTATTGGGGCCACTTAGAGCTCTCTGCAGCCATCCTGACCCTATCCATGGGGGACCATTCTCATACTATCCGCACCATTCTAAAGGTACTTGGAAGCTTTGAGCTTGGGTAAGGACTGTAACTCAGTGGGAGAGCTCCTGCTTTGCATGAAGAAACGTCCCATTTTCAATTACTGGCAGCATCTTCAGGTAGGGATGGAAAAAAAAACCTATTTGTGCTTATTTTAGAAATCCATGCCAAGCAGAAACTTAGCAGGGGAGTGATACTTTTTTCTGACATAGAGAGACAGTGAGTGATAGGCGAAGCTTTGCCTGCGGAATTTCTGCCTGCCACGCCATTGCTTAAGGGGTAAGATCCTTGCAAAAACACAAAAAAAACATTGCAGAGGGGTTGTGCTGTTTGTTAGTTTTGCTGCTACAGACTATGGGTGTGTTCAGATGTGATGCTAAACTCTGATGTAGGAGCATCAACAACAGGGCTCTCACAGTAGCTTAAAATGATGTATTGCAACCAGTTTAGTTCTGGGCTATCACCCAGCTCATAGACTTCAAGGTAAGATTCAGGTTCAAAAAGTTCATAGTGTATATGGTGAAGAGGATCCCCTGGAACCTAACCCCATTTTTCCCACAGGCTCAGTGACCTAACCCTAGCAGATAACTAGAACTGACTGTATGTGTGGGCAAGACAGATCTGTAAGGTTGTTGGTAATGGTACGGACTGCCACTATGCATTCCCAATTATCTTGCTGTTGGGCACAGATTCAACCATTAAAGTAGTAATTCTTGAAATAAACTAAACTCTTTCTGCTTTATTTACCTAAGTCTAATTTTACTTGACCCTCTTCCCAGTAGACTGGGGAAAGCCTCAACGAAGTCTTGGACTTCCAGCTTCCCTGTTCCAGGAAAGGCACCACAGGTTAGGGGGTGGGCTGTGGCAAGCTTCTTCCCTTCAACTCTCCAGGACTTTTGTAAACAGGGCTGAGTGATGGAACTCAGCCTGTGATTGCATCCTTGCTGACCAGGTAAATGCAGACGGGCAGCCCAATCCTGCCTAACATGCGACAGCCAGCCTAAAGGGCCAGTCACTGCATCCTAGACTCACTGCGGCCTGCACCGGCACGTTCGTCCCCTTCCCCCGGTGTAAGTGGCTCGGGCCACACAATGGACCTCCTCAGATGCGCGCCAGCTCCTTAGCTGGCGCACAACCGGGAAGGCTGTGTAAGACCTGCCCGGGCTGCAACGGGGGATAGGATATCAGCGCAACTCAATGCCTATATCACCACCCCCTCCCAGGCCAGCCAGTGGCGCTCCCATGGCGCTCCCACCCCTGCACCAACTGGTGCGGGATTCACCTGTGGCAGCCGTTGCAGGTCCGGGACACTGGCAGTATGAGCTCTTGCTCCGCCGACCTAAAGTTACGGAGGACTGGGCTGTAAATAATCATCTCCATAAACCGCACCTTCCTTCCCCTCCCCTTATTAAAGCAGTGGAAGACACACCCTGCTGGAAGCCAGACAAAGATATTTGCCACCACTGCTATCAGTGGGACCTTGTAGTGTTCCACCCAACAGCACCATCTAGGTTGATTCCAGTTTTAACCTTCTGGGCTCTGTGGGGTGCACCATAGTATATAGCATATAGACACTTAGGGCCCAATCCTATCCAACGTTCCAGCACCAATGCAACCCCAAGAGAAGAGAACAAACGTTCCCTTCCCTTGAGGAAGCTTCCATTACTCCCCCCCCCCCCCAATTGCAGGATGCAGCACACACACCCTTGGCATGGCTGCGTCGGCACTGGAAAGTTAGATAGGATTGGGCCTTTAAACATAGTAATGATTTACTTCAACCCTGTAAGGCAGAGGTTCCCTAACTCCTGGGAAGGCCTTACGCTGCTCTAAGTAGCAGCGGGGCCTTCCCAGGAGTGGCGATGACACGCCTGGGATCGCGCCGCCGCCGCCACCGCTGCGCCCGGGATCGCCGTTGTTACCGTCATTGGTGGGCAGTGGGTGTCCCTCGGGGGTTGCGGGGAGCCTGCGGACCCCTCCGCAGGCCTCCCCAAGCGTCGGAGCAGCGCTCCAACGCGATCGCAACTGACTTCCGGTTTTACGCGAAAACCCCCGAGGGACACCCACTGCCCACCAATGACGGTAACAACGGCGATCCCGGGCGTGGCGGCGGCGGCGCGATCCCAGGCGCGCCGTTGTCGTCACCGCAGGTTGCCATGCCCCTTAAGGGCATAGCAACCCTTTCTTCCCGGCTGGGGCGTCGCGACGCCCCAGTTAGGGTACCACTGCTGTAAGGGAAGTCAGAAGATGAGAAACTGAGGAATAGCTGTGTGGCTCTCTTGCTGCAACAACAACATAATTTTCTGTCACCTTAAAGATTAGCAAATGTATTATGGCATGAGCTTTCAAGTGAGTACCTAAGTGGGTTTAGAAGATCTCTTAATTAATTAGGTAAAGGTGACCCCTGACAATTAAGTCCAGTCGTGTTCGACTCTAGGGTGTGGGGCTCATCCCCATTTCAAAGCCGAAGAGCCAGCGTTGTCCGAAGACTCCTCCATGGTCATGTGGCCGGCATGACTCTCCTTGCCGCAGCGTGTAGCATGCGGCTGGAACACGGAGCGCTGTTTACCTTCCTGCAAGTGGTACCTATTTATCTACTTGCATTAACATGCTTTGGAACTGCTAGCTTGGCAGGAGCTGGCCAAGCAATGAGAGCTCACCCCGTCAGTGGCGTCACTGCGTGGGGGGGCGGAGCTCTAAGTTCCGCTGGGATCGGAGCCTCCGTTACACGGAGGAACGAAGCGGCCCCACCCGCTCACCTTCGGAGCCTTTCAGGGAAGCGAAAGCAACGCGCAGGAGACTCCCAGCGCGTTGCTTTCGCTTCCCTGAAAGGCTCCGAAGGCGAGGGGGCGGGGCCGCTTCGTTCCTCCATGTAACGGAGGCTCCGATCTCAGTAGAACTTAGAGCTCCGCCCCCCTGCAGTGACGCCACTGCACCCCATCGCGGATTCAAACTGCCGACCTTGTTCAGCGGTTTAACCCACTGCGCCACCCGCTTGCCTTAATTAGGTTAGGTTAGGTTAAATGTTCACTCAGAGACTCACTCAATAAACAAACATTCATTTGTTTATTTGACTTGATGCAGAAAATGGAAGAATTTGAGGCAAGTGAGAATCAGGAGATGTCAGTACTGTAGTTGTGTTGTCTAAAAGGCCTTGTCTCCAGTGTTGTGCTATGTAAACTGCTTGGTGAAACCGTTTTATTCAAAATAGGTATGTGGACCAAATTACTGAAAATGATTTATATTGTGCAACATTTGAAGTATAGTGCTGCTTGTCTAGTAATCTAGAAAAGTGCAGTAGCAATGTTATCTTAAATGACACTGCTACCCCTGAAACATTACTCTAGAATTGCAGCAGCATGAATTGGTTGCAAGGTTATTATTTGTAAACATTTCTTTTAAAACTATTTCAATCCATCTGAAAGTGAGAATCTTCTTTTGACTGTTTTTTAAGCTGTTCCCAGGGACCTTAAGTTTTTTTACCTGGGGGATTTTTTTTTACTCTGAACCTACACATCTTAGAACTGAAGAGGAGCTCCAAGTACAAAAAATAACCTTTCTTCCTGGAAAGGATTCTTCTTAAGTTGCATATCCATTAAAAGTTTGAGCAGTTTCTGAATAAGGTTGCTGTTGGACGTTTCAGTTTTCTTTGGTGAAAGGTTAAGATACGCTTGCCAAATCAGTGGGAGGCAAGATGTTCATGGGAGAAGAAAAGAGAATGATCACTGCATCATGAAAACAGCACAAACTGAATTTCCTGAGCCCTTGAACAGTACATGAACTTGTGTTAAAGGTTTTATGTTGGGATTTAATAATGAACTGTTGTCGACTCTGGGAGAGCAAGGGAGGATTAATTTTGTGTTAGTCTGTTTTGCTTAGTCTACCTCTATCATAATTTTTTGCAAGTTTGATAACCTAAGCACTTTAAGTGTCTTTTATTTCTAAGTTTGAAATATTTGTAGAATTATCCTTATTATAAACGCGCACGTTTCTGAAAGAGTTGGGTTATAGTTGATTGGTGTTGTCTTCCTAAAGCGGCCTGTGTGTTTGGCAAGGGGAAAGGAGGGGGTGTTCTTGGAGGCATTTCCTTTAGAGACCTTTCCGATTTATTCCAGATGTTTCCTTGATGGTTTCATCTGCAGCAGCACTCCCACTGTCCATATTTATCAGTGTTTTGGTAACAATTGCTATTTATTCAGTCACATATTTCACTGCTCATGTGCTATAGTTGTTAAATCCCTTTTTTTATTTAGCCCACACACGGTTCCAGAATTTTTAGCTTCCTTCAGTAATTTTGAGCATATTTCCCTATGTGGTTTGTTATGGAACTCTAGGGCTTAATGATAGAATTAGTTAGAAGGGTGGGGGTTGGGAGACTTCAGTCCAGAAGAGGGCAGCAATGCTATTTAGAAACTATACCAGGGGCCTTCCTTTTAAAGTCTTGACCATGTTTGAGCATTTCAAAGGTGTACAGCATGCATGTAGAAAGTAAGCTCTGTAACATTTGCTTGGTTCTCCTGAAAGACAAACTGAGGTAGAATTTCATTGTTTTGTTTGTGGTGTTTTAATCTTGTTGTAAACTACCTTGGCAGTCATGTGCAGAAGAAAGTTGCGGCACACATTATTTAATAAATAAGTAAAAATGTACTTATCAGTATCAACCTTTTCTCCACCCCATCTCATGAATTTTCATGCTATATTTCAGAAAGAAATAATTCAAAAATCATGACAGTAAATTTTTTATTTATATAAGGAATATATATTCCACCTTTCCACAAATGGTTTCACAGGGTTGTTGTGAGGGACAGATAGGTCAACCCCACGTACTCTGTCCTGAGTTTCTTGGATGGAAAATGAAATATAAATGTAATGGATAGATAAATAATCTCAGTGCTCATGTTCAATATTGTATTGTTTGTTTTTGTGTCTGCAGACAACAGGAGAATATTGGAGGGATAACTGGGATGCTGGGCATGTAAATTCAGAACATTACTTCTAATAAGCCTCTCCTCTTAGGCCCACAAACATTTTCACTTTTGTATTTTCTTCTACTTGTTTTACTGCTAATACCATCCTCCTTAATCCTTTATCAGATCTTCTCCTGTCAGACTTCCTAGTATCATCATTTTAACTATATGTATGTAGTAAGTCCAATTTATATGAGTAGAATTTATTTCCAAGTAAGCATGCTTACTGCTATAGCTACCATGCAGGAAGTTCAACTAAAATCCAATTGGAAATCTGAATTTCCCAAGGAGCCTCATCCTACCTTTACTATTTGCAAAGGATATCCTTTGAGACTGGAATGCACACAGTCTAACGCTGTGGTAGGAGGCATGGCTGGTGATAAAAACCAATCCAGACCGAGGAAGCACATGAGTTATGCCATATCTTGAGTAAGGACATTTCTGCTTTGCAGCAGGATTAACATTTCAGGTTGGTGCAGGAGTCCAAGAAAGTAAGTCAGAATCAATGTACTATGGAAAGAATCCACTGCATTTCTGTACTAAGTCAGAATCCACTGCATTTCTTAACAAGGGCTGGTCAGGGAAAAGGTATGAAAAGTGTTCTCATAGGAGTATAAGTAACTAGGAAATGAAATATAGTGGGCCCTTGCGGTCCGCGGATTTGACTCAATGTGGATGTCAAAGGAACTGGGGGAGGGTTTAAAAACTTTTTAAAGGCCAATCTGTGGATTTGCCTTATCTGCGGATTTGCCTTAAAACATCTATAGATTTGCCTTATCCGCAGGGGATCCAGGAACAGATCCCCCGCAGATAAGGAGAACCTACTGAATATATTCAGACCAAGAAGAAGACTGCTTAAGCCTTAGAAAAAATGGAAGCCTGGCCAGATTTTATGAAGCAGGCCAATATAGTCACATTTGTCACAACATATGAAGCTGCATTTGCCCGTGCACCCCCCAATGAACATGCCAGACAAAGAGTATGGGAGAAAGGGCCACTTTTATTAGAAGTTATTTACAGGTAGATAGATATAGGACCTGTAATCTCTAAAAGCGACTAAATGACTGAAGATATGACGGAAGATATGGTGGTGGGGGTCAGACAAGCCATTCCAGGAGAAGGAGGGTCCATCATAGACAGATTGTCTCTCCTTCTGGTCCTTCCCCCAACTCTTGGATGACTGGTACTCTTGGCAGTGATTCCCTGAACCTGAAGCTGCTGCTTTTGAATGCCAGGTCGGTAAATAATAAAACCAGTATCATCCGGGACTTGGTCCTGGATGAGAATGCCGACCTGGTATGCATCACAGAAACTTGGCTGGATGAGGCGGGAGGGGTAGGCCTCTCCCAGCTTTGTCCCCCAGGTTTCCAGGTGGTGCAGCAGCCACGGTTGAAGGGACGGGGAGGAGGAGTTGCGATGGTCTATCGTGAATCCATCTCCCTTACCAGGTGCCCCGTTCAGCAGTTCACTGGGTTTGAATGTCTCCATGTTGTGTTGAGAGGGCTGGACAGGATTGGGATTCTGTTGGTGTACCGCCCGCCTTGCTGCCCAACAGTCTCCCTGCCTGAGCTGACTGGGGTGATCTCGGCGGTGGCATTGGAGTCCCCCCGCCTATTAGTGCTGGGGGACTTCAATGTTCATGCTGAGGCCCCTGGGGTTGGTGCGGCTCAGGATTTCATGGCCGCCATGACAACCATGGGCCTGTCAAATACCTGGTGTTTACAGCTGAGCAAGGGGGCGGTGATCTGGATGTGGAGGAGATTAAGACCACTCCGTTGTCATGGACAGATCACTTTCTGGTAAGGTTTAGGCTTGTTGCAGCTTCCTTCCTCCGCAAAGGCGGGGGGCCGCATTCTATGGTCCGCCCCCGGAGGCTGATGGATCCAGAGGGTTTCCTGAGGGCTCTGGGGGATTTTCCCACTGCCAAGACTGGTGACTCGTCTGAGGCTCTGGTTGACCTCTGGAATGGGGAAATGGCCAGGGCAGTGGATGAGATTGCTCCTGAGCGACCTTTGCCATGCCGCAGACTCAGAGCGGCTCCTTGGTTTACTGAGGAGCTGCTAATGATGAAGCGACGGGGTAGATGTCTTGAGCGACGGTGGCGGAAAACTTGTGCCGAGTCCGACCGGACACGGAGTAGGGCCCATTATAGAGCCTACTCCGTGGCGGTGGTAGCAGCGAAGAGAAATTTCTTCTCTGCTACCATTGCGTCTGCAGGCAATCGTCCAGCGGAGCTGTACCGTGTGGTGCGAGGCCTACTACATCAGGCCCCTCCAACAGACCAGGAGGAACACACGGTGGCCCGCTGTGACATGTTTGCTAAACATTTCGCAGATAAAATCGATCGGATTCGCCATGACTTGGATGCCTCATTGACAATATCTGAGGATGTCCCCTTGGCATCTGCTGGTCCAGTGTTGTGGGATTCTTTTCAGCTTGTACAGCCTGAGGATGTGGACAGGCTCCTTTGGAGCGTGAGGCCAGCGGCCTGCCTGCTCGACCCTTGCCCTGCTTGGCTAATTAGATCGGCCCGGGAGGGGCTGGCCGAGTGGACGGGGAGGGTGGTTAACTCTTCGTTGGTGGAGGGGGTGCTGCCGCTCACTTTGAGGCGGGCGGTGGTTCGACCCCTTCTGAAGAAGCCCTCCCTTGACTCCACAGTAATGGACAACTATCGGCCAGTTTCAAACCTCCCGTTTTTGGGCAAGGTAATTGAGCGGGTGGTGGCGTCTCAACTCCAGAGGGTCCTGGATGAAGCGGATTATCTAGATCCCTTTCAATCCGGTTTCAGGCCAGGCTTTGGGACTGAAACGGCCTTGGTCGCCTTGGTGGATGATCTACGCCGAGGACTGGACAGGGGGAGTGCGTCCCTGTTGGTTCTGCTGGACCTCTCAGCGGCTTTCGACACCATCGACCATGGTGTCCTTCTGGGCCGACTGGCCGGGTTGGGGGCACCGTTCTGCGGTGGTTCTGCTCCTACTTGGCAGATAGGTCTCAGATGGTGGTGCTGGGGGACGCCTGTTCGGCACCCTGGCCCTTGAGGTGTGGGGTGCCGCAGGGTTCCATCTTGTCCCCCATGCTGTTTAACATCTACATGAAACCGCTGGGAGAGGTCATCCGGGGATTTGGAGTGGGGTGCTATCAATATGCTGATGATACCCAGCTCTATCTATCCTTTCCACCTGATTCCAGGGGGGCTGTTGAGGTTCTGGAGCGCTGCCTGGAGGCGGTGGGGACCTGGATGAGGGCTAACAAGCTGAAACTAAACCCAGACAAGACAGAGGTTCTCCTGGTCCGGAAATCCACAATGCAGGTACTAGAGTATCGTCCTGCTCTGAATGGGGTTGCACTCCCTCTGAAGGAGCAGGTCCGCAGCTTGGGGGTCCGCCTGGATCCGCAGCTGCTCCTGGATTCCCAGGTGGCGGCTGTGGCCAGGGGGGCCTTTGCCCAGCTTCGGCTGGTGCGCCAGCTGCGACCGTACCTGCATCGTGCAGACCTGACCACGGTGATCCATGCCACGGTGACGTCGCGACTAGATTATTGTAACGCGCTCTACGTGGGGCTGCCCTTGAAGACGGTTCGGAAACTGCAATTAGTGAAGAATGCGGCGGCCCGTGTGGTCACTGGAGGTAGGCGGTTCGACTCTGTTGGGCCGCTCCTCCAACGGCTGCACTGGCTGCCGATTAGTTTCCGGGCCCAATTCAAAGTGCTGGTTTTGACCTTTAAAGCCCTATACGGCTTGGGGCCAGGATATTTGAGAGACCGCCTACTTCTATATAGTCCGGCCCGTCTCCTTAGATCATCAGAGAAGGCCCTTTTGCGGGTGCCGTCGCCCAGGGAGGTGCGAGGGGCGGCGGCCAGAAACAGGGCCTTCTCAGTAGTGGCACCAACCTTATGGAATTCCCTCCCCTTTGACTTACGAACTGCTCCCTCCTTGGCCACTTTCCGGCGAGGCCTAAAAACCTTCTTGTTCAAGGAAGCCTTCTGAGCCTTTGCCTTTTTTAATAGCTTGCTGGTACGGGTGGGTTGCTGCTGTTTTTATGATCTTGTTTTAAATTTTTAAATTAATTTTTAGATGTTTTTATTAATTTTTTGCTGTTTAAAATGTAAAATTGTAATTTATTTGTATTTGTATTTGTATTTTTGTAAGCCGCCTTGGGTCCCGTGGGGAGAAAGGCGGGATAGAAATATGGTAAATAAATAAAATAAATAAATAAATGACTGTAGTGTGGAGACTGCATCCATCCAAGGGGCCCCAGACATCTGTCTGGTCCCCAGGCTGGGCGATACCTCAGAGCTGTGCCCCTTGGTAGGCCACACCAGCTCTTCATAGTCCACCCCATTGAAGGGACAGGGGCAGCCGAACCTCACAGGGCCACCCCATGCTGCTGAGCCTTTGAGGCAGCCCCTGCGATCCAGGCCAGGGACAACCTAGCCAGCCCCTCGAGCTGCTGAGCCACTGAGGAGCTGGAATTGGGTTCTGCCCTACCTTTGCTAATCCTCAGATGTACACCAAACAGCTGCTGTCGAGCCCTCAAGCCCGCACTACCTGCAAGGCAAAGTGACCAGAGTGTTAGCAGAAAAAGAAAACGCACACACACCCCACAGTCTTAGGTAGGCAAAAAATTGTTCACCAAAGGCCAATCAAGTGGACAGGAAAAATTCCTACCCGACCCCAACAGGCGACCAGTAACAAACCCAGACTGTATTAATGGGTGGGCGGGTGGGCGGACGACGCTGCGAGGAGTTAGAAGGTAATCCATGGAGAGAAGACTCTGCACTCAGCGGGGCCTGCTTAAATGCCCCCCCCCCCCGAACACACACTTGTGTGCCAGGCTCTGACCAGTCTCCAATCTGGAGAGAGGTCTGGCATGCATGAAGGGGCCAGGCAACCTTCGGTCCCTGGCGTGATAGCGCGGGACCAGACTAAAGTCCAGTATTGCCTACCCTGATTAGCAAAAACTGTTCAAGGTATTTTGTAGGCACTTAATGTGACTGGTTGAACAGCACACATGAAGCTGTCTTGGACCAAGCTGGCCCATCTAGTACCGAACTGTCTGAGTGATAGTGGCCTAAACAGAGTGACTGTGACTGTGGTTTAGTTCTACAAGAGCCTCTTGCTCACACTCTTCTTCCTTCCATCTCAAGCTCAGATTCACAGGGGGGGCAGCGCTGGACGCCGAGAGACGGCGCGAACATGCCATAAAGCATGTTCGCGATGCCTCGGGAGTAAGGGAGGCCAGCACAAGGCTGGCCTCCCTCACTCCGGTGCCAGACGAGGATGCGGCTGGCAGCAGACAGTAAGTCCTCCGTTGCCGGCCGTAGGGGCGGGGGGCCATTAGCCCAGCCAGTCCGAGAGGGGGCGGGGGATGACTTTGGCCATATCCTGGACCCTGCCGGGCGACTGGGCCATTACACTCCTACTACTACTTCTCCTACTTCCTACTCCAATTTTGCTGGCGGAAATCCAAGGAGCCCGGTCGGACCGACCGGCATTTACACCTAGGAAAGGGGACTAGCGTCCCCTTCCCCGAGTAGATCTCTGCCCTGGCAGCAGCCTGGCCGCTGGGGAACAGCCGCCGGCCGGATCCTTACGTAGGATTGCGCTGTCAATTAGTTACCACATTTTGGAACTGGTTTGGTGGGCAAGTAGAAACCATAGCTCAGATGTTAAAGCAAATTGTGGTTTGTGCTAAAGACAAAGTACTAATTGAATTGGAGCATGCAGGAAGAGGGGGCAGGAATGTGGAGGGGCGTGCACAAATGTTTGAGCATGTGAGGCTCACTGATGATTTAGTGTTGTTTTGTATGAACCAGCCCAAAGATTCTACAGGGTCTTGGGTAGAAATTTCCCAGCCCTGCTACATGATGACAACTTTAGGGTTTCAGGATTTGAATCTGGTACCTTCTGCATACAATGCGTATGTCCTGCTTCTGAGCTATTGGCTCACCTTAGGGTGTTTAACTATATGACACCAAATTTCTTGATTCAGTAACTTCTCTTTAATCGCATTGTCTGTCATAAGTGTTTTGGCTGCAGTGTCTTAATTCAGTAACCTGTTCTTATTTTATTCTTCCATATTCTACTTTGATTTTTTTTTTGGTCTGTGCCTAGATTCATAGGAATGGATAAAGTGAGCAGAATGTATTCACTATTTACTATCATTCCAACATGCTATGTTTCGTTCCTTAACAGTTTGCTGTCATGTTGCGAACTTATATGATATGAAATCATTTCAACCATTGTACTTATTGAAAATTCTCAATGTAATTGCTGTAGCAATTTTACATGCCAAGTTCTATGTCAGGGGTGGCCAAACTGTGGCTCCTGAGCCACATGCGGCTCTTTGACGTATAATGTGCGGCTCTCAGAAATATGTTGACTGAGCTCCTTTTTGCATCACAATTAATATATAAAAGGTAAATAAGACATTTTAAAGCTTTATATTTATTGACCAGGTATAAACTGAGAGTCAACTGGATTAAAACATAAATGTAATGTTCATGGTGAGTAAATATATTTAAGAATTTAAATGCTTCTTAAACGTTGTGGCTCTCAAACATCTGAAGTTTATCGTATGTGGCTCTTACATTAAGCAAATTTGGCCACCCCTGTTCTATGTGTTCACTGTTTGTTAGTTTCATGCTTTATATTTTCAACAAGCAATGTGTAGGCATTCTGTTTTACTTAATTTTACTTACGGTAACTATCTTATTTGTTATATTATGAATATACAGCACTCACAGCGCAATCCTGCATAAGGATCTGGTGGGCTACCCATGTCCGCCCGCCAGATTCTATCCCTGTCCGATGGGGATATTGCGGACGCCATCCCCCCCTCCTGGGCTGGCTCACCCAATGACCCCCCTCCCTCACCACCCAGACCGACCCCGTGCCCACCGGGGGATCTCTTACCTTCTTCCGGTGGCCATGGGGACATCCCTGTGGTGGAGTGAGGACGACCAGCCTCCCTTACTCCCGAGGCGTCGCGAACATGCTTTATGGCATGTTTGCTACGTGTTGGAAAGGCGGAGCGCTTGCTCCGCCGTTCCTGCGCTCCGCAGGATTGCACTGTCAGTGGATGCTACTTGTGCAGTGAATTTTCTGTCTGTGAATTTCAGAAATCCTCCAAGACAGTACCAGAGTGTATCCCACTCTCAGCATACAGTACATGCCTAGGAGGCTTGTCTCCCTAATGCACACTCTCCAGTCTTTCTCTTGTGAAGGGACTGTCTTCTAACTTGTTCCATTAACCACTTAGCTAGAAAGAACACTCACAATATTTTCCTGAAGAGTCCTTCAGGTTGCGTATATACATTTACATGGGCTGTTAGAGCACATGCCTTGGGGTGAAAACAGTGGGCAAAAAGGAAGTTTACTTTTTTTGTCAGAGTCATGATGGCCAGAAGGCAAGAGATTTTTCCTTATTTTTTTGCTTTTTTGACTGAACAGATCAACTGTATTTTGACAAGCAAATGTTGTTGTTGCATGGCTCAGTTACTCTAATCAGATTGGCTAACCAAGGCAAAGATCAAGCCAAAGATATCTGGGAGTGGCTATCTTGCCTTCCTATTGAACATATGTTGTGGTGACAGATATACAAAGATAATTTTTACCGAGTTACGTGGGCAGAATTTGAGGCAGCAGGTGATGAGGGTTTGATTCTTTTGTCCTGCATCTGCTACACTTCAGGTAAGTAGAAACAACCGTTGCCAACAGCATAACATTACCCTCTTGGTGGGTTGACCAGGGACTCAAATATACAGCTCTTTGTACTCCTCCTTCTTGTAATAGCTGTTTGGAACCATAAACCTTTTGCCAAAGCAGTTTCCATAGACCTTTTGAATAAAAGGAAAAATTCCTTTTAGACCCTGAGAAGAAGCAGCTAATAAGATTTTTCAGGTGAATGCATGGGGTAGAACTTAAAACTTCATGCATTCAACTTTCAAAACTTAGCTTTTCTGCAAGCTTTTCTGCAATTGTTCAAAACTGAACAATATATATTTTACCCTAGATAAACATAGGACATGTTCTGAATATGCAACATTGAATTTGAGTTTGTCTTCAAAATATGCAACAACTGCATTCTGATTATTTGAAAGGGACTAACAGCACAATCCTGTGTAACCTTGCACCGGTGTAAGTGTACTTATGGCAGTGTAATTGCACTTACACCGGTTCATCTGCTGTTACATTGGTGCATCTACTGTTACACCAGTGCAAGGTTACACAGGATTGCGCTGTAAATCACTAAATAAAATTAGGCTGATCTTTTTGTTAATAAGAGGGATTTATAATTGTGCCAGTATTGTGTCTGTAAAGAACTGATGTGCAATAGGTATGAAAGGGCCAATGGAAGCAGTTTGGTTCGCCCTCCCCTATTATCTACTGTCAGCAATTTGGTTGCAATGGGAAGAGGTAGGCAGAGGGATCTTCCCCCCTTCCATTGAACAACTCTGCATCATAGTCTCTGGTGTATTTACCATGCCTACTGGCTTTTGTCCTGACCTGTATTCACATAATGGTGATGGTGGCAATGGATGGATTGAAATGCTGCAGCAACTGAATAGTTACTGTCCCACTTCCCTGCCCATGGTGCTTCATTCCAGCCATTCATTGCTGTGACTTTCTTCACGATCGTGAGGAGAAGGCAGTAGGCGAATGGCTGCCCTCGCGTTTGGCTCAGAGCATTCCGAGCCTAACGTGAGGGCAGCCATTAAGTGGTGGATCCTGAGGCGTTGTGCCTGGGGCAGCAGCCCCTCAAGCTCCACCCTTGTTACACCCCTGGTTCTGATAGTTCTGTTTGGCTGGGTATGTTTGTATGTGAGAGAGAGAGAGAGAGAGAGAGAGAGAGAGAGACTCTTGCTCCTCCGTGCCAAAAGCCAAGCTTAACTAGCTTACTTTTCTTTTGAGTTGTCTCAGTTTGATTGACCTTCACAGGTTGAGGACCAAAGAGATGCTAAACAGCTCCACAACTAGCTCCCAGGCATAGCCTTTTTTCACAAAGAGAGACTGCCCCAAGAAGCCAGTCCCTGCAGAAAGTTCATTGGTGGCTTGGTCAAGGTGGCCTTTGTTAAGGGAGCACTAACACACCAAGCTCGTCAGTCAAGTTGTGAGCTGTGGCCTCAGGGAAGCATCTGCTTTTCAATAGGCTGTAGTGGTGGCAGAGGCTTTGTCAGGCTTTCAGGGGATTTGTGGGTAGTGATGAAAGAGGTTGATTAATTTAGTATGTATAGGTAAACATTTTTGAGGAATGATATGTTTCTTCGTGCCATGACTGCAGAAATGGGGCACTGCTGTACGTTGCTATAGATGGCATTGTAGGCAGGCCTCAGCTGGAGGCTGCCTTCTGCGCTGAATGTTTAATGTGCCTAAATCTGGAGAGAGCGCTCTTGAGAGATACAGACAACTTGGAAGGCATTCAGAGGAGAGTAGTAAGGATAATTTGCATATATTTCAAATAATTAACGATGAAATGAAATGAGCTAGTTACTTCTCATTTAGAGAAAAAAATCAATATTCTGTTTCTTTAGATTAATTTAAACATTCTTTTTTGCACTTCTAGATTGATTAAAAACAATGTCATGCTTCACTGTGATCCGTTGTAGAGGTCCTCCTCATTTTCCTCTCAGTTCTTTAAACGGTGCATATTGCAGTTTGTTGTTTTCAAGGGCTTTCAGGTGCAGTGAGGGAGTAATTTTGTCAAGTACAGGGACATGGCTGGTCATAGATATGTGTTTACATAGATAACTTCTTCCTAGGTATTTACACCGTGGATGAAAATGTATTTTAAAACCACCTGCAGAGAACAGCCATTTCCACCCATCTTTTCAAATAAAGGACATATACTGTATGTGAAAATTGTTTGAGATCTATAATCTCTTTAGGGAGAGGAGGTTTTTAAAAAAAATCTTGATGACTTGTGCTACGGTACTATAAAGCCACACACAGTGACAATTTTCACAGTACACATGCTAACACTCCTTGAATAGCAGTTGGGGAAAGAGGTATGAAGAAGGCTCACCATTTTTTAAGCATTCGTTTTGTTGTACATTTTGCTTTTCACTCCTTCTTTTAAAATATTAACCCACCAAGTATGTATAAACCTGTGGACTTCTCCTAAAAAATAATTTGCCATTCAAGAACATAGAACGTTGAAGATGTCTATTTTTTTTTAAGCAAGCCCATATGCAAATAGAAAATAGATCTGTAGTGCTAGTTGTTGAGTTAAACAAATTTAACCCATCATAAATTCCAGTAAATGGAAAGGCACAAAGGTTGAGAACTAATATACTACAGCAGTTAAACTCACTGGTTCAAATCTCATGTCAACCCTATATCCACTAGATGGTGAAATACAAGTCACTTTCTCTTAGCTTCAGATCCCGTCTGTAATATACAGACAATAATGGCCTTACTGATTTACTGAGAAAATGTATGTGAAGCTCTCTGAGCCTGTAGGAAAAGTGCTTTCCTGTAAATCCTTTTTGGTTTGATTATTGTCTTGGAAAAAATGAACAGAAGTGCATAACTTAGGGTGACTGTGATTCAAAACACTCAAGTCCTCAAACTTGAAGGCCCCTTAACACCACATCCTGCTGGGTCTTCTCGAGGGTATTCAAGAACCTTTGGGATTGTACCTCCTCTTACATATAGGTTCCTCAAGCATATAGGTTCCTCAATGTTCAACCCAACTCTAACTTTCCAGATGCAGTCATGCCAACGGGCACACACTGCATCCTGCCCGGGGGGGGGGGGGCAGTCATGGCAACCTCCTCAAGGTAACCTTTGCTCCCTTACCTCGGGGCTGTATTGCTGGTGCATCGGTGCTGGAAATTGGTTAGGATTGGGCTGCTTGTCACAGACTGCAGGGGAAGGGCCTACCCCACTCTCCCAGACCGGTCCTGCATTGTACCTGGGTTTGTTGGAGCTCCCTGTACCGTTTTTAATCTTTTTTTATTAATCTTTCCCTTTTCAGTCCTTTCTGTTTCCAGTTAAAGACTGATCTTTTGTTGGGAAGACTCATGGAAAAGGACATATAGGGTCCTGGGGTAGATTTTCTTTCCCCTCCCCTCAATCTGGACTTTGACCCAAGGCCACATTGGTGCAGAATCATTAGCCTGCTCTAAATAGGGTTGCACTCACTGTGCAGGAGCAAGTTCAGAGCTTGGGATTGTCTTGGATTCTTCTCTCCACCTGGTTCGTCAGGTGGCAGCAGTGGCTAGAGATGCCTTTACCCAGCTTACGCTGGTGTGCCAGCTGTGGTTGTATTTGACTCATTTGGACCTAACCACAGTACCTTCAAGGCTTTACTTTTATAACATGCTTTACATGGGTCTGCCCTTGAAGACTATCCGGAAGCTGCAGTTAGTGCAGAATTTGGCTGCCCATGAGATTGTTTGACTCTGTTGAACTGTTGCTTCAGCAGCTACACTGGATGCCTGGTCAGTGCTGGTTTTGACCTTCAAAGGCCTTCACGGTTTGGGACCGAGATATCTACATATCCCGATCAGATGGCCCATCCCCTAAGATCATTGGAGCGGGCTCTACTGCATGGGCCATCCTTGTCTGAGACCAGGTTGGTAGCCACTAAAGGTAGAGGCTTCCCTTAGGCAGTGCCACAACTTTGGTACTCCCTCCCATTAGAGTTCCGTTTTGTGCCCTCCCTGTTGGCCTTCTGGGGGATGAGGCTTAAGACTTTCTTTTCCTTTAGCTTTCCCGCCTTAGGTTATTCCATTGGTTTTGTGTTTTTTCAGTATGGCTTTTTGGTTTTTCTTGCTGTTAAGAGGAGTGGCTTGAGTTCTGCTGTCTGTTTCTTTGCCATATTGTTGTGCTATTATTGTAACTACTATTCAGGCAGTAGTTCTGCAAGGCAAAAGTCCGATACATCACACTGCCCCTCTTCCCAGGGGTTGGAGGAGCTGATGTTTTAAAAAGTACTCCCTTTATATCCTTATTGGGCAGCTTAGATTCTAGGGGAGGCCAACATGAATAAGAGCCTGGGCTCTGGAAAGGAAACAGTGAAGCAAGAGGAGTTGTAGGGAGAAATCATGGCCAATACCAACCCAGGGCCTTCCTCTTTCCCTGACTTTGGTAGGGATGCAGCTAAAGAGCAGCTCCTCCAGAGAGTGAAGGAGTTAATGGCTTAATAGGCTAGGAAGACTAACGGGATTCCTTTTGTCACAATGTCCAACTATTGCAGATCAGGCTCCAGGAACAAATGGAGCCATCTGAACAGAAAGAGGTGACAAAACCTTAGTCATTCCAAGGACAGATCCAAGCACAGATGAATATGTACCATAGCTCCCCTTTGACTAGCCCTTCTTCCAGCAACTCTTCATCAAAGAGCCCAGCAGTGGCTTCTCACCCTAGAGCAGGGGTTGGTACGCGAACCGCAGGGAGGTGGTACGCGGACCCCTGGCCACCAAGATAGCAGCCGCAAGGGTGGCCGCGCTGGAGCCATGGAAAAGGCGGCACAAGCTCTGCAGAGCTGGCAGAGCCCAAGCGCGTGGGTTTCCAGGACTGCAAAAGACCCGTCCGCCCTTGTCACCTTACCTCTGCTTTCAGGCCTCTGGCGTGGCCGAAAACCCAGAACTAAGTGGCGATGGCCTGGCCGTGGCCACAGAGGTGGTACGCCATGCCAAAGGAGTTGAGAACCCCTGCCCTAGAGCATGCAAGAGAGGGACCAACAGAGTGCAAATGACTTCCTTAGGTCATGCTAGGGATGCAAAAGTCACTGAAAGAAAATCTAACATAATAGGGGGCTAGTAGAATCTGTAATGGGTAGTATCTCACCCAAAGACTCAGATCTTTCAGAGATTATCTCCGGCAAGGAGGAAGGTGAGCAGTTGAAGGTGAGCACTCACCCAAGAACAGCACTGCCTCTTCGCCTGGAAGCATTTCCCAGTCTTCTGGCCAAGGTAATATGCACATTTCAGGTCACAAAGCAAAGGTAAAAGGTAATATGCACATTTCAGGTCACAAATACAAAATTTATTGTATTTATTTATACAATAAATTTTATCTATTGTATAAATCAGGACACGCCCCCTGTGATGTCACTTCCCGAGGAAGTGACATCACGTTCCTGGACACGCCCCCGTGCAGCCCCTGAGAAGTTTGGCCTATTCATTTTGGCCCCCGCCTACTTCCAAGTTGTGCACCCCTGCACTAGGTAGTCAAAACATCTTGCATGTTCCGGATTTCCTTCAGGTTGAGGTACATAGAGGATTGAGTACCAACACACTAAAATGCCAGGTGGCAGCCTTGAATAGTGTCCTGGGGTTTCAGGGAACAAAGCCGTTTCTAAAGTTTCATGGAGGGGCAGCATTACTAAATGCATTCTATTTGTCAGATATAGTTTTGCAGTGTTTCATGCCACAGTATGTGATTTGTAACCACTGACTATGGCATAATCTGAGTGGTTTCTACATAGCGGTGTGTGTATGTGTATATGTGTGCATACAGTGGGTTTTTCTGAGAATGAGATAAACTCATGAAACATTTCTTCAAGATGATGTGTTTTTAAGTGCCTGCTGTCTATGCTTAAAGGAATTGCATCTTGCAGTCGAAGTTCATCAGTCGTATTTACCAAAGGATGTGACTGCTTAGCTTTAAAATGGAAACCACTTTAAAAAAAACAGTTTTGACATATATGGGGACCTTTTTACTTAGATCTCAAAGCTCTTATGAAGTCTTTACCCTCTTCATTGGTACAACCTTTGATCTTTTCCAGGTGTTTCTATATGAAGGCATTTCATAGAAATGCACCTCAAAAGGTTGATGATCTTGAACAATAGAGGTGCTTGTGTTTGGTATCCATACTGTTGAATAAATACTAAATAAATAAAGCCATACTCTATCTCGCCTTCAGGCCATATAGAAATATGAATAATGTGTGAATAATGTTGTTTGAATTAACTAGGGAGGCTTAGTACTTGTAATATTGGGAGCCAGGATGGTGTAGGGGAGCCAGGATGGTGTAGTGGTTTGAGAGTCGGACTTAGACCTGGAAGATCCAGGTTCAAATCCCCGCTCAGCCACGAAGCTTCCTGGGTGACCTTGGGCCAGTCACTATCTCTCAGCCCCACCTACCTCACAGGGTTGTTGTGAGGACAAAAAGGAAGGGAGGAAATATGTACACCACTCTGAGCTCCTTGGAGGAAGGGTGGTATAAAAATGTGGGGAAAAAAATATTGCAAATCTTTCTGTCATGATGTGTGAATGTCCGGGAATCCAGGAAAGGATGTGGCATCCAGGATAACCCAGAATTCTCATCCCACTATGACCCATGCTGTTAGGTAGTGAGGGCAGGAGTACAGTAGTTCTATTTCAGCTATTGTTCTTTTGCAGGTTTCCTTAGGTAAGTTGAAGGAAGTACAATTCAGGATTCATCTGTCTCTCTCATCTGTAATGCTATATAGCAGGGGTTCTCAAATTGGTGGGTTGCGACCCACCACTTTTCCCGGAAGTGACCGATATCCCCTTAAGGGGGGTGACTAGCTCCAATGTTGGGGGCGGCGCTGCAGGATTGTGCCTGCCTCAACCCAAAAATGCTTTTTTCAACATACCTGGTTGTTCTGCCAGCTCCCCAAAGGGTCCTGGGGGCCTGCTGCCAAGTCCGCAGGCCTCCCCAAGACTCTAACCAGCAGTGATCGTGTTCCAAAGCCCACTTCCGGTTTTCGCCAAAGCGTTTTTGGGTTGGGGGCAGGGCAGTGTCGGAGGCAGCGCTCCATGATCACACCCGCACCTGCCCCAAAATCTCCCTGCCCTAAAAACTTTGGACTAGGCAAGTAAATTGCATCAGTATGCTAAATCTCCAACTCTTAGTAATTTTTGTTGGTACATAGGAAATTAAAGTACTTCTTATTTAGAAATACAAAATATGAAGGAATTGTAAAGATGATAAAGGATTAAAAATGTCCATTGTACTTAGTATGATGAAGTATTTCCAGACCTTACACTGTGCTTATGGGTCTTATGGGGAGATCAGTAGAAAGTCAGTGGTGTGTTGAATAAGATTTGAAGAGCTGGGTTCAAACTGTTGCTCTGTCATGAAGCTCATCCTTGGATCAGTCACCGTTTTCCACTCTAACCAACCTCACAGAGTTCTTGTGAAGATAAAATCAGCTCCTTGAGGGGAAAGCACAGGATCCAGATATGACGACTGAGTGATAAAGAGTCACCACCTTAAATTTTACATGCCTAATACAGAAAGTTCCCTGTTTACTAAGGGTCCAAGAGTTGGTCTGTAAGTTGTTTTCTTCATAAGTACAGTAATGCCCCTGTCTCTGTTGCTGTAGCTATCAGTTTCAGTGGGGGATGCTAGTTCACTCAAGAACAGTATCTTCTGTTTTACTATCACTCAGGGCCCTGTCAGTACTGTCAGTTTCACTGTGGAGCCGCTGGGAATGCACCTGAGCGGCTTCTGAACTCAGCAGCATTGGCTACAAACCAGAAGTCAGGGCTGAAAGTGTTTATTTGTATAATCCGTACTTCTATATACCATACTAATCTTTCTACTAGCTATATCAGTTCCCCGCTTTTTCTTCTGCTCTTTCAGATGTGTGTGCGTGCGTGTAGGTATGAATGAGTATAAGCATGCATGTAATTATATATAGAAAGACTTGTAACAAATAAGACTTCGAGTTTTGAATTTGGGATAACCTTTGCAAAATAAGAGTTTTGAAATTGCAAGGGCAATATTAAAATGAATGAATCAATCAGTAAACCTTTATTGTCATAACATAGCAAAAACAAAACATAAAACATAAAGAGTAATAATAATAATACATAACACAATATTCAAGAAAAAAACCTGGAAGCGTGACAAAAAAGGAGGCATAACAAAATAAACAGTTAACAATCCTTTTACCTAGGTTCCATAATGTTTGTCACTATAGCCACCCTACGTTCCATGGTTAGTTGAAATGAATGAAGGAATTGAATTGGGGAATTGAGATGAATAACAAATCTGTACAAGAGGGGTCCCACAACATGTTAGGATGCATGGCATTCTGGGAGTAAGCCCCAATGGGTAAACTGTGTCTCAGATCACACCACTAGGCAGAAGAGATTGGATGGAAGTCTTTAGTATTGAACAGCCAGTCTTACTTATGTCTTTCTATTTCCAGTCTTGCAAGCTCATTTTATTTGTTCATTCTGTGTATGACAGAGAAAAATAAGTCTACTTTTTTATATTAACTACACAACGTAATCATAATAGGACAGTAGGACAAACGAGCAAATCTCTGGAGCTGGCATGCATCCGAGGATGCCCATAGCCCCTGAGCTTGCCTACACTTGGGGAAGGAGATGAACTTCCAGATGATTCCCCGGCCGCCAGCTCCATACCAGAGGGGTCTCCGCCGCCAAGTCGGTTAAGTCTGCAACCGGACAGTATTGAAGGATCAGGTCTGCAGCTACTACCCACTCCTGATTGTTGAGGAATCCTCCAGAGTAACATTTCAGAGGGGCAGTGGGGAGTTAGTGCCCCCCCTTACTTGCATAGAGAAGCATCTTGTGTTTGCACATGAGGAATGCATGGGTTTGGATCCACGCTATTTACTTGCTAATACAGTGGCACTAGAGTAGTTTTCCAGTGTTTTAGGTATGTATATATTTAAGTGTTTAATATTCCACTTTGCCCTCTGAATAAGAAAAGATAAGTGTGTATGTGTGCTGACCATGCTTTCTTTAATATTATTTACAACGTATTCTATGGTGTAATCCATCAGCCAACTTTAATTTCATAAGCTGTTCATTGTGTTTAAACAGGCCCTTTCTTGCATTAAATATTTATGGAAGTCTTTGGGCGGAATGTATTGAAATGGCAGGCGGGGGTCATTTTAAGCATTTTCATGATTGAAGGGTAGGGACCCCTGTGAATTTGTAGTCTGCTTTCAAGGAAAGTTCACTGTGTTGAAGTAGGGAAGAATTCCACTAATTCCCAGCACCATGATTTCAGAAAGGAATGGCTTCCTGCAATCTTCATGCTTCAGCACCTTTCATTTCAAAATTGTTTGGAAACACATTGAAGACAAATGAACAAAAACATTTTCCGTTGCCTTTATTAATAATGTAGACAATCTGAAAATCCTCCACATTAAGCTTATGCTACTCATTGATTTTTAACTAGTGCAAATTAAGTGGAAAATCGAGCTTTTCATATCTTTCCAGTTTGGAGATGTGTTTTGCAGAGCAGAGTTGTATGACCTTAAACATCTTGCTGATTGTGAATTTCTGTTCTTATGGGCAGGATGTGTGTGAATTCTTCTAATCAACCCCTGATTTCCCAGGCATGTTCCAGAATAGCACAACCACCAGTCCAATGAGAAACAGGTGTGTTGCACATTAGAGACCCATGTTAACTCCACTTTCCATAGCTCCACATATATGTATAAATACCAACCAACACACACAATTGTTCAAGCGTACAGCTTTCTTATCACACGTACCTTGATTCCTACACATATGTGCTTTGTTTTCAAGTTGGGTGAATATCTGGGCTTATTGTCTCTGGGCCCAACCCAATCAGTTTCAGGGTCCAGTGTGCTATGTTTGGCCCATGATTGCCGACTGAAACACACTGAAATGTGCTTTTGACACAATGTCAAAAGATGTCCACACATCTCTTAAAGTTGAACTTCTGGAATACAGCAGGAGTGGGGAAGTTTTTCTGTGAAGCTGTTCTTCCATACAAGTCATACGTGGCTTAATTTTACACTCCAGCAGTTTCTCAATTTTTCTACAGCTTCATCTTCCTCTTGATGGGAACTTAAGCAGTGCCCACTAACCAGGGGAAAAGTGATGATGGGAAGAATTGGCCACAGATTCAGAGCTTTTGGTTTGTTGCTGGGGTGGAATCCGACTGCAACAGTTGAGGAGCACTTTCCTAAATAGCTTACACAAACAAGGAAACATCAACAGCTGAGGACTGAGAGACTGTGAATGAAGTAGGCCAAAGTGGTTGTTGCCAAAGTCAAGTGTTGCTGCTTTGAAAAACAAGGTGCTGATGATGAGTTTGGAGTTGGGTTGGTGTGTAGCAACTCTTTGCCTGTTTTAGATATCGCTAAAATATGTTTTGTTCCAGAAAATCATATTCCAAACAGATTGCCATATTAATCTAAATTGGCAAAAACAATGGTCCTGTGGCTCCTTAAAGACTAACAAATTAATAGTGGCATGAGCTTGTGTGGTTATTACTACAACAGGTAAACATTTGGCTGCAAATAATAAATATTTGCAAATATTTGGCTGCAAATAATAAATGTGGAAATCTCTGAGGTACCATAGGACTCCTGTTGTTTTGGAAAATAACCAGTACATCTTGTTCTCATGCACAGCATTTGATGTAGTGCCGTTCAGGATCTGCTGATGAAAGAGCCCTCTTGAAGCAACAGTAAGGGATGTTGGTCTTCTACAAGAGCCATGTTTACGTTTATTAATTATATTATATACACTATATCTCCCTCAAATGTTGCTGTGGTGAAATAATATCTTCACTTGAAAAAAAATTGTCAAGCTTTGTAAATAGGTGACTGACTGCCTTAGGCAAAAAATGTTACTGATGCAGTAAGATAGAAGTAATTAAGAAACTTGTAGACTGATGGGTAATTAAATCCATGGGAAGCATTTTGTACCTAATTGCTATGCTCTAATCACAGATTGCTTTCTATTTGTCAAGGTAAATGTATATAATTACACAGTTCCTATTTTCTTTCATCTAAAATCATACTAGTTGTGAGAAATTTATTTTATCCTGTAGCAAAGGCAAATCCTCTACATTTTGGCTTTAGATTTGTGAACATGGGAAGGATAGCAGTCACAATTCAAGGTGACATTGCACTCTAGGAATCCTTTTGCAGTGGTTAACAGCTGCTTTTTTGGTTATGTTCATAATCTCATTTTAGGCATTCTGCAGCCCAGTTGAGTTGACATTCTAACAATGAATACTGTAAAAAAAACTTGCCATTTTTTAAAATAAAAAACCTTTGCCTAAGAAATAGAGCAGTAATGGAATTTATATTCTCATTCTACAAGTTGGGATCCAAGAATCCTATGTTCTGACATGTTCAGTTAAGTCTCACTGAAGCTCTTGTCACATAGCATCGGATTAGTCTGATTTTCCTAAAAGTGCTTGAATTAACGGGTGGGCGAGGAAAACTTGTTTCCCTGAAGTAACCTAATGTCACCTTTATCAACACAGATTAAGTTGTGTGATTCATGGCGCAATCCTGAGTAAAAATCCATCTGCGGAGCATGCGCTCCACAGGTGGAGGGTGTCATAAATATGCCGTAAAGTGTGTTTACAGCACCCAGAGAGTAAGGACCACTGGCGCGCACGCCAGCAGGCCTCTCTTCGCCGTGGAAACCTGCTGCAGCCACTGGAGCATGGTAAGGTTGCTCCGGAGGGAGCAGGTGCAGGAGCAGGTGGTGAGGGAAAGCGGCCATTGGCCAAGCTGGCCCGGGAGGGGGCAGGAATGTCGGCTGTGATATCCCCGACCCCATTCCCGGACTCAGCAGCCGTTACACGGCCGTCTCGGATTTCGAGCCAGTGGACTTCTGAGGAGGCCCATCGGGGCCTTGCAACTCTACACCTGGGAAGGGGATGAATGTCCCCTTCCCCCGAGGAGACCCGCACTGGAGCAGCTCGGTACTGCACTGGAGCAGCTCGGTAAGAGCATAGGATCCCTATGGGCCGGCCGCGGATCTTTACACAGGTTTGCGCTGCCTATAACATACTCACTTTGACCACCAATTCACACACAAAATTTATATCCTACATGAAATAATATCTGTTTAGGTAATGGGATTTTGGGGGGGGGAAGGATATATACACCATCTGTGTGAAAATTTCACGTATGCTTGTTTTGTCATGATTCGTATGTTTTTAACCTGCTGTATATTTTAAATTGATCACACAATAAAGAGGAGACCACTCCAGTGTTAGCAAGAACAAATCATGTTCCAGTGGGTGGCCAAGATGTTATTTAAAAGTGCTAATTTAGGGGGGAAAAGTGACTAATTTGTTTCAAGCAAAAGCTCTTCTTCAGAAGAAAGGAGTGATGGGAAAAATCATAGCTAGTCAAAGACTTTTGAGAAGACATTTAGAAGATTGCGGAGCTTTTTGCAGTGGTTACAAGCCTTTTTCCCTGCTCTAAACCCATCAGGAATTTCTATATTTAAGCTGAATAGTATTTGATCTATAGTTCTATACATAATTAGTTGCAGATTTATGTGATTTCTGTTGTCAACTCCTTGTCTTTTCCTTTTCCATTATCTACAGCTGAAGAACACCTGACTAGGCAGTTTTTTGCTACCCCTGTTACAAGAAGAGCTAGAATAATTCAAAACCTTGTATGGTTACTAGTGAAAAATTCTAGATGTGGGAGTGAAATGGGGTACTGATACAACTATTTTCGTTTTGTTTTGGTAGATGGTGATAACAATATCAGACCAAGACCATTAAACTATGGCGATGCTTAAATAAACAAAAGCTAGTAAGAAGCAGAGGCATCATCTACCACTGAATCTACAGATAATTTCATTTTTGTAATTCCTGCTTTGTGGATTGGTTATTGATAAATTGGTTATTGTGGATTCATTCCTGCTTTGTGGATTGGTTACTGATAAAGATATGTTCTGTTGGTGTTTAAATTTAATTCTCACCTTCAGGTTGAAGTAATACCAGCAGAGCATATAACGTGTCTTAAAAGTTTCAGTCCAAAAAGGCATCTTGTCACGAGAAGAAAAAAAAACTCTCATGGGGAAAGCTAGTTTGGAGCATTGTTTTCACCACAAGCAATGATGACAGTACTGTATACAGTCAGTTCTCATCCACAAGGGTTTAGGTTCCCTGAAAACGTTGTGGATAATGATCGCATATACCGAATCATTGCACCTATGGGGAAAATGGGGTTCGGTGCAAGGGGACCCCATTTTTTCCATAGGCTCAATATACTGCGATTGACTTACAGCAGAGATTTCCAAACTTTGGATGCCTGCGTGTACCACCTACGTGGGCCTCCGCCCACGTACCACCAGAAGAAAGTACCAATGACATAATCGGCACTTTCTTTCGGAAGAAAGTGCCGATGATGTCACCTGCTCTTTCTGGGGGGGGGAAGCTTCTCTTCACCACTGTCGGGGAATTGAAGCCAAAGACACAGTCACCAGCAGACGGGGCAGCCCTGTCTTCGGCTCTTCTTCCCCGATTGCTGCGAAGAGAAGCTGATGGGGCGCATCTTCAGCTTCTCTTCGCCACGTTTGAGGAAGTGAAGCCGAAGACGCAGCCGCCGGCAGACTGGAGCAGCTGCATCTTCAGCTTCTTTTCCCCAATTGCAGGGAAGAGAAGCCAAAGACACGGCGCTGCGCAGCCGAGATGGCAGCCGCCATCTTGGCCGCTGGCAACCTGCATACCACAGGTTGGGAACCTCTGACTTACACGATCCTGAAGAGAGAGGCCTCCGGAGGCTGACTCGTCTTGCCAGTCCTGCAACCCCCTCTATAGGCATCTGCAGACCTCAGAACACCACATCCAGAGGTGTTATGAGGAGCAGGAAGGCCTGCTCAGGGCCTCAGAACGCCACGCCAAAGCAACCGGAAGTGGTCGTCGCCAAACAGCAAGTCATTTCTGGTTGCTTTGAAGACGAGTTCTGAGGCTGGAGGAGGCTGCAGGCCCTGTGTGGGCCTTCCTGTGCCTCATAACACCTCCAGGACATAACTTCTGGTCGCATCCAGGAGATGTTCTGAGGCCCGCAGAGACCATTCACAGCGCGCAGAGGCCACCACCTCGTGGATCCCAAGGAAGGAGTCGCAAGAAACGTGAAGTAGGTGGCCAAACTGCCTCTCGTAAATTCATTGGTTGCAAATTTGTGGATATGTGAATTTGTGGGTCAAGAATTCAAGTATGGCAAGAATTGACTGAACATTTTTCTAGAGTTTAACACTCCTGATTAATCTGATGGAGATATATTAACTTTCTGTCAATAAATGTTATAGCAGAAATCCTATGTCTATTTACTCAAAAGTAAGTCCCATTCTGTTTGGGGACTTTCTTCCAGGTAAGTGTACACAGGATTACATATCTCACTTTGTGGATTATGTTATATTTATAAATTACTGAATGCTGGGAAATGAAGCTAGGAGAGCAATGTCTTGGGTGGAATGGCAGCATCCTGGGGCCAAGGCATGAGATAGTATAGCATTGGTATGAGTTGCTGTTGCATGTGTCTGCCCACTTGACCATGAAGCTATCTGTTGTGTTTGGAATTTCAGGTGTTCTCTTGCTGTCTGTCAAAAGGGTAATTGTTAGCAGACCACTGCTGATAAGAGATTTAAACTCTTTTCTGGGGTGATGCTTGGAGCTTGTGACTGCATATGTTGTGCCGTTATGTGATTTGTGCAGAGGGGTGACCTGTGATCTCTTCCTAGCTGCCTGGTTCTGTGTGAGAGAAGGGGTGTGTGCTGAGTAGGGTGATGTTATGGGGTTGTGCATTGATACACTATGCATTGATTGGTGCATGCTGTGCATGGATAATGTGGAGGTGTCTGTTCACCGTATTATGATTCGTTGATAGTGGCATTATTACCACAAAATGCTTTGTGGACTTTTTTTTTTTTTTTGAAAAGCACTATCTAAAGATTTGTAATGATATATGCTGTGGGAGCCTCTGTTGGTATCATTACCCTGTCTCTTGTTTCGTTTGGTACTGGTTTGCTTGTTCTCATTAGATTGCTTGATAGTATACTTCCTATACTAATACAATAAAGTTGCCAACTGATATATGATGTGTTGGAGACAGGGGCATTGCTATAGGTGGAACCTGGCTGCCAAAGGCCCATGCCTGTGTCCAGCCATCCCTGACCTGCTTCTACCCTACACTGTGCGAGGGGTGGGACATCCAGGAATGTTTAAATGTTCCAGATAAGGAGGAGGAAGATGGGCTGCTGCTGCTCTATCGGCTGATAAGCCACAGGGATGCTAACCAGACAATGGAACCATTACCGCACTAGTGCAAAGAACTCTCCTGCATCTCCTGTCCAGTTTCTGTCAGATGGGGGGGTGGGGGCATGCGCATGCTCACACATAAAGAGGGGCACATAAGGTTTGTGTCCAAGGTGTCCCATAAAAACGAGTGCCAACCTTGGCTGGAGATATTTCTGTCACTGTTACACTGTGTTTGTTCTTGAACATCCTAAATACACTATAGACCAGGGTGGCCAAACTTGCTTAATGTAAGAGCCACATATGATAAACTTCACATGTTTGAGAGCCGCAATATTTAAGAAGCATTTAAATTCTTAAATGTATTTACTCACCATGAACATTAAACGTATGTTTTAATCCAGTGGACTCTCAGTTTATACCTGGTAAATAATTATGAAGCTTGAAAACTTCTTATTTACCTTTTATATTAATTGTGATAACAAAAAGGAACTCGGCCAACATATTTCCAAGAGTCGCACATTATATGTCAAAAAGCAGCGTGTGGCTCAGGAGCCACAGTTTGGCCACCCCGGCTATAGATCAATAGTCATAATTGCTGGGTTTTTAAACATTAGTATGTATTGGAAAAAGCAGTTGCTTAAAATATTTTTTAAGTTTGTGTTTTGATCATCTGTGTATCTCACACTCAAGCACACAAATATGAACAGCCGAAGATGATCCACGGGTGGTCAGTAGCGTGGCTGATTTGTCTTCAGGATGCTACAGGTTAGCATAGGCCACTGCTGGTTTCCAAGTTACAAATCAGAATTAGAGGCAGGCAGGCAGCCAGCCAAATAACTTGAGCAAATGTGCAATGCAGTGGGTATTGTAAGGCACCGTAGCTATTTAATGAGTAAATAGCTTGAGCATTCTGAGAATTTCTTTGCAAAGTCACATGTTGCTCAGTTACAAAGATGTTTGGTCTGTGTGTGTGTGTGTTTGTGTGTGTGTGTTTGTGTGTTTTAAATCAAAGAATGAAACAAAAGAATGAAATTCTTCAAATTATCCTGAGTTGGGCTGTGGCTGGCATTACTTCTCTGCACCATTGCATCAGTTCAGAGCCATCCAGCGACACTTTCCCGAGCGATTAAGGGCCTTCTACATCTTGGCCAAGTACAGAGTAAGGAGGAACCCTTGACAGCCCACTGTGACATGTTTGCTAAGCACTTTTCTGACAAGGACTCTACTGTAAGAGCACGTCCTTTAGTTGGCACAAGTCCAAGGAGAGAAAAGGGGGCGGGGAGGCTGAAAAAAAAGGATAGGATCCATTACTGTTGGATCCACCCCATCCTCCCACCTTCCTTCCCCCTCCCCATCCAGTTTTGCCTCCTCCCTGACCTTTTTCACCCCCTCCCCACCCCCGCCGCTGCCTTACCTTCTCCAGGGAGTCTGTCTAGGGAGATCTAGGGAGATGCTGACATCCGGGGTGCTCTGCCACTTCTTACGGCAGTGCTCCCAAAATGGCCAACAACAGAGCACTGCATGCTCCATTGGCAGCCATTTTACAACAGTATAACTCTTTTCTCTGTCGTAAATGGTGGTGCACAATAGCCCAATGCCGGATAGGATTGGGCTGTTAGTCCACTAATACACGTTAGATTCTAGGGTCTGTACTTGCATCAAAATGTACTTAAATTGAAACATCTGATTCTTGCTTGCCCAGTGTTGTCATGCCTCTGTGAAAGCACCACTGAAAGATGTACTGCGCCTGCTCAAAAATGCCAATGCAACTATCCGTATTTTTGGACATCTGTAACTCGGGGAGCCAGTGTACACCAAACATTTTTGAATGCCATAGACATGCTAAGCTACACTTCTGTGCATACCTGCTATGTCAGTAAATCTGATTGAATTACGTAAACATACAGATAATGAAGCTGCAAATTATTTGGTTTTTCATTCGCATTGATTATTTTTTGTCTACTATCACTTAGATGAAAGAATGAATTAAAGTACAGTTTTACAAAGAATTGGATTTACAGGTTTTGTTAACTGCTGCAATCTGAAGGTCAGAACTGTGAACATTCACAGCATCTCATCAGTTCAGCCAAAGGGTGCCAAAGGCTTCATCACCATCACTACCCCAAGCTCCCTTAGCACATTACAATATAGATCAATGTTCAGTTTTCTTCACTGCCCATTAGTGAATACATTAAGAAAAGTCACTAAAGGGTGAAATGAGATCTTTTCCTTTCAGCAGAGATCATCAGGTTTACTACCACCTATTATTTCAAAGAATGGCTGTATTATTCAAACATGCTTACCAAGACTTGTCGTGTGTAAAAATATTTATACTAGATACTTTGGCTTCCTGGAATAGATCCTGAATTTGCCGTCTGTTTTTCCCCTTATGTATTTGATCTGGTATTTGATGTCATTGTAGACTATTATGTAAATCTGTATTTATGCATCTACAGTGTTCGCTGCCAAAAGAGTTTAAACCAGTGTTTGTAGTGAAATGAAGTTGTAGCTCATTTTTTTATCATATCAATTAATTTAAAATATATTCACTTAGGCCCTTTTTAGTTGGTTGCTCCCTAGTTATAGACTCCCTCCCAAGAGAGGCTCTCTTAGCTTCCTCTTGTTTCCTGCCGTTTCGGAGACCAACTTTCTTGGAAAGGAAAGGGGGTTATAGCCACTGTGCCGAGATCCTGGGGCGATCCATGTCTGTCCCCTACCCGTTTCCCCCATAGTTTTGCTGCCCCTGCATGTGTGCATAGGTGCCCATGGATGGGGGGGCAGGCAAATGGGCTGGCCCCACTCACTTTCCTTATCTATGGGGAGGACAAGCAAGCGTGCCACACCATGAATAGGGAGGGGAGAGACGCCCCCACGCCCCTTCCCTTAACTTACCATGAGCACATGTAGCCTCCTTCCTCTGCTCTGCTTTTGGTTTGAATGGGGCAGTGCATGTTGGGTTCCCAGCACGCATCGCTCAATTCAAACCAGAAGTGGGACAGAGGAAGGAGGCTATGCGCCGTACTCCTGGTAATTTAAGTCAAGGGAAGACAGGAGGTAGGCTCCAGACCGCTTTGCCGGTGCCCCCTGGTGCTTCATAAGCACCAAGTGAGTGAGGAGATGTAATTTGCAGTTGTGCCAGCTTCCCCCTCTGGAGGGAAAAGGTGGAGCTCTGGAGGGAAAAGGTGGGGGAAAATGTTTTTCGAGGATTGATATTCAGCAGGATTCTAGTTATCTGACCATCACATGGAACAAGATATGGGACTGGAATAGCAATGTGTTTAACAACCCAACCCTGTTGGGCTTTAGCGCTGACGGAACGAGCATTGCACCAGCACTAACTGCCTTATGGCAGTTATGAAAAGCACTCTGACAACACATGGTCATGCGCTGCCGGAGTGGCGGCAGGAAGGCCAGAGCCTTCCTGCACACATTGAAGGATCCTCCCAGATGCACTGAGGCAGATAGGATGGCGGGGAGGTTGGAATGAGGCAGTGGAAGGACAGAACTGGGTGGGGAGAGCAGATCGGGTCCAGGAAGGTGGTGGCTGCCAGGCGGCAGTGGTTGTCGCCAAATCCTAGCCTCCTTCTCGGATCCAATCCTACAGCACGGATCCACACGGACCTGCGCCAGCAAATTCACTAACACAGGTCCAAGTAGACCCCCCACTCTGCAGAGGCTTACCCTCTGGGTAAGAGAACAATGTTTCCTTACCTAGAGGAGACATCTGCAACCACCAACAACTCGCAGGGTGCAGTGGTAGCCATTTTGGCGTCTTTCCATCAGCGCGGGGGGGGAATAGGATTGGGCTGTTAGTACGTAAATATTATTGTTGACTGTAATTCAGCGTTTCTCAAAGTTCTTCCCGCGAGGCGGGGAGAACTTTGAGTGTTTGCGAGGGCAGGGCAAGCAGCGGCAGTGATCCAGGGGATCACCACCCCCGAAAACGCCATTGCTGCAGCCTCCCCAAAGCTCCCCATAGCCCCGGTAAGTGCAGCAACGGCGGTTGCGGCGGCGGCAATGGCAATCCCCCAGATCGCCACCGCCATGCTGTCCCTGCCCCTTAAGGGGGCACGGGACAGCTAAGGTTCTCAATGGTGGGTCACAACCCACAGTTTGAGAACTGCTGCTGTAATTTGTTGTCGTTCAGTCTCACAGTCGGGTCCGACTCTTCACGACCCCATGGACCATATCTCGCCAGGCCCTCCTGTCTGCCACCATCCTAAATTAGTTACACAACTGCATTATTGTGGTGACTCACCTGAGTATTTCATGGCAGAATTTCACAAGTGGTGGAGAGTTAAAGTGATTATTTCAACACAACATGGAACATGGCCATTCAAAATGGGTGCTTTTTCCCCCAGATTGACTGAGGTAAATGGTAATCTGAAAAGATTTCCGCAATCATAAAGAGAACATGATCTCTTCCCCCCCCCCCCCAAAGCTGTGTGCGGTTCATTTATTTGACATTCTTTAGAATCCAAATTTGGACCAGAAACCTGCAGTGACTCAGATACCCCTCCCACTCTTAATTCCTTGAAGTATCTAAATACGATTCCTCATTGATATTTTCATGTTTGTTATTTCTTTGTAATCTGTACTTTGTAATCATAAACCTTTTGGTTTATGGGGTAGAATATAAATTTAAACAAATAATTATTCTGAAGTGTGGGGCCTATGAGACAGACACTCAATTTCTCCACCAGAATCCACCATTAGGTTGTCTCCCCAGGAAGAACAAGGAGAGAGGAAAGATGGGATACGTTTGTTGCGAGCTGCCCCGGTCCACTCATAAATAGGTATGCCAGAAATGTTAGAGAGGGTCAGCATGCCAGTATATGCCTCGCATGTAAATAGACTCTGGATTGAGCTGTTAGGCACATTGGTAGATAGTAATGTGAATATATATCTGTTATATTGAAGGACCATAAATGAACAATTTCATATATTAAAACAAAGAGTGTTGTAACACCCTTAAACACTAAAGCTGGAGCTACACCGCATGCGTCTCAGCGCATATGTTTCTGGTGTCTCGCCCCCAGGTTCAAACAACGGGCTCTGATTGGCTGAATGAAACGCGAATGCGGGGAAAGTGGAGTTGGACTCCACTTTCTTCGCGTTTCGTTGGACTCCACTTTCCCCGCGTTCATGTTTCATTCAGCCAATCAGAGCCCGTTGTTTGAACCTGGGGGCGGGACACCAGACGCATACGTGCTGAGACGTGTGAGGTGTAGCTCCGGCTTAACAGGTTTATTTCAGCATAGGTTTTTGTGGTCCATTTCATCAGATGCATGAAGGCTTTTTTGTTGTATGCAGAAAACCAAAAGTGCTTGTGAAGGCCATAAGGCATTTTACATTTGAAATGCAATATTTTTGCATGTTTTGAGTGATTTGAAATGTGGCAACATAGTAGTACAATTTTTTTCCCCAGTTACCTAAATTAACTGTTTCAGATGGATCACTTCTGCAGAAATATAATCTGTGGTGAACAGATGCAGAATTTCACAGCTGTTGGACCTCTCTGTTAAAAGGATACTAAAGTGGACGTGATAGTGTAGCTACTGAACGGATCGCTTCTCACATTCTGAGTCTCTCCAGTTTTCAATTTCTAAAACATTGCTGTTAAAAGTAGTACAGAAAAAAAAATAGCAGAAAGCTAATGACTTCAGAAAGCTAAAGACCTCTTGGGTCTTCTGTGTGATTCTCTGTTTGCTTAGATTAATGCACAGTGCATTATCCAGGCCAGTGCACCTAGCGGTCTCTCTGGAAGATCTATTCCTAAGAGCAAATTGACAAAAATGTAGCTCTACGTGTAGAATTTTCTGGTGTTAAAGTTTCTCATTCTTTTTGCACAAGGCAAATGTATATATGCTAGAGGTTTTAAAGATTTTATATAAGATACTTTAAATTATCAGTCTTTAGGACATAAGCCAGCTTATAATAGTGAGACTTTTAAACAGGAAAAGATGCCTATGAAGAGTCATTCCCTATCAATATTTTCTTTGCCTCTGAAGCATCATGATGTGTTCTTATAAGACAGTGCTATACAGTTTAGTAAATATATCCTAAGAGCTGCAGTTCATTCTATTGTTTGCATTAAACAATTTGTTCTTTTAGCCTTTCTGTAGTTTCTAATGTTCATGTGCTCAAAGGGAGGATAGAAAGGTAAGAGCATAACCTGTAGAATTAATAAGCAAAGCTTTGAACTCTAATCCTGCCTAGTTTTGATTTTGAAGCAGGACTGAGCAGCGTGTTAAGAACTGAGGGCCAGATGAGAACTACAGGACAAGCTCAAAGGCATATGATTTTCATCACACGCTGTCACAGCTGATGGTCAGCACACCTTTTCTTTCTGTGGTGACGTTACTGGAGTGATTAGCAATGTTTTAAATTTTCCTTTATTTAAAGTACAGTTAGATTTACTTTATTTCACCCTGTGTTTGATTATATCAGTGCATAAGCATTTCGTAAATATAAAGTACTGATTACTTAAATTATTTCAGTCTCTGTGCAAGAATGATATAATTTGAATATAAGTGCACTTTTGTCTGAACTGTTGGGCGAACTTTAAAAGCATGTTTAGAGAATACAATTGCTTTATCCCACGTATTAATGTGCTGAAACTCACAATCCAACTTCTAGAATTTAGTGCCAGAAATCCACAGCTGTGGATGAAGGACAAAACAATAAATAGTCAGCTGCTTCTGTGTTGGGACAGCATGCCACTTTCCTTGAGCCTTTTTGGTAATATTTTGCCAACTTAAGATATTTGAGAGTTATGACCCATTCACTTCCAAATACATCAAAAAAACTGTCACATCCCAAGACAACTGCCTGGTTCCTCACAAGCCATTTAGTTCAGAAATGATATCCTTTGTTCACTTGCTTTTTACAGATAGTTCAGATGCTGTTGTTGCCAATCTATTGCAAAACAGTGTTTTCCAAAGTATGCTCTCTCTTTTTCAGACTTTATTTGTGGCATTTTTTCTGTCTTTATAGAATTAACCAGTCTTTCATGTGTATACTGACAAATTTGTTTGTACTTCCACCATTTGTTCCTCATCCTAATTTGCCTTCTTTAGGATGTCTTCCCCCTTGCACTGAAGCTCAATAATATATATATAATCCTAACTTTTATTGTCATTGTTTCCCTTAACTAGAGGTCTGAGTTGAGGGGGGGCAGTGACATTGATCTATAGAGACTTGCAAATTGTTTCTCTGCTTCAAAAGGGTCTCCAAACTTCTCTGTGAGTGAAGGGATTTACCATATTGGCCTGAGTATAAGACACACTTTTTTTCCCCTAAGGCAAGTCTTTCAAGTAGGGGTACGACCTACAATCAAGCCCTAGTGTTTTCTGCCTAAGAGCCAAGCCTCTCTGAGTCTCTTTCAAAGGTAAAATGGGGCTTTTTTAAATCACTGAATCACTTGCTAAATGTCCGATGATCTCTCTAGCAGCCTCTAGCCTCAGGATGGAAGCATTTGAAAAAATTAACCCTTAAGCTCCAGCCCCAGGACTCTGGAAACGAATATATTTATTGATCCTGCAGTTTGAAAGTTGAGAGTGCAGTTTGAAAATTGAGAGCAAGAGCTCCTGCATAGGCTTAACATATCCAAGGGGGGACAGAGTGCCTACCTTTCGGCTGCAATCCTATGCACACTTTCCTGGGAGTAAGCCCCATTTAATGCAATGGGACTTACTCCTGAGTAGACATGCATAGGCTTGTGCTGTTAACCATTGAAATTTGAACAGGTGCAGCTCATCATCATGAAAGGGTGCAACAAGCTGCACCCGCGCAAATTCCAAAGGTTAAAGGTAGGCACTCTGTCCCCCTTTGGATCTGGGAAGGCTACTTATACTAGGGTGCCCAGATTCAATAAGGGGCCAGACTGTACTTTAACTGTACTAAAGCTGTAGTGTTCTACTAATGTGTATATTTTCTTTAAGTTAAAAAAAGTTAAAAATGTATTTTTTAAAAAATAGCACCAAACTTTAAGGGTGTGTCTTATAATCAGGTGCGTCTTATACTTGGGACAATACGATACTTCATTCTTCATTCATTTACTTACTGCCCTTCATCTGAGCAGAAGAACTCAGGAATCTGTCATAGTTCAGTTCACAGAGTGAAGCTGCCCACACCCCACCCAGCTCAGACCTCTAGCTAAGTGGAGCAGGGAAGTGTGTGTGTGTGTGTGTGTGTGTGTGAGAGAGAGAGAGAGAGAGAGAGAGAGAGAGAGAGAGAGAGAGTATTAGTGTACTTGTGCTTCAGGGGTAAAGAGTCAACAGTGATGGAACATGTGCATCTTTGTCTCTGCACACAAGCATACTGGCAGGCTGAGCAAGGTTCTGTGTGTGTGTGGTGTTTGGGATTTTTAGTTCTGTCTTGTCTTTGCAGTGCGGACAGGAATTGCAAGATGTTAATGGAGATATGACACCGCATGAAGTAGAATCACACCTGTCGTTCTGTTGCCAGTTGATTATGAAGTAGCAATGTTTGAGCAGTGTTAAAAGCACCTAGGGACCTTGCTTTATTTTATAATTTAGGGGAATGGGGAAATAAGACACTTTTTCTGCAACCATTAGATTGTGCTCCAAAGGTGGGGGGAGGGGTGATGACAGAATAGTCTGTCCCTGCAATAAGTGGCTATGGACCTGGCAAAACAACCTAGATCAGGGGTTTTCAACCAGTGGTACTAGTATCACCAGTGGTACTTTGGCCGACTGTTGGTGGTACTCGGACTGCCAGACCACCAGAACCCCGTTCCAACGCGGCGCAACCTAGATAATAAGGTGGGGGCAACTTGGCTTAGGTACTTGAAGGACTGTCTCTCCCCATGTAAGTTTGCCTGTTCCCTGAGATCATCCTGAGGAGGCTCTCCTGCATGTTCCATAATTTATAATGGAAAATTGGTAGTGATGCATGAGAGGACTTTATCTACAGTGGTGCCCACCGTATGGAAGTCCATACCAGAACATATTCATACAGCCACCACCCATTCTGTTTTTCATAGGAATGCCAAGGCATTCTTATTTTCTCAGGCATTGATTAATTTCAGTTATCTCATAGTTTGTTTAGCTGGCTACTGTGTATTGCTTCATTTGTGTATTGTTTTCTTCTGATTTTATTGTTTTATATTAATTTTTGGAGCTACCTTGAGTCTCCTAATTGGGACAGAATGGTGGCATTGAAATAGCATTCTAAATAAATTTGCAGTGGAGAATGTTACAATGCAGTTTTTCAAAGAAAAACATTGGCTGAGATGCCAAAGTGGTTTCTGAATTTTTTCGGTCCCTACTGCAGCCTCTCATGTCCCCTGAAAAGCTGCCTGCAAAGGTTGGGGACCCTCTGAACCAGCATTCAATGGGGCGTTTGGGGCTACAGCCAGAATGATAAATTCACAATCACTGCGCCTGTGAGAAAGCACTTTCCACTCACATGTGGGGCTCTTTGAATTGCTATTTCATTTTAGACTTACCTCATTTTGGAGTTAATTAGGAAAGAACATGGAGACAATAAACTTAGACAGTAGTAAATGCTGTATTACCTTCAAGATAGCTTCACGATGTTGTGGATAGTATACCAATCAACAGGTCTTGCCTATAGAGAGGCAAAACTAGGACTGGAAGAAAGTCCTTTTTATTCTTAATTTCCTTTTTTCATCCTTTCTCCAATTTTCATTTTCTTTACCTGCTATATTTCTCCTTCTGGTTCCCTTCACTTTTATCTCCATGTAACCTCATGTTATTTCCCAGGAGTCAGTTTGGTGATCAAAGACAAAACCTGCATTTTCCATTTTGCTATTATTTTCTTTCTCCTTTTACGTGTACTTAATTATGTCTTGTTTTAAACAGGATGGGATTGGACTTCAGACAATTCAAGACCTTTTAAGCTTTTTTTTTTCTAATTCCCACCAGAGTAATTAATACCTTCAGTAATTCTCAAGTAGAACCTTGTTTGCCACAGAAGTTTCAAGAGATAAAGAATAAGTTTAACATAACTCATTTTTCTTTCTTTCTACTTTTAATAAAATGTTAGGGAGAGTTGTATTGTAGCTAATATAATGGAAGTTTGCCATGGTAACTAAGTAAACTTAAGGGGTCTGTCATCTCAGCCTTCAGACCACGTTTAACTGCCTGTGGTGTAGTTGCAGGCATACAATTTTCCATTATGTACTTTTTTCTCTCAGATCTAACTTTATGGATATTTTCTTCTCATTATATTAAAAAGCACCAAAACTATTTAATTCTGAAATCTGACCCACATTGATTAGAAACTAACAGCGCAATCCGACTTAACTTTTTTGCCGGTTTAACTAGCGGCGCAGCAAGAACGGGAGGCCCCAGAACGGAAAAGGGATTCAAATCTCCTTTGAATTCCTCTTTTGGAGGGGATTTGAATCCGTTTTCCATTCTGGGGCCTCCCGTTCTCGCTGCACTACTTTTAAACCAGCACAAAAGTTAAGTCGGATTGCACTGCAAATCCAATTAAAATTATAGTATGACTAATAAGTGTTTTCAGGATAGAAGTGTAAATAACTATTACCCGTCACAACTCCCCAATATAATTCTATATTACTCTTTCTCAGGCCCAGCCCAAGCCTGAAGTGGTGCTTAAAGTGGTGCCCAAATTCTGGTGTGTCCCCCTTCTTTTGGTGCATGTACACTGCTACTACCACCTCCACTCACTGTGTCTTCAGAACTGGCCAGGTGAATAGGATCTTGGAAGCTCACCTTCCAAGATCCGCCCTGCCTGACCAGTGAAGTTTCAGGGGGGAGAAGAGGAGGTGACGACACCCTTCTCAATTGTGGGAATGAGAAAGGGAGAATCCATGAGAGGGATTCTGGGAGAGAAGGCAAGCTGAAAAAAGCAAGTGGAATGACTACAGAGTGGAAGGAGATAAGACAGGCCTGGGAAGGAGAGGACGACGAGATGAAGGAAAGGGAGATCGGGAAGGAAGGAAGCCACGAACATCCCGTTAACGGCTGTTCAATTAGGGCTGTCTCTTGCCAGGAGGGGAACCCCCAGTTTCTCTCCTGGGGGGTCCAGGAACCCTTAGGTTCCAATTGACAGACTAGCTTGGTTCCTGTATCTTCTTTCTCCTGTGGCAGTTGCTGTGGGGCATCTTCTTCACTGAGACTTCTGTCCGGGACCACCCTTGAGGGGAGGTGCTCCCTGCCTAGCCCGGCTAAGGCTTCCCCCTGAATGGATGGCATTCACATTAATGCAGAATAGACTGTCTATAGTTTGTATGCTATTTGTGTTAATGTTTAAGTCAGTGCAGGAATCTGCTGATGCACAATTGGGTACAGAAATACTTTGGTAAGGGATATAAATGTATTCTCAGCTGAGTAAAACAGGATTTTTATGCAGAGTCATATATTTGCACATCCCATTGAGTTGAGATTATTCTGAATATTAGTGGGGCTATTGAGAAGCTACTGCTTTTGAGTAATAAGGATCTAAGCAATAGACCCCCACCAACCTGAAAAACTGCAACCCTGTTGCATTAAACCTATACACAAAATAATGAGAAACCTGCCTGATGGTAAGAAGCTGCCTCAACATAGTCAGCGTTATTATCAGGTCATTTTTCTGCTGCCCACTAGATACTCTACTACGGTATTTATTAGTACTGTCGTTTCTGTGGGTTTTATTGTGGTTTTATTTTGTTGTGCAATCCACATTGGGAGAGGTTGGCGCCAAAAAGCGGTTTATAAATCTATTAAATAAATAAATGTAAGCAGCATCTTTCTTATATTTTTGAAACTTTGAATGGACTTGATTGGTCCATGGCAAACAGAAAAATGACCTGTCCTGGGTTACATTTTCAGAGGAGCAGCTGTGGCTGGAAGACGTTTCTGCCACTGATTCGTTCTTGCAAATGCCCTCCCCACGTGCATGCTCTGTGTATTTGCGCCTGTATTCTAAATATGCAAATTACAAGATTACTTACAAATGACTGCATCAGTAATAAATCTTTTTGTTCTGTCATAAACTAACTGCATAATCGTAGGATCGGGCTGTAAGATTCTAACTACTGTTTGACTCTAATTCTGAATGGAACGTTAGTATTCAAAGCTATAGCCATCTATTCATAAAAGTATTTGCACTCGCAAATTCAAAGCAGTGATTGCAGTCCTCAACATTCTGGTTCAAGAATAAGTGTCATGGGGATCGGTAGGTCTTGTTTACAAGCAAATATTAATCAGTCATGATTTATATACAGCTAAAGCGTTTTATTTTTTCCCCAATTGAAATTAATTTTTCTCATTTACAAACAAGTCTGTATTCACACATCATGTGTTTAATGATACTCTGTTTGGTATGACAAAAATGTGAAAACCCATTACATCTGTTTCCATAAAAACAAGTTATTGAAATTGCTTCTAACTCTTATTTAGTACTAAATACTGTAGCTGAATCATCCCTACATCCTGTAATGTGTGTAGAACTGTTAACATTTCCTGTAATTCTTTAAAATATGACCCTTGTATCTGCTATTTTACCTACAACAGTACTACATGTGTTTTGGCATTTCTGCACCAATGCTGAATTATATTCCATGCTGCTATGAACATCTTTTTAACCCCTCAACAAATTCTCATCTCACAAACTTAGTAGTTTGCAGTTAAAAGTGTAGTTTGGTATTGTTGCAGGTTAACACACTACATAGTCATAAGTTGCACACCAATCAGTGTGAGGTATGTCATAATTTTACGTACAGTTTTCATGAAGGTTTTAACGCAGTTTGTGGTGTCTGTCAAAGTAAAAAAATCATTTAAGTTCATCATTTTATTAAATCTTCCTTGAAAGTATAACTAATTAATTACCACTACAAGAAGTTCAGTTTCAACATATCTCAGTTCCTTATAGGATGGTTTTGTTTACAAAGTCAAATAGCATAAACCAGGATTTATGAACGAGTAAGTGCAAGGATCACATCTGTACCTTTTGGTACAGTAGGGAACGTTTTGCTAGAAGCTACTGGTACTATAAATGTCTATATGTATTGTACTAATTCTGTGCTTCTTGTATGTATTATTTACTGACTGATCTAGGAATAGTGTTTTTCCCCAATCCCCAAGAAGTGACAGGCTAAACATTTGATCCTAGACCGACTAGAAAGGTATTAAATGAATTAGATCATACCAGCACATTTAGGTTTGGGTCCCTCATGGAGGAAACTTCTGGTTCATCATGCTAGAGCTGAAAGCTGGTTAAACATCTATAATTTTGCTGGTGCTATCAGGATTGGGCCCTATCATCTGGCATTCACGAATCTGTTCGCCAAGTGCAACAAAGACTGAGGGCACCGCATGTTCATGACATTCTGTGATCATTATCCTTGTAATGAAAGCAGTCAACAACCTGACAGACCAATGGACTCAACTAAAATATTTGAATCTCATCATCCAGAAGTAGTATATTTCAAAGAAAGATGTGAGAGAATAAGGAAAAAAAAATTGTTCAGCAGGGTGTGTCATGGCTATGTACCCTATCCTTCTAACTTCAGAAAGCCAGACTCTGGGCATTTAAAAGTGGATAAAAATCTGTCACAGAGTGAAACAGAAGGGACAGAAAACCTTCTGTGAACTCAAGACTGTGTTTCACTTGCATATTCCTCTCAAGAGCCAAGTGCCTGTTTCCTCTCTTCCTTGATGTCCTGTAATTCTGTGTTCTCAACTCAAAAAAAACCTGTAAAAGATTGCTCAGTCCTCAGACATATATTAACAAAGTGACTCTTAAGGGACTTACTAACCTCCCATTGACTGCCAAGGCCGTTAGCTGCTTTAGTGGAATCTGTCCATAGTGTTAAAGCAGATGGGAATCCCTTTAAATGGTGACTGACATACGAGAACAAATTTCCTCCTGTTTGTGATATAAAACTAATTAGAAGCAGGACTTATTTCATTTATGTATTTATTTAAAGAATTTTTACCCCGCCTTTCTCTCAATAAGGGCAATCAAGGCGGCTTACAATTAAAACATGTTAAAATACATAATAAAATACAAAAGTCAAAACTAGCACTTTGAATTGTGCCCGGAAACGAACCGGCAGCCTGTGTAGCCGCCGAAGCAACGGCCCGACTGAGTCGAACCAACAAGCCCAGCAACCACCCAGGCCGCCGCATTCTGCACTAGTTCCAAACAGTCTTCAATGGGAGCCCCACGTAGAGCGCATTGCAGTAATCTAATCTAGATGTCACTAGGGCATGGGTCACTGTGGCCAGGTCTGCACGATCCAAGTACGGTCGCAGCTGGCGCACCAGCTGAAGCTGGGCAAAAGCCCACCTGGCCACAGCCACCACCTGGGAATCCAGGAGCAGCTGCGCATCCAGGAGAACCCCCAAACTGCGGACCTGCTCCTTCAGAGGGAGTACAACCCCATTCAGAGCAGGACAATGATCCAATACCTGAGTCGTAGACTTCTGAACCAGAAGAACCTCTGTCTTATCAGGATTTAGTTCCATGGTTCTTTGGATCAGGGCTGTTCATTTCAAGGTGTGTAAACTGAAGATGGCTAGTACCGGGCAAGCTATGTGTCAGCAAAACTAGTCAAGCTATTTAAGGATCAATCCCATGTCCTTGCACATGGCTCTTAGATGCCAGAGGTGTAAGCTTAACCATTCCAGCTGTTTTCCAGCTCTGGAGTTGGAAGAAACTCTGAAAGGAAAGTCTATGAAGAATCCAAGAAGAGTTTAATATTCTGCCACTCTGTTTTGTGTATACGAATCTTGTTAATCCCCATGACAATCATCTTTCAGGGATAACATGGTCTCATTTACTCAGACAATTATGGATTTAAGAGCCCAATCTTTTACTCTTAAAAGTTAATCATTGGTAACTGATGTAATAATGGTGTGTGTTAATCAGTATTGGTTTTAGTAGATGGATATATTTAAAGAACCATAGCATTCCTTATGTTACACATAGTACCGTCACAGCATTTGTAGCACACATGCTTGCCTATTCAAGGCCATAGATAATTGGCCAAAGAGCCCTCTTCCCTCCATCTCTAGTCCATTTAAAATGTTGATGTATTTTCTCAGCTGCTGTTCAGCTTTCCCTGCTGCTTTAGAGTGGCCAGAGAACCCAATCTATCATCATGACACATGACAGCACAGAGCCTTTTTTTAAGCATACCCATAATGATCTCTAGAAGGTACTGGTTAAAACAACAATGAAGACTGTTCTGTCTGTCTTGGTTTCCTTTAGGGCCTGTTTTTGTTAGTAAAGAATAGCAATCATACTGTTTGCAGTGTTCAAGTGAACAGTTATGGCTTTTTGTGTGTGTGTGTGTGTGTGTGTGTGTGTTTTTCCCCTGCTTCCCTGTCCTTTCTGCTGAAGCTCCATAGCTGCAAACTGCAAGACAGGACTGTTAGTTTATATTCTCTTCAGCCACAAAAGCAGAAGTCCCTATAGGGGTGGAATGACCTCTTTTATAAGCAAATACAAAGGTTTGCATTGTGAGGGGAAAGAAACTGGTTATGCTCCATTTAGCATTTAATGATCGCGCAGGCCTGTCTACTGCAGAAGTGAAAAATATATGGCATACTTTTAAAGAAGGTCACTGTCTATATTTGGAATGCCCTTTCCCTTATAGTTAACCTCTTTAGGTCACAAATGTAATATGTTTTTTGTGCATATTTTGACCCATTCTGCAGATTTTCCAGCTTGCGTAAGTAGAGATGGGATTTGTGTATTTATACTGAATTATAAATTCAGCTTCCTATTTTGTTTTGGGTTCTTGTATTGGCATTGCATCCGTGCCAGTCCCACCTTTCTTTCTCTTGACCAACTCCTGCTTCTTCTTCTTCTTCTCATCTCTTAGGCATCATCCTGCTTCCTTTGTCCGCCCTTCCCTTGGCGTGCTTGCCTCTCTCCATCCACTGTCTCTGCTGCCCTTCCCCCCTTTTTGTCACGGTTTAATTGTCTGCTTTTGGCCATACAGTCCTCTCAGTCTCACTCTTACCAGAGTCACAGTTCCTCAGTGCATCCGATACCGAGAAAAGCAATGTTCCAACCTTTCTTAATATTTTCTTAAATATATTAATGCAAAAGCAATTCATTTATTTCTTTCCCCTAAATGCAGAGCGAAAATGGGTATGCAGTCCTAAAGTTGGTCACTGTGGGCTTACACTTAGATTTTTCTTTTTAAATGGATGGGGATTGGAATTAAGAGTAGAAGAGGCAAAACCTCATGTGGGATGGGCAGCTCCATTCTAAGAAACTCCGTTTACTCCGTTTTGGAAAGAAGAGAGAGGTGAGCCATTGTGAGCCATCAAATTGTGAGCCTAAGTAAGCCCAATATTCAGGCCCAATATGCCCAAAGTAAACCCAATATTTGCTCCCTCTGGTCCACCAAGGTTCGTAGTCTAATAGGGAAAGAGGACGCTCTGATCTCATCAAACTTTTAAAAACGGGATCTGAGGGGAGTAAGCTGCAATGCCTGGTTCATTTCAAAGGAAACAGTTGTGTACCAAAGCATAGTAGCTAAGAAACTGAGCTGCAACTCAGGATTTTCCTGGTTCAAATCTTACCTCTGCCATGAACTTGTTAGCTGTCCTTAGACAAACCACTAACTCTCATCCGCAGCTTCCCAGCTGCAATATAGATATCATATGATGATACTACCTTACGGGTTGTAAGGACAGCATCAAAATACTACATGTGAAGTGCTTTGCACAATGGTATGAAGTTCGTGTATATCAGTTTCACTGAAATAAATGTGACCTCTCAAAGTTGTGTTAGAACATGATCATGAATGTGCTCTTTTCCCCTACCTATCTTGGGATTTTGGTTCTTTTAAAAAGTTGCCATGGGGGGGGGGGGGAGAGAGAGAGAGAGAGAGAGAGAGAGAGAGAGAGAGCAGGCATTAATATGAAAAGGAGGCAGCAAATTATTCCTCAATTTCTAATCCATTCTCTGAGTTTACTGTTGGCTCTCATTATTAGGTCAGTACTTTGCAGCAGGTTTCTGCTTTTGATAAAGTACAAGTTTCAAACACCTTGCCAAATGTTGCATAATCTACAAGATTGAAGTGACCCTAATGATTACATTTTTAGCTTCGGTACATGTAGTTAAATTGAAACCAAACAAATTTAGGCTGAAGGAGAATAATCTTAACAATGAACTCTTATAAGTTGGATATTTATTTCATAAGACTTTCTGTCCATATCTGGCTCTTTTGGAGAAATAAAAGCTAATGTTCAGTCATTGATGAGTTCTGAGGGTATGAGCAGAAATGGCAACTTCAGATTAATTGTCCTTGAGACTGCAGACAGTTTTGACAAACACTTTAAAATCAGACTTATCCTTGGCAGATGGTCTTCTTAAGAATGTCTCTGGTATGATAGGAGAGAGGTTTCTGTGTTCTAGAGACCATGGCAGGCTGCCAAAAGAATTCTCTGCTGGAAAAGGAATAGGAAAATGGTCAGGCAATTATTGATAAGAATATAAGGGTGAACGTGAAGGTCAGAGCTAGGTTTCCCCCACTGTGGCAACATACAGTGAATCTTACTGCTGTAGAAGCCACTGCTGTTCACATTTAAGTTCCTCAAAGAAAAGCTTTCAAGTGAGAGGTCAAAGGGAGTTCCTTTTGGTATTCTTTAGGCACCACAACTGCAGTTTCACAGATCAGTTGTGCACTTTGACAATGCATGTTTACAACTTCAACTTATTTGGCCCACAAGCATCTAATTAGACCTACAATTGAACTACCTATACTACATATTAATTATTGGAAGAATGGAATAAAAAATTCTGTGCACAGAGACCAAACTTCTTATACAGTGAACCCTCACTTTACAATGGGTTCACTTTACAATAGACTCTCTGCATTGAAACAACATTCACTATACAATAAGTTATTCACTTTGCAATGGGCTCACAATTGCTTTCAAAGAAGAGCTCATGGGAGATAGGTGAGCCAATCTGTAATGCAAATTCAAGCATTTGGTTGTGTCTCAGCCAATAGCAGCGTTTTAACATCATGGCTGTGTGTATGGAGGGAAGGATAGGGCCTTGTAATTTGTGTTTTATAATTACAACATCGTATAAACTGATAACCATGGCCCCTAAAAGAGGGCAGTAGGCACCTTTTTAAATCATGTTTTCAAGAGGGAAATAGCTTAGTTCTGTGGCAGAAACTTCAACTTCTGAGGTGTTGGGATGAATTACCAAAAAGCAGTGCATTATTGGGTTCACATTACAATATTTTCACGATACAGTGCTCTCTCTGGAACGGATTACCATTGTAAAGCAAGGGTCCACTGTACAGATCCAGTGTCTATTTTATAAGTTATCATGCTGTATGTCGACTAAGAAGAATGAGGGCTTCATATAACTTTCCAGCCAGTTATGCAGCAAATCCTGGAATCACAGCCTCTCTCCGCTCAGTAGCTGACAGATTTGCGAAAATGCAAGAGTTGCATTCCTTAACACTATTTCAAAATATATCCACACAAAATCCAAAGGCATTGGCTATATTCAGATGAACAGGAAACCATAGTTTCCTGTTACAAGAATGAGCCAATGCAAGCTGCTGACTCAAGGGCTCCCCTGACTCTCCTCCCCTTCAACATGTGAGAGGAGGAGAGGGGGAAATCTTACATTTGCTTTAAAGGAGGGGCTCCCAACCTTTGTTGCCAGATGTACCCCCGTGGCCCAGTCAAATTTTTTGAAGTACCCCCCTGTGCCAATTAATTAGCATTAATTAATTAATTAAATGTACGTCAGGACTACTTGAATATCAGGTTTACTTATGTGCTACCAATGAGCCCTGCCAGTTTCTCCTTGCATTCCTCCACACACACACAATGAGCCCTGCCAGCCTTCCTACACATATAATATATATATACACACACACACACTGCAGCCCTGCCAGTCCTCCTACACACACACACACACACACACACACACACACACACACACACACACACGATTTTTCTTACCTTTTGGCTGCCAAAGGCTGTGAGTGACTTATCATGAGTCTCCTGCCCTCTGTCTTCTGGTGAGTCAGCTTCCCTCTAATTAGTCTTATCAGATTGCTGTTTCACCTTTAAAAAGCAAAAATGCTCTGTTTTTCGCTGGATTCAATCACTGTTCAATCACTTCCTAGTTACTTAATTTCCCCCCTCCCTTCCCCAGTGCATTCTCGGGTGATCTTGGGGAAGGGAGGGGAAAAATAAATAATGAGGGACAGCCTCTGGCATACCCCTGCCTGATGGTCCTCATACCCCAAGGGGTACACGTACCACAGGTTGGGAACGCCTGCTTTAAAGTAAGCCATAAGTTTGTGTTACATACAAACTCAGGTGTCTATGGTTTGCAGTAAAACTCTGTTCACAACTTTTTTATGTGATACAGAACTGATTTACTTTAAAAATGTTCCCTCTTCTCCTCTTGCGCACTAAGGAGGAGAGGGGAGGAGGAGAGTGCAATGTTCACATAGCTGGAAGTCAGGGTTTCTCATTGCATCTGAACCAGGCTAGAGTGTTGCAAGTACATTAGGTAAGACTTTCCTCTAACACTGTAGAAATTCAGTTATATGCTCAGTGGCGTCACTAGCCTCCCCCCACCGTCTGAGGCTGGGTGACATCACACCGTGTGGCACCGCACCAACCCCTGCAGTCGCACTGTTCCTCCTCGCTTCTGGAAAGGCTCCATTTGGAGACTAATGGGACAGACAGGAGGGCCCAGCTCACGCCGCGAAACGCTGCTGCGGCTGATCCTTGCAAGGAGACCACGCATGCGGCCCGAGGTGGTGGACCCCTCCCCCGCCCTATGGCAGCTATGCTACTGGTATGTCTGATTCTGTGAAGATGAAAAACTGCACGTATCTGGATGAAGATACAAGAAACCAGCTCTAAGTTTTCAATCTGTGCAAACGTAAATATTGCACAATTCACATAATTGCTTATATGTAATAACTTATGTTATACCTTATATCCACAAATTGCACAGCCCATTATGATGGAAGCATTGTCTCATTTATTATGGATGCCCTGAGATGCAACAATTATATGAAGTACTGAGGAATACATTCAAAGGCATCTTGAATGCCAAATGAATTGTGTTGAACTTTGACAAAGCTTACGTCTACCAACTTCTTACTGAACCTATTCATACCTGCAGAAATCTGTGGCGCAATACTGAAAATTCCCTTAAAAACACTTGAAGAAACTAGGAGTCAATGTCTGGGAAATAATGATTACATCAAACTGAGCCACTAGATTAGGGAAGGAAAAGGTCAAGCAGGGAAATAATTCTTTTTTAATGTTCAGCACAAAGTTTTTGCATAAACATATAGGCCAATAAAATGTAATGATGTATTCTTCAGTTTCACATGCGGCTTTGCATATGAAACTGAAGGCTGCATCCAAAAAAGTTGGTTTATTGCAGTATCTTGCATATTATGCTTACATACTATGGAGAATGTTTTTAAAAAGTATTCGCAAATAAATAACTTAAAAATGTAATCAGTGGGAAGAAAAAATACCCTTGCTATTCACACAAAACCATAGTTAGCAGTCATGGTTTGCAAACCTCATTTAATTCTGGTTTGGCAATTGATTAGAAAACATTGTTTGTAAACTCAGATGTTGCACTAGCCATAGTTATTCTTCCTTAACCATAGTTATGTTTGTTCTCTGATCTGAGCAGTGTTTTGGATATGAAGATGAACTGACGGTTCAGAAGTATGGATTTGTGCCTACATAAATAATAGGCATTTCCTGTTGTTTAATACCATGATGGTAGAGTAGTAAAGACAGTTATCCCTGATGTTGCTAATTTACTGTTACGGCTGCTTCCTCTTTATGCGATTTAATTTTCATCCCACCAGGAGACTAATAATTCCCACCTATGTAGTTTTCAGAGAAGGCTGTTGCTTTCCATGTGAATATTGTTTTCATTCCTGTTCACAGCAACTATTTCTTTACATTCATCTGGCATTGCAAGGCAGCATTCCAGCAACCAAGGCAGCATTCACAGCTCAAAAATATGGAACCATTTGGATGGAAAAAATACAAAATTAAGATTGCTCTGTTCACCTTTAAAGACTGCAAATTGTTTTGATGACTGCTTGCAACTGGAAAATAATGACTAATGTCCTGTTGATACGAATTGCTTTAAGAATGATTTTTCTATCCATTTAGTTTAATTGGCTTTTGATTTATCCTTTTCCCCTCATATGATGTATCTAACAATATTAGGGAGGGAGGGGAATTTAAAAACGTGCATGGCCTGACATACAGTGCCCAAAAAAATTACATGTAAAATATTTTTAGAACATTGTTATGCACAGAGTTATGTGCCAAATATGAACAGGTGTACTCTGTATGCATGTTTACTCTTTCAGTCTCATGTTCTTGATGTGCTCCTCTACCTCAGTCTTCCACAATTTGTGGCCCATCAAGCCGGACACAGTCCACATGGGCCTGCAAAGGCTGGTGGGATGGCAGGCATCTGAATGTGGTGCAGTAGTGGCTTGAGCAGGGGTTCTCAACCAGTCGTACTAGTACCACCAGTGGTACTTCAGCCGGCTGCTGATGGTACTTGGACTACTGGGACCACCAGAACCCTGCTCTGACACAGCGCTTCCGGCGGTGCTTTTTCACTCCAGAGAGTCTCCCACCTTTGGCCAAGCCTCTTGGGAATGCTGAGAAGGGCCCTCCCATCTACCCAGAGCCTCCCTGTGTTTTCTGGCCTCTGAAAACCTAAAACCTCAGAACTGATGATGATGTCATCGCCAGTCACTTCTGGTGGTATGCAGCAGGAGAGTGGCGCCAGAGGTGGTACTCAGCCGGGAAGGGGTTGAGAACCTCTGGGCTAGAGTGTTGGTCTTAGACTGAGGAGACCCACAGTGCAATCCGACTTAACTTTTGTGCCGGTTTAACCAGCGGCGCAGCGAGAACGAGAGGCCCCAGAATGGAAAAGGGATTCAAATCCCCTCCAAAAGAGGAATTCAAAGGGGATTTGAATTCCTTTTCCGTTTTGGGCCTCCCGTTCTCGCTGCGCCGCTGGTTAAACTGGCACAAAAGTTAAGTCGGATTGCGCTGCCATTCTGCGCCACGGTCTGCTTTCTGACCTTGGACCAGTCAGTATCTCTCGGATTAGCCTACTTTACAAGGTTGTTGTGGGGAAGAGAAGGAACTTTGCATCCTTCCCTGAGCTCCTCTAAGGAAGACCAGGATGAAAAAAATAGTAAGTACTGTAGGCCACAATATGTGGCTGATGGGCTGCAGTGAGTTTAATGGGTCACAAGTTGTGGAGACCTGACTTACTGAAACATACTGGTTTTCTTCTGAATGACTAAAATCTTAAGATCGTGATTAAAAATTCTAGTAAAATGTTTGACAGAGAATAAATTGGGATTCAGTTGACTCTTTTCATCAGATTACTTAGCAGCTATGATTTGAATGTTGTTTGTTGTCATGTTAACCCATGGTGTCCCAATGCTTTTTTTTTCATTTGCCAAACTGATGAAGTGGTCTTTTAAAACCTTGGGCAGCAGATATGATTTTAACCTTTTACTTTTGTGTGATTCATTTCATATAAAAGACTCTAAACAGCAAGTTAATGAAAAAAAACCAATTTATATTACACTATTCAGCATTTATTTATCTGATTTCCAGCATAAATGGAGCTTTGCAGAGTTATTAATAACACAAGCTTGGAGAGAAAAAAGGGAAGGGGAAAAGGACAGATTTTGTGCAAATGCAGTTGTGCATTTACTTGGGGGTTGTTTTCTTTGGGATTTAGATACTCCTATTTCAGTGGACTCACCAAAAATATTCTCTTTCCTATCCATATTGATGGCATGGCATGAGGAAAAAATAGAATGTCGCATTAACTTTTATGAGTGACAAATTGTGATTAATGGGTGTCCCAATGATGGTCATTTCTTGGAAAAGAAGATGTTGCCAACATTGCATGTTCAAGCACTACATTCTTTTAAGCTCCAAATAAAACATTATTACTTCCTGCAGCCTCTCTGATTCATGAGTATTAGCTGCTCGGAAGCACAATTTCTTGAAGTAATCATTTCTCTGTGCTGCATTGACTGTCTTTTTAAATGCACCAGTTTTAATCTATCCTTGTAAATAGCATGTAAAGGCTACAGTTTGTAACAATTGCTTCACAATAAACGATAATCGGTATAGTCAGCAGTTGGCTTGTTTTGAGCCCTAACAACTTGGCCTTTTTCAGGCTGTTAACTAGGCAATTAGTCAGCTAACTGTTAGTAGTCTGACCATTGCTATAAGTATACGGAACATTGCTTGAGCAGCATTGCTCATAGTGTTTAATAAGCCAGATAGCCTTAGAGATGAGACTGCAGTCTTACTCCTGTCTGTGTTGCATTACAAAGGCATCTTGCGTTAGTCACTGGCTGTGAATGTTAATCACTCCACAGCAATAATTTACAGTGTTGTTTTAGCACTCTTCTGCTCATAAAATGAACTCAGTAACCCACTACTACCCCAGGGATATACCTCTCTTTCTCTGCAATTGAATACCCAGCTTGCTTGCATAATAGTTAGGCTCTTTAAAAAAAAAAAAGAGTGAGCAGCTGTATGATAAACTAACAAGCTCAAAAATAGATTTGTTAATTATCTCTCCCTTTCTTTTATTCACAGAAGGGGTATGTGAGATATGGCTGACCAGCGAAGACACAGGGGCTTATGGAAGAGACATTGGCACAGACCTTCCTACTCTCTTGTGGAAGCTAGTTGAAGGGATCCCTGAGGGAGCAATGCTGAGACTTGGCATGACAAACCCTCCCTATATTTTAGAGCATCTGGAGGTATGTTCATTCATTTGCATGTGGACATCGATGGGGTAACTAAGCACAATGCTCTTGCATCCTGTGCGAAATAAAAACTTACTAGAAACATCATTTTCTGTAGTCAGAATTGGGAATATTTCATGACTAAATTGACACATAAGATCAAGAAAGATACAAATACAGTAAGTCCTCACTTAAAGTCGTTTCGTTTAAAGTCACAGTTTCCAAGAAGAATCTATCGACAACTTTAAGTGAGGACTTGCTGTACAAGGAAAGAAACTGAAAATCTGCACCTTTCAAATGCACCCTTCTACAGAAGTAGTAATTCACTAACAAATTGCCAAGGGCCGTAGGAAGTCGTCTTTTTTTCTTAATGGGCCACAAGTGTAGTGAGATTTGTAACTTATGCACACTACATACAAGCAAATCTTTGTTTCTGCGACCATCTCCTTGTCCTGTTTAAGTAGCATCTTTCCTTGTACAAGCAACTCAAAGCTATCGTCACTGGTCATATAATATTTTATACTAGTATGAACCACTCTTCCTCACTTTAAAACTTGCAGTAACCCGGGTCTCTGTTGACTTAGGATGAGTCATCATAGGTAACAACATCTCCTAGAAGATTTTACTTTAGTTTGATGTACGCTATTTTGAACTCCTTTCAAGACGTGTGTGTGTGTGTGTGTGTGTGTGTGTGTGCGTGCGTGCGCGTGCTGCTTGAAGGTGCTGATCAGAATTAGTTAGCATGATAATTTAATTCTGTGTTAGACGGTCACAGCAGGATGTGTAGAAATACAGACTGTAGATTTTAAATTAGAATCCTTTAATTCTTGAGCAATACTTTTTGAAAAACTTGAGAGATTTTTACTGACAGTGTTATAAATATACATAGCAGTGAAATAATTGGTTTGGTAGACAATGTTTAAAAGTACAACAAAAATGAGACAGGTTATGAAACGTCAACTTTTGAGCAGCCTTTTCACTCAAGAGACGTATTAGGCCAGTTCAGATGACCATGACTGCAAACCAAAATGTTCTGAACTGGTGCACACTCTCCTTTCTCCTTCATTGCATGCTATTTACCCCCTGGTTATTTTAATGTTACTTTAGTCTACAAACCACAGTTAAACATCATCTCTCCGTTTGGATACCACGTGGTGCTATTGTTTAACCAGGATGTTCAACATCAGAATTCCAGAGCAGAAGAGGAGATATGGAAAGGGGGGGGGGAGTTGTGGTTTTGGGATACATCGGAACTGGCCCTATATTTTCAGGACTCAGAGCAGAGCCAGTGTCAGATTGGCATCACTGGACACCTGCTGAGGCCCACACCCCCAGCAGGGGGCACAACCCCCAGAGTGAGCAGCCCAACTGCTGTTGCTGCTGCTCTTCCTCCTCCTCACTGTCAGTGCCCTCTCCAAGCAGTGCAGTCAGTGACCAGAGAGAGAGAAGGAGTAGCACTTCCCACTTATCTTGTCCTCTTCCTCCGAGAGATGGTATGGATTGGGTCCAGAAGGAGAGAAAAATCAAATGGTCAGCTATGACAGTGTCATGGAGGTAGTGGGCCAAATCAGAGCTTCTTGCCAAAGGTACTGAGCTTATTAGACTCGCCTATTGGAGTGCCATAATCTGAATGCTGGCTTTTGTATGTGCTTTCTCTCTGTACTTACTGGCAGTTTTTCTGCGATGAAGTCTTGGGAGTCTTTTGTTGTTAACCAGAATATTGATGTTGATGCTGGAGATTATTACAGCAATTTGAAAATACGGAGGATTGAATATTGCAAAGAAACAGAATGTAAACAAAATCTCTATTGAGTACCCAGATGTTTCCTGTATTCAATGTTTTCTTTCTAAGTCTAAGAAAGTGAATGGTGCTATGCATGCCTATGCACTAAACCTTTTAGGGGACCAATTTATCACTAACGTTACGGTTGTTTCAGTAATTGGTTGACAAACATTTTCACAATTTGTTGTCTCTGTGGCACGTTGTATTTTGAGTGTGATGATGTCGACTTAAGTCTGTATGTTTTAAAAAGGCCATTCATACCTGCCAGTGCCTTTTTAAATGCTTAATTTCAGATGATGAGATGCATGGTCTTCCATGTCACCTGTCAAAATGAGTCTAGAGACTCCACCATATGCCATCTGTGGGTTTTATCTTCATTATTAATTCAGGATGTTTTAGTGATATACCAGCTATTAAGACTTGTGTGGTATGTTTTTTTTTTCTTTTCTGTGAATGTATGTGGAATGTCAAGAGTGCTGCAAGTTACAATAGAATTTCATTGCTCTTTCTCTTTGATTCTTCATGTCAACTCAGCATTTGTGTTCTCTAGCCTCCTTTAAGCTGATACTCCACAGATGGCTTACCCAGGCAAGCCCTGACACAGCACCTAAAAATGTATTGAAGTGCAACAGCTAATCATATCTCTCTCTCTCTCTCATATATGCTGAAGCTGTGGTGGGAACTCTCAAACAGTGTAGTCCTTACTGGACATTGCCAGTTCAGACTGCAAGTGAAGAATGCTGTGTTGAATATTTCCTCTCACCAGAAATTCTCTAATCATAAAAAAAAAACTAGTATGCCAAAGGGAAGAACTTGAGCTTAGCCTTTTCTCTGATGTACTAGCTTTATACAGCAGGGTGTTTTTTCCCATGGGGAGAGCATTCAGATAGATCAACCTCCATCACCTGCAGTCTAAAGTGGCAAAGTGCAAGGGGGCGTATACCACTTGATAGTTCTGAACCTGTAACCTGGCTTTTAGTTGGAGGCCTTTGGGCAGTGGCTGTTTCATTTTTTGTGTTTTGTAACGGAGAACTGCCATGGCATCTGTCCAACCATTCCACATAGTCCATACTTCCAAGCTTCATCCCACTCTAATCCATCAGTGCCTCCTGTTGTCTCACATGGTCTCCGGCTTACCAACCCCTCTCCTCATCTTGTTGTTCAGTCGTTAAGTTGTGTCCGACCCTTTGTGATCCCATGAACCATATCCCGCCAGGCCTTCCTGTCCTCCACTATCTTCCTGAGTTCGCTCATTTTCATGTTCGTTGCATCGGTGATGCTGTCTAACCATCTCATCCTTTGCCTTCCCCTTCTCCTTTTGCCTTCAATCTTTCCCAGCATCAGAGTCTTCTCCAGAGAGTCCTCTCTTCGCATTAGGTGGCCAAAATATTTGCGTTTCAGCCTTAGTACCTGTCCTTCCAGGGAAAAGTCAGGGTTGATTTCATTTAGGATTGACTGATTTGATCTCCTAGCAGTCCAAGGAGAAGACTCTCAGGAGTCTTCTCCAGCACTACAGTTTGAAAGCATCTATTCTTCGGCGCTCAGCCTTCCTTATGGTCCAACTCTCGCAACCATACATTGCTACTGGGAACACCATCGCCCTGACTATACGAACTTTTGTTGGCATGGTGATATCTCTGCTTTTTATTATGCTATCTAAATTTGCCATAGCTTTACTCCACTCTTAACGGAGAACCCAAGAATCCCAACTCTTGGCCATCCTCCTCCTGTAACCGAATAACCGCCCCTCACGTCCCTGCAAATGCATTGGGCGTTACAGTGAGCTAAAACTGTGGGTGTGTAATTTATACAGAAGAACCAGAAGAAATGGTGAAAAGATAGAGAGGTGGGTATATGACCTAGGTGGGAGGCCTCCTGTCACTCTTGCCATCACATATTTCACCTTTGTGATGGCATTTGCATTTGTGATGGCACCAATTCCTTGCTCCTGCACTCAGTTCTTATAATCTCTGTTACCACCTCACCTATTTCACTTTCATGGTGCCTTTCTCATCCTACACACCATCTCCACCCAAAACCCTCCCCCCCCCCCCAGTGCAGCTTTTTATATTCTTCCACAACCACTTACTGGATGGTAGTCAATGACAGTAGAATTTATTTCCAAATTGGCATTGCTATTGCATCCATTTTGTCTTGTGGACATTCCATGCCATTAATTTTAACATGTAACCAAATTCTGTTCAACATTTATATAGCATTGACACCAGCTTCAGTGTTGCTTCAAACCTGTAAAGGGGTTGAAATACCAAGGTATGCTGTGGATGCTGGGAGGCCAAGTTGTAAGCAAGCACAATATGTGAGAATGTAGAACCTCATTACTGTTTACATGGCAGGAAAGTCAAGAGGAATGTTTTAATTTACAATTTCCATACTTTTTGAACCATGAGTGAATTTGTAAGAGCTTTAGGTGTGTTTATTTTTTTCTGTTCATCACCAAAGGGGAATCCTGCAATTATTTATTATATGTATTTCCTGCTTTTCAGACAACAATTGGCTCCCAAAGCTGCTTGCAACAAATAAAATCCATCACATATGCTCTTTTTAATTCCCGTTGTTTGGGAGATAGTTCAGGGATATTTGAATGCAGAATCTTTCACTCTTAAATTTTGTGCTCGGTGTCAAGTCTTCCGTCAGTCATTTGTAAATGCCATCTGCCTGTGGCAAACCTTTGGAGCTAAGGCTAATTTTGTTCATGGATTAGCAGCAGGAGGAGGATCAGCATTAATTGAGTCTTTGTAAATTTCTGGTGGCAAATCACCACTGGAAAATATAGTTTTGCAAAAATAAAATGCATATCTTTATAATTGCTACTGGTTCATGACACCAGGATGCAGATAAAGCTATTAACAGCGAGCAAATATATACCTTGCATAATTAACTGTCTCCAGTTTTGCTTTTAATATTTGTAAATTCATTAATAACCAAATGAGGTATCACTATACTAGGTATTTATATTCTGATGGGTAATTAAAGTTCTACCAGTCACCACCTCTGCTGTTACAAATCTGTCATTTGCCTTGAATACATAAAATCCTTTGTGTTCATTGATAGATGACCTGACAGATTTTTTTCTTTTGCAACATCATCTGAATAATCTGCAGTATTACTTCATTAGTATTTTTATTTTGGTTTGTTTTTTTTTCTTTGTTTGTCTTTGAGGCACATATTTTGATTATGTTACGTTTGGAATTAGGGTATTAATAGTAATGTATCCCAGCAATTTAGATTAAATTATGTGGAAATATGTTGACATCCACGACACTGTATCTTCCTTTTTTGGGTTTAGTGCATTAAATTCATTCAGCTGTGTAAAAATAGAAGATAGTACGTTCACCTGAATATATAAATATACTTGTCATCAGTTACTTTAGTGAGTAATTCTTTCTGATGCATTCACCTAAATTTACATGGAATTATATGGATGAAGTCCAAAGAGTTAGGATGAACAACAATGAACCCTTCTACTGCAGTATACCTCTCATATATTAACCCTGGCAGGTGAAACCATTAAAACATAGTAGAATGTGGGGGGGGGGGTTTGGACTGGGCCTCAATCTCTGAAGTGGGGGGCTTGACAGGAATTATTTAAAAACACCCCCTTTAGGTCCTTGTTCTTTGCCAGATTTTATTGCCTTTCCATGTAATAAAAGTACTCAAGGTTACAATCCTATACGTTGTTACCTGGGAGTAAGGCTCATTGACCTCAGTAGGACTTACTTCTGAATAGACATGCATGGGATTGTGCTGATTTTATTTTACAATGCTAAAATATGTAAATCTGCAAATAAAAAAATCTTCCTGTTCGTGCGCCTGTTGACCAAGGTTGAAAGATAAAGGTGTCCTATTCTTAACCGTCATCTGTGACTCCATCTGTATCCCTTGGATTGAATTAAGAAAACTGCATACAGGACAGTTCCTTATCCTATTGACTGTTCCTCATTTGTGCTTGCTACATGTATACCCATTTTCAACTTTCTGTCTATGGGGGAAGTACACTTTTGATACCTGAGTGATGAGCTAGTCAGTCAGTGGAGAATTGGGCCCGTGAAGGGAGAAGGATCAACAGAGGCCTCCTCTGCCATATTCTATCTATCCCCCTTCCTGGGCCTATTGAGCCTTACACAGGTCTCTCAAATGTACACCAGCAAAATTGCTGGTGTGCATTTGAGTAGGCCCATCAGGGCAGCTGGCGTGTTACTCAGGGTAAAGAAACAAACATCCCTTTACCCCGAGGAGGCTGCTGGCTTCCCGGGGCAGGCCCAATCCTGCATAGGATGCAGCGGGCACCTTATGTGTGCCGCCGCATCCTGCTGGACAGGATTGAGCTGTTATATATAGTGTACTTATAAATACACTAGGTACTGTACCAACACTAAGGCTGAAATCCTATACACATTTTCCTGGGAATAAGCCCTATTGAAAACAGAGGAAATTACTTCTAAGTAGACATGCATCAGATTGCACTGTAAGACAGAGCCTGCCCAGAGGCTCACGGTCTAATTTTGAGACAAAACGGAAAAATTAGGAAAGTAGAAGGGAAAAATTTTGTCAGACGTGTCAAGTGGGTGATGAAATTACTGAATTTCTTTATTATTAGAAAAGTTTGAAAATAGAATATTTTAACAAAATGCACAGAACAAGGTCTACCTCATAGCAGCAGCCAGGGAGCAGGCCAAATTACACCTCCTCTGGAATTACAGGATACAGGACTTCATTCTTCACTTGTAAACTAGCTCTGGATTGGTTAGGGGGTATTCTCATGCTAGCCAGAAATTAATGTGTGAAAACTTGGCTAGTCATACAAGCAACATAATTGATAGAATATGGAATAGGGTAGATATGCTTGCCTTGCTGATGGCAGCAACTCATGTTGAGTTGCACATGTGAATCAGCTTTCACAGCTGAAGCACTACAAGCAGAATTTTCATTTCAGTTCATCTCAAACATATGTGTATTTCACATAAGCCATCCTGTGCTGCGAGTGATCAAGTGATGTATTTGCATATGCATATACTCCTGTTAACTGGGCAAAGGGATACCTTTTAAAAGTGGTAACCCTCTTACATTTAGCAAGAGGAAAAGCAACTGTCCCTAATCCCTCTAGCACAGTGTGTTTTTTTCTAGTGGCTGATTGCTGATGTTTCTTCTGTATCTTTTTTTAGATGATGAGCCCTTTTGATACAGGGGACCATTTATTTATTTTCCTGTGTAAACCACTTTGTGAACTTCTTTGTTGAAAAGTGAAATATACACATTCAACATCATTATACATGAACTAACATGTATTTCCAAGTATGTTGCCTGAAATACCTACTATTCTTCAATGCTTTAAACCAGGGGTGTCAAACGTAAGGCCCGCGGGCCTGATAAGACCCTCAAAAACTCCTTAGCCGGCCCACAGGATAATTGGGCTTGTGATAATTGAGATGCAGAGGTGACTCGCAGTTGTAATCGGAGCAGAAAGATGTTGCCAGCCAACGTATCTCTTTCCCTCGTTTTCTAATCTTCCTTGTGCCTCCTGGAGCCTACTGAAGGGAAACCAGGCAAGGTGTGCAGAACGCTGATAGAAGTGATGCTTCTAAAGAAGTTGGTAACTTAGGGCCTGGGTGTGGTGACTGAGGGAGGCAGCATTAGAGGGTGAGTGCTGGTTGAGGGAGGATCAGAGGATTGGGGTGATCCATTATAGTTGCTAGACTGGCCATTGCCCATTTTAGGATGACAGTGGTTATGTACCACTCAGGTTGTTAACTGCTCTGCATGGTATAAAAAAAATTGAAGGGCACACTGTTCGGCAGAAGTGGTGCTGCTGAAAGGGCAGCCCGCATGATAATAGGGCTCTCATTTGAAAATATCTTGAAAATATGGTCAATATTTGCATATTTTCTCTTCTGTCATTTGCCGCTAATGAGTTCCTAGGTGAGAACAAAGTGCTTATTTCTCATTATCACTTGCTTAATGATGTCACTTCCTGCTTAATGATGTCACTTCTGGCCCTCAGCAGGCGCCATAGATGCTCACTTTGGCCCTCCGGGTGAAACGAGTTTGACACTCCTCTTTTAAAGTATGTACTTTCCATTACCCAAGAAGCTTAGATTATTATATCTTCTAAAGCCATTAGGCAACCTGCTATTGAGTAAGTATATGGCATAGGGTTATTTTGGTTAATAAGAGTAACATTTACATGTTTAATGTGCATTGGAGATGCATGAAGGCAAATGCCATACATTTTACGATGTGGTAATACATATATATTTTAATATTCTAGGAAATGGCAAAAATTCTCAATCATCCAAGAGTCTATGCTTTTCTTCATGTGCCAGTCCAATCTGCCTCTGATAGTATACTCATGGACATGAAGAGGGAATACTGCGTTGCAGACTTTGAAAGGGTAGTGGATTACCTTACAGAAAAGTAAGTCATTAATACGGTACTTATCAAAAATGTGTGTTTCAATGTTCAGGATTTGTAGTTCACCTGTAGTTACGTGCAATTGTACAATTGAGGTAGAAAAGAGAATCCTCTTCACAGTTGCTTTAAAGTGTTTCATTCTTTTGCTGTAGTCTTAAAATACCCAAACTACATATAGCTTTGATTTCTTATATAATGCAGTTTTGAATTGTCTGTAATCAGTTTCAAATTCCTTTGATGCCTGAATAGCTCCATGTAGAATGTTTATAGTGCACTTCATTGAAATCTTCTTTAATGCATCTTTTCAAGATTGTTTGGTACTGTATGGGGAAAAAAAGTGCAAACGGCAATAACATAATTGGAGAATATGGTCCTAAAGTTGTTTTCTATTTCCTGTATGTGGGATAGCATAACTTTTGTCTGTTAATCCTAGGAATTTGCCTTAGCAAATTATGACAATTTATGGCAGCGTTTCAAAATCCCTTTCCAAAATGGCATGAATTATTTTGACAACAGTAGAAGTCTATTTAAAAATATGTTCCGTTGGCTCTGTCGTGCACAAAGAAGTGTATGTTTACCTAAGAAATATTTGTAGCAGACAACAATAGTTAGTTTAAACACTGAACAGTTCAATTGAGTATTGAGAACTCTGGGAAGACTATTTTTACTGAAAATTGTACTGATTGACCTTGAATAAGTAGAATAACTGCCTTTTATAATTTTATTTTACTATTTTTTTAATTATCTACCTATATCAACCTTTGAGCTGTTTTACCCAATGAATGAGTTAGCTTTCTGCAATGTTAAAATTAGCTTGCTGGGTTGTATCACTTGAAATTAATGGGACTGCAGTTGGTCAAAACTAACTTTTCTTGTTGATTTCAGCAGCACATATTCTTTACTAGTTTTCTTTGGATACGACTGTGTGTTTAGATTTATAAACATGTAGGGATCCTCCTCCCTATACTCTCATTGATGCAGAGAAACAGATCTTGGGATTTAAAGTTGCGCACATGAAACGATAGTCGTTTTCTTATAAGTGTTCCAGGAACATTAATAGCAATGTTTTCCCAGTGCCAATTCACAATCCTAATTTGGCTTTTAGTGTTAGAATTGTATGGTGAAAAGCTGTTCTTCTTGGAACAGGATAATGTGGTCTGGACAAGAATGGTCTCAAAACATATGATGAAGTTTCATCTGTGAAGCTTCTTAAGTCAGTGTGATGGCAACCAAGATGGTAGACCACCAAGAAATGCTAGATTTTTTCTTCTTCTCTAAGTTATTCAGAGAAGAGAATGGAATTCAAATAAATATAAATATTACATATTTCTTTAAATGAAGTTGTATTATGTTTTAATGTTTGTTTTTTATGTTTGGTTCATCAGAGTTGTTCAGTAGAGGTGCCTCATAAATCAACACATTTTATTTACCTCATCTTTCTGTCACCTTTCTTAAATGGCTTGCAATATATCTAAAATACATTACATTATTTTTAAAATTCTACAACAACATCAGTCAGAAAAAAAGAGTAGAGTTGCATAAATCAGACCAGAATCAATTCTGAGATGGAATGATATTTTAAATTATTATTTTTAACTAAGCTTTTAAAAGCAAGAAAGCTTTTATGCTTTGACAAAAGACCTCGCTTGAGAAGCTATTCCTCATTGTGGATGCGAGCACTGGACTCCCCAGAGCTCCTGCAGATAAGATCTGTGCTAGATGTTAGTACTTGATGAGGGTGAAAGAGGAGAGTGCAAAAGTTGGCTTGAAACTCAACATTAATAAAACTAAGATCATGGCATCTGGGCCCATCAATTCCTGGCAAATAGAAGGGGCAGAAATGGAAGCAGTAACAGATTTTACTTTTCTGGGCTCCAAGATCACTGCAGACGGAGACAGCAGCCATGAAATTAAAAGACGCTTACTCCTTGGAAGGAAAGCTATGGCAAACTTAGACAGCATAATAAAAAGCAGAGATATCACCATGCCAACAAAAGTTCGTATAGTCAGGGCGATGGTGTTCCCAGTAGCAATGTATGGTTGCGAGAGTTGGACCATAAGGAAGGCTGAGCGCCGAAGAATAGATGCTTTTGAACTGTGGTGCTGGAGAAGACTCCTGAGAGTCCCTTGGACTGCTAGGAGATCAAATCAGTCAATCCTAAATGAAATCAACCCTGACTGTTCCCTGGAAGGACAGGTACTAAGGCTGAAACTCAAATATTTTGGACACCTAATGCGAAGAGAGGACTCTCTGGAGAAGACTCTGATGCTGGGAAAAATTGAAGGCAAAAGGAGAAGGGGAAAGCAAAGGATGAGATGGTTAGACAGCATCACCGATGCAACGAACATGAAAATGAGCGAACTCAGGAAGATAGTGGAGGACAGGAAGGCCTGGCGGGATATGGTTCATGGGATCACAAAGGGTCGGACACGACTTAACGACTGAACAACAACAACAACAGATGTTAGTATGTGAAACCAGCTATTGTCCCCACATATGCATTCCTAGAAGGAATGTCAGAGTTGAAGCACTTCCTTGGATAATAAACCCCACATGCAGCCGTGCTTTGCTCCCATCACTCCAAGTAAACTCAGAGCCCACTTTAGTTGAAATAGTTAGCAAAGGACCAGGAGTGATACTAGCATGGCACTATTTTTTAATGTCTTACTACATTTTTATACTGCTTTTCCTCCAAGGAGCTCAAGGGAGCATACATGGTAATATTTCCCCCCCCCCTTTTTTTTTTCTCCTTACAACAACCCTGAACTGGTTAGACAGAGTGAGTGAGATGGGTCGGGGTCACTTACTGCATTATTATTATAATTCAACATTTCTATCCTGCCTTTCATCCAAGGAACTCAGGGTAGTATACCTGAGCGTGAGGATAAAGGGAGTTATCCCCTTTTATCCTCACAACAACCCTGCAAGGTAGGTTAGGCTGGGAGTTAGTGTCTGGCTCAAGATGACCCAGTGAGCCTTAAAAATGAGTGAGAATTCAGCTGTGGTTTCCCCAGTCCTAGTCCAGCACTCTAACCACTACACAACACTGGCTATCTTAATTTATATTTAGTTTGATTGGGAAAGTCATTTGTTTATTTCCGTTATAATGTTATGGCATGATTGGCAATTCTGAATTCAAGTGAAGTATCAGTGTCCATTATTTTTAATTTATACTGCTTACTTGAGAGCTGCATATGTTCTAAACTAAAAGCTGACTCATTAACCATTTTAGCGTTGAAAGTTGGCAGCTATTGTTATAACAGCATCTTGATGTCAGGTAACCTAGCAAAACTATCAAGCATGTTCACACATTCATTTGTACAGAAATTTATTCCATCATGCAGTTATAGCACAAAGTATACATGTAATTACTTAATATCCAATGTTGACAGTTAGTTACAGGGTATATATCAATCATATAAATCTCCATTTGCTTTATTTATTTTTAAACTGGTAAAGGCATGGTAACTATGTTTTTTTTAATAGAAGTATTTTTATTAATATGTTTTAAAATTCTACCCTTTATCTAGTGTGTCCCAGTAGCTAACATTTTCCAGACAGCATGAGATATTGTTTCCATCATACAGAATCAGAGCAGCTAGAACTGCGAGAGGAAAGAGGCGTTTTGGATTTTTGAATGTGCTCACATCTGTAAAGCTCATTTATTTTTACTGCTATATTAGGCGGTCTTTATTTGTAGTGTCTCATCTCCTACAAGCAGCCAACAATAACCTTCCTATATAGACTTTCCCATATAGACATCTCATCACAGACCTTGCAAAAGCAAAACATGAGAGCAGATGCTTTCAGTCTCTACCTGTAGTACATTTTATTAACAGAATATCTCTGCTATAATGTATGGAATTCAGCAACAGGGCTGCAAGCACAAGCCTGAGCATTGGTCAAGAGCTCACGGTGGGGACTTAATGGCACTGAGGACCACAGTGGGAAAAAAAAAATGAGCTGCCAGCCAGGCTACATCTAAATTCCATGTTTCACTTCTCTAAAGACAAATAATTTGCATGGACACAGTGGGCTGCTGAACTTGTGTAATTCTGCAAGGATCTGCTTATTGCTCATCCCTGTGATTGCACAAAGATTGTATTTATCTGTTTTTAAGCTGACACACCCAGACATTTAATGCAAAGGACTGAATCTGAAAGGTGCAGCATGGCATTTCTCTGTCAATTTATGCCACTTTTCTGTATTGTTCATTTGTAAATGTCTCACATAAATCACTCATCTGTAAGAACCAAAAAGACACTGGCATATGTAAGTAGTGCATGTAGACAGGAGGGTATATGAAGCAATGTGTATTCAAGGATCCCTAGGCTGGAGCTATCACAGACTAGTAAAGAGGGCAGGCAAATGCTTTTCCTAATTACCTTGCCTTCCCACCCACCGATTACTGCTACTGCCTCAGCCTCCTGCTACAATTCTGGGAAGCAGGGGCGGCCCAGCCATGAAGCATTAGCATTGGATGGTGAAGGGGAAGCAGATTTGAGGTGCCCTTCACACCAAGTCTGCCACCACTGCCTCCTTCCAGCCCTCCAACGATGCGAGCCACATTGATCCACTCCCTGCTCACTAAAATCGAGCAAGAATCGAATCATCTGCTTCTCTCTCTGTGTTTGTTCTTTGCACACGGTTTTAAAGGAACACGTTCCCTTTAAATGATGCACGAGGAAGTACTTCACTACCCCCCACTTGCTTTGTGTACTTATGCAGTGTTTAAAGGGATGTGTACCTCTCTGTGCCAGGTACAAGGCAGTGGCGACAGGATACAGATATCTTGTTGTCTTGTGTGCTCCCTGAGGCATCTGGTGGGGCCACTGTGTGATACAGGAAGCTGGACTAGATGGGCCTTGGCCTGATCCAGCAGGGCTCTTCTTATGTTCTTATGTTAATGAAAACAGTGAGCCATGAGCACTGTCGGGCAGCGTGCCCAGTTGGGGCAAGCCTACTGGGAAAGAAAGTGCCCCACAACTGGGTACCTGAGATGGAAATGGTGGTATGATCTGCTCACATCTCAGCAACCCACAATGGGTTGGAGGAGGTGATAATGGTGGAGTACCTAGCCAGTGTCTTGTTAGCATATCCTAAGTACTATTGACAGAAGCCATTTTTAACACACACCTCCAGATTAATTGTCATCCTTTTCTTGATTCTTTGTCATTTATAGATCATTAACCCAATAGATCGTAATGCCTTTCAAATGACGGATTCTTAATTGATTTTAAAATACAGCTCTTCTGATAGCTCATGCACTTACAGCAGCAGAATTATTGTTTTAAATGCCTGATGAAAATTTTCAGTACCTCATATTTATTTGTGTGTATGTGTTGCCCTGTGCTGAAATTGTGCGAATGTGAGCCCAAAAAGTATAGTTTACTTTGCCCTGAAATACTCATGCTAGGGTTCAAGTGAACCTCCAGTTGAAAGGATTTTCAGTGTTGTGGGACAATCTCTGCTAACATTTCTTGCTGTGCCCTTGCCATTCAAACAAGATGGTATATAAGATGGTATATAAGAACATAAGAAGAGCCCTGCTGGATCAGGCCAAAAGCCCATCTAGTCCAGCTTCCTGTATCACACAGTGGCCCCACCAGATGCCTCAGATGGTATTTTTTAATGGAACACTCTGTTGGTCACTCAGTTCTAAAGTTGTAATAAAAATAGGCAGGGAAGAGGTCTTTTCATGTACAGCATAGCCAAGTAATGTGCCATACAATGTAAGGAACATACATAAGATTTTTACTCATAATTTTAAGCTTAATATTACTGCAATCCTATACATACTTACCTGGAAGCAAGTCCCATTGAATTTAATGGTGCTTAGGTCTGAGTAAATTGTGCTGTAAATGCTGTCATCAGCAAGCAACAGCATTAATATCGAAACCAGGCGAGATTATAATGTGTAGAGGGGTTTTCCAGTTAAATATGTGGCATTAGGTTGGTCAAGCAGCTGCCTCTCATGTTCTTTTAATCGAGAGGAAAGTGATATTAATTTTGCTTCTGAGTTTGTGCAATAAACTGTCTTTCAAATTAAACATTCTTTAACAGGTTCATCAATGGCAGGTATGGTCAGTTGGGATATAACCAATCACCATAAAAATAAGGAAGCAGATGGAAGAAAACTTGGTCCCCTGAGTCTCATGGATGCCGGGACTTGAACTGTTGATCACGCAAATGCTCATGGCTTCTCATGATGGATCAGAGCAAGGATCCATCCAGCCCTGCCTCTCGTTTCCCACAGTGAGCAACCCGATGCTTCTGGGAAGCCCAAAGTAGGGTATGAAAGCAACAACCTCCTGCTGCTGTTTCCGCTCCCTAGCAACTGGTTTTCAGCCTCTGACTCTCCAGTTCCATTTAGCTATCATGGCTTAATAGCTATTGACGGACCTATCCTCTGTGAATCCGTCTAATCCCCTTTTAAAGCCAATTAAGTCCGTGGCCATGACTGCATGCTGTGAAAGTGAATTCATAATTTATTTATGCATTGGGCGAACTTTATTTTGTGTGTCCTGAACCTACTACGTATCAAATTATTTGTATGACCCCAATGTATAGTAGCCAAACTGTGGCTCCTCTTTGACTTATAATGTGTGGCTCTCGGAAATATGTTGGATGAGCGTCTTTTTGCATCACAATTAATATAAAAGGTAAATAAGAATTTTTCAAGCTTTATAATTATTTACCAGGTATAAACTGAGAGTCCACTGGATTGAAACACAAGTTTATTAATGTTCATGGTGAGTAAATATATTTAAGAATTTAAATGCTTCTTAAATATTGTGGCTCTCAAACATCTGAAGTTTATTGTATGTGGCTCTTACATGAAGCAAGTTTGGCCACCCCTGGTATAGTGTCATGGAAGAGGTGTGAATATTTCCTCTGTCCACTTTCTCTACACATTATGTATCATTTCTTAAACCTATATCATGACCCCAACCTTAATGTTTTTCAAAGCAACCTTAAGAGCAACCCAAACATTTTGCCTTTCCCTGTAAAGAAGATGCTCTATCCCCTTGATCACTTGGTTACCTCATTCTTGAGATGGGGGCACTCAGAACTGTGCACAGTATTCCCAATGCTGCTGCATATTGATTTAAATGAGGGGCTTTGATGCTGGCCAGTGTATGTTCCTTGGAGCAACATAATGAAGGGCATTGGGATACACAATGTTTGAGTTGGGGAATGTATTCTAAGGTGCTGAGTGGCAGCAGATTGCACATGTAGCCCTGACTATGACAGGGACACTTAAGAGCATCGAACCTTCATTGTTCACTGATTCCTAAACATTCAGTGTTTAAAATTAGCAGAATCATAAACTAGGGGGGAGTTTAAAGTTCTGTTTTGTTTTTTGTTTTTCATTTTTCAAGCTATATTTAAAAGATGAGATGAGATGAACCTCTTTAAGTCTTCTGGTATCATATGCCATGTCACATTTCCAGATAATAAACCATGTAAACTAGTGGTTCTCAAAGTGGTGGGCTTTGGAACGCACCAAAGTTCTCCCCGCCTTGTGGGGAGAACTTTGAGAACCTCTGATGTAGACAGTTCTTGAATCTTTCAGTTTGTGGCCCTGGTTGACTAGTTGAGGTTATTAATCCAGATATGTTACCTTCTGTAACATATTTTCATCCCACAGACTCTCACATTCCTCTCTTTAAGATTTTAACATCAAAGCATCTGAATGACCTTCAGCCTGTTAAAAACAAAAAGGGAAAAAACAGTTTCATTTTGAAGAGTCAGCTGCCGATGTCTGGAAAAACAGCAACACTTTTGTCTAGTAATAGAGTTAATTTATAGCATTTGTTGCCTTAGAATACCTTTGTGTTTTCCCAGTTTTAAGAGAAGTGGTCATTTTTAGATCTCTTGGGCAGTCTCCTGGGGCAGGAGCTCCATGAAGTGATAGGACAACTTCACCTTCACTATTTATTTCAGTCGTCAAGAAAACTGAACTCATGTGGCTACTGCTAGCAACCAGAAACTTGTCAGTTCAGCCATTACCGTTTTAGTAAGCCTTCTTTTTGAACTTTACATGGAAACAATCTCCTGTGATTGTATGTGTTACTTCTAAAGCTACCAGACATCCACTTCTTCATTCCATTCATACTTGTCATTTATTGTGTAGCTTCATGCCTAGAGGGGACCTGTTTATAACTCCATGGAAAATACAAGGTGTACTTTGCTTACTTTCTGCATACAGTTCGCTCTTGATCAAGGAATGTACAGTATTTACTTAAGATAGTTAGCTTTCGTCTTTCCATGTGACTAATATTTTCTCTAAAACGCTCTTACAGCCTTAAGACCTTGTTAATGGTAATAGTATTCATTACCTATTTTGTGATGGAAAATTGGGCTGCATCTTCTTCAACCCCAGTAGAGAGACCACTTCAGATTTGAATATACTGTAGTTTGAATAGTGTGTTGAAAACTTTTTAAACTCAGTGTTTTTTGAAACTTTGGGGAATTGAAAATCAACATATTGCCGGGTGACTCCGTCATTTTAAAAACTTTTATTCGAGGTTACAAGATGTTCTAGCAGCTTTACATTTCGCCCCAAACATATGCGGCATCATCAGAAGTGTTGATGATGCCTTCTGATGATGACACATATGTTTGGGGCGAAACGTAAAGCTGCTAGAACATCTTGTAACTTTGAATAAAAGTTTTTAAAATGACGGAGTCACCGGCAATATGTTGATTTTCAATTCGGAGATTTGGTCACGTCGTGACAACTTGCGAACTTATTTGTTTGGGGACTTCGGAATTCCTTGAAAGCTTCTTTAGAATTCCTCAGTGAGTAGAACAGTAATGGCAACAAGCATCCTACCTCAGAGGTTCCCAACCCTTGCCGCCTGGTGTACCGCCTGTCACAGTCAAATTTTCTGAAGTACCACCTGCGCCAATAAATAAATTTATTTATATTTAATATAAATAAATATGTGCGTTAGATCAGTGATAGTATCAGCGAATGCAGCAATTAAGCCACCATGGTGGGGTTTTTTCAAACAGTAGTATTCACAGATCCACTTCCTACTTTGGAAGCTTATCCAAAAGAGCAGATATATAGGCTTCTGTTCAGGAGTAGAATATCATGCATCCTCAGTTTTCAGTCTCTCGTTTTTTTGTTCTTTCTTTCCCTTTTTTAAAGTTTACTCCCTTGTAAGTCTTTTTGGGGCAGGGCAATGTCGGAGGCAGTGCTCCAGGAGGATCACGCCCGTCACTGACCCAAAATTGCTTTTTTAAACATACCTGGTTGTCCTGCCCACCACTTTGAGAACCCCTGATCTAAGGAGTGAAAATGTGCCTGCCAACCACTAGCTAATACAGTACTACCCAGATTAGCTGCTATAGTTTTTATACCCAGTGTGTCATTTAAGTTTAATCTCCAGATAGCCATGCCCTTGAATCATCAGGCCCGTAACTTTTTAAAAGTATTTTGTTTGCTTTAATTTTTTTCCAATATTAGTTAGCTGTGCTGCTGTCTTAGTAACATGTTTCAAAACATTGACCAACCTGTGAAATGTAACTACAGATGTAGTAAACCATTAAAAAGAATTCCAGTGACGTGAACAATAAAAAGGTAACTTTGTGCCTTAAGGCAATGGCTTTTTATTGAGCTTGTACTGCTTCAAGTTCAATAGCTTCTGGCACACATGTAATTATTGATAAATTAGCCCACATTTTCCAGTTTCATCCTTTTTCTTCTTACTGGCTCTACTCAAGAGTATTTCTCAAGAGGTGTCTGCTGGGCTTTTAAAAGGTCTTGCTTTGTTTATGATGATAGCCATTTTCAAAAGCAAATATGCAAGTCTTTTCATTACCAACTTAATATGCAGAGTGGAGAAAGGTAATTGTGCCTAAATTCCATTGCCGCACGTATTTAAGCTTCATTGATTTCAGCAGATCTAAAGGTTAAAGTAGACATGACATGAGATATCCATGTGTATACGTATGGATATATGTGTCTTGGAACGCAAGCTTTCATGGCCAGCTACTAGATTACAAGACACACGTTTTATGGGTGAAGTAGCCATGTAATTAAAATATAAAATACAGAGAACTCCAGGCCCACACGTATAAAATCTTCAAAAAGAGGCACTCATAACAAGCAGCCGTCAAGAAAATGGCGATGCAGGGCCCTTCGCCCTGCATCGGGTTTACTGCGTCCCTCCCTGACGCGCTGCAGCCAAGGGCGGAACAAATGCGCTGCCAGGATTGGCTGGCAGCGTCTGGGGCGCACGTGTTCTGAGGCGGCGTTCTAACGGCCCCTCAGACGTGCTGGGTTTTCGTGCCCCCTCCCTCCCTGCCCTCTGTCCAGTCTGGGAATAGCTGGCCGCCCCTATGGGGGACCGGGTAGGAATTTTTTGCCACCAGCCAGATTGGCCAGTGGCTGATGGTTTTTTCGCCTACCTCAGACTGGCGGGGTGGTTTGGGGTCTACTTTGACATTGGGTTTAAATAGGTTTACACATTTCCATGGCAGGTGGTGTGGGGGGGGGGGCGATAGGCAGGTTTAACATCTATGCGTACAGCCTGAGGTTAGCAAGGCCAGAGGGTGAGTCAGAACCGCTCACGAGATGCTGACCAGATCGGTGAGGCTGGCTGGCGAGCTCTCTGGTTGGAATGGGCAAGGGCACCGCCTGGATTACCACGGGAGTCCGCGCTCTCCAGCTGCCTCGACCCCTTCAGGGGTTGGCCGGGATAAACTACCTGGGTTGAGGACCGAGGATGGTTTGGAGCCAGGTTGTGACTCTCCCTTAGTATGGGGAGGTAGACGGATGAACCGTTTCCCCTAACCAGTGCCCACACACGGGTTGGGGGTGGAGTTCCCCCCTTTTTTCTCCCATAGCTCCCTGCTGCAGTTAATTATATTTAATAAATATTATCAACCCACGCACTTGTCTGCTGTGCTTCTTAGGGGGGGTGCGCTGTAATTAAAACAATGAGAGCGGAGAAGTCCGATATTTACAGGAACCAACGTTTCGACTTCTAATCTGAAGTCATTTTCAAGGTGTAAACAGCAAAGCTGCAAAGATGGTATGAACAACCACTGAAGAACGCTGCCTTAAATAGACTAGTTCCGCTTCAAAAAACGCACACAGAGAGCCGGAAGTGTCCAGGCCGGCTGATTAAATTACGATCGTCTGTCACCAATCCTGCAAAGAAACAAATCACCATGCTGTTTCTCTATACAATCTTGCAACAGGGTATGAGGCTGCAAAACATTACCAGGTATCAAGGCACATTGCAATATTGTAAAAAACAAATACAAAACGCTATAATGAATAAAGTGGCTCTTTTTGAAGATTTTATACGTGTGTGCCTGGAGTTCTCTGTATTTTATATTTTAATTACATAGCTACTTCACCCATAAAACTTGTGTCTTGTAATCCGGATATATGTGTGTTTATATGTGTGTGTCTGTATTTATGCACACACACTTATGAATAAGAGATTGCATTTACAAGAACTCACTTTGCATACAGAATTGTTTACAGAGGCATTCACTTGTTTTTAGTGACCTAAAGACATATTTCTAAATTAGACCAGATACATGAATTATACCATCCAGACTATGGTAAATACTATTTTCTCACTGAACGTGCTATTCTATAAAGGTGGCCTTCAGGTCAGTATTAAGAAAGAATGGTTCAAATGTTGTTCAAAAACTTGTGTCCATTCATCACTATTCATGTACCTTATGAGGAATGCATTGTTTCTTTTTTTCATTTTAAGCCATGCTAATGTAGCAAATTAGAGTTTTCATGAAAATCAATGAGTGATATTGTGTCTTCTTATTGTCTCTTGTGGACAGTATTTTGTGATCATGCCAAAAGTCTTAATGCTGAACATGGAGAGGTTATAGAAAATTAGATGACAGCTCTCAGTGATCATGTGCTGCATGCTGTCAAGCAGCAAATGTTAAACTGCTTCTCATGATCATTTCCCTGATGCAACCCTTAATAAATGCAAACCTTAGTTTTAGTAATGACCTTTAGTAATGTGAGCCTTGATCCGTCGAGATGCCGTTCACTTCTGATGCATCTCCAAATCCCTTTTTTATGCATTTTAAATCAACACACGCTTGCTCTGAATTTATGCGTGTGCATAGAAGGAGATGTAATTTAAACACATCTGTTCAAATATGCATTTCAGATAAACTTGGTGCTGGTTCTCATAATATGGCTGAGTTTTTGACGGGTATTATATCCCCAAAGTACACACCAGATGGTATTTATTAGAGATTTAATGGAAATGAAGTTTAAGGATGTTGAGCTTTTGTCTTAAGTCTCTCATTTTAAAGTCATAAAACAGTAATGATCTGACGTTGTAAATCTTTAATGAAGTTTTGTACATGGTTTCATTTGTATGAGAAGTGCATCCTATTTAATGGTAAGTCAACTTGAATGGGGATCCTAACTGAAATTATTCCTTCAAAGGAATCAGTGGTGAAAGGCAGAACCAAGAAACATTTTAGTCAGAAGCAAGAAACATGCTTGCTAAGGAAACCATCTCTAGGAGCCTGTTTCACCAGCATTCACTCAACGCGGAGGATTCTTGTTAGATATAAGCCCAACGATAAAAACTCAAAGCAAATTGGAAAAGCCCTGCTTGAAAACAAGTAGTTATCAATTCCAGCTTGTCCAATCTTTAAACCTATTTTTAAAAAGCTCTGAAAAAATAGTCCTTTCTACCTGTTCTATATTTGTGATGGGAATATATTAATATTTAGTATTTACAGTATTTAGATACAGAACGTGCATAGGATGGATACAGAGAGACATGTTCTGTGCCGTGGGATTAGTGGTGTTTTGTGAAGTTAGCCTATTCTAAACAGTTAGCCCATTGGGCAGGCACTATGAGTAAGATATTGGTGTGTGCTGCTTTACCACATATTTTACTACATATCTGCACTTGATTGGCACTATGCTACAAGGGATAGAGAAATGTCAGTTTATTTACATTTAGTGAAATTTATTTACAGTTTACTCTAGTGTACTTACAATATAACTACTTAGCTGGTTTTACTACACATTTTACCACACATCTTTGCCTGATGGGTAATAAAATTCTCCCTACCACTTGGCACAATGATATAGACAGGGAGCTTACAGAGGGGTTACATGCACACTGCTGTAAGATACCACGTGGTAAATGGCTTGATAAATATGCACTGTGAAGTGAGTACATTGTGAGTAAGTTGTTGTCAGAAGATTAGATACATTGACACAAATGTTTTATGGGTAGGATGCCATAGCATAGGAAGTTAAATATTGGGGAAGAAAAAGCAGTTATCAGCGGCATCACTGGGTGGCACGTCTCTCTCTCTCTCTCTCTCACTCTCACTCTCACTCTCACACACTGCACCAGGCTGCCACATCACCCCCTGCTGCCGCCTGGTCCGAGCCGGGAGAGGGTGACAACGTGTCTTCCTCGGCCGGCGGCTTGGCCGCTTCTGACTAGGCCAAAAGCGGCGTTCTCCAAGCATGCGCACAATGCCACTTGAAGCCCCTTGCCCTCAGCAATGTTGTACGCATGTGCAAATAACGCTGCTGTTGGCCTAGTCAGAAGCGGCCAAGCTGCCAGCAGAGGAAGACGTGTCATCACCGTCTCCCGGCTCAGACCGGGCGGTGATGTGGAGGCAGCGCGGGGGGGGATGCGGCATGCAATGTCAGATGCATCACCCCTCCCGGCACGTCATCCCCCACCACGCGGTAGCGACGCCACTGGCAGTTATTAAAATGAAAACCTCCTATTTGAGTTGAACTTGGGCATGTATTTTTGGAAATATACTTCTCCTACATTAATCTTGAGTTGCTGCAGTTTTGCAACATATGATCTCTGTGTCCCTGTTTAACCCTTGCTTGAATGAGAAGTATCCAGCATGGGAATCGAATATACCCTTAAAGTTAAAAAAAAAAAATGGAGGGGCTGCACAGAAAAAAAAAAATCTCCTGTTCGCTAAGTAGTAATGAGCTACTTTGATCTCTACAGGAATAGAAAAGCAGCAAAGGGTCAAAAACAGTGATATTTTTCTACATATAAAAATGACATGCTGGTCAGTATCAGTTTCCCATTCAAGACAATTGAAGTACAAAATGACCCTACTATTCACTGTAATGGGTTTTTTCAATACAGATGAGGGGGCATGAAACACCACTGGGCAATCAACCCCATTAATGTCAAGAATATGAGCAGTATCAAGTTGCTGAAGGTTGAAGTTAAGGTTTTATAAACTTTTTCCACTTCTCTGGGTCAGTTTTACCCCACTTTAACTGGAATATCTCAAAGGATGTTGCAAAAGAGAAGATAATCCAGACTGGAAGTGGGGAGAATTATGTCTTACCAATAGAAGAGTTAGTAGCATGTCACAAGCATGACTAGTGCAAGGATAACCAACCACTATGATTCAAAACACTGGTTTGTAGAAAGGTGACACTTTGCAGAACTCAAAGCCTAGTCACTGTGACTTCTGTGAATAATGGAAAGCATTCTCATCCCTTATGTCTTCAGTATACAAAGTAATAGAAGCAAATGATTTATTTGGATTTTAGAATATCTGCTGGGTTGGATCCAAAGAACCATGAGCGAAAGGAGAAAATATTTTAGTGCTGTTCCATGACCTTCTGCACAAATTCTAGCAGAAGACTTCTTTCAGTACAGTGCCACAGGGTATCCAGGGTAGCATTACAGTATAAGAAAGTTGGTGAATACAGGTGTTTTGCCAGAAGGGCAAAGGTTCTTTCTGGATACGGAGACAAAATGAGCAGACTAGTAGGAGAAGAGATAGAAGCCGGGATTTATTGCCCTGCACAAGCAAAAATTTCCCTCAAACAGATAACAAAACACAACGTTCTTATGTCCTTCCAAACAGAAGTGGCCTTCTTCTGCTAGACGCCTCCCTCTCGTTTACAAGTTTCCCATGGTCCATCTGCAGCTGGCCCCACGCAACTTTCTTCTGATTCTGTCTTCCTTCTGATGATGCTAGCGCTTAACAACCTGTGGGAAAAAGTAGCTGATGCAATCCGTAGGCAACATGATCTTGGCGTACTGCCCAGAATGCCCAGAATGATAAGATTCATAGGTGCAGACATCCTGCAGCACCCTAGGGTGCCATGATGCACACTTGAAACTGCTGGTATAGGCTGTAGTGGGCCACAAAAAATAATTGGCAAGGATTTTTCCGAAGCCTTGTGCAAACAGAAGAACTCATTGGATTTGGGGTAACTTTTCTCATGCAACATTATTCTGCTAGGTTGGAAATAGTCCTTCCATGTGCAGAAGGTGTTTTCTGGGTGTGGAAGGGCACATTGGGTTCCAAACCATTGTTTGTAGCATTGTATAGCATGCTACCGTTACAGACTCTTTAAAGAAAAAGCAGCAGCAATGTAAAGTCTTGTTATACTTTTGTGCAAAGAAATTGCAAGGAATGTGCAAGACAGCTTAACAGTAGTGTCAACCAGTTATAAAAAAAACATTTTAAATGGTTGAAACAATATAATTGTAATGCATTGGGACCGCATACATGAATAAAAGATGTTAGCAGGTGTCCCACCATTGTGGAATCTCCTGCTGATATATTTATTGGTAGTATGAACACTATCTGTAGACTTGAATTTGTTAAGTAATCCAAACAGAAGGCTTAAATAATGAACTTATAATGGAGGACAACAACTGGGATTTAAAATTATATCATCCTCAAATTGAATTTCTATTTTACTTTTTAATATAGCTGGTAATAACTTGGTTTTGTCAGCTTGCAAATTGTTTTAGGGCACTATGTCATACTGTCCAGATATAATTTTCATTTAGGTTTTTCTTGGAATTATTAGAGGTGTACACTGGACTCTACACATACAATCTTTGTCATTGACGTGGAACACCATGTAGGGGGACAACAAAACAATATAGAATGTCCCTAATAGCTTGGTGGTATAGATGAATGATTCATGTCCTCATTTCCCAGATAAAAATAGGGGTGCTTATATGTACTTGTAACAAGAATCACTGCCTCCCTTACCACTACCCATTGCTTTACATTGTTCTTCAATGAAGCAGTCTGTCTTGCACAGCTTTCTGAAGCAAGTATACTATATATACCGCTTTTCAACAAAAAGTTCACAAAGCGGTTTACAGACAAAATCACATGATTAAATTAAATAGCTCCCTGTCCCAAAAGGGCTCACAATCTAAAAAAAGATGCAGAACATTACCAGCAACAGCCACCAGAAAAGACACTGTGCTGGGGTGAAAGGGGGGCAGTTACTCTACCCCAGCTAAATATAAGAGGAGCACCAACTGGAAAAGTGCCTCTTGCCCAGATAGCAGGGGTTCTTTACCATAACATTTTCTTTTGTGTTTATTTTTAACTTCAAACCCCACTTTTCTTGAGGGTTATTTGAATGTATGAATATTTAATTTCATAGTGCATCTGGTTGTACTTATAGAATAGTTGTAACTAAAATAAAATGTTCACACAATTCATTGGGGGGGGGCAAAAAGTAGCACCTTTTGAGGCTTGAAATGGTTCCCTCAAAGCTCCTAAATTGAAAGATTGTTTTATTCCTGTTTGCTTCTATTGTTTTCCTTCTTTCCAGCTGCTGCTTTGGCACCATTTTTTCTGACCCTCCTGGGTAGGCTTACCATCTTCCCGGAAATGGCCGGGAAAGTCCCGGCAACGGCCCTTTGTCCTCCCATCCCCCCCGAACTATGTTTTAATCCCGGCCCCGGCCCGCCGGCTGCATCGCGGCAGGCCGGAGCTCTTCTGAGACTCTCCGGAACAGCCCGAGTTCACTCGGGCTGTTCCGGAGAGCTCTCAGTCTCATCGCGTATTTGCGCGACGCTGGGAGCTCTCCCGGAACAGCCCGAGGAAGTCCCTGCCCTCGGCCACGCCCCCGGCCACACCCCCAGTCACACCCCCAGTCCCGGCCGAGTGCCGGGCGTATCTGGTAAGCCTACTCCTGGGGATAGTCACAGAGGCAATTCCAGCCAATTGGGAAGTGCACAGTGAAAGTGATGACATTGTGTAGCTAAATAGATTTGGCTATATGATGACATCAATGAGATCAAATGAAGCCAATTGAGAATGAGGGCAATGATTCCTAGATTAGCACTGTGCTTGCACTGAACAGGCAAACAAATTTAGTTCCTTTTCAAAGCAATTCCTGACAAAAAAAAATCAAATGGCGGGCATTCCAATGCCGCTGAACATCTTTGCAAAAAGTGTTCACGTGTTAAACATGCTTTTTGAACATGCACTATAAATAACATGGGGGGGTTCAAATCCCCTCCAAAGGGGGATTCAAGGGGGATTTGAATCCCCTTTCCGTTCTGGGGCCTCCCGTCCTTGCTGCACCACTGGTTACACCAGTGGTGTAAGTTGGATAGGATTGTGCTGTGAGAAATGTAAAGCAGACGCCACAAATATTTATAATCAGCAACATTATAATAATCTAAATGTTAAAGGAGATGCAAAGTGAAGTGCTTTTTGAATAGTTTTGGACTCCTTTCTTTGAGGAGCAAGAAGGGGCAACTCTTGGATTCCATGTCTAGATTCAGACATAATAGGGAATCATGGTTTCCCACTATAAGAATAAGCCTCAGAGAACTATGTGCTTCTTTCCTACCTCTTCATGTCCAAGTGGAGGAGACTGAAAATTTTTGCTTTCACTTTAAGAACAAACTGTAGTTCCATGTTTATATGCAAGCCTGGTGAACTCTGGTTACCTTAGGTTGCAATTCTACACACACTTTCCTGGGAGTAAGCCCCATTGAACATAATGGACTTACTTATGAGTAGACATGGATCGGATTGCACTATAACTAGTGTTAGAAGAAGCAAGGATGGTCAAATCATGATTTGATATCCTGGTTTGCTCTAACTCTAGTTAGCTGAACCAACCACAGTTCCCTGAGTTCATATGTAAATTACAGCTGTGGTTTGTTCTTAGTGAGAGCAGAAATGTCTACTCTTCTGTTGTCACACATGAAGGAGAAAGAAAGCAAAAGAGCCTGCAATCCCACAGCAGTTCAGCAGATTTGTTCTCATAATAGAAAACGGGAAACTTAACCTGTGAACTCCCCTTACTCTATTGTCCGCCCTGCTTTCAGACAGAAGGGCCTCTACCAACAGAGGGTATAATAGTACTTGGAAAGTATTCTCTGAGTGGTGCTTGGCTATCAGCGTTACACCTTGTAGACCTAAGGTGGCCGACCTACTTGAATTCCTTCAGTCAGAACCCAGATGCCAGCACTGATCCAGCCTGGAACCACCGGAGAACCATGATTTCCTATTAGTTCAAACCACACTTATGCCTCTCTACCAGTGTTTGTCTTGTGTTTTGCTACATGTCTTTCTCTCTCCCCTCTCTGCTTCTCATTTCCATTGCTCTATCCTTGTTTCCTTGCCATTTAAACAACTCCTTCTACATTTTCACATGCCTTCCACTGTTTTTTACCTCTTCTTTTCTAGCCTTTTGTACCATTAGCCATAATCCTTTGTTTACTTTTATTTTTCCTCCTTCCATTTTGAATTTTTTCCTTCTCCAGTTCACTTCATTCCCTTCTCATTCCTCCTCCTTTCTTTTAATTTGCATTTGTGCAGTGCTTGCTTGGGGGAAAGGGACGTTTGTTCCCTTCCCCTTGTGTAAGCGCCAGAGGCCCCAGTGGTCCTCGGATGCGCGCCAGCTCTTTAACTGGCGTGCGTCCAGGGAGTCCATGTAAATTCAGACATAACACCACATCTTAGGCAGGATCAAGCTGTAAGTTACAGAGTTCTGCTCTGAAGCGAAGAGATATGAAGGCAGTTTCAACTCCAACAGCCCAGGGCATGTCTACAGACTGCAAGCTGACTATTGAGATAGTCCCCTTTTCTGGTGTATCCTGCCATAGAGATGTGGGTGCCAGCACATCCAAGTATATGTGCTAGAAAAGTATTAAAGGTACTTCTGAATTTTTCAAGACCCACAAGACTCCAAAATGAGGAGTGCAAAATGAGGATCCACAGACATTCTGAATTCTGCAAAGATTTGCAGCTCTGACAGGCTTAAATAAGGAAAACTATATTACTCTACAAAATGAATGGCAAGAAGCACTGTCTGTCATTTCAAAGATTAATAAGGTATGCACTTTATTTGACAAAAATCAGTGGTACTTTAGCCTTATCAGTCATTTTAATGACACAGCTGGCAATAGCAAAAGCATGCTATAAGCACTGGCAATGTCATCCACCTCGTATGTTACCATTCATATTTCTCTAAGAAATAGTAAGTTTCTGTCATGAGAGAATCCGTGAAATGTCCATGACATGTGTTCTATCCTACCTCACTAACATATTCCTCTCTGAGTGACACTGATGCACTTTTAAAAAGAAATATAGCATATCATGTGCCCAAATTTCTTTTTGGTGATAATATGGTAATTAGCAATTAATTCAATTTGTTTCTGAATATGGTTATTCCAAATAAAATGCAATCTATAGACAGAGAAGTAAGGAACACATTTAATTCAAAACAGATTTAATTCAAAACAGCATAGTCAAACATGCCCAACCCAAAATATGTGTCATATGCTACCTTTGAAAACAGCACAAAAACTTTTTTAAAAATAAAAATGGAATATAGAATCAGAACCGTTCAAGAGAAAATGCAATTACTCCAACACCCTCTCTCTTGACCACAAAAGTTAAATGCAACTTCTTTTTTAAAATCAGATGAGCAGGAAATTATAGTGTTTGAGAAGGAAACCATCCTCCATTGCAACGCTGACACATTTTCGATGTGTTTATCTTCAGCACCTGTTTTAAGGCTGAATTCTAGCAAGAGACCTAGCGTTATGCATTAGACAGAGTTCTAGTTTTCACTGAGGTGGTAAACATGCGTTTAAACTAAACTGCTTCAGAGTGCATATGTTGAGGTTTACATAACTGAATGGTCCTCCCCCCCCCCATATCAAAAACTAGATGTCAGTAAGAAGGGTTTTTGCCTAGCCTCTGCTATGATATGTTTGTTTTCTATGTGATGGCAGGGCCATGAGGCTGGCTGAAGCACTTGCTTTGAGTGGCAGGCTGGGGAAGATTGGAGGGGGTGCATGTCTGCCACCTCCCCCCAGCACACCAGCCACCCAGCTATTTCACCCTGTATGGCTTCTCACTCACTGAGAGTGAGCGAGAAGAGGATCGGTGCCGTGGTGACTTGCCTCTTCCTCCAACACCACTACTACTGTGGAGCAAAGTTGGAGAAGAAAAGGGGGGCTGCTGCTTCAACCCTGAATATAGTCCCGCCGCAGCTGCTTCCTTCCTTGGGAGCAGCAGTTGCCTTTGCCTGCAAGTTGTCCAGCTGAGAGCGAAGCAGCATGCCCAAGCTTAGGAGCAGCTGCTTTCCTATTTCTTCCTCTCCCTGCTTCTCCATATGGGAGGTGCTGGCCTAGGTCAGCACCTCCTCACCCATCCATGCACTTTCTTTTCTGCCTGCTTCTTGGGTTTTTCAAATCAGAAAGTTGAGAGAGATGGATGGCGAAGACGGTGATGATGAAGAAAGGTGTGTTGCATCCAGATGTGAGGGAAGAATTGGGGGGGGGGGTAGTCAGAGAAACGTGAGAGAAAGCAGCAGAATTCAGTACTGCCTTGGTCACTGGGTTGGCATGGGTCACCCCTGTGTGAGGGGAAGGGTCCATATGGAAGAGCTGCCACCTTCAGTTTGAAGTGGTACAGCCCAAACACAGCTCAGATAGAATTTGTACTGATATGCATCACACATGAAATGTATTAGAATTAACTAATGTAAAATTATTATCTTCAGATAATGTTTGATGTTCCTAGTAGTGCAGCTCATTACAGTTGTTCAACTGTTATCTTGTCAATGCCTATATTGGCCAGATATTTTTTAAGGCCCTAAATAAATTTGTTATTGTTAAGAATGTTTATATACCACTTTTCAACAAGAGTAGTTCACAAAGTGGTTTACATAGTTAAATAAATCTTAAATTAGAAATTATAAATCCAGACATTTTAGAGCTCTCTTCCTGTTGAATGACAAACTGTATTTTGTCTTTCAAAAATGATCTCATATTTATTCCTCCCTTGGTACACATCTACATTTTAAATGTAAACTGATTTAACTGTTATAGCTTCCCTCAGAGATCCCTGAGAGTTTGAATTTTGTGAGCATGTTGAAATTCTGAGCCCCCTCACAGAAACTTTCCTTCTAAAAAAAACTGGTTGAATGTTGCAGTGAACTGGTTGAACTGATTGAATGTTATGTTGGCTTTCCCTTTCATAAAGATATGTTTAGTGATTGCCTCCTTCCCCAGGTTTTAATGCAGGGTTTATACAGCCTGTCACGAACTTTGAGGAGTTCCAAAATGCTCTGAGTGCTTGGTATTTTGCTAAGGGAAGAAGCTACTATGTCCAGCCTTCAGTTTTAACACTTTTTTTTTCCATTCATTTCAGAGTGCCTGGAATAACAATTGCTACAGACATCATTTGTGGGTTTCCAGGGGAAACAGATGAGGATTTTCAAGAAACCATGAAGCTTGTAGAAAAATACAAGTTTCCAAGTCTTTTTATTAACCAGTTTTATCCACGCCCTGGGACTCCTGCTGCAAAAATGCATCAAGTTCCAGGCCAAGTAGTAAGATAATGTTTTCTTTCTCTCTTTAAAGGATTGAGAATCTTATACCAAATATTATTATATATTACAATAGAACAATTGGTTGGTTTTTGTTTTTTTTATTTTCCCAATAGAAGGTTTTATTTATGAGTTTAATTTTGCAGGATGTTGAAAATATGATTCAAATTTAGTTTTATCAGAGTCCAATCCTATCCTTTCCACACACACCCGCCGATGCGGCGGCACCAAAAGGGCAGCCGATGCATCGGGGGGGGGCAGGACTGGGAGGCTTTTGCAGGGAAAGGGAATGTTCAATCCCCTTACCCCTGCGTAAGCCCTATGGCCCTCAATGGGTCTCTTCAGATCTACGCTAGCAATTTTGCTAGCGTAAATCCGAGGCGAGAAAAGGGGCGAGGAGGCTGCAGGGAGGGGGATAGGATCCAGCACGGGTCTTCCGTGATGGATCCTCCCCCTCTTGCGGCCTCCCCACCCCCGTTACACCCCTCCCCCCATTCTGCCCTCCCCTGCCTTCCCGCCAGCTTCCCTGTTCCGGCGCGTGTCCAGACGTCCTCCAGCACAGCTGGGAACACGGAGGCCTTCCCACCACATCCCCAGCAGCGCACTAATCAGCACACTGTCGGGGAGGCTTTTACAACCAGCCCTGACTGCTTTATGGCAGTCGGCACCGGTGCAGGAGGCACGCCACCCTTAGGATTGGGCTGCCCGTCTCTTTAGAGTCGGCTGTTTGTTGAAATGCCTTATATTTTCAAATTGAATATTTAATATGAAGTTGTTGTTGTTCAGTCGTTAAGTCGTGTCCGACCCTTCGTGATCCCATGAACCATATCCCGCCAGGCCTTCCTGTCCTCCACTATCTTCCTGAGTTCGCTCATTTTCATGTTCGTTGCATCGGTGATGCTGTCTAACCATCTCATCCTTGGCCTTCCCCTTCTCCTTTTGCCTTCAATTTTTCCCAGCATCAGAGTCTTCTCCAGAGAGAAGTAATATGACATATAGTAATATGACATATAGTAATATATACATATTATACACACACACACACACACACACACACACACACACACACACACACACACACACATATATATATATATATATATATATATATATATATATATATATATATATATATATATATATATATATATATATATATATATATATATATATATACACACATAGTAATATGAAGTACAGTTTATTAATTAGTCTGAAATCAGAATTAGATGCCAGCTTTAATTATTCATTTTAGGAAATATTTTATCATATTATTAATAGCAAAGAAAGGAGGTATTGGGGAAGATGGGGGTACAGGAGAAGGAGGGGTACTCCAAGTTAAAGCTCTGATGAAGGCGAGATGGAGGGGTGATCTGCTGGAGCTTGCCACTTTCTCACTAATGGACATATCGTCACTGCATGTCAGATGTCATTAATTACTGGAGCTGGTATACCCTTTTCTTGCCACTGTAAGCGCCAATATTTTGATCAGAACACTGCAAGGTGGAATCAAATTTACTTCTTACTCAGCAAAAGGGGTAGAATATTGCATGCATATGTATCTCTGTGAAAAAAGGGACTGGGATATCTCTGAGTATTCCCATAAAACTGGGACACACACATGCAACTCTACCCCTGTGTTTTTCTCTCAACGTTCGCTCTCCTGAGCCAGCATTGCATTTGTCCTTCCTCCTCACCTTTGATATTCCAGGTTTAAAACGGAGGGAGTCAAGACTCCTACTGTTTATGGTCAAAAAGATCTTGAACAGTAGCCAGAAAACTGTAAGTGAGATCCATAGGTAGAGCCACTTTTTCCACATGTACATCATCTATTTTTTTTTTAATCTTATTGCATCAGTAATTGTGTCCTGGGAAAGAATCTCATACAACCGGTCAAACGCACACATTTTCCCTGCATTTTTGAAGGCTAGTTATGTGACACTAATGCTTTCATACACATTTATTATAATTCTGAGCTAGGTATAATAAGCCAAATGATATTAATCCTTGTATGTATGAAAGGTCAGATTTGCATGTTACATTCTTCCATTCAGTGGAGACCTGCTTCATAAATACCTCCCATAATCACACAAAATTTCAAAATATTGCATCATCTTTCAACCTAATTATAAAAGGAATTAGTGAAATTTGCAAATATTGTTTAGAACTTCTGAGTTTTGGCCACATAATTATGTAACCTCATTGTGTTTGTCAGTTTTATTGCTGAATCCTCTTGAGTTAATTTTAATATAGGAATAATTTTATTGAGGAAGATGGCTATAAATTATATTTAATTCATAGTAAGGATGTTTTTTAATTTGCTTTTGGTCAGAAGCTCTGACAATGATTTTTTAAGGTTTAATTTGATTTTATTAAATGGTAGCACTCACATTTGTCTAACTCTGGAGCAAATGAATATCAGTGCCAATACACACATTAATAAAATTTGAGTTTATTACCAAACCAAAAATTACTGTTTCTAGTAATACTATCATACACTGTTTTACTGTGTGAAATTTTTCTTTCATCGATTCAGGAATATTTTTTCAAAAGAAATTAATAAAACTGGCTTATTAACGTTCGTTACTTATGTTAACATGACATATGCCTTGGGTTATCTACTGTAATCTCAGATGTTTTGCAGATTGGTTGCAAATACGGGCAGCCCAATCAGACTTAAAGATCAGGCGGCTGTCCAAGGCCGTCCGCCTGATCACGTGCTCCGCTGTGGGCTGCCTGCAGCAGGCAGCCCGCAACGGAAAGTCTACTCGGGGAAAGGGACACTTATCCCCTTCCCTGGGTGTAACGGCAGCTGGCACCAATAAGTCTCCTCGGATTTCCGCCAGCTATTTTGCTGGCGGAGGCCCAGCCGCCCTACGGAGCCGACGGGGACCGGGATATGGCGGATGCCATGTCCCCTCCACCGCCCGGGATGACTGGGAATATGGCTGCCCTCCCGGCTCCACCCAAAATGCTTCCCCACCCACCGGATCCACACTTACTTGGGTCCGGCGGTGAGCGGAGTCCTCAGCTGGCGGAGCAGGGCAGGCTGGCCTTACACCGGCCTGCCCTGCTCGAAAATAGTCCGCAAATGTGCCTTACGGCACATTTGCGACTACTTTGGGCTACTCCGGACGGCGGATCGCTAGGTCCGCCGCCCGGAATTTAAGTCGTATTGCGCTGTCAGTGGCGAAGTAAACCCATGTTTGATAAGTGACGCATCTTTCAGAGATCTTCTCAGCATAGCTCTAATCATGTGTTGGGCAATGATGAGACAACCTGGAAAAGTTGGCACTTGGTGGGGATGGAGTGAGGCATACAAACCCTCTTTACCTCTATCCATCACACTCATGCATATAGCAGTAAAACACTGTTTCAGCACAGTATAAGTAGAGTGCTGGCTGAATTTGGATTAGCGTGAATATACTAGATCCATTTGGATTCTTTGTTATTAAACACAAATGAAGTAAGGATATTTAAGATAAAATCGAATGTTATGCTGTATTTTTCTCTGAGGTATTTAATCCACTTGTTGGTAAATAATGACTTGATATTTGGAAAGTCAAACACCATTACATGTGATCTCTCTTCTGTACAACAGGCCATAGAAAGTGACTTGCAGTGAAAGTACATCAATAACTAGTTACATACTGGAGAAGACCCAAAGCTGATGGTCTTAACAGCTTAACAGCCCAATCCTACCTAACGTTCTGCGCAGCGGTGCAGCGAGGCCAGCACAGGCTACACTGCATCCTGCGCAGAAAGTTAGCAGCCTGGAAGTCTCCTTGAGGTAAGGAGACATTCGTCCCCTTGCCTGGGGGAAAGCCCCAGCCACAGCAGTGGGCCTCCTCGGACCTGTGTCAGCTAAATTGTTGGCACAAATCTGAGGCGATCGATCATGTAGGGAAAACAGGCCCAGGATATGATGCAGCGCACACCAACCTCGCCAATCCCACCCCCCTCCCAGGCCTGATCTGCCCACCCTCTGCCCCTGGAACCTAACCCCATTTTCCCCATGGGCTCAATGATTCGGTATCTGCTAATTTGGTATTCACTAGGTTTTCCAGGAACCTATCCCTAGCGAATAACGAGAACCGACTGTAAATGCTGAAAGTAAACCTATGCTGATTTTGCTCAGGTTGGAAAGTTCTGTTTTTAATAGTTTGGTTCTATGTGTTGATTGGTGCTGAATGTGTGCTGTGCAGGAAAAAAAGGAACGTGATGATACTTGACCTTCTATCTTCATGTAATAATTACCTTTAACATGTAATGCTTTGCCTTCTTAGTTCTTAATTTTTTCTTGTTTTCCTACAGAAAAAACAAAGAACAAAAGAATTATCCCGATTGTTTCATTCCTACAACCCATATGATCACAAGGTAAAAATGAAAACGAATATATTTTTGCCAATAATAGTATTACAGTAACAAGACTGGTACTATATAAATATACTTCAAGCTGCTAGGGGTTGAGAACAACCAGTTCAACTCCTACTGTGACTGGGGCTGTATTTGTTGCTCTGGCAGCCATATATGGGATGTCCTTCAAACTTTCATCTGTGCATGAGAAAATCCTGTCCAGGTGTCCAAACGCTTGTCTAAAATATACTGAATAGTGTATAATGGTGTTTACTTTCTTGTGAGGAATCCTGATGGGGAATGCAGCATTACAGGTGCTATTGCAGAGAATATTTGCACAAGCCCACTGAAGTGACTAGGCGCTTCAGAGGATTGCAGCTGTATTCCAACACCACTCTTCTGATCTCAGTGAGTGAGGCTTGCATTGATCGCATTCCTAATGCATTCTTAGTAGTTTGAAGACTTGAGTAATTTCGTTCCATTTTCTTATTGGCATGGAAAGTATTTGAGTGCAAATCCTGTATCTTCAAGTAATTGCAAGTATCTTAATTTTTACATCTACTCTTATGCAAAATATATTATAGACTTGTTTCTTCTTATAATTTGACCCATACAGTAATAAATTGACTGGCGTTGAACTATTTAACATATGAGAGGTTATATTGCACCTTTTCAGTGTATTGATTTTTAAAGTAATGTGTTGGGAGCAGAACCTTTACCTTGTATCCAGTCCTAGAAGACCAGTGAAAGTATGTCTGGAGACGGCAGGAGCAGCAGTTGTTCTTAGGAAAGTTTTTGGTGGCACGGGAAAAAAAGTTTAATGGAGATGGACAAAAGTTGTCTATCTAGCCAGAATTTAACCATGTCTCAATATTTGAGCTTTTTATCTATGATATTCCATAGTTACGTTTGCATTTGTGCACTTGGAGGTTGTGTCATTTTTATTGTTTTAATGTATAAAGTATTGTTTAAAGAACCTGTCTTGTTTTCAGGTACAATTTGGGTTCTATTAAGTAGTAACAACATTTTGATAACAATTTTGGTAGATTTTTCTAGTGAATTGGATAACTTAAATTGCAACATTTCCATTATATACAGTATATATGTCTTAAGTCCAGTAAGGATGTAACATTTTGAAATTCCATTTTCAGTTATATAATTATTTAAATTTTGTTTTCGTTTGGGAGGGCCATCCTACAGGCTTAACACTAAAGATGTTAACGCTTGTGTAAATTGATTAATGTTTTCTAAGAAGTTTTTTTTAAGATTGACAACTAGGATTTCTGAAAGGGATATTGCATTATTCCGTTGGAGCTGTTTAAACTCACTGTAATAGTAGATGAATTAAGATCTAATAAAGGGAAGCATCTGAAGAGCCAAAAGCTTTGATATTCTTCCCTTGTCTAAATTTCCAGCTAGCACACTTTTTTTCATAGTACAAGAAAATGCCATTATTCTTTTTTTAGCACTCTTATTGGAGCTTGGCCATTTGTAACCTCTGCCGTCTTCCTGTTCATATCCTTTGTGGCACTATATCAAAGTATCATCAAATGATTTTGACTTCAGTTGTGAACTGATATACTTCTTTTACAAATTAGTCACCATGAGGTGTGGAAAAGAATATAAATGCTTAAACGTGTTCTTTTGATCTTTGTTTTAAGACCTTTTATAAATAACAAACGTTGCGGAATCAAGTGGTAAATGGTTTTGAAGATCACAGGAGTTTGTTTCTTTTGGTGGTGCTGGGCAAATGGGCATAGGAAAATAAGAGGGAAAATGCAGCAAATTGAAAAGGGTGTGGTCTTGAATCCTGCGTTGTCTCTGTTCCATTCTCCGTCCCAATCCCCCACCCAGAAAATTGCTCCAACATATGAACTTTATGCTACTGTCTGTTATGTGAACAACTGCCATAACCTAATTATGTTCATATCACATTAAAATTTCCATGTTACAGTTTCTGTAACTCGATACATTGATGCAGTTGCCTTATGGTAGCCTAACAAATTACAGGTGGGCCCCCATATCCACTGATTCGCTATCCACGGTTTCAGTTATCCACGGATCGTGGGGACGCCCCCAGGCTATTCCTTTTTTCCCAGTAAGCTTCGTTTCTTCCTTAAAGAAACAGGAGAAGCTGCCTCTGGCTGCTTATTACAGGCACGTAGAACGAGACTAAAGTACTAGAGAGGCTCTGCAAGCTTAACAGAAACCTTGCAGAGCCTCTCTAGGACTTAGTCTCGTTCTACTTGCCTGCAATGGAGACTGCTTCTCTGTTTGTTTTAAGGAAGAAACAAAGCTTGCTGAAAGAAAAACAAGAGCTGGGGGGGCAAGCATGCCTGCCTGCAGGGGAGGCAGGGTGGGGGGGCCTTCAGGAAACCATGGAGGGGGTGTTCGCTCTTATCCACGGTTTCAAGTATCCATGGAGGGGCCTGGAACATATCCCCAGAGGATATGGGGGCCCACCTGTAATTCACGTCACATATTTTTAGCTTTTGATATATTCTGCAGATACTGTTTTCTAAAGTGTAATTCCTGACATTTTTTGAAAGCGAGTTAGCTACAATTACTTCCATAGAACAATTTCATATCATGGTTATGATCCTGAAAAGCCAGTATTTGAGGAGTGCCATGCCTTTTTCTCTTCCCACCACCTTCCACTGAAGAAATTGCAAACTCCTTTTGGTTTGGTGGGGCAAAGTGTCAATACCTGTTTTGTTTTTGTTCTTTAAAGGAGGAGAGAATGGCTCCACTGTTGGGCATGACTCCTGTGTCTTGGGAAGACCCACATCATGGACTTTTGTGCCTATTATAAGTGGTTCTTGTAACAGATCTGAAAAAGCCATTAGCTTTCCCTGGAGCCCATACTATGGGAGTGAGCACTTATCTCCTCCCCCACAGTGAGGTCCAGATTTCAAGCTTCATCTGTTTTTCCATCACTGTCTTCAAAGCAGACGACCACTAAGATAAAGAAAGAGACACATTCATTTTTATCTCAGCATACTTTATCCAGGAACTCAAGATATGGACAGCTGAGGACTGGACATTAGTCTTCTCAGTTGTTGTTACCTAAACAGGCTTGATCCTGGAAGGGACTCTGGCATTCAGGTTCATGTGGAAAGCATGAAGCTGGGGCCTGGGTGTAAGTCTTCTGAATCAAAGTGGTCACCAGAATCTCCTGACAGGGATTCTGGTGTTTCACATTCATGCACGAAGCATAAAGCTACACAGCCTGGGTATTGCCGTCCGATGTCTAAGTTGTTCAAACAGGTTCTGCCCAGAGAGGAATTCCAACTTTCAGGTTCATGTTGGGAAGCATCAAGCTTAAGTGTGGATATAAGGCTTCTGTGTTGAGGCTGCCTAAGCTGGTTTCATCCTGAGCGGGATGGTTGCTTTCAGATGTACACAGGAAGTATGAACTCTTTTTCCAGAGCACAATTTTTTTTTACATATTAGAGCAGTTTAAAGAGGTTCCATCCTGAAAAAGAGTATGACTCTCACACTCGCGTGAGCTGCATGAGCTTACTAGCAGTAAGCTTCTGCCGATCAAGAGTTAATGAGCTGTCTGTTTTAAACATCAATGCATCCTCAAAACAGAAACCAGTGTTTACAAAAACACATTTGGACTCAAACCTCTCTAACAGTCCTCATTCTCTGCAGGATCAGTGATTCCTTACCAATCCTCTTATATTCTACACTCCAATGGTGTTTGTCTAAGTCACCTATGTTGATTACAGGTTTCAGCAATGACACTTCAAGTTCTGATACCAAGCTTTTTGCTTAGCTTTTTCATTCTGGGCTTTGATACCAAGTTATGGCTTTTGTGTACGTAGCATACTTCAATATCTACACTTTATGGTCATTCTGCAGCCTTGGGTTCTCATTGGTCTCAGTACTTACCTTCTTCATACAGGATATTCAAGTTTGGGTTTCTGAAACTGTAGCATTTTCATTTCAATAGTTCTGTTCAATAGTTTTGTGTCTTGCATCCATAACACCTCAGGGTTGTATAACATTATCCCAGTTTGGAATATGTGGTCATTGGGACACTACTCTTCCAGGGTACTATGTTTGCAGCCATAGACTTAAGACACCTGTTTCTTCATTGTGATATCTTGTCATCATCCATACTATCTAAGCTGTATCATTGGCACCCAACACTATCAATACTGGATGCTTCATTTCCGCAATTCCATGGCAATGATGTTCACACAATCTACAGTTATAGTCAGAGGTGTTCTTACGCCGGGGGCGCTGGTGTGCTGCGCCCCAGGTGCGGAGCGGACACGGTGCTTCCGGGGGGCGCGGTGCCGGAGCCCGGCTGCCGAGCCCCCGGGAAGCCACGCGCCCACTCGACCCGTCACCGGCTTCCGGAGACGCTTTTCTCCGAAGCCGGGAAGCCCTCCTCCTTGCGACCGCCCATTTCGGCAGTCGAGGGCTTTGTGAGCCGGCCGAACGCGTCACCCACTTTTATTTGGGTTTTCTGCGCTTCCGGGGGGGTGGCAGCCGCACTCTGGCGCGACGGGGCGCTCCAGCCCCCGCCGCCCCCCGGGCGCCGGAAGGCGTTAAAACGCCACTGGTTATAGTCATAGCACTCTTCTGACATTAAGTGTTTCCATACCTGCATGATTGGTTGATAGTAGCAGAATTCAGGCAACAGTTCCTACAGTAGGGGTCGGCAATCTACAGCCTGCGGGCCAAATCCGGCCCGCCAGCCAAAGTCATCCAGCCCACCAGCTGAAGTCCAGCCTATGCGGATCTCAGCTTGGGAGGCTTTGCCTTCTGCCCAAGTCACCGCATGCTGGACAAGGGATGGTGGAGCTACCCATTCAGGCTCGCCCGCAGTACAGGGACTCCACGAACCTGGGCAGGCAGCTCCGCCATTTCCCGTTGGGTGCACGGCAAACTGGGTAGGATGCAAAGCCTCCCAAGCCGAACTCCACACAGGCCGCTTCCGGGTGCTCAGCAACCCGGACATTCGGTGGTGACATGATGGTGTCACCACCAAATGTCCGAACCCTTTAAAGAAAAACATTGCCGAGCTCTGTCCTACAACATGCAGACTATACAGTACTCTAGCCCTTCTAACATCTCTAGGTTTGCCTATTAACCATAAGTCATCCTAGCTGGAACCTGCACAGCATATTCAGTTTTTAGGATCCGTGTTGCATTTTACTTACTTCCTATCTCCCAGTATCGAGGGTCTAAGCTCTCTCATCTTGATCTTGAAAAACCTGCATGCACAGACTATCAGATCTATTGGCTTCCAGACCACTTAGCATCATTCACAGCTGCTGTCTGCTTAGCATGCTTCCACATGAGGCCTTTTCGAAGATAGATTGTATCCACTTTCAGACTTCAAATAGACTGTCTGAACAAGTTACTGCATATTTTAGATTTGGTTCTGCATTCCTTCCACTAGTGGATTCTTCCAGAAAAATTCTTCAGAGGTGTGCCTCCCTGTCCCTGTTCTGAGCCTCCTTCAAGAACTGTAAGAACTGAGAGCAAATAAGCCTAGTCTGCACAGGAAAAAAAATGTTTTCACATACAGTAAGTATCCTAGAGTTTCTTGCCATTTTTGGAGCACTGAAGGTCTTCCTTCAATATTCGAAGGATCGCAGAGTATGAATACTCTCAGACAACTCTATAGCTATGTCTTATGTAAACAAGGGGGCATGGGGTCTAGGACTGCATCTGATCCAGGTCTAGGTGTACTGCTCCTCTGGACTAATTTAGTGATTATTGAAAGCACAATTTTTCTTCATTACTTTGGTCCTGAGCTTATTGCAGAACAATGGTCTCTGCTTTTGTATTTTTGGAGTATGTTCTCATTTATAAGAATTCACAGATTAGAGGACTTTGTTCAGGAGCACTGTGGTGGTTGCAAAACAAATAAACAAAAAAAGACAGAGGTTAGCTCAAGCTCCAGAAGCCTATCGTAAACCCTGCAGAGAAACAGATGTCATTGCTAACAAATGACTGAAGCTGATGAGGCTTCTTTAAACATTTTTAAAGTCTTTCCACATGGTATGGAAAAGCTCCAAATTGAGGATTTAAGCTTATTTATTTATTTATTTATTGCTGTGTGATTTCATCTAAAACCAGATATATTTCACTTAAGTCACTGTAGGCCCTGATCAGATTTTTCCCTTCTTATAAAGCCAATATTGGGTTTACTGTAGTCTTTGGTTGTTTCATTTAGCATTCCTGACTTTGAAAACATTACATTAATTTCCCTTTCTCCCTCCTCTGCTATGTGAATAAGTAGCTATTGTCTGTGGTTCTGGATGGTCCAGAATCACAGACAATTACAGACTGAACTCCCAGACCCCTAAAAAAAACTGACAAAATCTTGTTCTCTGGAATTGCTCCTTTTTCAGTGATTCCAGCTTTGTATTGTGTCTAACATTTACTTTGCTGAATTATTTACTTTCTATACTCCTAGATTATTTCTCTTTGATCCATAGCCAGTTGAAACATTTTTCAAATTTACTTCCTCCTGTGATTTGGTCTCCCACTGCTTACGTGGACTTCAAGTTTGATCCTCTTAAAGTTGATGTACAAACTATTACCCTTGTGTATGGTAATCCTTCATTATTTTCTGAGGAAAGGAAAGAGGGCATTCAGCACCCTTTGAGATATTTCCTGCCCCTTATCATGAAGCAGAGCCAGCTCCTGATTGGCTCCTCCTTGGAAGGGATCCCCCATCTTCCTCAGACTGGCCTAGAGATTGGGAAGGAGGTCACCAGCAAGGCTCCACAAGAACCCAGTAATTATATAGTGTAGGGGACATGCACTAAAATTGAGTGGAGGAAGAGTTAGGACAAAAGAAAATATTTCTTCACCCAACATGTAATTCATCTGTGGAACTCCTTGCCACAGGATGTGGTGATGGCACCTGGCCTGGATGCCTTTAAAAGGGATTTGGATAGATTCATGGAGGAAAAGACCATCACAGGTTACAAGCCATAAGCAACCTCCTGGTTTTAGAAGTAGGTTTTCTCTGTGCCAGGTGCAAGGGAATGGCAACAGGATACAGGTATCTTGTTGTCTCGTGTGCTCCCTGAGGCATCTGGTGGGGCCACTGTGAGATACAGGAAGCTGGACTAGATGGGCCTTTGGCCTGATCCAGCAGGGCTCTTCTTATGTTCTTATTTTTGCGTTTTCTCTTGTTGTTTTTTAACTCATAGGTTAGCTTCTCCAACCTTTCTTGTATTTTCTTTTGGTGACTCCCTTTCCTTTCCTGTGGCTAAAGGTAGAGAGAGAGAGAGCTCTTCACTGGGTAAATTTGCCCTGTAGCAATACTGCCTGCAGTCTCCCTCAGAAGAAAAAGTGGGGAGTGTTCTCATGTAGCCTGTGCCCCCTCCCTTTTCTCTCTTTGAGCACACTAGGGAACAGAGCACTAAAATTTCTGTTCTGGGGTTCCCAGCCATATTGTGGTTTGGCTGGGGTGGGAAGGAAAATGGCCAGCTGCCACCAAAATTTCCAACCCTCCACTGATTCATCCAGACATTGAGGGTGTGAGTATGAGCCCTGTTGCCACAGAGACATGTGGAGCCTGAACGGGGTGGCACAACAGTTCTGGGTGGCTGGGTGGCACAACAGTTCTAATCGCCCCTTTCAGCATACTAGTGGATACAGGGGCATATCACTTGTATCCAGGATCATTGCCAGTTTTCGCTTCTGCCTGAATCGTTACCTAAAGTAGCACATTCCACTCCCTGGGGTGAGAGAAGAGGGGCACAAAAGGTACAGAGGCACTAATCTTGTTTTGTTTTGTTTTTGTAATACAGTATCAAGGAAAAATGGGGATGTGCATGTGATATTAGACCTAAACACGTTTCTGGTCACTTTTGGTCTAATATCCTTGGTGTGCTGGTTGGAGCAGCAGGTCACGCTGACCCAGGGCATCAGCCTGAAGACACCTTCCTGCTTGGCAATCAGGACGGAAGCCAGTCTGTCAGGCTGGGGACTACATATGAACAGCAGAGTGGTGCAGGACTTGTAGGCATTAGTGGGCGCCAAGGAAAGCATTAATTGGCTATAATTGGATAAAAACAACTGGCCCTCTGCGGGTCTCAAGAGTTCGTTCAGGGTATTATATCTTGATTCAGATTGACAACGTAACCACCCAAACACACATCAACAAGTGTGTGGAGGAATGTGTGTTTGTTCTTTCTTTTTCACAAGGTCAGTGAGATATTAGCATGGGCAGAATTACATCTTCAGATCTGTTTGCAACTGTTTCAGATCTGTTTCCTCTGTTTGCAGCTGAGGAAAATGCATCAGTCCCAGTCTTTATGTTCAGACTAGACAGAGCTATGGGAGTAAACACCTTGATGCATGAATGGCCAGTGTGCCTTCTATATGCTTTTCCTCCATTCAATCCGATTCCGCAGATCCTTCTCAAAAGAAAGGAACAGGGCATGGATTGTCTCATTCTCCTGAACAATAGGCTACATGTGAGGAGATAGTTATGTCCCTGTGATATGGTCATCACCAGTTTTTACATGATGTAGGGCCCAATCTTATCCAACTTTCCGGCGTCGATGCAGCGGTGCCAACGGGGCACATGCTGCATCCTGTAGTGGGGGGAGCAGTCACCAAGGCGTCCTCAAGGTAAGGGAACATTTGTTTCCTTACCTCGGGGCTGCATTGTGACTGCATTGGTGCTGGAAAATTGGATAGGATTTGGCCCATATTTATTATTCATGTTTGGATCTTCTTGAACCGTGTTGGTTGCGTTCTTGTTACTGGTTTAGGGTTCTTCTATCTCTGCCAGCCCAGTCTGGGGAAAATGAGGAATCCCTTCTAAGGAGCCAATCAGCTGCTGGCCCAGCCTGCTAATGAAGGGAAGATAATGTATTATGTGCATGCACCCCCAGAGTAAATACTGCTTAGTATGCTTTTTAGATAACTCGGTTATAATGAAGAAGAAAACAGGATTTTTTTCTACACTTACCTATAAATTCCTGTTCTTGAGGAAAGGAAGAGGGCATTTATAATTTCATGAGGGTGGGGAACAATAACACCTAAATTCCAGGTGAGGCTACTCTAATATATTTTGTAACAACGTTCTAAATTATTTCTGGAGTTATATAGCCCAGATTAGCCAAGATTTCAGGATTATGATTACTTGCACATTCAGAAAAGCAGTTTCAATGCTCTTTCCCACTCCTATATTATCCCTTCATGTTGTTAGATCTTCATGTCTTAAACTTCTTTGTTTTACAGGTATCCTCTGTTCTGGTGTAAGACATTTTCACATATTGCATGTGAGAAGAGCTTTTTTCTTCTATCTAAAGTGAATGAGGGTTGTTAAGGGAGATAGAAAGCTTTTTATTGCTTGCACAGAAAGGAAGTCTGTTCACAGTGGTATTCTCACTGGAACATGAAATTTATTACAGTCTGTTATGGATTTCAAGGAAGCATTTTCTTACTGCATTGTATATTGGGTTAAGGTAACCTCTGCAGCTTATTTTGTAACAACCTTGTGAAAGGAAATTCACAGGACAGGTACCTACATAGTAGACTGCATTTTAGGACAGTGTAAGCCAAGTGCACATTTTTGTATGCCCTTTCTATAGGTTTTTGGACTATAGGTTTTTGTCTGGTGTTCCTCAGAGCTTTTATACATGTCTTGCTAACATGATCCAGACCAGGAGGAACTAGCCATGCAGGGGAAGCCAGCACTAGGGATAGTGATGCTGGACTAATGCCCCAACACCAAGGCTGAGGCTTGGAACTTGATGTTCTTGAACTAGGATCCTCATAAATCATTCAGTGCCAAACTCACCTGAAGGACTGGGCACCTCCATGCCAGGAATCTCATGTCCTCATGTTCACTAGATTCCCGTCATTAAAGCAGGCAAATACACCTGCTTTTGGTGTGACCTGGTAGAGAGATGATGGAGTGCTTGTATCACTACAAGCCAGCTAAAGCCAGCCGCATCCAAGTTATGGTTGAGACAAAAGCTATGATCAAGAGACTGAAGTGCAGAGTGAAGTAGGGAATTGGACCAGGGAGTAGAAACAGAGAGCTTGGACAAGTAACAGGTTTCAAGGGCGAAGTGGAGAACTAGGAACTGGTACTATGGAGAGCTCTTGAGTTGAGCTGTTGCTCCAGAAAGAGCCAAGGTGCAAATGAAGGGCTTATAAAAGGGAGCAAGAAGCCCCACCCCTTCCTAGCTCTTGTTATGCTTTGATCCAAGACCAGCATCTGGGAGTGCTTCCCCCTCCTCCTGAGTAAACACATTGACGGAGAGGCCTGAGGCAGCTAGGCGAGCATTTCTTTGCCGTTCCTGAACCTAGGCCCTGATCCAGTGTTGCTAGTGCTCTTAGTGTCCTGGGGTGATGAAGAAGGACCAGAAGCAGGATCTGGGGTCTAGATGGGAGGTACATTGGCTTCCCTAAGATCTCAAGCTTCTCAGGAGGAGTACCTCTATGGAGGGGGCATGTTCTGGCCATTGTTTGAAGGTGATGATCTCTTCAGAGCCTGGTTGGCACCCTGGTAATCTGTAAGGGACAGCTCCTCCTCAGAGTCTGGACATGACGGAGTCTCAACAACTTGACTCCAATCCAAGATATTGTTGATTGAGATATTTTTCTCATTTTCATTTTTAATATGTCACTTCTTCTATGATTAATCCTTTTGTTTCCCTAGTTCCCCTGGTTGTTTCTGTGTATTTTCTGTCTATTTTCATGAATTTGGGGCAGTTTTGGCTCCCCAGCAGCTTCTGTGGATTCAGGCTGGAAGCAGCTGCTTGCAGCCCTTATCCCTTTGTTTTGCAAAATGCCATAAAGGGGGGGAAAGCCTTTCTCTTCCGTTTGAGTCAGGAATGAGCCTTCTGATTGGATCATGTTCCCATGAGTAATCCTTACCCAGCTGGGCTCCCTCCCCCAATCGGGTAGACGGATTATGTCATTACAGCCAAGTGATAAAACTCCTCCGGAAGGAGCAGTTCTTCATTCTAGCTGCTCAAATGCTCACACCGTGAGCTCCAGGGAGAAGAGACTCACTGGCGGGGTCCCTTTGTTCTTTGGGGTCTCTGTGAAGTTGCGTATATGGGTGCTATGTCACAGGTCACTCTGAGAATATTCTAGAACTTTTAGAAAGGAGTTGGCAATCCTGCCCCTCCCCTTAAGAAGATTCTGACTTGTTCCATGTGCCTCAAGAAACAGAGTATATGCCCTTGCCCAATTCTGTTTGGACCTCTGCAGCAGCAGCAGTTCAGGGAACGTTCTCCTTGGCAATCTCTCCTCAGCAAGCACTTTCACCATCTTTCACAACTTTTTAGGGAGTTTTGATTTCTTCCTTTCATTATCCAGTTTGTTAAGGAAAATTTTGGCCTTTCACATTCCTATGTGTCTGGCACAGCAGGACAGGTGTCTTTCAAGAAATGCGGAGATGGTGGCTCTCCCTGGATCTGACAAAGTGGGCTGTAGCCTACAAAAACCTCTGTCACAATAAGTTTGTTAATCTTTAAGGGGCCAAGGGCTCTTCATTGTGTCGTTCAAACAACTATTCTTCTGACGTGCATGCAGCCATATTACGATAAGTCGTCTTTTAACCCAGGGCTTCTCTGGATGGAGGAAGGAGGGCATTCACAACAACATGGGTATGCCCCTCCCACTCCAGGAGGCAGGACCGGATCTTCAAGCAAGACTCCTCCTAGTGGAGGGCATCCCCTCTTGCCCCAGTCCGGTTCTGCCTCCTCAGAGAAAGGACGGATCTGTGGTGAGCTCGTGTGAGCTCAGTGTTTGTTCTTCATAAGATAGACTTTTGACTCCTTCGTTGTTCTTCGTTGTTATCGTTAGTCTCCCATCGTTTGTCCTGTCGTGTGTGTGTGTGTCTGTGTGTCCTCCCCTGCCCTATTTTCTTCTCCGTGGCGATCCTAGCCAGGCTAGGACACCGAGTGAAGGGGGGGGACCTTCATTTGAATAAAGGCCCAGCCGCTTTAGCGAGGCGCCTCACACGCGCCCGCCGTGGCTATATTGCTGCCGGCTGCCTTTTCACGACCTGCAGCCCAGCGATCCTTCAAACAGCAGGGGAGCCGGCTGCCCTTTTCAAAGACCTGCAGCCCAGCAATTATTCAAACAGCAGGGGAGCAGGGAGGCTGATCGCAATCAGCGGGTGTGAGGAGCGGTTGAGGGCCTGATCAAAGGCTACCACCGGCTCTTCCCTCACAGCCAGCGAAGCTCCGTGCGCGCCAAAAAACAGGAGGCGGAGTCAGCACAGGCCGTTTGCTGCACTCGTCGGCCTCGTTTACCTCAGCGGGACGCCAGCTTGCAGCGGGGCGCAGCCGCGTGATTTTCTGCCGCTCACAAGGACAGAGGCAAGTAATGGCTGAGCGGGCAGGATCGTCAAAAGGGGCTGCTCCTGTGGCTAAGGGGGGGGAATCCTCACAACCCAAGCCAATTGATCCCGCAATCGAGGCTAGGATTCTAGAGCTTATTAAAGTTGCGGTAGATGGAGCGATAAAGGACAAGCCTTCCTCTGACCCCAAGTCTTCTTCTCAGGGAGGGGGGACGGATAAGAGGCGTAGATCCCACAGCCCTGTGAGGGGACGTTCTTCCTCAGAAGAGTATGTTCAGCCCTCACATAAACGTTCTAAACGTTCAAAATCCCATAAAAGGAGCAAGAGCCACAGGGGCAGGAAGCACTCCCATAAGGAAAAGAAGGACACTCTTCTTGGTTCCCCTGTCTCCGAAGGGTGGCTGTCCTCAGACTCCAGTACGGAGGAGGGGGAATTGTCTGGGAATGACGATGAGGACAGGGAACAGCACCTTAACCGTCTCTTCCCAGCTGACCTTTTTCCCAGGATGCTGGAAAAGGCTTCTACCACATTGGATTTAGCGCTTGAGCCAGTGGCCTCAGAGCCCTCCACCAGTAAGGGTACCTCCTCCAAGCTGCTGCCGCGTGGTCCTTCCAGGCCTTCGATTGTCCCATTTCCTGACGCCTTCCAGAGAGTGGTAGATGCTGAATGGGCTAATCCCATTCATCCTAAACACTCCGCTAGGCTGGTGAATAAATTTTATACCTTACCTGAAACAACGATGGCGCTGTTGAAGGTTCCCTCAGTGGACCCCCCCATCGCAGCCCTGTCGTCTGCGGCGGTTCTCCCAACGGAAGGAGAGGGGGGGCCGAAGGATCCATGTGACCGGCGGGTTGACACCTCCCTCAAAAAGAGTTTTGAGGCTTCTTCCTACGCCCTCAGGGCCGCGGCCACTAATTCCCTGATGGCCAGGGCATCTGTTTCTTGGGCTGAGGAGCTGGAATCTGAAAAGGGACTCTCCAAGAGGGTCAAGGCTACACTGAGGAAAATTGCTCTAGCCTCGGCCTTTTCAGCAGACGCTTCTCTGGACTCTATGCAATTTTGCGCCAGATCTGTTGCGTCCAATGTCGCTGCCAGACGCAACATCTGGCTCAGGAATTGGCAGAGTGACGCGGCATCGCAGACCAGGTTGGTCGGCGTGCCTTTCCAGGGAACCAAACTGTTTGGTCAGGCCTTGGAGCCTCTCCTGGTGGAAGATAGGGAGAAGCGCAAGGTCCTCCCCTCGAGTAAAAAGGACCTTCCCAAGCCCAGACCCCCCCAGACTCAGTCCTTTCGTGCTAGTTACAGGCAGGAGGATAGAAACAGGGGTAAAAATAGATGGAATAAGTCCAGGGTCTTCCCCAAGGGGCGACCCCAGGGAAGCCAAGCCCCCAGCCAGTCCAAGCCCCACAAGGATCATCGGGGGGCGTGACTTCGGGCCGGGAGGATCCTCCTCAAGTATAGGGGGAAGACTTTTGGGATTCGCGCCTCGCTGGGAAAACATCACCAGCGACGCGTGGGTCCTTCAGACCGTACAAAATGGCTACGCTCTGGAATTCGCCAAAATGCCACGGGACAGGTACTGGAGGGTGCCAGCCTCCAAGGACAAGGGCAAACATTCCCTAAAATTGCAGGCAATTCGGCATCTTCTGGACATCAGGGCGGTAGAGGCGGTTCCCCGCTCCCAGAGAGGGCGGGGGGTCTACTCGGTTCTGTTCCTGGTGCCCAAGAAGGGCGGCGAGTGGAGAGCGATTTTAGACTTGAAGTGGCTAAACCGCTTCATTCGGAAGAAGAAATTCAAAATGGAGACGTGGAGGACCATCATGGCAGCCCTGGATCAGGGCGATTTTCTAACATCCATCGACCTCTCGGAGGCCTACCTCCACGTCCCCATTTTGCCTCGCCATCGTCGCTTCCTAAGATTTTGTTACGGGGACCTGCACCTCCAGTACAGAGCTTTACCCTTCGGGTTAAGCTCCGCCCCCCGTGTGTTTTCCAAGCTCCTCATCGCTCCAGTAGCCTTTCTTCGCCAGCAGGGGATAGCGATCTTCCCCTATCTGGACGATATTCTGGTCAAGTCTCCGTCCCAGAGACTGGCGGACGTCCAGGTTCAGCGAACCATGGCCTGTCTCCAGGACCTGGGGTTTGTCATCAACATGAGGAAAAGCACCCTTGTCCCGACCCAACAGCTGGAACATCTGGGGGTCTGGGTGGACACCAGAGCATTCAGGATTGCCCTGTCCCGGGAGAGGCGCTCGAAGCTCCGTGGAGCTGTCCAGCGAGTCCTGGGATCGCAGCAGGTAGACTTAATGTTTCTGGCATCCATCCTGGGGATGATGGTGTCCTGCCAGGATGTGGTAGAATGGGCACGCGCCAGGATGCGGCCCCTGCAAGCTGTTCTTGCTCCCTACCAACATCACATCGAACAGCAGAGGCATCGCTGTCTTCCAGTCTCGGCGGAAGTCCTGGACTCCCTCCGATGGTGGAACAGCGAGCGTCGTCTGTCCCGGGGAACCAGTCTCCACCAGCCTGCCCGACTGGTGATCACCACCGATGCCAGCCTACTCGGCTGGGGGGCATTCACACAAGGGGCAATTGCTCAGGGTACCTGGTCGCCAAAGGAAGTTTCCAGGAGTATCAACTTCCTGGAACTCAGGGCGGTCAGGCTCGCCCTGAAGCAGTTTCGGAACTTGGTCCAGGGCCGTCATGTCCTGGTAAGGACAGACAATACGACGACCAAAGCTTACCTGAATCGTCAGGGGGGCACCCGTTCCGCTCGGCTGAGTCGGGAAGCGGGACGCATAATGCTGTGGGCAGAGAAACATCTGGGATCCATCAGGGCGGAGCACCTGGCCGGGACCCTGAATGTCTCGGCGGATTGGTTGAGCAGGAGGCGTCTGTTGGAAGCGGAATGGAGACTGCATCCACAGACGTTCGCCTGGATTGTCCAAAGATTGGGTTGGCCCGTGGTCGATCTATTCGCCACGGGTGCAAATGCTCAGCTGCCCCGTTTTTTCTCTCGGACAGCGGAGCCAGGGGCGGAAGGCGTGGACGCGCTTCAGTGCGGGTGGCCTCGGGGCCTCCTCTATGCCTTTCCCCCGGTGGCAGTTCTACCTTTGGTTCTGCGCAGGGTAAAAGACCTAGGAGCGGAGCTCATCCTTGTCGCTCCGAGGTGGCCGCGCAGACCTTGGTTCCCAGACCTGGTAACCCTATCCAGCGAGCCGGCCCTTCCCCTTCCTCTTCGGGTGGACCTGCTCACGCAGGGCCCCATTCGTCATCCTCAACCACAAATGTTCCAACTAACAGCTTGGAGGTTGAGCGGAGGGCTCTCCAACACTGTGGCTACTCAGATAAGGTGATAGACACAATGTTAGCCTCTCGTAGGGACTCTACCAAACGGTCCTATGGTGCAACTTGGAGGAGGTTTCTGACCTGGTGCGGCTCAAAAGGGGTGGACCCCATCAAGCCCAAAGTTCGAAATATCCTTGCTTTTCTTCAGGATGGGTTAGAGATGGGTTTAAGTACCAACACGCTCAAGAGGCAAGTGGCAGCATTGAACAGCACTCTTGGTGTGGATAGGGGGGTCTGTGTGTCCACTCACCCACATGTTAAAAGGTTTCTCAGGGGGGTTCAATTGATCAATCCTCCCCCGATCCATCGGACCCCTACTTGGGACCTGAACACAGTCCTCAATGCTCTCACGTCACGACCCTTCGAACCACTGGCTACGGTCCCTCTCCGGGAATTGACTCTGAAAACTGTCTTCCTGGTGGCCGTCACCTCTGCCCGACGGGTGTCTGAGCTGGGTTCTCTTTCCATCAACTCTGGGTTGTGCATTTTTCATAAGGACAGGGTAGTGCTACGCCCTGACCCTGCCTTCATGCCCAAAGTGAATTCGGTATTCCATAGGGCCCAGGAGGTGATCCTGCCCTCCTTCTGCCCAAAACCTGCCCACGCTAGGGAGAAACTTTGGCACACTCTAGACGTGCGTAGGGCTCTCAGGTTTTATATGGACAGGACCAAAGAGTTCAGGCAGTCAGAATCCCTCTTCATAACTCATAGGGGTTCGTCCCGGGGAGCCAGGGCTTCGGCTTCCACCCTAGCTAGTTGGTTGAGAGCTGCAATCGTGTTAGCGTACCAAGCATCTGACCTAGTGCCCCCAGAAGGGATCACGGCCCACTCTACCAGAGGGGCGGCTGCTTCGGCAGCATTTGAGGGCTCTAGTTCGGTACCAGAGATCTGCAGAGCAGCCACCTGGTCTTCGGTCCACACCTTCGTTAAACATTATCGGGTGGACCTGGTGGGGGCTTCACAGGCCTATTTTGGACGACGGGTGCTTCAGCATGTGGTGGCACAGTAGTAGGTGCTGCCGCGTCTGACCCACCCTAGTTCCGTTACTGCTCTGTCATGTCCCATGTTGTTGTGAATGCCCTCCTTCCTCCATCCAGAGAACATAGGAATTCCTTACCTGGGAATATCCTCTTCTGGGGGGAGGAAGGAGGGCATTCACCCCGCCACTCATTGGCGCGGCAGCTCATGGTGACTGTGCCTGCCCTTTGTGCGGGCGTATTTGCGGTTCTTGGTGCAATGGGGTTTGTTCTTTCTTTTCACCCTATCCCTGGGCCCATTAGTCTGGGCCACGCCTGTTGGCAGAGGCCTTGTTGTTCTTGTTTGTTCTGTGTGATTGTTATGTCTCTCAGTTTTTGGGCATACCACCCTGTGGCTTGCTCTCAGTTTGTTTTTGTGGAGGTGTTTTTCTCCTTTAGCTCTTCAGTTCCGGACTGGGGCAAGAGGGGATGCCCTCCACTAGGAGGAGTCTTGCTTGAAGATCCGGTCCTGCCTCCTGGAGTGGGAGGGGCATACCCATGTTGTTGTGAATGCCCTCCTTCCTCCCCCCAGAAGAGGATATTCCCAGGTAAGGAATTCCTATGTTCTCAAACTGTGGGTTGTGACCCACTTGGTGGGTTGCAGCCTGGTGGGTCATCAATTGTGCCCACCTGCCTGCCCTTGCCTCCATTTGGCTCCAAATTGGAACCATACAGAAGCAACCAGAAGCCACTTCCAGGTCCAACTCACCTTGTTCTGTGTCGTGCTGGGCCTCCAGTGGGTCTCCACAGGCCTCTGCAGGTCTCCTCATGCCTCAAGAGACCTTCAGAAGCAATCGGAGAGTGACTTCCGGTTTACTTCCAGGTTTGAGAAAGTTGCTTCAGGAGGCCTGCAGAGGCCCGACGCAGGAGAACAAGGTGAGTCATGGCGCCCTCCAAAGGTGGACAGGTGGAGGGGGGGTTGAGAACCATTGTTTTAACCCTCAGAGAAGTCTACTAACACAAGCCTTGTTGAAATGAACTTTACCAGCAATGTATTTAAAACAGATCCTTTGACTTTTAACAGGACTATTCCAGTGTCAGTGGCTTGTGCTCTTCAGGGTTTCTTGTACATCGTTACCAGGAAAAAGAGAAAAATATTTTACAAAGGAGAATTGTATTCCTTCATTTTTTGTGAAGTAGTTGCAGGAGGGAGGGAATTATGGAATATATAGAATGTATAGTTGGTGAGGTGAATTATGATGCAGGTCATTCCACGTCTGCAGATAATACCTTTTTTTCCCCACAACCATGCAAAGACAAAGGTCTTTGCATAAGTATGTGGGAGGGGTGGTTATTTTACATTTTCACATACAAAGACTTTAAAAAAATCCTGTTTGTGAGATTCATGAGTGGATCTAAAAGTATGTCAAATTATTCATATTCAAAATGCTCATTTGCTAAGAAAAATGAATCGGGTACCAGCCATCATAGTTGCCTCTAAGTGGATAAGCTTTTTTTTTTTTTCAGAACTTTAGAAGAAAAAATGCGTTGTAAAACCAAGACATTTGGGATTACTGTATTTAAAAAGCTTGTGCAGGGCAAGTCATTAAATGCCAATTCATGTGTCAGGCAGACAGTGGCAGCTGCTTGTTAATGTGTGGCATTATCCCATATTAAATCAATGGCAAATGGACAGTTTGACAGATACTGTCATCAATGCAAACATTATTAAAATAATTTTCACTTCTTAAAAAAAAATCTAAGTCATATAATGCTTGGGCATGTACATTCTTCCCCACTCACGGCAATGCACATTGTCTCTCCAGCTTTTTAGCCTAACAAAGCACAGGCCATCACTGCCACTTCCTTGGCATAGTGCAAGCATGTTTATGGTTTTCTCTGCATATCATAGCCAAGGGTCTATGAACAGAATTTCCATTTGCAAGCACATCATTGTGGAATAGCACTCAGTGGTCTTTTCATTTTGATTGATGGTTTTGGTTTTGCACCATCTGGCTTCTGATAGGCTGCATTAATCATAACCTGGAGAAAGAAAACCAAGGAAATGTATGCATGACTGTTTAATATGTGTGTGTATGTCAGTGTCTAAGAGTGTTAATTTTGCTATATGAAATTAGAAATAATTGCATAGATAAAATGACTATCTGTAAAAATTATTTATGCAGTTTGTACATTCATACTATGTACTACATTTCACATGATTTGGAGACTACAATTGTGCTTGATTCAGTTCTGTCAGTTTCTGGATTATGAATGAATCTACATCGAAGTAAGAGTGTGCAATTAATTTCAGATTGAAGTATAAAGTTTAGGTGACTTAAAACTGGGACATTGGGACACAATTATTTGTTGTAATTTTGTGTATTTTACAAAGCCATATGTCACAATTATGAATGTGATTTCAAATCCGAATGAAGAGATTAGAATTAGCTGTATGCTGCTCACTCTAAGACTTAAATAGTATTGCTCTAAGGATAAGCACATGAATGTGCAGGTCTCAGTTTTATGTATACAAGTGAGTACTGCTACAGGAATACCTTGACTTTCATCCACTTGACTTTCATCGCTTTGCTCCTTCCGTTTTCAATTATAACCATATTTCAAATTTTGTCAACATGCTTTCCTCTTTTGTTCAATGTAATCCAACCTTCCATGATGTTCGTCAACATTTTTATGTTTATTTCTATTTAGGTTTAGCGTGCATTTTCATGTGTTATATAGTTAGCTATTTGAGTTTTTTGCCAGCCAAAATAAATTCACAAGCTAAATAAGGCTATGCTTTGGCTTTCATCCATGCACTGGTCCCTAACCCGACAAAAGTGCAAGATATTGCTGAATTAATGTATATATGAAGCATTTGTATCCCCCCTTTCTATCTATACAGGTCTTCAAGGACACTCATAACAAATTAATAAAACAGGAACATTAATTAGCTCTCTTCCTCACTGAAGGCTTCTCCAAATATAACTAACAGATCTCATTTGGTATTCTCAGGGCCCAATCCTGTCCTTCCCCCCCCCTGTCAATGCAGCCGTGTCGTCGGAGTGCGCCCTGCATCCAGGGGGGGGGCAGCCCCAAAGGTCTCCTCTGGGTAAGAGAACATTTGTTCCCTTACATTTGTTTCCTTACATTTGTTTCCTTACCTGGGTGCACCTTTGGTGCCGGGACAGATCTGCTCAAACCTGCACCATCAGTTTCACTGACGCAAGTCTGCATGGACCTGGGAAGGCGGATTGAGACCAAGAAGGGGGATAGGATATCGTTGGTGCTGCTGCCGCCACTGATACTGCCCGCTTCCAGCACCCCTTTCCACCCACTCCATGCCCTGTTCCACCAATTCCCTGCCTTCCACCCCTTGCGCTGACTTACTGGTGCCAGGGGATTCAGTGGCTCTGCTGGCGGTCTTCCACTTCTGCTCACAACCGCTGCTCACAAAGCAGCACCCCGGCTCCTCCCAATGGCGGGTCACGTTTGCAGCTGCCGCAAAGCACCTTATGCCACTAGAATGTGAGTTCTAGCGACATGAGGGCAGTATTAAGACTGGGCTGCCATTCACCCCCAATAGCACCATCTCTAAAATGGTTGCCAGCAAAACAAAGCAATGACAGTTACAAGGGAAATAGAGCTTCTTGTCCACTGGGTCACAGATCTAAAAGCAGCCCCAGTTTCTGCTGCTGCTTCTCTGCAGCATTTCCAAATGGCAGAAAGAACCATAGGTACAAGATGGCAGCTCCCCCCTCCCATCAGCTCAGATGTTCTGCATGCAACTGCTGCTGGCCATTCAAGCAGCAGACTCAATGTTACTGTTACATCACTTTACCCAGTGATGATCTTGCAAGTATGTTTGGACTAGCATTGGTCAGCATAGTTTATATCTGGCTTGCAGTCGTCCGACACTTCGACGTGCTAGCCATCCACAAATGACTATGATTGCTGGGGGTAGCATAAATCTAGAAGTATGTAAAGTGCTTTGAATATTGTAATACAAGTCATTGTTAATCTTTATTGATGAGATAATTTATATTCTGTCTTTCTGTTATAGAAAACTAACCAAAAATGCATGTGTAGATGGTAAAGCATTGCATATCAAAAGAAGAAAATATTGTTTTGGTATCTAGCATTTGTACTTTCTGAAAAATTATCCCTAACATATCCAAATACAAATAGTACTTTCTATCATCTTGGTACTGTAACATCTGGAAAATATTGATTAGCATGGTGGAAAGACTATTATTATTTTGGGGTGAGGGTTGTTTCTGAGCCCAATTGAGAAAGTGGTAATTAAACTCCACACAGTGTAGTACACGTTGAAAAAGATGCCATCCCCAAACATCCTATTTGACTAGTTGAAACCGTTTTTAACTGAGCACCAGCTTTCCTACAGCAATGGTGCAGTTTTATCTCGCTTTTCCCTTCTTGCTTTAAAATCCTTCTTGGAATGTAGCACGCACCAAGTAGAATAGAAGGTGCAATCTACACTTAAGTTCTTGCCAGATAAAACAAAACCACCTTGTCTAATTTTAGTCAAACCAGTCTTGACACAGTTTATTTCAGGGTAAATATTTATGAGGTTTATTTGGAGGCAGTTGGCATGGTCTCGTTTATAATTAAAAATATATAGTAGTTGGAGTACAAAATGAATGCTGTATTAGGAAGTTGTCTAAAACTCGGAGGAGCCATTTGCTGACAGTGCAGAACAAAGCCAACTCAGAGTGACTGTGTTCCAACCATTATGTTCTCTACCATGATAGCTTAGTAGCCTTAATTTTAACATACCTGGAGGCTTTGATTATTTAGTAGGTTCTTATTGATTTTTCTAAACTGAATTTGAGTCCCTAAGGCCTCTATGCACATGTCTGAAATAGAACACTGTTTTACAATTAAAATCACTGCTTTATATGTATTTCTGAGGCATTTTCTCCTACACAGATTTCCCACTAAATCATACCCAGTAGTTGTCACTTGATGTTGTTTAATCTGATCAAAGTGATGTATATTTGTTGCTCTTGTCTCTGAGCACCTACGATTGTGAGCGCCTTATTCTTCCTTGCCAGAGAGATCAGCAAAGCCGATGACCTGAGGACTGCAAAATAAGATGCGTTCTAAGAATTTTATTTTAAGGTTTGATTTCTATGAGCAAAGTTGTAAGCATGTATCTTTTAATATCTATTGCTAATAAAAGGTGTCTGTTGTGCCTTTTATTATAAATAGAAAGGAGTCTTAGCTGTAGGGTACATTATTGTGTAGTCTTCATTTAAAAAAGACTCCATTTTCCATGATAACATAATTCTGCATGAAGAAAAGCTGAATCCTGCACCATGTAGGAATTAGTCAAAATGGCATGTATCTACAGTACTTATTTTTTGAAATTTGTTCTACTTCAGTTAGGAATGTTAGGGGCAAAGAGCTTTGCACCGCATTCAAATCTCATCCTGTGAGTACTGGAAGCTCTTCAGGCTCCCCACCTCCCTCAGCCCCATGGCTTCTTAAAAATGACAGTTAAAATTCTCAGAATGCTAAATTCTGTACTCAGTGCTATAATTGCTACTTTGTGCGATATGGTTGTAGAATAACAGAAAGCATTCAATTTGCTCTTAGGGTTGGGTCATTTTCTGGTTGGAAGATGATGAGGGACAACAGTTCATTTGTTATAGATTGTCTAAAATATTTCCTATAGAGAGATTGTGGTGAACCTTCTTGACAACTACTGTATGTCACAAATCAAGTCCTGTATATGGAGAGTGACAGGGCTGGCGTCAGGGTTCAGTCAGGTTGGGCAGTGACTGAGAATCCATGGGCTCCTGGGAGCCCAACCAGCTGACTGACCTGTGCAGCCATTGAGCAACAGCAAACTGCACTATCATCACCTTTTGCCCTTTCCATCCACAACCCTTCAGTGAGGCTCCTGAGAAAGCCCATTTGCAGAGGGCACACGAGGAGATTGATGGACGCCCGCTCCCCAGCAGGCACTGGGGGAAAAGTGTCCATAGATCACCGTCCTTCCTTTCCCAACTTGGACGGCTGGAAAAAGAGAGCAGAGTGATCTCTGAACACACCTCTCTCAACGTCCTGGCAGTCCTGCACGAGATGTGTTATAAGGGATCACTCCATTCTCCTTCCCTGGCAGTCCAGGTCGGGAAAGGAACAGGAGTGTTCTGCATCCAAGCAGCACTGAAAGAGGAGAGTTCAAAGCACTTCAGGGGAGACTATCAGTGTTTGTGCACATGGCCAAGAGTGGCCCAACATAGGACTTTGCCTAAGGTCACCTGAAAATGTGGTGTAGTCCCTGTAGTAGTACATGAGCAGTTCCTGTGTCCCGATGTTGGTCAGTCTCAAGTCTACTGAGCCAGAATCAGGCATCAGCAGAATGGGGACAGGTAGACAGGACTGCAGACCTGACTGCCATATAACAGAGCTTGTAAGCCCTTGTGCTCCAGCCTAGTAGTATTCCTCCCAACTCCCACTGCCTATTCCTCTTACCACCCATACTATAAAGAATTGTTTCATTCTCTAACCAAACAGAAATACAGGTTCTATGTTTTATCTTAAACTTAGACAAGTGCTCAAGGTATATGCTTGATTACCGTATTTTTCGCACTATAAGACGCACTTTTCCCCAAAAAAAAACATAGGGGGGAAAAAGCGTGCGTCCTATGGTGCGAAGCCTAGGGTTGGGGTGCTTCAGGGAGGCCTGCGCAAGCCCCCACAGGCCTCCCCGATGTTTAGTTTGGCCGAAAATAGCGATTTATTTTCGGCCGACCTGAACATCGTAGAGGCCTGCAAGAGGCTCGCGCAGGCCTGTGTGAGCCTCTGCAGGCCTCCCCGATGTTTAGTTCGGCCGAAAATCACTATTTTCGGCCGAACCAAACATCGGGGAGGCCTGCAGAGGCTCGCACAGGTCTCCCCGAAGCTCCCACAGGCCTCCCTGAAGCGCCCCCAAGCCCAGATAAGTAAAAATCTTTTTTTCTGTATTTTATGCTCCATAGGATGCATGCGTCGTATGGACCGATGCGTCCTATGGAGCGTAAAATACGGTAATTGATACCTCAGTCACAGATGTAAAATGGGAATACTTAAAACTGTCCCCTAGAAAGGATATTCAGTGCAAATGCCATCTTTATGTAACTACAGTATGTGCACTAGGGTGATGCATCATTTTTCTGCTTTACTTAGGTGAGAGGGGCTGTTCAAGACTAGTCTGATAGACTGAAAATTGGCCCTGTTTTATCACCCATTAATTAAACAACCAGTTGGAAACAGGACAGTTAATAAAAGGAAAATAATCTTTAGGCTGACAAGTATTATAGCATTTAAGGACTGTCTGTATACCAGTGTTTTGCTTGGGTGTTTTGTTTTATTGACAAGCCATTCAATGGTCTTAAGATTTCAGATTCCACAAAGGGCCCTTTTTCTTTTAATATTATTTAGTAGTACTGCATTTACTGTGGAAATCTTAAGCATACTTCCTAAAATCTCAGAAATGACTTCTGAGTATATATCCTAAGATCAGGCTGCAAGTGTGCTAAGGATGGCATAAATTCTTGGACAATGACTGTTTTTAAAATGTTGTTTTAAGTCATGTAAATACATTTTACCATCAATGCGGCTTGTATGTTGTAATTCATATTGCAAAAGCAGAATTGAATTTATGTTCACATTATTTGAGAATAGTAAGATAATTGTATTTTTATCTTTGTATTTCCTAGAAGAAGGAAATCCATTGTATTTCCTAGAAGGAAGCTAACAGGTGGTAACAATTTCATGGGGAACTTGCTAGTCAATTCTCTTGACAAGCACATGTAATTTTTTTTAAATAAATGTACAGAAAATAATTATCTAGGAACAAAGCCCCTGCAAAGTGAAATCAAGGCATATATTATTAGCTGACAAAGATGTATATTATAGAGTTCTGCACACACTCTGATGTAAAAGAAAACTAGCTAGAAGAGGGTGAAAGCAATTTAATTTATAACTTTGCAATTCATAATTATAGCAAGATAATTCAGATTTTAATGTTGGACATGGTTACTGCTAAGATGCTGTGTTGTCTGTAATAATAGTCAATAAATTATTTTACGTTAAGAATGATGAGTTCTGTCTATTGGGAGTTGTCTCTGCTCTTGTTAGTTGCCCAGGGCCGTATTAACTGTAAAAGAGTGGCCCCTTGTTATTAACTTGTTTGTTTTCCTTTCTCATAACCTTTCGTGAAGTTCTCCACTGAAAATTTCTGGGGTGGGGAAAAAAAGAGAAGAGGGCGCGAGATAAACAATGCAAGGAATACAAATCATATTTAATGGTGTTTGTTTCTTTGGGACTTGCACACACACACGCACACACACACACACACACACACACACACACACACACACACACACAGGGAGGGAGGGAGGGAGGGAGGGAGGAGTTGGTTTTCTTTTTAAAAGTGGGCATTTGTTAAATGAAACTTGGTTGGGGGAGAAAAGTCAATGACAATTGTGGAAGAACTCATGTGCTGTAGTAGATAAATGTCAGGCTTGGCCTTGGGACTGCATTTCACATGTCTGCTCAGACTAGCTCACAAGGTGACCTTGGTGACATTTTTATCATGGGAAGGAGATGTGAAACTTTAAAAGTTTATGTACTATTTTATAAATAAAAATGTACTATTTCTAGACAATGCCCCAAATCTGGACAGACTTTCTGGTATTTGCTAGAGATTTTGCCCTGTAAAAATAGACGAGTGAGAATTGCAGCCTACTCCCAGGGCATAAAAGGGAAGACCCACTCAGACATTTTGTTTATTATATTTTAATTTGTATTCTTTGTGACAGATTTTAATTGTTATAAATTGTTTAAAAACCAATTCTGATGGGAAAGTAGGATATAAATAAATCTGATTTATAAGCTTTAGTTGAGCTATATATCGCTCTCCTATATCCAGGGAATTGTACAATTGAAGCCTTGTGCAAAAAGGTGGAACAGGTCATCTTTCTACTCCTACTTCTACTCCTACTCTCTTTCCCACCTCACTTTTAGTATTTTTCTAGTTCCTGTGTTGTCTTTCTTTTTCCTTATCTGATGGATCCTAAATGTAAATGGCAGTGCTGCTTTCCTTCCCTCCTCTTTCCTTTTTCCTATGGGGAATGGACATTTTTGCGACACTTCCAACCAGTAGACTGAAGTCTTGGAAGAGCTCCACAGCAAGTGCTAGCAAGCTGGCTTACGCCTATCTAACACACTTGTTATAAAGAGGTTTTTCCATTGCAGAAGAAATATCAGGACCCATCTTACTCCTCCTATACGTACTTTGGGATATTTGAGAGGAGAGGCTTCTTTGGTTTCAAGAATGGTTTGGGGGCATCTCTGTGCACCCTGCACAGACTCCTGGGTACTTGTATAGTTTTGCTAGACTGCAGCAATACTTAGTTCTGTTTTCCTAAGCTCCTGTAGATCCATAAGTCTGACTCTTCTGATGTGGTGCTGTTATGTTCTGTGACTCTGGGTGACATAGTGCAGTCACATTTCTCTTTTGAAATGAAAGATCACAACCTCAGTTCACTAGAAGTCAAGTCAGTTTTCTACAGATGAAAGCACAGGAATTGTTTGTTCTTCATGGCAAAGATCAAAGGAATATTTTAACGCTAAAACACAAACCTTCAGACCTCAACTCATTAAAATGAATTAGTCTTTTTACTCTCAAACCCTGCTATTGTGCAGTGTTTGTTTTATGCCATAATACATGACACAGAGAACATTTTGGGTTTACATAATTTGACCTTGACTATAGATTACTGGCAGTATTGTCTGCTAAGCAAGCTCTTCCACAACCCTCATGTATTTCAAAGGGAGGTGCAGATGGCTGGATTGCAACTCTTGCAATATGTAGGCTCTTCCTTCATCCTCACCTGTGTCACACTGATGGGCATTTAGCTAGTAATAAATAAGCAATTAAAGGCCCAATCCTGTCCTTGCCAGTGTATGGCCATGTGTGCCAGCACAAATGTCAGTCTGCCGACAGATGCACCATGTACATCGGTGCAACATGGAAAACGCTGCACCAATGTAGCTTGGACACCAGCACTATTCTGCCAGAAGAGGCAAAAATGGGGATGAAATTGGAGAGTAATGTGGGAGGGACAAGGAAGAATGAACATATGCCATATCTTAACCCTCCTCCAGACAACAGACCCACACCTTAGAGAGCTGTGTAGGAAGGAGTAAAATGTAAACCCATAGCGAACAATGGGGAAAGGAAACGCATCAGATAATCACACCTCCTGCTACCCTCCACCCCACCCACTTTCCTACAGCAGAGGATACAGACTACATTTGGCATCTAGTCACAACACGCTAACTTCAGTAAATAAGTCCCTGCATACCTCTCTGATCTCTCAAAGGGGAACTTTGCTGATGGGAACTATGGTGAAAGCGTGTGTGTGTGTGTGTGTGTGTGTGTGTGTGTGTGTGTGTGTGTTTAATTGAGGGCTGGATAAAGTGCAAGCTAATTAACCTTAAACAAGCTTCTTTGGAAGAGTGTAAAGTGCCCCCCCTTTTCAGCTGAACTTGGGGTTCTCAGATTTGCAATTTCAATCATATTTTTAGATTGCATTTTAACACCATCTGCACCTCGAAAATGATAATACTTTCCACAGCTGGAAATATTTGTTAATGAAGGGGGGGGGTTGGGGGGGGAATACCAACAGACAGAGATAGTCCAACTAATTGAGTTGACTGATAAATGCAATACAGCGGGGAAGATGATAATATCTTGTCATGCTTTACCTTACCAAATATAAGATGCTGCTACAGCAACTGACGTTCAGTGGGATGGAGACGTCCCACTGTCTTCTGACTTTTCTTTTCTGCCTATAGTACATAGAGCTGCCTGTAACATAATCAAATTAAGAGTACATCTTGACCATTACCTTTCCTGCAGCTCTTCAAGGACTGCAACGAAGTGTTTTCCTATCTCTAGTTCCAGAGATATTTTTAGCTAGAGATGCTGGAACCTCATGTATGCAAGTTTAACAGCAGTACAGTTGGAAAGGAGGGAGGGAATCCAGAGACATTGCTTCCTACCAACTCTACCCCCTGCTTAGTGATGTAGGGAACTCATCCCAAATATGTTAAGATTCTCTATCTCGGGTTCTCAAACTCTCCAGCGCTGTGACCTACCTTTTCCCCTATGGCGCGTTGCGGCGCCAGAATGACTTACCGGAAGGGCAGGGAGGGCCTCTTCCTGTTTGCACCAGACCTGTGACCCACTGCACAGGCCTCTGCGGACCTCAGAATGGCCTGCAGAAGTCTCGGAAAGCCACTTCTGGTTTTCAGATGCATCAGTAAAAAGATGCATGTAAAACATTTTTAAATAGATCGTTCTACTATTTTCTAAGTTCCATTAACTGTTTATGACCAAAGGTAACATTTGCAACTTATACTTTGACCTACAATTTTCCTAATTCAAGTTTATAATTTACCTTTTTCATATCTTCTCAAACAAGTTTATTTCTTCCCGTAAAATCATCACTAACTAACTTGACCCCATCTTACCTACGCAATTGTTCCTCTTTTTTCATCCAGCTAAGAATTTGCTGTACAACCGACAAGAGAACCAGGTCAGAAGTTAGAAAGGTAACCTGGTATAAAGTAGAATTAAGTCCATTTTTTTTACTCAGCAGCCATTACACCATGCAAAAGGAAAGAGATATAAGCCTATCTCCTATTGGAAGATACATAATCTGTCCCTCCATTGGGAGAAGGCACATCTCTCTCAATAGCATGAAGCAGGGAGGAGAAAATATGAGTCAGGGCCCAATCTTATCCAACTTTCCAGCCATGCCAATGGGGCATCCTGCAGTGGGGGGGGGGGAGTCATGGAGGCTTCCTCAAGAGAACAAATGTTCCTTTTCCTCGGGGCTGCATTGCGACTGCATTGGTGCTGGAATGTTAGAATTGGGCCGACAGTTGCATTTTCCCTCTTGCCTTTTTTGATGGAATGTGCAAAGCTTACACACACAGTGACTGGACAAATCTGAATTCCATATCATGTCATCTTTTATTCTGAAGCTTTCCTTTAAAAAGAAATTTATTTCAGCCATGCTGTTGACAGACTAGAGGGAAGAAAATCAGTGGCATGTGTTAAAGCTGTCACATTTAACACTATAAATAATGCTTATGCATCATCTCCCATCCACCGGCTCAAATAAAATCATTGATTTGTAAATTACTCCCTCAAGTGTATTGGTACATATTGTCACCTTTCCTCCTCCTCTTGTTCTATAAACATTTTATTTATCCTCAAACATGGAGCGATCTGCGGCCTCCTAGAGAGCATAAAAGAGAAGAATCGATCCATTTTGCCACTGAAACTGTCATAACAGTATGGCATTTATGCTTTGGGTTTGTTTTGTTTCTGAGTATATATCTGGTCAGAATTACTGTCGTGTAAGGGATAATCGACAGTAGGGATAGTGATAGGGATAGTGGAGGACAGGAAGGCCTGGCGGGATATGGTTCATGGGATTACGAAGGGTCGGACATGACTTAACGATAGTGAATAGGGATAGTGATAGTGAAAGGGATAGTGGAGGACAGGAAGGCCTGGCGGGATATGGTTCATGGGATCACGAAGGGTCGGACACGACTTAACGACTGAACAACAACAACAAGGGATAATCTTGTGTCTGGCTGACAGAGCAGTATCAGAAAAATTATTTGGACTCTCATAATAATATGACATTTTATGAAGAGTTTGACTGCTTTTGTTATTTGAATTTACACCTTGATGTCTGTATACTGGAAATAGGAAAGCTGTCAGGATGGATTTCTTGACATTGCTATTACTGTCTCTAGATAGACTTGGGAACAGCCCTTCAAAACATTTTAATTGCAAAAGAAATACCTCAAGAATTTGTGATTCTTGAGGAAAGAAAGTTAGTAGATTCCAACTCACAAATATGCAAGTAGCATTGAACTCGGAATTGTTTTTCTGACATCGTTATTAAGTCTCAAATATAACTTTTATTAGAGCTATTCTTAATTATAACAGTGCTGGGAGCTAATATTGTTTCCTTTCCAGTGCTCCTTTTTTTCTTCAATAGATTGCAATTTTCAATACTTGGAAGGGAAACCATTTTAAAGCAAGGACTTGTTTACTTTTCAAAAACGTGTTGTTATTAGTTCACTTATATAGTATTCACTTAGTATTCAGCATTTTTCTGATTATGCCACTGCTACATGTACTGTTACAAGTTTGACCTGTCCTTTTGTTTCAGCAGTTCCCATTCTTGTCTAAAAATAACATTCTTTCAGCCCCAGTTCGGTCACATTTTTATGTTAAAATATCTTAAGCACATTTAAAATAAATAAATAAATCTAACATAAGAACAGAGCTGCCAGATCAGGCCAAAGGCCCATCTAGTCCAGTATTCTGTTTCCCAGAGTGGCCCCACCAGATGCCTCTGGGAAACCCACCACCTGGAGAAAAAGGCAGACTTCTCTCCTTCCATTGCTCCACTGCAACAGGCACAATGCCACTGAACCTGAATTCATTTAATTCCAAAAAGTATGTTTCAAAGTGTGTTCATTTGGATGCAAGCTCTAATGAAATCAATGGGATTGTCTTTCAAATACATATGTTTAGCACTTTGGTCGTTACTCTTAATTTGGGTCGGTGGTCCATATGACACCAAAAATGAGTTCAGTCTTTCAGGTTTACCTTTGAAGGCAAGCTTCTCCTAATGTCATGGGGTCAATCACATTTTAAAAAAATTACACCGATTTCTGTTATTGCAGTATATTATTGCTGACTGTGAAAAAAGATCATCTGATTGATTTTCCATCATACAGTTATTTCCATGTACTGATAATAATCTGGATATTTGGACTACTGCTTTGCCAGCTAGTCAGTCCTGGTTTTTGGTTTCATAAATTGACCTAAATCTTCTACAGCTGGAACTGCAGCATTAGCCTAACTGTACAGTTGGCCCCCCATATCCGCAACTTCAGCATCCACGAATTTGTCTCACCGCAGATGCTTCACGGATACGGGGGGGTGGGCAACCTGAAAACGTTGAAAACAGGAAAAAAGGTTAAAAAGCGGTTTCCTTACCTTTTTACTGCAAACTGCTTCATGTTCTTCCTTCTACAAGCTGAAATTGCACTCCAGAAGCCTCTTCCGGGTCGCATGACTCCCCCTCCTTTTCCCCCTTTGCAGCAAAAAGATAAGGAAACCGCTTTTTAACCTTTTTTTCTTCAACATTTTCAGGTTGGCCCCAGTATCCGTGGATTTCAGTATCCGCGGGGGTTCCAGGAGTCAAATGTTTGACTCCTGGAACCGATTTGACTCTCTAAGTCAAAGGTGTTTCGAAAAAGCTCATGCTGAAAGTGGAGAGCTGTTAGTATAATGGTCCCATAATAATGTCGACCTCATTTTGTGATCTCACTCACCTTCAGTGTCAAGTATGGGAGCAGTTCTTAAATCAAGCACAGGAGTGCTGTGTCTCTGTTTTCTAAAATCTATTCATAGCAGTTAATGTGTAATTGTATGACTTCTCTGTCACTGACTCTGTAATGTGCTTAATTGCTAATACCTACTTAAACATAGTGCTAAACATAGCACTTCGTGAACAAAGTCGATCGAATTCGGCATGACTTGGACACCACGTTAGTAGTATCTAATGATATCCCTGAGGCACCTGTCTGTTCTTCTTCCTGGGATTCTTTTCAGCTTGTAGAACCTGAGGATGTGAACAGGATTCTTTGGAGTGTGAGACCGTCCGCTTGCCCGCTTGTCCGGCATGGCTGATTAGAGCTGCCCAGGCGGGGCTGGCTGAGTGGACGGGGAGGGTGGTAAACTCATCTCTGAGGGAGCGGGTGGTGCCGCCGTCTTTGAAGCAGGCGGTGGTGCGCCCCTCCTGAAGAAACCCTCCCTGGATCCCACAATTTTGAACAACTTCCGGCCAGTCTCAAATATCCCGTTTCTGGGCAAGGTGATTGAGCGGGTAGTGGCGTCCCAGCTCCAGAGGGTCCTGGAGGAAGCTGATTATCTGGATCCATTCCAGTCTGGCTTCAGGCCGGGGTTCGGGACAGAGACGGCCTTGGTCGCCTTGGTGGATGACCTGCGCCGGGGACTGGACAGGGGCAGTGCGTCCCTGTTGGTCCTGCTGGACCTCTCGGCGGCTTTTGACACCATTGACCATGGTGTCCTCCTGGGTTGGTTGGCTGGGTTGGGGCTTGGAGGCACCGTTCTGAGTTCCGCTCCTTCCTGGCTGACAGATCCCAGAAGGTGGTGCTGGGGGATGCTTGTTCGGCACCCTTGCCCTTGAGGTGTGGGGTGCCACAAGGGTCAATTCTATCCCCCATACTGTTTAATATCTATATGAAGCCGCTGGGAGAGGTCATCCGGGGGTTTGGGGTAGGGAGTCATCAGTATGCGGATGACACCCAGCTCTTTCTCTCCTTTCCACCCGACTCCAAGGGGGCGGTCGATGTCCTGAATCGTTGTCTGGAGGCAGTTGGGAGCTGGATGGGGGCAAACAAGCTGAAATTAAATCCTGATAAGACAGAGGTTCTTCTGGTCCAGAAGTCTACGACTCAGGTACTGGATCATCGTCCTGCTCTGAATGGGGTTGTACTCCCTCTGAAGGAGCAGGTCCGCAGCTTGGGGGTTCTCCTGGATGCGCAGCTGCTCCTGGATTCTCAGGTGGTGGCTGTGGCCAGGGGGGCTTTTGCCCAGCTTCGGCTGGTGCGCCAGCTGCGACCGTACTTGGATCGTGCAGACCTGGCCACAGTGACCCATGCCCTAGTGACATCTAGACTAGATTACTGCAATGCGCTCTACGTGGGGCTGCCTTTGAAGACTGTTCGGAAACCGCAACTAGTGCAGAATGCGGCGGCCCGGGTGGTTACTGGGGCCTGTCTGTTCGACTCAGTCGGACCGTTGCTTCGGCGGCTACACTGGCTGCAGGTTCGTTTCCGGGCACAATTCAAAGTGCTAGTTTTGACTTTTAAAGCCCTTAACGGCTCGGGTCCAGGGTATTTGAGGGACCGCCTCCTTCCTTATAATCCGACCCGTACTCTGAGGTCATCAGGGGGAGCCCTGTTAACCGTGCCGCCATTGATGGAAGTGAGGGGGATGGCGGCACGGAATAGGGCCTTCTCGGCTGTGGCGCCCCAATTATGGAATTCCCTCCCCCTGGAATTAAGAACGACTCCCTCTTTAGAGACCTTTCAGCGAGGCCTTAAGACGTTTTTATTTAGGACAGCATTTGATGTCTGACATGGTGGGCTGACCTTTTAACAAATGGCTTTTAACATATGTAAACTCAGGTGACCCACTGGGGTTGTTTATTTTAAATTGTTTTAATTAATTATTTTAATGTGTATATATGTATTTTAATGTGTTGTAAGCCGCCTTGAGTGCCCTCGGGAGAAAGGCGGGGTATAAATTCTTTAAGTAAATAAATAAATAAATAGTTCCCCATGGCCTGATCCAACAGCAGTTAGCAGTTTTAAGTCCTATTGATTTCAACTGAAAAGTTGAATTTCTCCCCATCGGGGGTGGAAATCTTTGGCTAAACCAGGCTTCACAGTGTCTTCTTCATCTCTAGGAATGCAAAAAAGAGCAAACGTAAAAGCAAATATTGATTACAGTAGAGTCCCTGTTTTCTTACTTACCTGGGTCAGCCAAATGCACTCTCTCCAAGACAACTTTAGCACACCTGTTTGTTCACACCTCCAGCTATTCACCTCTTGGGCCTACCCTTTTCATCACTGGAATAAATGCATTGTTAGCAAGGATTGTTTTAGGTCAGTTTCTTCCTATGACCATTTTTCTGTCTTTCAATTTTATTTCTCAGTCTTGCTTTTCTAAAGCAAGAGCCTCAGTCAACTCAGACTTTTCTTTCCATATTTTTATGCCATGATTGTGTCTGCACAATTTTTTTTTAATGGCTAAAATGACAGGTTGTGAAAAGCGGCTAAAGCCAGTGCTGAGCAATACGTAGGGCACGGTGGCTCCCAGGACTTGGGGTATGAACGCCTTGCGCCATACCTGGGGACTTGGTAGCTTTGCCCTGTTGTGCCTTGGAAGGGAGGCTCTGCTCTGGGAAATTCTGATGACCGCTCCTTGTGCCGTGTGCTGGGGATGGCACTGCTTTGACAGCACACTGAAACCATAGTTGGTTTTACACACATTTTAAATTGGGAAGTAGGGTAGAACTACATACCGGTAGTTCTGACCTGCTTGCCCTGCAAATTTTTCATTTCACCATATCAGTAACATCTCTTTCTTTTTAACAAATACTCCCATTTGGATTATTAGTGCCATAGCACAGCAACATGATCAGAACAGCTGGCTTGGGAAAAAATATTGAGGAGGACTGCAAAAGCATCATGGATGCAAAAGCTCTCTCTCTCTCTCTCTCTCTCAAACCAACATATCCATGATGCTTTTGCAAAGGATCTTGAATTGGCAGGTGTAGGGAGAGGAGAGATATTTCCAAGTTTGTTGTATTCTCACTGTGGTTTCACCTCATGTAGGTTGAATTAATACAGCAGAATTTTCTTCTTGTGAGTAATTTTTCCAGCCATGGAATCTTAAATTGAGGTGATGAAGGCAATCTATCATAAATATCAGTCCACCAAGTGTTAATAAAAAGCTTAAGGTTTCCTTGACTAATGAGGTGTGAAATTTACTGTCAAGCGTTCAGAGTAGACATTTTATTTCACTAGCAATGTTTCTGCAGTGGGATCAAATCCAGTGCTAGAAATAAAAAAAAAATAAGGTAAAAGCACCTTCTAAGCCTCATCCCTTAAAATCATATGTACTCCAGCAGTATTTGTATATCTGCTTCAAGAGTGCAAAGCTCAACGCCTATACAGTATCTAATTTCTCTCCACCAACATCATTTTGAAAACAGGAATTCTAGCTACTTTGCGTAGTGAGGATTGCTTAATTTGTAGAATAACAGCACAGTGTTCTGTATTAAAGACTAGATGGGGCCTAGTCGCCATTTTGATGTTGTATTTCAGTTAGCTTGTTTAACATGAGATAAATGTGCATTTTCAATTCCTCATACATAATTTTGTTTAAAAAAAATGAGGCTAGAATTAGACAAGTCAAACATGAGGCTGCTCCTGAAAACAGATCCCCATATGCCTTTCTCCTCTCTCCCGTGTAACTCCTAGTGATATCACACTGTGAGTTTTCCAATCCTTTGTTATACCACAAAGTCATGGAAGTATGATGTAGGCTTACTCCCAACTGTTCCGAATATAGTGGATCATCTCAAGGCTTAGACATTTTTTTGTGTACTTTTCCTACACATTTGGTCAGCAATTATTTTTACAGTAGGACCCATTTGATGAGGACCAACTCCATTTCCCAGGGTGGACTGCCAGCAAATCTTGTTGTCACAGTCACTACTCTCATGCCTCTCTTCTGTCTGGGTAAGTGATGAGGAGAAAGGGAAGCAGCTTGTGCACACAGAACCAAATCCACTCCTTGAGCCGGATCCCCACCCTCAGAGGTGTAACGTGCCTCATCCACGCCTGGGGCAAGGCAGTAAACGGTGCCCCAACGGTAATGTCACGTGACATAACCACGGAGACGGGCACCTTCAGCTGCTCTCGCGTTTGTCTAAGCCTTGAGATTTTTAAAGAAAAAAGTGCAATTGTGCAAGAGGAGATTCCCATACACACATGTGCAAGTTTGCAGTTGCCATATATAGAATAGAAATTATAACTTACGGGTTGAATATCCCTTATCTGGACTGCTTGGGACAGGAAGTTGTCTGGATTTTGGATTTGTCTGGATTTTGGAATATTTGCATAAATATAATGAAATACCTTGGTGATGGGACCCAAGTCTAAACACGAAATTAATTTATGTCTCATATTCACCTTATACACATAGCCTGAAGGTCATTTTATACAATATTTTTGATAATTTTGAGCTCCACCATCCCTTGTGCCATGCCAGCCAGGTGCTGGAAAAAGTAAAAATAAAATAAAAATAAAAGCCATACCCCCAAAATGTCTGGATTTCAGAATAGTTTGGATTTCGGAAGTCCAGATAAGGAGTAATCAACCTGTACTGCGCAAGAAAGGTTAAATGTTTTGAATTTGAAAAAGGACCTGACCTAATTATTCTTTCAGATGCTCTCCTCTCACACCTTGCATCAACATCTATGCACCCATTTCACTTGCTTTGGACAGGTTCACACAATAGAAAAGAAGTCACAAGTTTTGGCATGCTCTAACTGTTAGAGTCTAACACTCACTCCCTCACTATTCATATATAAGCCTCAGAGCAATGGAGGGAGAACTAGAAATCCTTAATGTGGAGGGTGGGCTGTTTTAGTTTTATAGCTAACTGTAAATTAATGCTACAGGCTGCTTTTAAATATTTTATTTAAAAATAAATGAGTGAAATTTAGAAAACAGTTGAAAGGACATTTTGGTGTATGATCACAGCGCAGTTTTTGCAATGCTACACTAACATTAAATGGCTAAAATTATTAGAAAGACTGACATTTTTCCATTTCTAAATAATAATTTCTTGATCGTTTTCATTTTACTTGATAAGAATATGGTTGGAAAAGCAAGTTTTACCGTTGTTGTTTTTTTTCCTTCTTCATAGAGTTCCCTTTCCCTTAGTTCCACCTAGCACCAGGCTATCCAGCAAAGTAAATGTTCTTCCCTTATCTTGCATGCCAAGCTGACTTCAGCATCTGAGAAGCTTAAGAACTCAATACATCAAATTACCCTGCTCGAACCGTTGTTTAGTGCCATTTTGTCCTGTCATCCTTGTGACAGGATGTCATAGCTTTGCTTTCCCTTGCCAGCATCTGCAGGAATCCGATATGCTACCTCCTCATTACACAGGGGACAAACATCAAGCAGCGGTGATGGAAGCCAGCAAGTCAGGCAGCTGCAGGCTCTGGAAACTTCCACTGCTGGGCTGCATCACCCGTATGCTAGAAATAATGTTTTTCTCCTTGTCTCTTCATTCATTTCTATCTTGGCTTCTTGAGCCTTCTGATTTTCAAGTTAATATGACTTAATTTTCTTTCAAACGGCATGCTTTCTGGTTGTACTAAAAGCAAATGGGCAGGCAGACAAAACTTCAAAGATGTTTCTTAGAAATTATGAGATGTTACATACTAGAAACATTATGAAGTCTGGCATTTTAGTTAGCCAACACAAACGTTTCTCATCCATCAGAAGCAGCATATAGGAACTTCTGGAAAAAGAAAATCTAGATAATAACATTAAATGCTCCCACTACAGTTTTCTAGGAGGGGTGGTGAACCAGAAAAGAATCTTTTCTGCAGTCTTACCTGGGAGTAAGTCCTGTTGAACTGTCAGTCCAATCTTAAGCACACCGCCCAATGGCGACTCGCCTCCTGCACTGGCACAGACTGCCATAAAGCAGTCTGCACCAGTCGCTAAAGCCTCCCAGACATCAGCGCGCTGCTGGGGACGCCAGCGTGAAGACCTCCATCTTCCAAGCCCTGTCCCCTTACCCCGAGTAAAGCCTCAGGCTCCACTATGGGGCTACTCAGGTCCACGCCAGCCATTTTGCTGACACTGGCCCGAGAAGCCCCATGTAAGGAGGAAAGGCCCGGGAGGGAGCATAGGATTTGGTGTTCACCAGCAACACCGATCCCTCCCCCCTCCCAGGCCCAATAGGCCCACCCCGTGCCCTCCCCCGCCCCATTATTCCCCCTCCCCGCCTTGCCCCAGCCCCAGCGCTGCTCAGAGCAGAATTTACCCACTCTACAGCGCTGGGCTCTTCGGCAGGTTGGCAATGCAGGCCTTGGTACCGCCTACTCACCGGTGCCACATACGTGCTTTATGGCATGTTTGTGACACACTAGGCCGGTGCTGGCCGAAGAAAGGATTGCGCCATTAGTGTTTGAGGCAGGAACCTAAGATTGAGGAGGCAAACATTTACTTCTTTTTATCAATAATGGAAAAGAAAACAAAAAAACAACAGACTGAGAAAATAAATTCCATAGTTCACAAAATACCTTTTGGGAGTTAACAGTTTTACACTAAATTGTTAACTGTAGAGTAATGTTGTCAAGTTTCACAAAATATCAAGCTTTTAATTAAAAAAAAATTATGCACTCTGTTGCATTCTTCAGCATCCAGTACAAACGCTCTGTTCCTGTTCTGGGGAATTAATAAATAATATGTTTTCTTAACATTTATCTTACCAGGGGATATTTAACATTTGATTTGGATAACTGTATGACTACATGCTTTAATTTTAATAATTGGTATTTAGAGAAAAAACATTTTTAAAAACAAATTTAAAATTAACTGTTTTATCTGCCAATCTGCATAAAGGATGATGTACTAGTGCGTGATATGATGTAGCAGCATTTAAACTGTATGATTCGTTTTCAAATTTTAAATTCTCAAAGGGGCTGCAAGTTGACTGTATTCAAAACTGCACTGAGGTGTCCTTTGTTTATTCCCCTGATCACACGAGAGCTCCTTAACTACAAGCACTGGGGCCTTTTAAACTTTATCTCAGCCATGCAGAAACGGCACTGCCATGCTGGGAGAATGTCTAGTACCCCAGAAAACATGACATTTCCTGGATTCGAGAAAAATGTCAGCAGTGATGGAACCAGCCAGGCTTCCCACGAAAGCACATTCTGCAACCTGGATGAAAAAGCCCTGTCCTGCATCCCTGTCAACGGTATCTCTGCAAGTGGGTGGGATGTGGAGCCAAGGCTTCTAACGACAAGCAGAGCAGGGTCGTGTGGGAGGAGGCAGGCCTTCAGGAATCTGGGTCCCTTGCCACATAGCAGGGCTTCCTATCCTACCAATACCTTGAATTGAGCCCAGAAGCGAACTGGAAGCCAGTGCAGATTGAAAAGGACCAACACGTTATGCTTAGACCAGCAGGTCACAGAAAACACCTTGGCCACAGCATTCTGTACCAGCTGAGACTTCCAGACCGTCTTCATGGCCAGCCCCATGACTTGCACCAGGATCCTATCCCCTCTTTTTGAACTCTTCCTGCCCTTTTTCTCTCCTCGGATTTATACCAGCAAAATGGGTGGTGCGGGTCTGAGGAGAGCCTCAGCCTACTGGGGGGATGGGGACAGCCTACTGGGAGGGGGGAGAATAAGAAAAAATATTTTTACTTACCTCTTGCAGGATGTCTGATCACCCCCATAGCATGCAGCACAGTCTCCGTTGGCGCTGCTGCATGCTATAACGTGGCGGGGAATAGGATTAAGCAGCTAATCTTTTAAAGCTTGTGGGTGTTATGATTTACAGTGCAATCCTACACACATGTTCCTGTGAATGAGCCCCATTGAACACAGTGGGACTTCTTAGTCAACCTACCCAGGATTGCACTGTTAGTTTTCTTAAGTACAAGATTTAGTTTTCAAGAATTGTCATTTACCAATCTAATATTCTAAAAAAAAAAATGTGCCAGATGTTTGCATTTTCCAGATGAATTCTTTCCACAGTGGTATTCAGATTATATCAAATCATTTTCAATACTGTTTTGCTGATTATTCATTGTTGTCAGTTACTCACTGAGGCAAATGAACAATTCAAATAGTTTTGCCAAAAGATCACAGACCATTGCCATCCATTGTGGGCTAATCTAGTATAGTTGTGAGTAGCTTCTGTTGTGGTTTTTAAATTACCACAATCTATTAATGGCCAGGGAAGACACTGCATGGGGGGGAAACAATGGTATTTCTTATTATAACTCCATTTGCAATACTCTGCATCTGCAGGTCAGTTGAATACTTCAAGCTTTGCTTAACAAGAGATCCTTTCCATGCTGTTTTACACACTGCATTTAGGTACTGCATTACATAGGTGGAATGGGAGGTGATGCTTAATAATTCAGAGATTCATACGTTCTTAGTCTATATTAACACGGCAGGGGCAGAGTGGGCAGGACGGGCCTGGCAGCACTGGTGCACAGCATATTCTAACCCCCTTCTCGGGCCTAATTCACCAACATGGGTGCACACAGACTCGCATTAGCCATTTTGGCTGGCACGGGTCCAAGTAGACCCATTGCGCAGGCTGTACCCTTACCTCGAGGAGACCTGCCTGCCTGCCTACTAAATTCCCCCGCTGGATGTAGTAGAAGCTGCACTGGCACTGCTACATCAGCGCGGGGGAATTTAGGTAGGATTGTGTTGCCCTTTGCACTAATACATCATTAGAGATATGTTCAGACACATCAAATGAGTCTGCTGTACATATGCTTCTCTCATAGGACATAATTAAATATTTTGATTTCCAGACCATATCATGAAAACCGTATAGCTAAGGCCATCTTTCTCAATGTGTTTGTAGAAACACAAATGCAACATTTTTGAACTTGTAAATTTCTAGGAAAAACAGGACATATGTGGCATTACTTTTCAAATGAGCTCACTTACTGTATCTACTTCAGACTGCCCACATGTTTGCTCTTTTGCTGTTTAGACTGTAGCTGTGGAAGGCATCATTTTGAATTGTTGGGAATCTTCAGGGTTAATGCATATCTCTCTATTAGAACACTGATTATTATAGTTTATTACTGCTAGTCGGTGGTATAAGTAACTTTTGTCCATTATAATAAATTTAATTAAAAGTCTAAAATACCATTTGAATGAATCCTTGTAGAATTAGTACAGAAACGTAATCGAATGCATTAAACTACTCATTAATCAGCGATCCAGATAATTTCTCCTCATACTTTAACTTCTCACATTTAACAGATTTTCTTTTTCATTCCCAGAGTGAAAATGTAGAATTCAAAAACCTAACATCTGTTCTGATTTCTGCAAGGGAGAAACTAGACTAGACAGATAATCTGTGATGAAGTTTTTGGAACAGCTGACAAGGATTCTAATTTCCTGGCAAGATGACAGTTAGGTTACATACTGGACAGAGCCACTGGTTAGGCCTATCTCGGCACACAGCAGTTGTTGAAAAGAGTAGAATTTCAGCCTCTGGAAAAGTGAAGCAATTCAGCCAAACAGACTGAATCAATTTAATTGGGACTGCAACGCTCAAGAGACCACTATTGCACTGTTTAAAAAAAAATTAGGTCATGGTTTAAAGAAAAAAGTATCTGCCTCATAAAGGTAAAACCATTCATAGGAAAGATAATACAGTATTCAGTTTAATTTCCTTTTAAGGTCCTAACAATCTGACATTTGGTAGTATAGTAATTTTTCATATTCCATAGAAAGTGGATATTTACAATGAGAATGGTTCATAACATTCCTGAACATACAGCATTGAATATTATATAACATTTCATTGTACCATTTAACTAGTAGAAGAGGCATTGTAACGATCACCAGCCTTTATCAGTAAGGGCAGTTGTAAATGCACCACCATTTCAATGCTTTTAAACCATGATATAACATTGTTTCGTAATTTAAAGTACTGAGCAGTATCTGTGGTAGGAAAATGCCGTTTAGCCTGGAAAGCACCCTGTTACCTGGTGATACTGGCAAGGGTACATCATTATAGCATCTATTTGTTTATAAAACCTTAGTCACTTTTCTACTAAATTGCACTCGGGATTTTATGCAGTCCCTTTGGTATCAAAGGAAATAGCTTTTGAAAAGCTTCAGTGAAATCTCGCATGTGTCACATATTGTCTCATAATAGAGCTCTTCTCAGGTCTGCAATATCCTGTATAAATGCAGTCATGTGGTTTCCTCCTTTGGACAAAATTCAGCGATAAAGGGATTGTTCATTTTAAAAATGTTGAGCACAATCCGTTCTTTTGGCCATGTTCTTCCACTTCATGTTACGTTTTTGTTTCTTCTTGTGTAGCGTGTCCATACGAGCTGTTCACTGCTACTCAGAATAAGAGAGAGTTGTGTCCATTGTGAGCATGACAGCATCATAATTTTCCTTCTAAGCATTTCCAAATTGGCTGCTTTGCTTTAAGTCAAGTTGCACTGGCAGTACTAATACACAACTCGGATCCTACGTAATCCTATGTAAGCGCAATCCTACGTAAGGATTCGGCCGGCGGCCCATGGCCACCTGCCGGATCCTGTTCTCCGGCAGCCAAGGTGCCACCGGGGTGGAGGTCTACTCGGGGAAGGAGACTCTGATCCCCTTTCCCGAGTGTAAACCGGGGCAGGCCCTATCAGCCTCCTCAGATTTCCGCCAGCAAATTTGCTGGCGGAAGTCGGAGGAGGCTGTGTAACGGCCCAGCTGCCCGGCGAGGACCGGGATATGGCCGAGGTCGTCCCCTGTCTCCTCCTGGGCTGGCTGGGCCAATGACCCCCCTCCCTCGCCCGGAGAAATGCCCCCGTGTCCGCCAGATTCTTACCTGGGTCCTCTGGCGACCGCTTGAGTGCTCCGTTGACGGAGTAGTCGCAAACTCCAGAGTAGTCGCAAACGTGCATTACGGCACGTTTGTGACTACTGCCAGCAATGGAATGCTCATTTTATTGCCGGCTGAGCACTCAGGATTGCGCTCTGAATGTATTTATTTACTCATCCAATACTTGTACCACATAATATTGCAGAAAATTATGATTGAAATTCTGCTCCCTGCTGAAATATAGTAAAAGCATAGTTAGGATTGAATCTGCCCAACAGCTAATACATCTGGAATTCCAACTTTATCTTCCAGGGCCAGCCCATCCATGAGGCTGAGGCAGTTACCTGAAAGCAGATTGGCTAAGTACACCACCCTGAGCTCCTTGAAGGAAGGGTGGTATAAAAATGTGGAAAATAAAATGCAGGGTGGATGACAATGGATTTGGACTCAGAGTCCGTGCACCCAAGAGCCCTATGCTTCCCTGCCCCTCCCCATCTCTTGGAAGGAGAAGGTGGGCTCAGACTCTCTTTGCTACAAAAGCAACCATTGTGGGGAACGAATTTGCAGGTAACCTCTTGTCCCTTTTTATAGCTAGCACCTGTATGCCATCCCTGCAAGGCTACAGGGTCTTTTGTTACCCACCAGATTTTGGTAATCTCTGAAAGTCCATAACATTTGGTGTTCAAATCAACAGAAATATGATTTGTGGGTAATGTCTTAAAAAAAAAAACTTCTAGAAAGGGCATTGAAAGACTCCCTCCTACAAATGCACACACAATTGTCTCTATGTTCCTTACTGCTTCATGCTGTCTATGGACTTAGAAGAAATTAGTTTGATATATTTGTTAAATAAGCCAAAACAGTGACCAATCCCCAACAGTTCAGTAACAGTATAAAAGTCTGACGCTGCCTTGCAAGAGTGAAGAATATATACATATTTATAAGCCATTTTTTCAAAAGAATGAATAGAACACTTTCTGCATACTGTATTTGAATAAGGGAATGTCAAAAACATCAGAGCCATACTCCGAGGTGACAATGTTGATAGGGATATGGTAATTCTGGGCTGTTCCTTTTATTCAACGGCCTTAAAAGGGCTTTTCTCCTTTTCTAGGTTCTGTAAAGACTTCTGAATATTTGCTGCTTTTAGAACCTGTCCCTTGAGGCTTCTTTCCTGCCCAGAATCCTTTCCTAGTCTTGCCTCTTTGCCTACTCGTTTTCTCTTTCTCCACCTAATCCTGGCTTGCTTCTGCGCTGGATCTGCTTGTTGCACCCAGGTGATCCCTGCTTGCATACTGCTTGCACCCAGGTGATCCCTGATCATGCCGACCCATTCTTTGGATTAGAAGCAATGACAGTGTTCAGCTGTGAAAGCCAAACTGGTGCATCTGTCTTATTTCGCCACTTAGAATTTGCATTTGTATCACAAGTGACATTGATGTCATTAATTGCATCTGAATTTTCCTGAAGAGTACTGTAGTCACTTTGTTTGTATTTTGAAAGTGATTGCTTGATATTTAAGAGGCGTTCCGTGAACACCTTTCTTGCGAGTGCGGAACTCCTGGCACTTGCCTTTCTACTCCGATAAAGTCACTTGGTGTACTGTCTTTACCTTGCTAATGAATAGGCCAGTTTGTTTTGGCCCTCAAATGAGCCTTTCTTTGTACTTAACAAACTGTGGCATTCCACTGAGTGTGTCAGCAAAATGAATCTCTTTAAAAACAGCAATGGTCAAATCTATACTCTTGCTTATAGAATCTCATCCATCGTTATATTGACAAAAAGAGATGTTGTTGCCTTATCTTCCCACAATACTTTTAACCCAGGCGTATGTCTGAGTCTCTGATCTAGACATTTAGCAGAAGTGCCAGCAAATAATTTAGCAGAAGTGCCACCAATAAGTTCTGCACAAGGCAGCCTATTGAAATGGGAGCTGCAAAAGAACACTGAAGTAAATTTATACAGGAGAAATGCTGGTGAATTGTGCTCTATAATGTGCCCTATACCAGGGTGATTAAAAACAGCTTAGTGTATTGACTCGCTACAGATGTAATGCCGCCTGATTGCCTAAGCATAGTTAGGCAATTGAGAGCACTCAGTTGCTCTTCCCTCTGTGCTTCACTTTCATGTTTGGAACTGTTTTAGTATGTCATGCACATCAGCATTTTCACTAATTGTACTTGATGCCAAACCCAATTGTAACTATGTTGGAAACGCTGGTTTGGTACTAACTATGGTTATTGCAAACACTGGTCACATGTAACACTAACCATCATTAGGGTATGGGCGGGATGAATGCCTGCATGAGAGGGGAGTGGGGAAGCCCACAAAGGCTGTTCCAGTCTCCTATTGGGCAGCAGGAGTGGATCAGGTTAGACACTGACCCAAGGGCTCACACTCATCAGAAGGCCCACCTGGTCAAGACCATCCCTGAATCCTCAGTCCTGTGGCAGTGGTAGCCTCCAATCAGGTTATCGAGGGCAAGTGGGGGTACCATAAGGGTTCCTGCACAGGGCTTTACCCCAGGAACTTGGTGCCAAGTACTGTTGGGCTACATTTCATCTCCAGTGAGGCTTGATGCAATCCCTGGCACAAGAGCACCAATAAAGCCTAACAATGCAGCATATTATTTTGTTTCCAAACTAGTAGACAATTAAATTAGTATTAAAATGTATATTGTAATAGCTATTGGTAATTATGGACAGTTGCGTTTTTAAGTAATAAGTAAGTAGTGTGTGTTAGTAGGAATTGCTGTGTTTGAGTCCTTTGATTCCTACTACCTACCTCTCTTTACGAACATATTTTTGGTAAAGAAGATCAAAAGTGACAATCATTGGAACCATGAAGAGGAAAAGTACTTTTTAGAAAATATATAATTGCTTAATGCTCAATAAAAATATGAATTGATAGGACTGCCAGAATTTTAGTTTAATTTTATTACATCATAGAAAACAGGAGCAACAGAAAGGGAAATCAGAAAAAACATAACAGAATTTAAAAGGAAGCAGATAGATAGAGGCCCAGTTGTCATTTTTAGGTCACCACTGACATCTCTGAATATAATTTTCATATGAACTGCATTTCAGGGCTTGTATGTGCTTGAAGAAGCGACGTTTTCACAGCAGGAGACCAAATCAAAATGAAGCAGTCAGATGCAGGTGCACAGTAATGGAAGTGGGCTCTTTACCCTGAAGCGAGATCACTGGGCTGGGAAAGCAGAAGCTCTCCAATGGCCATGTGATTTCTCTCTGATATATATCTCACTGCCAAACACTATTCATAGGGGGGCCAAATAATTGTTCTTTCACTTGTATTTAATGAGATGCATTGCCCCAACGCTTAACAACTGAGGCGCTTCCTTTTGTTATGCTAATTAGACGCTATTCAAGCCTTGCTTTCTTTGACTTCTATTTAATCCTTTTCTGCTTCTCCAGCCTCAAGCCAGGCAGGGAAATAGTTGAAAAGATGGAGGTTTGCACTGTGTACATCTGTTGCCTAAATCAGTTTATTCTATTCAGTGAGAAAGAGAGCATGGGGCTTGTGCATGCCGCATGACAAACAGGACACACTATCCTACAGATAGGCACAATGTACAAACGGTATATGTTAGTTACATATCATTCTAATACATAATTAAATATTGCATAACATAAGTAGCAAGTGTTGTTTGTCAGTCTGTTTTTGTTGAGAGGCTCCAAAGACTGTTTGAACCAACAAAATGTGATTTGAAAGGCCATCATATGTTGGCAACAATTACATGCTTTAATAAAAGTTGCTTGCTGGTCTTGGGATTTTACCTCTAATGTCTAACAGCCTGATGCTAACTAAATTCCCGCATGGCGATGTAACAGCGCTGGCGTGGGCTACGCTGCATCCCATGGGGGAATTTCAACTGCTGAATGTCTCCTCAAGGTAAAGGGACATTTGTCCCCTTGCCCTGGGGTAAGTCCTGAACCTCAATGGGTCAGCTTAGACCTGTGCCAGCTCTATAGCTAGTGCAGGTATGGGTTGCTCTATGTCAGAGGATCAGGCCTTGGGAGGGGGATAGGATATGGCGTGCACCAGCATTGCCAATCCTGCCCCTTCCCAGGTGCAATCCACTCACCCCTCCCCCACCCCTGCGCCTGACCTACCTGCTCTGGTGGGTGTCCCTGCGGCCTCCAGCACCAGTGGAAAGCTCCAGCCTTCCTGCTGGCGCAGCAAGGCCCTGTGCTGTCGCAAAGCTCTTTACGGCGTTTTTACAACAGTGTGCACGCCGGCAGAACTCGCATTCCGCCAGCTCAGCGATTCAATAGGATTGGGCCATCAGTCTCGAGTCACAATTAGCAGACGCCTAACCTGAGACTGCCCTGTTTCCTCTGTGATATCAGAGAAGCTATGCCAGTAGCAGCTAGATGAGGGATGCACTTCTGACTATTAACACAGGCCTACTGTTTCACCGGGACAAGTCAATCACGTTGCCAAACAACACAGCCCATAAGGTGCAAATATGCTTATAATATGCTTTTACGAAAATAAGCATACCTGGATTCTGCCCTCGTATCAGGTGCATGGTAAAGGAACTTATCCTGATGGTCTGTGTTAAATGTTAAAGCAAATACTATATGAAACGCATCACTGCCCGTACCTCTTGGCAACAACAAGCAAATACTCTGAATGAAAGGTAAACGGCTTTCTCTTTACCACCTTCTTGGTGAATAGGGAGCGTAAAAAGTTACTACCCATCTGACAAACAGAATGTTTCTGTGCGCGATTCTAAAAACCAGTGAAACTGGAGTTCAGTAATCTTTGTGCAGTATTATTGTTTCCATGTCTCCATTGTTTAAAATACAATCTCACTACTACCCACACATACAGAGTAGCTTCAGACTGGTTGTCTTAATAGTAGAGATGACTATGATCCTAGGGTACAGAGTATCCCACAATGAAATTAGAAGAAAATTGATATAAGATACTGGAAGAATGATATAATTACAGTATGTTGTTTTCTAGATGCATGCATGTCCTGTTTGATCATTCCCAGTTCACAATGACTAATAAATACATAGGTGAACATAAAGCGATTAGCTGGGGCTAGAATGGGTTGGTTGAACCTTTTTGACAAGGAATTTGTCAGTTCTCCAGGAATTTAACACACCTTTCTGACAGAATGATGATAGCTTGATTACAGAAGTGATACAATCTGCGACTGTTTCAATATAACAAGCGACAGCTTAGTCTGGAACTCACAGCCTCTGGAAATGAAACATGTTTAGCATCCAAAATGCAGACTTTGCATTCTACTTGGTTAGAATTCTACTGAAACACCAATGTTTCTCTGGGCTGGTTCACTCTTATAGCAGCCCTATAAAGCACCTTGAGATAATGTGGGTGCTGTCAACAGGCTCAGAGCCAAGTGGTTGGTGCTCATGTGGAGACACCGTTTGGAAGAACTAAGATCTCCAGACAAGGACTATAAACCTCCCTCACCCACTCCCTCGTTAAAAAAAAGTTTATTGCTGTTGCAGAAATTTTTGTGGCACATATATAGGTCCTCAAAGAGATAAGCCAGTTTTCATGCATGGACACTGCTCAGCTTCAAACCTGCTAGTGGCTTCTGCATGCTTCTAGGCCAGGGAGTTTTGTGGAACCCCCTCTAAAGGCCACTGCAGACCGCATGAATCTCGGCTCGTCCCGGACGCGGGGCGGTCTCCCGATTTCCGACACAATCGAAAATCCTCCTGGGCCATGTTTGAGGGGGCCGCACAGCGGAGCTACTGCAGCCACCAAGGGGGAGGAGAGTGGCTATCTGCCAATCGGGTGTGTTAGCCAATCACCGTGGAGGTTTCTTCCAAGAAGGCGGGACAAAAGGAGGGACTATTTGTGGGAAGACACTCCTACTCCTCTCGCGCTCGTCTCGGCACTCGCTCGTTCGCCTCGGCATGCGGTTTGCAACGGCTCTGAGTGTGAATCAGCTCTATATCTTCATTACATGGGTGTGTATTTTTTAAAAATTGGTTAAAACATTACATGTGTAGAGAAATACGTACAACAAGCAATTTAAAAGTGTTCATACATACCTAGCCTAAAGGATTCTGTTTTTTCCCCTGATAAGCCTGAAAGCAAATACAATATATGCATTAAATGGTTAACACAATTACTGTATAGTCTGGAGTCTGCACTTTGTATGCTCTGGTTGTTTTAAATGAGGAATTGGCACAGAAAGGTTATCCTTTTCATTAACTTGAAAGAAGTTTTGGACCATACTTTTTTTGCAGACTGTGATTGCAGCAATTCACTCTTAATGTAAATTGTGGCAATAAATATAAAGGTGTTTGTGGGTCATTCTTTTGTGATAACGTTAGAAATATTTCTCAGTTTGAGGTCAGTGTGTTGTATTTTAAACTTTTCCTTTAGTTAGATTTCATGAAAAACTAATTTTACTGGAGTTGGCATCATTTGACGTTTCCTTCTTGTTTATCTACTTTTTGGAAAACCAGTTAAGTAGAACAATTAAATTTTGTGTTCTCTAAACAGCAACGCTGAGTTACAGACGGTGTCAGGATTTCTTGTGATGTAAGCAGAAATGAAACATAACAGGGGGAGGAATGTTTTGGTTGCTCATTAGCAAACTTACAGAGAACACAGTGCCAGCAATAGGAAACTTGCATTAACTGCATTTTAAAGCATGTTGCTTTGTTGTAGAAAGCCGTCTTCAGTATCCTAAGATAATGTGAGAATTATGTCGTTGTTCACGAGTGAGTTTAGTTTAATTAACGCACGTGGAAACTTCTGAATGAAAACAATTGGTAGATATAAATCACTTCCACTACTTGATAGTTCTATAAGAATCCTCAAGTGTTGAAAGCCAAATCTGTTCAATTGCAAATAGCCAGAATTAGTCTTACCATATTTTCCCCCTCTCAAACCGGGACACCCCCCACACACACACACAATTACAGTACTCCCCCCATATCCGCTGGGGATATGTTCCAGGCCCCTCCGTGGATACTTGAAACCGTAGATAAGAGCGAACACCCCCTCCATGGTTTCCTGAGGGCCTCCCACCCTACCTCCCCTGCAGGCAGGCATTCTTGCCCCCCCCCCAGCTCTTGTTTTTCTTTCAGCAAGCTTTGTTTCTTCCTTAAAACAAACAGAGAAGCAGCCTCCATTGCAGGCAAGTAGACTAAGTCCTAGAGAGGCTCTGCAAGGTTTCTGTTAACCTTGCAGAGCCTCTCTAGGAATTAGTCTCGTTCTACTTGCCTGCAATAAGCAGCCAGAGGCTGCTTCTCCTGTTTGTTTAAGTAAGAAACGAAGCTTACTGGGAAAAAAGTAAAAGCCTGGGGGGGGGGTCCCCACGATCCGTTGATAACTGAAACCGTGGATAGCGAATCTGTGGATTGCACGCCCGCAATTTTAAATTTATTTATGCATTAAATAATTAAATTTACTTATCCCGTCGTCATCGTGCTACTCCTCGTCGTGCTGCTGATCTGGAGGGTTCGCCCGCTCTCTCGCTGGCTCTGTGCCGGTGAGAGCGCAGGCGAACAACAGCCTGCCCCGGGGAGGCTTGCGCGACCCGGGGCAGGCTGTCGTTTGCCCAGTCTCTCACTGGCTCCGTGCCGGTGAGAGAGTGGGCGAACGACAGCCTGCCCCGGGCCGGCTTGCGCGGCCTGGGGTGGGCTGTCGTTTGCCCAGTCTCTCGCTGGCTCCGTGCTGGTGAGAGCGGGTGAACGGCCTACTCACCCACTCGCCACCGCCATAGACTAGGAAATTACCTCAGCGCCAGCAGCTCTTGGCTCGCAAAATCTTGCGAGATCCAAGATGTCCCAAATCATGCCCTCACGAGATTTGGGTGCCCAAATATTGGATCTTATGAGATTTCGCAAGTCAAGATGGCGGCGCCCGGGTAAGTTCTTCAATTTTCAAAATGGAGGTGGCAGCGGCGGAGCTTACCAACCGGCCCGGAAAACCGTTCCGGGACAATTCTGGGAATGGAGGGCCATTTCTGGGACCGTCCCGGTTTTTCCGGGACAAATGGTAAGCATAGCCAGAATAGATACTTGTGCAGCATTCAAACAACCTTCACAGAATTGTTATTCTGTTCCTCAGTACTCCAAGTGTTTCACATACGTGATCTTAGTAATCTTTACAACAATGCAGTTGAGAAGGCCAGTATTGGAATACCCAATATATACATGGGAGACTGACTCTGAAAAAGATACCCGACAAATCTCAGTAGATCATGGTTTGCACATTTATTTACAGTTCAATCCTACCTAAATCCCTGCACGGCAGTGACATAGGAATGGAGGGGGCAGACCGCCCCCGGGCAGCAGGGGGGCAGCACTCACCCCCTCGTCGGCATTTCAGCGGCAGTGGCTCCTTTTGCGCTGCGTTTTTTCTTCTTTTTATGGGCCACGGCAGCAAGCCTCGTAGCGCCACTGCCAAGGCTCCATGAGGCCCCGGGAGGCATTTTTGGCCCTCCCACCCACCCCTGGGGCCATTTCTGGGCCGCGTGACATCATCCTGGGGGCATGGCTTCCTAGATACGTCACGCGGCGGGGCCTCTCGGGGGCATAATCTTGGCTGGTGGCCCCTGGTAGGGGGTGCCTGGCTACGCCCCTGCTGCATGGTGATGCAGTTGCACCGATGCAGCTTCTGCTGCATCCCATGAGGGATTTTCAGCGGCTGGAGTTCTCCTCGGGGTAAGGGAACACAGTTGCTTTGCACCTCTAGGGACAAAACTGGATCCAGGAGTATCCCCAGGCTGCGAAGTTGAGGCTTCAAAGGAAGTGCTACCCTGTCCAGAACAGAAATTGGGAGGCAGTCTCAATAATGCTTGTTCTCTTCCTCCACCATTCAAAGCGATATCCACACACACGACCATCAGCATTAACTTTATATACTATAAACATATACATTATAACTTTATCCCATTATACAGACACAAACCATGGTTCTTTGTAAGCCGGGAAACCATGGGTGAAGTGGTTTTGCAAACCTTGATTAAAAGGGAATTTGTCTTATGGTAACCAAGGTTAATGCTGGAAAGGAAGGGAAATATTATTCTGAAAAGGGGAAGGAGGGGCAAATGCTTATTTCCAAGACTGGCTCCCAGTTTGCAACCATGGTTGCTTGGTAGCCAGCACCAGTTTATGGCAGAACTGAGATTTGAACTAGGAACCTCTGGAGAAAACTACACTGGCTCTCCTTTGCAGTGTGAGAGGCAATAAAACTCTTAGAAAGCCTAAGAGTACAGTCCTTAGAACAAAATTAATTTGATAACTGAGAAAGATAATGTCATACAACTTGCATCACACAAAGCACTCTTGGTTTTGCTATGGTGCTAAACCATTGTTATGTAATAAGCATTATAGTTATATTTCAGGGCATCAAATGAATTATTTCTGGCATTTATTAATTACAGTATATTGAATCTTGCAAGCTTCCCAGTAATCTGGCACTGCTTATCTTTCAAATTATGCGGCAGTTCCATGTGTGGCACTGGGATTTTTCGTCTATGCTGTGAATGTTTTCTGATAAACTGTTGTTTTAATAAGAGAATGTATTAAAACAAGACATGTTACAGCCAAAATTCAACACATTTAAGTGATGTCCCATTGATTTAAGAGCGATTTATTTATTTTATTTATTTTAAAAAATTATATCCCACCTTATCCTATGCCGAGGCAAATGCCCAAGGCGGCTTTTAAGCATGTGCTTTGACTATGCCCTTCTGGAATCAGTGGAACTTTAAAGTGCTTAATATTGGTTGGATCACGTTCGAGGCATTTGCATGCACACATCCTTTAATGTTATTTTGGCTCGCTCTTTGAAGATTATGAAGTGCTCTTGATGGTCATGGGCGTGAATGTAACTTTCATTTAAAATGCAGACCTTTATTAACAGCCTATAATAGCCAGATTTTCGTGCACACTCTTGTTTTATCGGTCCCTGTCTTCAGCAGCTCCCTGTATAACCTGCCCCCAACCACACTTTGAACTTTTAAAAGCAGTTTAGGCAGAGAGGCCTGCTTAAAGAGTAGTGAGCCAAGGGCCAAGACTTGGTTCTCACTTGCATTCACATTATTCATTTCTCTGAAAGGAGGTTCTAAATGCAATTTCATGAACACACAGTTAATGCAAAGAATACCTAAGACACACTGTCAATTATATCAAGGAGAACAGAAACCAATGAAGCCACGCTCCTTTTTGAACACATTCCTAATGCATTCTTTAAAACCCGGGTGTCTGTGTTACAAAAATTACCTGATTTTGAAATCGTAGTAAACTTCTGTTTTGTTTTATTGGTTGGTTGGTTGGTTGGTTGGTTGGTTGGTTGGTTGGTTGGTTGGCAGTATTAAATTGTGGCATTGTGAGCCACCTTGCGTATTTTCCCATGAAAAAGCGGGGTATGAATATGTAGGCGGGTCCTTGAGGGGGACCCTGGTAAGGGGGTGGTCAGAGCGGCGTCTGCCCCAAAGGGCTCCCCGGGGGAGGGGTCAACCTACAGACCGACAGTCTTCTCTAGGTAGTTCCCCAGGGAGGGTTTAAGCCACCTACCGTAGACCTTGTAACGTGTCCGGCTGAGGGCTCCGGTCTCCTAGCCTGAAGTGATCGGAGTCCTGGTGGAAGGTCAGGTCTACCCACCGTGGGCTGTTGAGTAGTTGTCGCCGGCCAGGTCTACCCAGAGGGGTTGTAGTCAGAGTGTCTATGGAGGGACAGGTCTACCCAGCGAAGCCAATCGAGAGGTTCCCGGCGGCCAGGTCTACCCAGGTTATTCCGTCCTTGCAAGGCCTCAGGCAGGACTGGGGTGGGGGGGGTTAGCTTCACCCGGTTCCTCACCCCAGTCGGCTGGTTCGTAGACGACGGGCTGTCGCTCCTGAATACCAGCCCACTTGTCAGCCCCCTCATCATTGGCCTGCTCCGGTTTTATTCCTAGGGTCGTCCTCTGGTCCCGCCCTTGTCGGCCCTTCCCCCACCCCTGTAGCCAATCCCACCATGTCCTTCCCGAGACGGCCAGGTCGGCCGGCCTATCGCTGTTACCGCTGCTGTTGGAGACAGGTGGCGATCCTCCGTTCTTCCCCCGCCCCCGTTTCTGTCGTCCTCTGCCATTCGGCCTTCCGGCCCTGGAGTGACGCGGCGAGGGAGGACCCTCCCCGGATCGCCATCCCCCAGGCCCGGCGACGATCCGACCAAAGGGGGACCCGGCGTGGAGCTGTCCTCTGCCAAGGGGGATTCCCCTCGGGTCGCGTCGTCCTGGGGATGCCCTGCAGCTGCCGCGGGTGAGTTCTCCGAGCTCCCCGGGGCTCATGGATGGCCCGGGGTGATGTGGAGATCGAGTCCGGAGGTGGGCCCGTTCCGAAGCGCCGCCGAGCGCTTTTCCCGCGAGGGTTTTGGGGTGCCCTCAGTGTTCGGGACGGGTTCACCCCCGGACAGAATATTTTAATAATAAATATCCTTATGCTCATTCAGTAAAGGTATGTTGTTGTTGTTGTTGTTTTAATAAGAGCCCTATACCGCTTTTGTAACAAATGCAGTACAAGAGAAGCAACAGCCTATCTTTAGACCCAGGATAAAGTTGTGAGGGCAAGGCGCAGGAAATGTAAAAAAAAAGAATTCCTCCATATCTATTCAGATAATGGATATTGGGTGATCTGGATTGTTTGTTCATTTGTGGTGAGAAAAGGTGTGTACAGTATTTATATGCCAAGCGTCCAGATCCCTTGGATGCTTACTGTAATCCTCCCCAGAGGGGAAATATATCAGAACCTCCTGCTGCGTTTTCTTCCAAGGAACCTACAGTGGGAAGGACACTATCCGGGACATACTGTGGCCTCCAGCCCATTGTTACGGTGATAGCACCATTGCCTCTTGCTCTTTAAAGGAAAAAAAAATGAGTACTGTATATGGCTTCTCTTTCTCCCCAACTTTTCATTCTCAGCATTAGCATATAAATTAATACTGTCACAAAAAATGGGGCTTGGATATGCATGATGAGCAGTATCTTTGAAAATCTGAGGATTCCATGGTCTGTGCTATGGAGACACATGTGCAACATGCATGTTTGCACATATAAATGCATTGATACAGACCCATTTTGAGGTGCACACTAAAAGCTTTTGGCAATTAAAAGTACGGTAAGCGATCCTTTTAACAAAACAAATTAACCTGTGAATTCAAACCCTGCTAATCTCTTGTAATTGTACAAGATTATCTGTTAACTGTCCTATGGATAAATTGATATGGTACATTTTTTCCCAGTGGGGTACTAAATTCTCCAGCAAGTCTGATAATTATAAGAGGAAGTTTCCAGGTTCTTCTTTTCTTCGAATATGGCTTCACCTCTTGACTATGATCTCTGTTTGTCTTCTTTTATTTCATAGATTGGGGAGAGACAGAAAGTTCTTGTTACAGAAGAATCGTTTGATTCCAAGTTTTTTGTTGCTCATAATAAATTCTACGAACAGGTACTCTTTTAAAACGGGGGAAACACACAGTCTGGCTATTTTTTTTTCCTTTGTTTGTTCCTACCATTGGACATCCATGTAAAGCCAATATAGTACTATAAAGCAAATGCGAAAAATTTCTAGTCTAGTCCTCTCCTTGATGAGCTAGTTTTTTATGTATTAGGGTTTAAAAAGAAAATTAAAAACTGAGGGGCCATACAATCCTGCAGTTGTCAGACTGTAATCTGAAGTGGTCTTATAATAACAAGGACTCAAATTTGCAGTTTTGTTGAACATATACATAAATCCTGATGTATGTATCCAGATAAAGCACACAGCAAGGTTTGTATTACTTCACAATGCAGGTGGAGATTGAGTAATTGAATTTTCCCCCACATAAAATATCTCCATATATGTAGAAAATGATCGCATGATGGGCAAGACTGGGCAACAGCCTTTCTCTCTCACACACATCATATTTTTCTATGTGCAGAAGGTCTTTGTGCGGGGGAGATTTCAAGGAAACAGTCTTCCAACCTGCGTTCTGAAATATTACAGTTGCAGGAGCATTGTACATATAGCTAGTTTGGGCAGGCTCATCACTTGCTGTGCTCCCATTGAAAAATATTGTGTGCCTTGGAAGATAGGAACAGACTCCCCAGATGACATCCAAAGGTTCCCTTCCTCTGAAGGAAAACTCCTTGCTCTAGAGCAGGGGTGGCCAACCTTTTAACATGACTGCTCCTGGCCCTTTAAGGGTTGTCTAGGTGAGGGCATTTCAGCAGGTGCAGCTGCTTTAGCAGCACCATCAGCAGCAACTGCAGCTGCCAAGATTCTGTCTTCTACACAAGAATGCAGAGGCCCTAATGGTGGAAGGTTGGCCACCCTTGCTCTAGAGGGGAAGATAACTTTTAGACACCACCCCTGTTTCTCCAGGAACTATCATAGTATATAAGACCCACACATATCTAAAAACAATCAAACGTTTTCTTCATGGCTTGTTACGATGTAAAGCGATCTTGGATATCCAGGTTTAAAAGCCATGTAAAAAGCAGTTATAACACGTAAAAAACAAGTCCAAAAACAGTGACGCTTTAAAAATGATTTAAAGTTAAAACAGTCTTAAAAGCAGTCTTTTAATCACGCATTAGCAAAGTTCACTACGTTTCCTCCGCGAATCTGCGGACCTCTTCAGGTGAGCAGCAAAGCTGTAAGATGTTGCTACTGAGGCTGGAAGAGATCGTTCTTTAAAGATATCCAAGATATAAAGATCTTGGATATCCAAGATCGCTTTCCACACATATCTCTTCACATTTCACTGTTTATTTTCTTGACCTTTATCTTATTATCCAAAAATCTTTGTAGCATTGGATCTCCTTTTCTTCCTGGCTTTTTGAGGTATATCCTCGGCCAGGAAGAATCATAGCTCTAATGCTGCCTAGTGTTATGGTAAGGTAAGTAAAGAGGTTACCAAATTTTAAAGTGGTACACACGAGTACTTGAGACCTACGTTTTTCAGGTTTTATGTATACCTTTTCCTCCTTCTGGATGAAAACCCAGATTTCTATAAGTGTTCCACTTAGTACAATGTGGTCTTTATGTTTCTTTTAAAGGTTCTCGTGCCGAAGAACCCTGAGTTCATGGGTAAAATGGTAGAAGTGGATGTTTACGAAGCAGGGAAGCACTTTATGAAGGGGCAGCCTGTGTCAGATGCTCGAATGTTCACCCCATCTGTCACCAGGCCATTAGGCAAAGGCGAGGTTTCTGGTTTAACAGAGGTGAGTAGAAGACATTTTAGACATTACTATTCTTGTACAAGAGCAGCTGTTCAGCCATAATGATTCCAAATTCTGCTCCTCTTATGTATAGAGTACTCTTTATGTATACAGTATGTCCGACTCAGTCGGACCGTTGCTTCGGCGGCTACACTGGCTGCCGGTTTGTTTCCGGGCACAATTCAAAGTGCTAGTTTTGACTTTTAAAGCCCTTAACGGCTCGGGTCCAGGGTATTTGAGGGACCACCTCTTTCCTTATAATCCGACCCGTACTCTGAGGTCATCAGGGGGGGCCCTGTTAACCGTGCCGCCACTGACAGAGGTGAGGGGGATGGCGGCGCGGAACAGGGCCTTCTCGGCAGTGGCGACCCAACTGTGGAATTCCCTCCCCCTGGAATTGAGAACAGCTCCCTCCTTAGAGACCTTTCGGCGGGGCCTTAAGACATTTTTATTTAGATCAGCTTTTGATGTCTAACATGACGGGCTGGCTTTTTAACAGATGGCTTTTAACACGTAAATGTGGATGACCCACTGGGGTTGTTTGTTTTAATTGTTTTAACTGTTTTAATTCTTTTTAAATGTATATATGTATTTTAATTGTTTTATTGTAAGCCGCCTTGGTTGCCCTCGTGGGAGAAAGGTGGGGTAGAAATTCAATAAATAATAAATAAATAAATAAGGCTTTAACATTTTTTGACAAAATAAAAACTAAATTTAAAAGATTTTTTGACCAATGTGCTTAGCTTTACATCTGTACCTTGCAGGGGCAGTTGTCATTGATTCCGTGATGTCAATTTTGGGGGTAGGGGGGAGTCATACTGGCCAAGCCAAATGAAGGCCAAGCATGCAAACTTCCAAGAATTCCATCCACACTGTCAGGCTTCACAGTTGAGCGTTCCCCAGAGTGCTTCGCTTTTAGGGTTAGATTCAACCTCCCCTGTATTTTGCAGGCATTGAGTCAATCTTGATTCAGCTGTATTGGTTGTGATGCCTAGGAATACTCGTATATGAAGCTGCAGTTTGTGTTTGGCTTCTTTGGTGGCTGGGTATTTAGAAGCATGTCATACCAGTGGTACAGGAGCTGCTCTGACTTTATCCTCTGATCACACAGACTCAGTTTGAAACTATTGTGCACCCCTTACTTTGCGCACTGACTCTTTAACAAAACAGGATGTCCGGAGCATGCTGGGAGTGCTCCTAGCATGTTCTGCACTTCGTATTTTGTTTAAATTGCCCACAGGAGGAAGGAGCAAAGTAAAAAAGCAGAGGGATGAATTGCCACGTTCTCATCAGTGGTGGACTCAAGTCAGAGCTCAATGCAAATGTCATTGCTCACATCATGGACAGGCTGGCCGTGTGATCATAAATCAGTATACTGGTCAGCCTTCCTGACAATACCAGCTATACACTATGTTTGAATAGTAGGAGGATGTCAGCACAATCCGACTTAACGTTTGTGCCGGTTTAACCAGTGACGCAGCAAGAACGGGAGGCCCCAGAACGGAAAAGGGATTCAAATCCCCTTTGAATTCCTTTTTTGGAGGGGATTTGAATCCCTTTTCCGTTCTGGGACCTCCCGTTCTCGCTGCGCCACTGGTTAAACTGGCACAAAAGTGAAGTCAGATTGTGCTGTGTAAGGAGTATTTCTCAGTGGTTGCTGTACAATGATAAAAATCAAGTTCCACTAAAGTCTGGGTACTTTCTTGAAGCATTCAAGGATCTTCCTGTTTAAGGTCACATTTGGTTACCCAAGGTTCAGTCCACAGGAGGTCATTATAAATGCAGACAATCAGTTCTGTCCATCTGGACAGAAATTAATCAGTAGTGTGTAGAGTTTGCCAGGATGTGTGTCGTAATTGAATTAGAAACCTGGGATACACGTTTGGCCAAGACTAACAGCGCAATCCTGACTAAGGATCGGGCCAGCGGCTCAGGGCCGCCCACCGGATCCTGTGCACAGGCTGTCCGATGCACGCCGGGCCGGAGGTCTACTTGGAGGTCTACGAGCGTCCCCTTCCCTGAGTGTAAACCCGGGCTGGCCCTATCGGTTTCCTCGGAAGAAAAGGAGGCTGTGTAACGGTGTAGTCAGTCCGGCGGGGACGGGGATATGGCTGACGCCATCCCCCACACCCTCCTGGGCCGGCTAGGCCAATGGCCCCCCTCCCTCTCCCGGCTGGACCACCCACACAGCCGGCGATGGAGCGCTTACCTTCCACCGCCGTCCGCATGGAGATCCGGCACTGGAGTGAGGGAGGCCGGCCTTGCGCCAGCCTCCCTTACTCCCGAATTGTCGCGAACACTTCCAGCAACAGAACACTCGTTCCGTCACCAGCCTTATTTCCAGATTGAGCCCTAAGACAGACAAGCAGGAGCCAGATCGACAGGTAAAAGCTTGACAAGATTCAGCAGTTTTGGAAAGAGGCTAATGAAAGAGGCAGGGCAGAGGGAGAATAAAGAGGGCAGAAGAAACAAAGCAAGTGGCTGCAGAGACACAGAACACAGGACGTCACAGTGAGTGAGCTCCAGACCGAGCTGGCCTTACCATGAAGCCAGTTGAAGGTGACTACTTCAGGCAGTAGAATTTCAGGGATGGCATGTAGCCCACCAAGCACACACACCCATGATGCCTGCAAAGGAAGGAAGAGAAGATGTTGCTCTTCTTGTTCCTGTCCAAACAGAAAGGGAAATAAGAGGGCATATGTGGGAGATTTGAAAAAGGAATTTAATTTTAATAGGGGGAAAAGGGGGGGAGCATCATTAAGTTCTCTGCTTCAGGCATCCAAATATAACAGGCAAGCGCTGAGCTCCAGGTTTGAACCATTAACCAGCCTGCCAGCAGCCTCCTCTTGCTTCCTCTTGCAAGACCCACTGGAAGATAGAGGCTCAAGATACTAGTCTAAAACTGTTGAGTTAACCCCAGATAAATTTAATTGCAGAATAAGCCTTACAGAATATTCCACTGCCTGTAACTTCATTACTCTAGAAGACAAATCCCAGGGAGATATCGGAATAATTTCCCAGCAGTCAGCATGGTAAACCAGAGTTTATCACTTTCAATCACACATGCAGCACAGAATTCAATCCATAGTTAATGCCGATCTTAGCACAGTCGTGGAGTTAACAAACGCACATGCTATATACTGTGTGCATTATAGGAACAGAAGGAAAAATCCAACTTTAGCATGCATGGTTTCTGAGTGCAATTTGTTCCTGCTTAAGACTGCAATCCTCTAACACTTTCATGAGAGTAAGCCCCACTGAACACAATGGAACTTATTTCAGAGTAGACATGCCTAGAATTTCACTTATTTTTGTTATTGGAACTAAACCAGACCTGCCATTGTGAAGAATGTGAGCTGCTAATAAACCTGTAGACCAAGGAGCAGCATGTGACTGATACTTTATATATTAAAAGTGAGAGATGGACAGAAATAATGATTAAAAACAACAGGAAACTAGTGGCTTTCACTGTGTAAGCTGTGCTGTTGATGTAAGTAGGATGCAGAGTTCTCAGATGTTGTGCTGCTGTCCTGTTAGCTCTTTATGGCTGATTTCCTCCCCCCACCCCACCCCACCCCAGATGCAGAGTAACAATCGGAATCGGAATTCCAAACTAGTGTTTCATAATCCTTTGGCTGGGGAAATTGCTCTTCCAAATAATTAGATATTTGTGCTTTCTTCATAGCAAAGCTTTAAAAGCACCACTTACCTTCCTAGATCTTGAACTGCAGTTCAGTAAAAGATCATGTTCAGAGAGAAATAACAGCTGCGTAGTGTCTGCTCGAAATCCCAGTGGTGTGGAGATTGCTTCTCATGGCAAGCTGTCAGTACATAGCTATTTGCCAAGTGGATCCAGTACTTGCCAGGTAGATTTCACCAAACCACCATAAACTGCTAAAAATTATTGTATGTTGCTGTGGTGACACTGGCAGATCTGGAAGGCGGGTAGTTGCACATAAGTGGCTCGCCATGTCGAGGAGCCTCTTCCCAGTTCGGATTTAGTGTGGGCACTTGGTGGCTTTGTGATTATGAGAATTGGGCAGCAGCCAATGTGGGAATTTAAGCAAGTTTCAGTGACTGCAGAATTATAGAAAGCTTGATTTGGTACCCAGTCCTGCGTCTGTCTTGCTAAAGAATGCCTCTATTAGGACAGTGGCTCAGGTGGTACTTGGAGTAAATGCTCAGCAATACCTGAATGTAGCATGAAACTAGTTTCTCTTTTTCATGCAGATAGACTAGAAAATCCATTTCAAATTTTAGTTCAGAAATACTTTGTAAATCTGTCACCTCCAGCTTTAACATTTTAACATATGCCACAGAGATACAGGAAGAAAGTAACTCTATGAAGAGAAACAGGTTGAGGCTGTTAATACATTTTTGCTGTGAAATTGACAGTTCCAGTGGCGGCAGAGAGAATAGGGGAGTGGCTTGACACAGGGCAGGAGTTCAATTGTCTCTATATCTTAATCTTTAAAAGCTTGTTTTAGTGTTGTGTTTCTATACTAATATTTAAAAACTCAGGGCGCAATCCTGTGTAACTCTTGCACCAGTGTAACAGTAGATTCCCCGGTGTAAGAGCACTTATGTCAGTACGCCAACGGATGCAGGGCGGACACTGGCTTAACCCCTCTCAGACACCTCACATGCACAGTTTGGATGAGGAACGGATGCCGGCACAACTCCGCCAGCGCAGCGGGCATTCCGGGGGCGTCTGAATGCCCCCTGCGCTGATGGAGTTGCACTGGTGTCCGTTCCGGGTCTGAAATGTACATGTGAGTTGTCTGAGGGGGGTTACGCTTGTGTCGGTCCTGCGTCCATTGGCGTACAGCATGTTACACTGGCATAAGTGCTCTTACACCGGGGATCTACTGTTACACCGGTGCAAGAGTTACACAGGATTGCGCCCACAAGTCATTTTTTAATGTCAGAAACATTAGGCACAAGACAGTGCCAGCACCACAATGCCAAGGACTCTGAGACAAAGCTCTGCAGTGGGCCTCCCTTAGCACTCCCTGCTTACCCCCTGTTAGACACAATAGACCAATGCCCAACCTTGATCCAAGACATGTAAATTCTAGAAAAGATCTCATTTGCTTGATGCTATATAGACCAGTGGTTCTCAACTGGTAGTATGCGGGTGGTGTCCGGTGGTACATGCAGCACCCGCAGACACCCACCTCGGGTAATAGAGACCATGAAGAGGCTCAGAAAACACCAATAGGAAGCTCGGTCCGACGGGCTAAGCTCCAGCGTGTGGTTTTCATGCGCTCGGAAAGGCCCTCCCACCCGCCCTGAGCCTCTTACCGGCGTTTTCTGAGCTGCTTCGTGGTCTCCAACCCAGACGTAACTGGTGATGACATCATCGCCGTTACTTCTGGTGGTACTCCAAAGGCTGGAACCCAACAGAAGTGGTACGTCGGGTCCCAAGGGTTGAGAACCCCTGATATCGATAATCTAATCATGTGTGTTCGATACAAAGAAGGGGATATTTGGCCATTTTGGGTCATTCTCTGAGACTGTTTTTACATCATGAATAGTCAGAGGCAACCAAAAATTGTGCAGTTTGAAGCTGGAGCCTGGCAGCTGGGTTCCTTTCTGTTTAAAAATCTACAGGCTGTATTAGGATGAACAAGTCTTAGAAACATGGCAATGACATCTGAAGTTATAAAAATCATACCACATCTTGAAACATGTTTTGTGTCCGGAGGAAAAAAAGGATGTTCATTTTGTTTTGTTTTTAATAATATCTTTCATGGGGGTTTAGTTAGAAGAGAGTAGCTTTAATGATCCCTGGGAGAAGACAACGGGCCATCTTGAAAGAATCCAGCTGCATCATCAGACAAGAATGCTGCCAGTCTGAGATGCCTTCATGAGAATTCTCAAATTGAATATAAAAATAGCAAGTGCCGCTTACAGTTTTTGCATGTTCATTTTGGGTCATTGTCTTCATTCCCTTATTATGCCTGAAATGCTTGTACACTGGAAATAGCCGCATCTCTGGAATTAATTTTTCTTGGGGTTTGGTTTGCATTTCATTATAACTCACTCCATATGTTTATTAACCTTTGGATGAACCAGTTCTGCCTGAATTCTCCATTTACCATTAATACAGTTTTTTCATGGCCTACTTCTTGAATTGTCTCCTAATTTTGGCTTTCATTGTCAAGGTTAGAACAGACAACAAAAAGAAAATAAAACTTTTGGTGTAGATGAGTTTGTTTCTGTTTGAATGCTGAGGGAATTACACCTCCACAAAGAGCACAAAAGCCTATAGTCAGTTACATAAAACACAGAGTTGATTTGGGCCATTTTATCTATTTATTTAAAAAAAAAATGCCATCATTCCTATTATCTGTAAATATTTGTGTCTTGATTAACACTTTCACTGTTCAATCCATACTTTTGTATACCTTGTTGCCACCCCCCACCCCATTTGCAGGCTTAGCAGCAACTGTTACATATGAAGGGTCAAGTAACCACTATCTACCAGGTTGACATCACTAAAAACCTACTTTGCTCCTGGTTAAAGAAGTTTGGGACAAATACAAATGGCATCCTTGATGATATACGCTTCTCTTAGGTGGCAGTTCACACAAAAAAATAGCTTCCTCATTTGATGAAATCTGATCTCTGATGTGAGGAGTCCATCAATTCAAACAAATTGAAAAGGCACACGATTCAGTTCAGCACTGCATTATAAGTTCCATTGATTTCAGTGAGTGCTTGACATGATCTGCATTTTGCAGGAAGTGCAACTAGTTAACAATGAAAGTGCACGAGCCCCTGCAGGCAAGCTTTTTAGGAACAGATCCTATGGAGTATATCAAATATCTCTTGTCCATGGAAGGTAAGCCAGCATGTGGTTTGCAATGATCCAAGAAACTAAGTTCTTTGTGTAGCTCAGGGGTTCTCAACCCTTTACCGGCTGAGTACCACCTCCAGCACCGCTCTCCTGCTGTGTACCACTGGAAGTGACTGGCAATGACATCATCACCAGTTACTTCTGGGTTTTCAGGTCGCAGGTAGGAGGCTTTGGATGGGTGGGAGGGCCTTTCTCAGCGTTCCAAAGAGGCTCAGCCAGGCGCATCGCTATCGCAAAGCGCACTGGGCGTTCCGCCGAAGGGTGACGCGCGCGGGCAGACCGCCAGAGGGTGGCGCGCGTGCGCACTCGCGCGCGTCACCTCCCCCGCGCGCGTCGCCCTCCGGAGGCTCCGCTCCCAGGGCCTTCTCAAGGCCTCAGGAACGGTCCCTTTTCCCTCAGGAACGGTCTGCACATGCACGAAAAACGTTATAAATAATGTTGTGACACAGTGGGCCTTCGTCAGAAGGCCCTGGCGCGTCGGCTGGGGAGGTCGCTCCAAGGCCTTCTCCCGGCCTCGGGGGCCTTTGAGGCCGGGAGAAGGCCTTGGAGCAGAGCCGGCTGCAACGAGTGGCCGGGGGGGCAGAGCCGGGGGGCACCCAGGGCAGCGTCCCATCGAGTTGCCCCCCCAAAAAGTCAGGGGCGCGGCCTCGTGGCCATGCCAAGGCTCATTAGGGTGACGCGTGCTTTGGGGCGGCGCGCACCCTAGTGACGCCTCTGGGCTCAGCCAAAGACAGGAGTTTCTCAGGAATGAAAACATGCCGCCAAAAGTACCACATTGGAGCGGGGTTCTGGTGGTCTGGAGGTCTGAGTACCACCAGCAGTCAGCCAAAGTACCACTGATGGTACTAGTACCACTGGTTGAGGCTTATTGATTGGGATATTCAGCATTTTTCTGTGTTGGCTCATAAGCACATATTATTTTTGCACAATGCCTTGCCTTAGAGGGCAAAACTGAAATATCATAGCTGAAATGGTCTACGTTGGAAAGAAGTGGGTTTTGTGATATTTAATGCATATGTATTATTCATTTAAATTATTTCGTTTTCTTTAAGGTTGTTCAGTCCTTGTAATTTGTTGTTCAGTCGTTAAGTCGTGTCCGACCCTTCGTGATCCTATGAACCATATCCCGCCAGGCCTTCCTGTCCTCCACTATCTAGTCCTTGTAATAGAGAGGCATATTTCTTGTAAGTCCTTGTAATAGAGAGGCATATTTCTGTGTTGACTTGCTCAGCTACTGCTTCCTGTTCTTTGAAATGTCTGTCACTTCTTTGTTAAGTCTTATTATAGCACACACAATAAGCCAGGTTCTCAAGCTAAAGGCAGTGATCTTTCCTTCAATTGACTTCTGTGAGGCAGAGCACACAAGCAAAGCAGCATTTCCCCCTGCAGGAAAAGGCTTGAATAATGATATTGTGATATTTTGTATATAGTCCCTCCTATCCAGTGGGATTTTGATATGATTATGGAGAGCCATTTAAACTTCCAGGGAAAAATCCATTATCATCATGACACAGGTGAAACTTCCCAGGATATTGAACTGAGTAGAAGAGTCCACCATCCAATCTTCCTATATCTAGACCAACTGAACTTTGTTGGTAATGAAAATCAAATTTGTTGATGAAAATTAATGGGTAGCACCTGAACTAGTTCTATGATAGAAAAGGCCTAAGAGTGAGAAGGCAGAACTGTTGCAAAAGTTTCCAAAAGTAGCTTTTAAAAAGGTCAGTAGCAAGGTTAGTGTCTGCCTGGAAACTTTACCTTCTAGTATTCTGAGCTAGAAATAGCTCTTACGAACAAAGTACATCAGGGGATCGGATCATTTTATACACAGGTCCTTACAGGAACAATATCTTGACCATTCTTTCTGAGGCCATTATGTGTGATAAGGATTAGAAATTGTGCTTATCTTGTTGGAAGCTTCTTTTCTTCCAGGACTGCTTAACATGCATGTCTGCACATAAACAAAGAGGCAGAGAACACTGTAAACATAGATTAATAACCCTGAATTCCCTAGGAGGAAGAAATCATACTCCTGTTTCCTCAGAGATCACTTTAGTGTATAAAGCTACTGTTATGGTGCCTTCTGAGTCTGTGAAAGTAACAGCCAAAAATAACATCTGAAAACATGAACCAGCCAAGGTCACAAGGTGATTGTACTGTAAGTTTGTATTCCTTTCTCCTTGGGGTCTGTCTCATATGGTTGTCATTCTCGGTGTGTCTCCTATGTTTTCTTCCACATTTTCTTTCTTTGGACTCCTGATGGGTAGTTTTGGCATTAACCAACTTCCATGAGACTACTTGCGGTTTTACAAAAGCGGCAGAAATAAACAGAGATAGCTGGCTCTCAGAATCCCTGCTAAGCTTGTGAATACAACAGAAAAGGCTCAGATTAATCCCGTTTCCTATTTTGCAAGAAATTATATTGCCTAGACCTCTGAGATTAGATGTTTTTGATACAGATTGGATTGTATCCAAAATAGTGCAAATGGTACTCTACTTGTGGAATAGGTTCTCCCTTCCCCTTCTGCCAGTTGCTATAGTCTGCTCCGCAGGTCAGAGGAAAATCTGAAAATCAGCTCCACAGGTCAGAGGACTCTCCAGGACGCCTTAGGATGGGGACAGGGGGCTGCAGCAGGTTGGAAGAATGGGCAGGTATCCAGGGATCACCTTGCAGGAGCAGCAGCACTTTTCTGCTTGCACAAGGCACCTTTTAGGATACAATCCATTGTTTCCAACATAACCATCTTTAAACAGTTGAATTTAACTAACATGCAGAGAAAGAGGAATTACTTTGTCGATCTTAGTGATGCATGAATATTAAAAGGCATTCTTCCAAAGATAATTATGCCACACCTCTGGATAGATGACTGCGACATACTGATAAGATATGGTGCTGTGAGCAATTTACTCACCAGCAAGTGAGACTAGAGAAATGGGAAATGCAGCTGTCCACTTAAACTGGGTGGCCTTTATATTGTAAGGGTTTGGTTGCTTAGATATTAACAAACTTCAATTTGTAAGAGAAAAAATAAGACAAACCTACTTTAAATACTCTTGAGTTTTTTGTAGAAGAAACTTCACATATATTTAAAACGTTTCAAAAAGTTATGAAATCCTAATTTATGCTAATATATAATTTGAAATCTCAATGGAAAATGTGATTATTTGGGCTCAATTGGGGAGCAGATGTGAGGAGGCTGTAACTTGGCTTTTTTACTTATCTTTTCTGGTGTGAGGGTGGGAATCAACACTTGATTCTAGCAGCGGTATACAGTAGTAAAAATTTCACATAGCTCTCAGAATTCAGGGATTGTAAAACAGACGGGCAGCCCAATCCTGTTGTAAAGATCTGCTGGGCAGCCAAGGCCGCCCACCGGATCCTGAGCTCCTCCACAGGCAGTCTGCAGCAGGCAGCCCATGGCGGAAAGTCTACTCGGGGAAGAGAACGCTCGTCCCCTTCCCCAACAGCGGCTGGGACCGATAGACCTCCTCGGAATTCCGCCAACTATTTTGCTCAGCTGATCAGCAGGGGTCAGGATACGGCTGAAGCAGATCCCCGCCCCTGCCCCAATCAGCTGGGCCTATCGGCCCCCACCATTTGCTCCCAAACCGCCCCTCCTCCGCTGGATCCTTACCTGGGTCTGGCGGCGGGCAGGAGCTGGTCCGGGCAGCGGAGCAGGGCAGGCAGGCCTTGCGCCAGCCTTCCTTGCTCGTGAGTCGTTGCGAAAGTGCTTTATGGCACTTTCGCTACGTCTTCAGCCGCTGGAACGCTCGTTCCGCCAGCCGAAGGTAGAATAGGGTTGCACTGTGAAGGAGAATAAGTAATTTCTTTTGTCCTACATCTACCACAAATCAACTTCATTGGACAACCCCAAATTCTAGTATTTATTAGATAATATGACCATTTCTCTTTCTCCAGGAATACAGATTCTTGGAAACAGATTCTCTTACAGGCCTCTTGATTCTGGATTTCATGAAACAAGTATCAGAACTCTGGCATGCACCCTATTCAAAACTGACTGAACTGTACCTGGGATTCTTAACATCATGGTTTTGAACAGAGGTTCTGAAGTCATAATTCTTGAGAGTTTAAGTCCTGATAATGTATGCCTGGTAGTCAATGCTTTATTGCCGAACCCGTTTAGAAGGATGTGTACATATTAAAACTTATAGAATGAAACTGAGCTAAGACATGGAGTAATTATTTCCCAGTGACACCACTGAACAAGAAGGGCTTCAAGAATCAAAATCATTTGTCTAAAAGCATCAGGCCTTTAAAGGGCACAGCTTCCTGATAGGATGTGCATGATGTTTTCAGAAAACCACCACTTCATCACTGATTTGGAGAAAGGCAGAAAACCCCTCAAACCCAGCAATTTGTGATTTGTCCAAGTAGTTGAAAGTTGTTGCAATTTAAGAGAGTACAGTCTTTCTTGGTATGCACTAGGAGCATTTCTGTGAGATTACCCTGGTGCTGGTAAGTCAGATCAACCTGTCCTCCCCACCTCCCCTCTCAAAAAATCTCCCAGAACTTGATGTTTCCAGTGAAAGAGTTCCTGTTAACGACTTTTAAACTTGACTGAGCATGAAATTAAAAAGGGTTTTCAAGTCACTCCCTCAGGTGCTTAGATATATGCCAGCCTGCACAGAAAGCACCGAAGCCACTTAGGGGCACTAGAAGACATGGATCCATGACAGTTTGATATAAAGAACTTTGTTTTACAGCCCAATCCTGTGTAACTCTTGCACCGGTGTAACAGTAGATCCCCCGGTGTAAGAGCACTTATGCCAGTGTAACTTGCCGTACACCGACAAATGCAGGACGGACATCGACGTAACCCCCCTCGGACACCTCACATGCGCAGTTCGGACACGGAACGGACACCAGCGCAACTCCGTCAGCGCAGGGGGCATTCTGGGGGCATTCGGACATTATGTGTAGGCTATACGCACTATAGGAAAATCAACCACTAGATGGTGCTGAAGACTCACGTAAACAACCGATTCACTTTACAACAGAGTTTCAAGAGCATATCCCCATCCTTAACTGGGGGACGCCTGTACATTGTTTGGAGTGGTAGTTTCTTTGTCTTGAATGTACTGCCTGCCAAATTCAATGGGTGACCCTAAGTTCTAGTATTACAACAAAAGGAGAAAAACTTTTTCCCCCCATACCAAGAATAGTCATAATCAGTCATCATCATTCTGTATCAAGTATAAGAATAACCACATAATATAAATGCATACTGTTTATACTCAGGAATATGGTACACTATAGAGGCAGGAGAATAGCCACATGTTATTAACTTACACAAAATCAAAAGTGTTATAAAATACATATTGCTATAAGAGCCAGTGATAAACCCCATAATACTATGGGGTTTATCACTGGCTCTTAAGATTAGCAATATGTATTTTATAACACCTTATAGGCCTGCATTTTTCCAACTACTAAAGTTTTGTACCTAGTAGTGATGCTAGCAGCTCTTGCTTCCTGCAGTCCACTGAAGCTGCCGTGCTGGCACACAGCACAATCCTGCAGAAAGATTGGCGACCAGCCCATAGGGCCGTAGGCGTTTCTTTCTGCCGTGGAAACCTGCTGCAGCCACTGGAGCATGACAAGGGTTGCTCTGGTGGGAGCGCGCACTCCGCAGGCCGGAAGATACGCAGGATTGCGCCGACAGTGTCCCAAGTTGACATCTAATGGTCACCGTTTTGAAGATCTCATCCTTACCCCATTGACACACAAAAGACCCATTTGGGTCTTTACAGTGGTGGGTCCCTCAGAATGAAATATGTTCCCCCCAGATATCTGTGGTGTTCATTCCTGTTCATTTAGAAAACAAAGGAATTCAAGGGTTGTTGTTTTTCCAGCTTGAAGCTTTATTTGGAAAACAGGCTGAGAGATACAGTACTGTAAGTTTCTGCCAGTAGCTTATAATAAGATGCTTTATGGACCATTATATTAGAAATATTGCTCTCAAAGGGATTTTGAAGATCAGATAGGGGAGGGTACTTTATTGATTGGAGCTTGTTATCTTAGCTCCAGCTCAACAGGTGATTTCCTCCAGTTTGGAAGACCTTTGACAGAGGGCGAAGGGATCAGCATAAAGCAGTATGCTCACAAGTACCAGTTGCAGAAGATATGTTTCCTTGTGGCTTTGTCATAGTACCTTCCCATTTGGCTTAAGGCCAAAGGATAGCATTCTGACTAGAGCCTCCACCATGAGAAGCAACCTCCGTGGATGGAAGGAGCATCTTTTCTCCAGTGGAGCACTCTTTCTGTTTATGGAGGGGGATCCACGCAGAGGAAGTGCTAGTTGGGATGCTACCCAAGTCTCTGCAAGGTCTGTTGCAGCTTCTGCTGCACTGCTCCCTTCAAGTTAGGTGAGCCTTGTAGGCAAGGGATCTTGTCTTAAAAAAAAAAAGCCAGACACCTCTTTCAATACCATCACCTGTGGGAGAAATAAAAGCCTGATAAGTATAGTGCATCGTGCAGCACATTCAGTCTCACTATGGTTAGGTAACCTTCAAGCTCTATCAGACCTTAGAAAAGAAAATATGAACGTAAGAAATGTTTAAACCTCAGTTCAGTGCTAAAGGATTGCTGGCATGGCACCAATCTAAAGATCTTAATGTGTGGCAACCAGCTGTGTGTATGCTATTGCATGCAAGGATCTCCTTCACACAAAAAAAGTAGTCAGTGCAGTCAGCTTTGACAACTGATCATCTGCTGGAGACAAATGGGGAGGAAGGGGTGGTTCCTCCCCCCCCCCCATATTCTCTCTCTTTCTACCAACAGGAGATTAGTAGGACTGTCAAATTTGGTAGAGCCAGCCAATATATTCATGATGAGGGAAGCTGGATTCCAGGGAGCCCGCACTGAGACCTTCAGTTGCTGTATGTCGGTTTTATTTACCATGTCCAGCGCCCTTCTGCATGCACAGATTGACGTTCTAGATGGCGATCTGTGTGCAGATCGCCATTTCCATGCTTGCTGGTACTGAGTGTCAGTGTGTTGACATAAAGTGAGATTTCATGGAAACCTGTGCTATGATTGACATCTGCAAATCTTTGGGTTTTGATTGCAGGTTTGATCCATGGCTTGCAGTTTAATTCACGTGCATCAGAAAGAGAGGGATCAGTGAGACTGCATAAGAGGACACAAAATATATTATTAGTGGCACACATCAGGGCAGAATTATTCAGAAAATAATCTGAAATGCATTTGATCATACACTGGGAGTTTTAATAATTTATATTCTACCTTGTTAGCAAAGGCGTCTGTTTCTGCTGTCGCTGCCAAAACAAGTTGATAGGCCACTTCTATGGGTATAGTAGTAGATGCTTGCCTTGTGGATGGTAATTTTTCACTGGATGCTGGGAATTTCCAGAAACATAATCTGTTTCCTTGTTGTAATTAGCAGTCCTACATTTTAGTGCACTTGTGTCCTTTTCTTCCCCCTTTCTCTTCTCCTGTTTAAACAGTGCACCCATTAAACTGAACAGGGGTGTCTGTTCTCCGTTTTCAGTTGTTTCTTTCATAGCAAAAATGTGCATATTTCATGCCATATTGTCAAAAAAGGAAAGGATTAATTATTAAAATGCTATCATTATAGAAAAAACAGCCTTGTGGCATTTCAAGGATTTCATGTAAATCTGTGATGTGCCTAGGAAAAAAAATCCCCATTAGTAATGAAGCACCTCAACATGCTATAATTTTAAGCTGTGAATGTCATTTAAAAAGATTTAACAAAACATCATGATGCAACTTTGAAAACGTGTTGTTGGTGATTTTGGAAAAGTTGCTGTCTGTTGTGTCTACACTAGTAGCATTTACTATGTGGATCCTATAAAGATACAACTGGCCTAAAATGAGTAACTTATTGCTCTCCTTTTAATCCTCTTAGATCTAATTATTGATATAGAGTTCAGTTCCAATAGCTTTGATACTAGGGATATGTATGGATATGGATATTTTATTTATTTTTCACATTTTTATACCGCCCTTCCTCCAAGGAGTTCAGAGTGGTATACATATTTCCTCCCCTCCTTTTTGTCCTCACAACAACCCTGTGAGGTAGGTGGGGCTGAGAGATAGTGACCTGCCCTAGGTCACCCAGGAAGCTTTGTGGCTGAGCGGGGATTTGAACCTGGATCTTCCAGGTCTAAGTCCGACTCCCAAACCACTACACCATCCTGGCTCCATATCCACTACATATCCAGGTATACTAGGGATACCTATTGGATATGAAAATCTTCGAAGGAATACATGCAGAGCTGCTTATTAAACTGTGCTTGACGCCCTCCCAGCAAGTAATTTTTTCTTATAAAGTTTATCCCAAAAAGAACTTGCATGGACGTATTGGCACCCTAAATGAAAGACAAGTCTTTAACAGTGGAGTTCCTGACTTTTGCTGGAACTCACAAAGACAGGTCCTGCAGGAAACCATATCCAGTACTACCCATTGAGCTTCTTTTCGTCATGCTGCTACTCTAACTCTTACAGCCCAATCCTATCCTTCAGTTACAACAGCAGAACTCACAATCTGCTGTCATAAACAGCGCAACACTGCTATAAATGGCACACTGCTGCGGAGCGCAAGGGAGCCGCCAGCAGAAGCAGCTGTCAGCGTCCTGCACACACCAACTGCACTGGAGGATGTAAGGTGGTGGGGAGGGGAAGGTTTAGGGAGAGGTGGGGAGAGGGCAGGGGGTGAGGAGCTGGAGAGAGGAATCTGTACAGCAAAGGCACATGCCAGATCCTATTCCTGATTTCTCAACCCATCCTGCCCCCTTCCTCTCCTCAGATTTACACCAGCAAAATAGCTGGTGAGGGTCCAAGGAGACTTATAGGCATTCAGGCAACCTTCCAGGAGGTAAATAAAACATTTTTTACTTGCGTCTCACTGGCCATCTAACACCCCACCCCCTCTCGCACCTGCAGGGCAGAAGATGGTGGGGGATAGGATGGGGCTCTTAAACTCCTAATTTTGATAAGGTGTCGGTCAGATTAGACCAGGGGTGGCCAACCTTCCACCATTAGGGCTACTGTGTTCTTAAGAGTTGTGTAGAAGACAGAATCTTGGCAGCTGCAAGTGCTGATGGTGCTGCTAAAGCAGCTGCACCTGCTGAAATGCTCTCACCTATACAACCATTTAAAGGGCCAGCATTCACGTTGAAAGGTTGGCCACCACTGGATTAGACATTAGTCTGAAACCAAATTCACCCCAAAAAATGTAAGCTGTAATAACAAAATAAAATGTTATTTGCTGAATCTACGATATGCTGTACATTGATAATGGGATGGGGAAGGAAATCTAGGAGGCATTCAGGAAAATAATTAGATGCCCCAAATGCATACAATTCTGTGCAAGCTTTTCTTCCAAGTTTAATCAGACTACAAAATGAAGTCTATTATGTGGTGGCTATTGTTGCAAATTATTAAAATGCTTAATAATTGGTACGCAGTGGTTTTTAGTTTATTTCTCCATATATAGGTTAATTAGCATTGACTCTAGGAATAAAATAGTTGTAACCAGAGTGTGTGTGTGTGTGTGTGTGTGTGTGTGTTATGCATAAGGCAATAGGTTTTAATTACTCCTGCTACAAGGAAATAGCCACCTGTTTCTGTAATAGTTTGTGATGAAATCTAGTACTTGCTTCTGAGTGGTGGACTCCGCTGTGGAGTCCTTTCATTTCCATGACTTCTTAAGCACTGCTTCTTTCTTCTTTTTCTTCACTTTTCTGGGTCACCTGGGTAATAGGTCATACTGGTTCTCAGCATGACAAAGCAAGACTATTTAGTCTTTGTTTGCATTCTCCCCTCCTCCTCTTCCAGTTTACTGTAATTATAGGTTTTCATGCACAAATCCTGTAAAGTGTACAGCCAAGAAATGTTTGAAAGATGCTAGTTGTTAAGGAAGTTGCTTGGGTTGTACTCTCACAGTTTGTATAAACAGATTCTGCTATAGCCACTGCTATGTAAACTGCTCTGTGACCTTTTTGCTAAAAAATAGCATATAAGTATAAAGACTCTATCGAACGTGGATTCAGGGGTCCGTACCCTAGTCCGCCAGAGCAGGCAGCTGAAGCCCCCTGAGAACTACCCCATCAACTACTCAGTACCTCTCATGTGCCCGGCTCTCTTTGCTTGATGCCCCAGCGCGTCCGCCAAACGTTTGCTGAAGGAATGCTCGGCTGCAAGCCAGGCTCTTTAAGGCATTTTTACCCAAGGGTGTATATACACAACAGGAATTAAATGCATACACCTGCGGGCTGGGAGGAAATGGGTGCAGTTGCTCCTCACCAAGGGGAAAAAGTACTTGGTTCAAACGAGCCAGCATCGCCATCAAAAGGCTTGTTCTTATTCTGGCAGTTGTCAGAGCAAGCTCTCTGCTTGTCCGTTACCTGCAGATGCTATTCAGCTAACCCTTGCCCTGCCACCTGCCTTCTTCTGATAACTGTTTTCTTCTGCTGCCCACCTCTGCCCACAGTCATCCCGCTATGAATTCCTACTGCCTGTTGCCAGCAGGCTCCATCCCATCCCCAAGGGCTTAAAGCAGCCGAGACAGAACAGGTACTTCCTATGGATTCATGTCTGTATCTGGTCCAGAAAAAAAGGAAGTGTTATTCTGTCCTGGGATTCTGTTGGGGCCTCTGAATGCCTGAAGTGTTCACAGGGTGAGTGCAAGGCTGTCCCTCTCCTCCGGAGCAGTGGGTGATGGGGAAGGCTCCTCAGCCTCTTGGCAGAATACTGCAGTGCTTGGGTGCCACACTTGGGGAGCTCATTGTGAGAGCGGAGGGCAGCTGTAATACCCTTTTTCAGGTTCATGATGAGGCTAGAAGAGGATCGTAGTCTTGGGTTGCACAGTGTTCCCCATTATAAGAGTCACTGCTCTTCGTTTTACAATCCAAGGGTGCAACTTAGAGAGAGTGACTGGAAAACAATGCTGTACTAAACCATGTATTTGTTCCTAGACAGTGACACAAATATGGAGCATAAGAAGTGTTGCCTAAATAAAATAAGACTTAAAAAGAAGCAGGCAACCTATAATCTCATTTTTAAACAACGACTTAAGTTGATTCATCTTCTTTACAAAGAAGAAAAGGGGAGGGGTAAATGCCACTTGTTTTCAAACATGTAACTGTATGTGACACGTATATTACTATGCAAAGAGCATTTATGCAGATGATGCTATAGAAATAGTTTTTCTGCACAAACCTAGAGACTGTTGAATGCAATTTGAGAAATCAACTATCTAATTAAAAGATACTGGATCTACATAATATGAATAGCATGAAAAACCTGCCCCAGTCAGCTTAGTTGTTGTTGCTTACTTGAGTAAAGGGTCAGAAGAGCAAGCGCAGTTCAAGAGGGGAAGAGAAGGTCGTCGTCCCCAACCACTCCCTACCATCTGCACCCTCCTGGGGTTGTGCCCATTTGCTCATCTTCCGGCTGCCATCACTACCCTGAGCTGGCCCAACAAGGCAGCTGCCTGGCATACAAAAGTCAAAAAAACGGTGCCACCCCACACTGCTCTGCTTCTGTTGCTGGCTGCTACATGTGACCAAACATTTTTATTTTTATCTTTCCCTCTTACTGCTCCACATGTGTGATGTTGCTGCTTGGACTTCCATGCATGATGGTGGAACAGCAGCAGAAACATGTATCTCTGCTGGCTGTCATCACTGGTCCTGGAGAGCTGCTGCCAAGAAAAAGCAGTCATGTGGCACACCATGCAATGTCTAATGTGGCTGCACCTGATCAGGGCAATCTCAGCACGCAGTTGATTTCAAAAGGTGATGGATTGGTAGGGTGTCAGTATGAGGGGAGTTGCACATGGATGATTAGGACAATACTTCCAACTTCAACGTAAGGAGCAGATACGTTCTCCTATCTTCTCCTGTAGTTGTACTCATGGGAGGGAAATATAAGGCAGACAGCTGACTCGAGACCATGGGTTGGAAAAGGACAGAGAAAGGAAGAATGTAATAACATCATCAAAACTGGAAACGTGTCAGCACTAGGCCATAGGCTGCACAAGGACTTAGAGTTGATGTCAGGACAATGTTGGGATCAGAGGCTGGCATTGAACCGAAACTGCAGGAGAGATCTCACAGGAAGGCCTAGCTGGGATCTAGTAAGCTCGTTCATAGACATGATCAGCATTCCAAAAACAAGTTGATCACAGACCATGACTAAATACAAGGAATCCTTCTGAAGGAGAATTGAGTGAGAATGCTGGGTAATGTTGGGGAGGACAGCCAGGTGTATAGGCAGGTGGGGGAGATGCAGACAGGTGAGCAGGCATGCAAATCTAGAGGGGGACAAGAGCCAGGAAGGCAAGGGGCCAAAAACATTCTGTTGGCCAGGTGCTTCCTAGGCCAGAGCCAAAAGAATTCATAGCCAGGCAAAGTCAGTAAGGACCAAAGGAATGCTGGAATAAATAGAATTAACTGAGCAAACATGATGTGTGGATCATATTCTAGGAAAACTCTGTTCTTCCAGCATCATAGAGTACTGTATACCTGATGGAAATGCATCTGTGTATCCTCCAGTAACAAAAGAATTGTGAGGACACCTGGATTCCCCCCCCCCAAACTGACATAAGGGGCAGGCATGAAATTGGTGTGCAAATAGTTACCTGTAATAATTGCACTTGTCTCTATTTCAGGTGGTGGGAAACTGCACCCAGCCATAGCTTCCCCATGTGTGTGCTGCGAAATAGATGCACATGCCATTTGCACAGGCTACTGTTTATATATTTATGCTTTTCTCTACCTGGAAAAAGTGGCTGTGGGTACGATCAATAAGGTGAATGTTTTAGAGCAGCTGCCTCCTGAGAGAGACGGAGAAAGAACTGTAGGGAGGATGTTAGCATGCTGCTGAGCTGGCATCCTGCAGCACGGAAACAATTATCAGACTTGGTGGTGCTGTACAAAAGGACAGAGAGTAATGCTGCTAGACCACTTTATCACTGACTACAGTGTTGCCTTTTAAGGAAACACAGAAACACCAGAAATACAAATCTACAATGAATTGGCATGACTGTATAATAATAACCAATGGGGTTTTAGGCTCTGAGGATGTTAGCAGCTTTATTGCTTTGGCAGTTACTTTCACTGAACAGGCCAATTCCGTGTGGCAACAGCATAAATTCTTTGTCTTGTACAATTGCGTTTAATTGTTTAATGTATTCTAGGATACAAGGCGGATAATCTTACGCAGAGATGTCCTTTGTATTTGATACATGCCAAATGTTCTTTGCGTCTATTCTTGATTTAATTTCTGCATTTCTCCACAGGAGTTCAGACATGCACTGGAGAACGGCTCAGAATCAAAAGCCTGTCCATCTGCTAAGAGGCAAAAAGTACCATTGAGCCACAGGATGGCGATGCAGTTGCCTTGGCAACAAGGGGAAAGTGTGCTGAAGATACTGTCACTAAGCGTGGCTCTTCTTGCAGTTCTCGTTGCCTTTTACTATGGAGGTGTGTCAGTGGAAAACTGAATTGAATGGTGATCTCATCAAGAAACATCAGTTTCTGATTGAAAACGTTGGAGGAAAAAGCTGGACAATAATTTGTACTTCACAGCCTTCCCTTTTCAACACAACCTGGCTGAGACTCCTGTGTTCAAATTTTCTTTTTTCTTTTTTTTTCCAAGATCAAGCTATCAGTCTGTACTTAAAGACTTCCACATCTTCCCTTAAAAAGGAAGGGGGATATCTCTATTATATACACCAGTTTCATAATTGCCACCAATAGGTGAAAAATGTTAGAAAATTAAGTTATTAAAGTATTTTTCTTAATGCAAGAAATTAACAATTCCCTTGTATTGTGAGCATTTGAAACCTTATTAAACTTCTTTTCTTAATGTACCTTGAAATTCACCATTTTTATATTGCAACACTCAGTTCTAACATTTTTGACCCTTCAGACTACAAAAGTTGTTTCTGTTGTTTATTCTGAGATACATTTTATTTATTTTCACCCTTTTCATGGGAACACAAGTATTCAGATTCCTAATGCAACAGCAGTGTTGAAACCAGTGGCGTTCCTGGAGACGGTGCGGCACCGTACATGGTGCAAGGTGCTGCACTGCGCCCTGCAAACACGGTGTAACACGGTGCCTCCCACCTGCCCCCGGAGCCATTCCGGCAGGCCACTGGTTGAAGCATATAGTAAATACATACAGACTAGATTCCCTAAAATACAAGGAGGCTCAAAGTAGATAAGGCAATGTTTAAATGTTTATATGTTAATGTTGTTCTTCACCATCGAAGACCATCAAAGCATTGCCCTGTCCTTACATGCTTCCTAATAACATCAGGACGTATTCATATTTCCCCAGATTATTTAGTACAGGGGTTCTCAACCTTTGGAGGCCCGGGTACCCCCAATGAACGTCAAAATTTTTGGAGTACCCCGGCTAATTAGCATAATTAGCTAATTTACATAAATTGCACAAAAATGCCAGGATCTTTTTTAAAAAACACACAGCAATAAGACACATACACAAAATGCATGCTGAAATAGATGCTGAAAAGATGGGGTGGACCTTACAAAAAGAAACTCAGTCAAACATGCAGCCACAGAAAGGAGAGGAGGACCCAAAAACAGGGTTTCCAAAGTTAAAAAAAAAACATACATCCCACGTACAACCCCCCCCAAACTGAACTCTTTCCCCACATCACCCATGCAGTTTCCAAAGTAAAAAACCATAAATCCGAAGTACAAAAAACTCCAAATTGAACTCTTTCCCCACCCCACCCCATCCATGCACAGTTTCCAAAGTAAAAACATAAATCCAAAGTACAAAAGTCCCCAAACTCAACTCTTCCCCCACCCCCCCACCCCTGCACTTACCCAAGTGATGTCTGTTTTAGAAAAATAAAAAAACGCTAATCCTGCAGCTGGCAGTGGCGTTGTTTGATAGGGGGCCCTGTGGCTCTGGGCCCCAGGCGCTTCTGGGCCCCAGGCGCCAGCTCGGGGGGCAGGGGCGCCGCTGTGCAAAAGGTCCGGGATTTTTTTTTTAATTTCTTCTAGCTCTCTCACGCCTGTTTTGGCTGGAGAAGTACAATGTCTCTTAAGGGCACTGCCTCTTAAAAGGGAAACCCTCTGCCGGGCCGGCTTGCTGCCCTCTTAAGAAGAGACATTACCCTTTTAAGAGACGTATTTCTCCAGCCGCAGCGTGGCCGAAAGAAGCGTGCTCTCCCTTAGCTTCTGAGCTCCAGAATGAATGAAGAGAGGAGAGGAAAAAGGCTGCGCTGGCTGCCCTGTGGCTGCAGGCAGGCGCTCGCCTTCTCAGGCTCTTCCGAGTTGCCCGAACACCGAGAGAGAGAAGGATGTGTGGCGGAAATCCTCCTCTTCTTCCGAGTCGCCCGAAGCAGCTGCATTAAAAGTGCTGGAAAAGCGGCGCTGAGGAGGGTAAATAAATAAATAAAACGTGATTTTGGTACCCCCCCATTTCACGGACGCGGCCAGGAAGAAAAGAGACGGGGGAAGGGAGGGGACACCAATGCAAGGATGGGGCCTGAGCCCCCGGTAGATTTAAGGCTAACTACGCCACTGGCAGATGGAGCTGCATCGGAGGAGAGCTGGGAGGCAGGAGCGTGCACAATGCCCTCTGCTGGCTGCTGAGAAGCTCAACCTAATTTATGCATGCGCATAAATTAACCCGACCATCGGCTGTAGATCGGATAGATTAGCTACTAAAAAAAAGCAAAACGGAGCTCTCCGGCTCCAAAAAAAATAATAATAAAAAGACTTAATTAACACTTAATTAAGTGTTAATGGGGCACCCCCAGCCTGCATTTGGCGTACCCCCAGCCACGTGGTCCGCATACCCCTAGGGGTACGCGTATCACAGGTTGAGAACCTCTAATTCGGGTGGCACAGTGGGTTAAACCACTGAACCATGAGCTGTCGATCGAAAGGTCGGCAGTTCGAATCTGTGCGACGGCTCCTGCCAACCTAGCAGTTCGAAAGCAAGAAATTGCAAGTAGATTAATAGGTACCGCGTCAGCGGGACGGTAACAGCGTTCCATGCGCCCCGGTGTTGAGTCATGCCGGCCACATGACCATGGAAATGTCTTCGGACAGCGCTGGCTCTTCAGCTTTGAAACGGAGATGAGCACCCCTCCCTAGAGTCGGACACGACTGGACTTAATTGTCAAGGGATACCTTTACCTTTTACCTTAAGATGGAGAAGCATTCTTGGAGGCGCTCTTGTGTGGTTTTCATCTGCCAGAATGGTTCCTCTTGGTTGCAGCAAAAGAATCCCTTCTGGATCTGCTGAGGAACAGGAATTTTCTTCTTCTGTGGGCCAAACTATTTGGGAGTCTTCAGGAATATTTAGACGTACTGGTTTGTCTGCAGTCATAGAGCAGCCCTGTATCTGTCATATGTAAATTCCCATAAGAGCAAACCAGAAAGGAACCCAGACCCCACAATAAACTCCCAAAGCTTGCAACATGTGTGCTTGGATAAAAGTAGTCAAGACAGGCATGGGTGCAAGCTCCGAGACTGAACATCAGCAAAAGATCACTAAAAGATCTAGCAAAGCACTGAGAATGGACTGCCCTGGAACTCCAAGCTAACCTGACCCAGGGTCTTTCCACTGTTTCAGTGACATCACATATTGAATTATCCACAACTCTAGAAAACCTTCCACAACATAACTATAAAAGTCACCTCTCAGTAGAAAAAAAAAATAACCACGTGAATTTGCTGTAAGAAACATAAACAATGAAATAGTCTGTTCATTCTCTTTAATTTTTGGTGTATATGTTACCGTCATTATGTGAAATGCAGGTATTGTGTAGAATGGCTAGGTATTCCATAGAACGTGTTGCATCTCTTGGCATTCTATATAGGCATTCTATGCAATACAGGGGGGGCACTTATCCACCCCCTGAATTGCATATATCCGCGGATGCACTTATCCGCGGATCCGTGCTCCTGTGGCCCTGTCCCCCCTGCCCTTTTATTTCTTGCTTAAACAAACAGTTCTTGCATAAACAAAACACTATAAGCAGCAGTGTGCTGCTTATAGCACAGAGCCAGAGTGATTCTAGCAAGGAGCCTTGGTGCTAGAGACGCTCTGAACATTAACAGGAAGCAGAAACTGCTACTTGTTAGCATTTGGCGCCTCTAGCACTGAGACTGTTTGCTAGAATCATTCTCTCTATGCTATAAGCAGTATGCTTCTGCTTATGCAAGAACTGTTTAAGCAAGAAATAAAGGTAAGAGCCATGGGGGGACGGGCGGCACTGGGGGTGTTCGCCCATATAGTATTGTTTTCACGTATCTGCAGGAGGGCCTGGAAGTTATTCTCTGCAGATACGGGGGGGGGGGGGGGAGGCAACTGTACCATAGTTTCACACAATGCCGGGAACGAAATTCGACAATCTTCAGAATGTCTAGAAAATGTGTACAGATGACCTCATTTTACACCTTGTTGGGAAGAGTCCCGAATTCTATGGAATACCTAGACATTGTACTCAATACCTGAGTGTCACACACTGCTGGTAAAGAAAGTTTGACATTTTAGTCTTCCGTATAATGTTACAAAGTATATGCTCCAATCATGTGAGTTCCATGAGCATTATAATATGCAAAAGTGCACAATACTGTGTGTGTGTGTGTGTGTGTGTGTGTGTGAGAGAGAGAGAGAGAGAGAGAGAGAGAGAGAGAGAGAGAGCCTTCTGAGAAGCCACCTCTGTCACATTTCTGCCTGCAGATTTCTGAACATCTGACAGCTCCTGTTAATTTAGTCTCACTCCCCAGTTCAGCTTCCCATATGGAAAGCTGGAGTGATTTTTGAATAACAGCAAGTAATATCTGAAGTGGCAGCAACTGGCAACTCTGATATTGAGCTTGCTTGTTGCCATTACCCAGAATTCCTCTGTTCTTCTCAAGAAGCAATTACAATTTCACAGGTTGGAATTAAAATTCCCCGCAGTATGCAATGGAGTAACAAACTGTCAAAGTGATTTCAAGCTGCTAATCTCTCACTGTAGTATGAGTGAAAATAGAATTCCTTGTGCCCTGTGTGCAGGGCTGACAACTTTAAAAGCTCCAGATTTCCAGGACATCCGAATACATGTGGGGGAGCAGCACGGTCTGCCCACACACAGGATGTTTCCTAATATGCTATGTCTGTTTCAAAAACAAAAACAAGTCGCCGATATGTCTTTAAAAATAGCTTGTCATAATGTGTGTAAATTCAACGCACCACAAAGACTGACTCATTCATTTTGCTAGAGAATGCTGTTTTCTGACACACTGGTAATAATGGGATCTTTTGCGCACCGCTATTGCATACGCTGCAATATAAGCATAGGTACCTACCGGTAGTTATTGAACATTAATGTTCCTAATACCCACAGCAGACCTTAGCCCAGACTAAAACGAAGTTAAAGACCCTGAAGGATAATGAACAGAGCTAAGGGCTGAATGGTGGAGAAGGCTGGAGAAGTGGTGCTGGAGAAGACTCCTGAGAGTCCCTTGGACTGCTAGGAGATCAATCAGTCAATCCTAAATGAAATCAAGCCTGACTGTTCCCTGGAAGGACAGGTACTGAGACTAAAACTCAAATATTTTGGCCACCTAATGCGAAGAGAGGACTCTCTGGAGAAGACTCTGATGCTGGGAAAGATTGAAGGCAAAAGGAGAAGGGGAAGGCAAAGGATGAGATGGTTAGACAGCATCACCGATGCAACGAACATGAAAATGAGCGAACTCAGGAAGATAGTGGAGGACAGGAAGGCCTGGCGGGATATGGTTCATGGGATCAGGAAGGGTCGGACACGACTTAACGACTGAACAACAACAAAAAAGGCCTGAATCCTAACCAACTTTCCAGCACTGATGCAGCTGCAATGCAGACCCTTGGTAAGGGAACAAACATTCCCTTACCTCTTGAGAAGGCCTCCGTGACTGCCCCACCCCACCGCAGGATGCAGCACATATCCTGTTGGTACGGCTGCATCAGTGCTGGAAATTTGGATAGGATTGGGCCCTTAATGGAATAAGATGTGGAACTTTTAAGAGAGATGGAAATTATAGATAGCCTTTGCATAGATAATTCTTTGAATATGTGCCACATTTGAATCAGATTTTTTTTTTAAATCATCCTGTTGTATTCTGGTCTCACAGTTTTAGTAGACCTCTCAAGTCCGTGTAGTAAATTGTTGTTACATGTCTGTGGTGTTAGAGATGGGAATCTCAAACACAGAAATGTGACTTGCCCAGGGATACACAGAAAACTATAAAGGGACCAGGGGACTTGAAGCAGGGCTCCAATGCCTGTTGGCTTTCCACCGGATCATCCTTTCTCATGGAAAGGAACAGTTACAAGATTGCCAGTCAGTTCTGTTGTAAATCCTTTTGTTAATATTTCCATTGGCTAGGGAACCGCTTCATAATTGCTACTACTTTGTTAGTATTCACAGAACCCAGCACTGACAATTAAAATGAATCCATTAGCTTTTCAGTTTGGCACAGACTCCACAGGCCTTCTGTGCACCTCTGGTCACTTAAATGAACTACGCAACGAGCAAAAATGAACTCCTGCAAGGCTGGCTTCTCGGACTATTAAGGAACTAGAGAAAAGCTAGGACTACACCTGTTAACAAACAAGTTCGAGAGTTTGTGTGCATATTGCATTTCTTTTTTCTTTCAATTTACACACTAGGGCTATGCCGGCAGATATTATGTGGGATGACTTGCCTGGAGAAAAGGGAAGCCTGAAGAAGAAACCCAAGAGGAAATTCTCCATCCAGGCAGTGTTGGGTGGTTGTGTGAAAGAAGCGACTCTCTTGTGGCTTGCCTCCTATTTTTGTATGTTTGGCTAGTTTATTTTAGGGCTGGCTTCCACACATAGTAGTACATTTCGTCCATAAGAATGTGTTCAGGGCTTGTGCTCTGCCATGTTATTGGAGGAAACAATTATGGACCAGAAAAACATGCGGTGTGTTTTCCTCACAAACATGGTGGCCTCAGAAAGGGCTACCGTTGTCATGGCAATGTGTTACCGTTGTCAAAGGGCTACCGTTGTCATGTGTTAGCAGGAACATGTGTACCCCAGTGTGTCTGTATCATGTGTATCTAGTGCTTTAGCAAGTGCAAGCTCAGCATTGTGTAGAAAATGGGGCGCCCTGCAGGTAGGAACTAGGATTTAGTGAGCACAAACTTCAGAGCTTGATATCTGATTTGTTTGGTTGAAGAGAGTGTGGGGAGGAGACAATGTGATGGACGCATCAAGTAGTTTCTTGTTGTTGTTGAAGGCCAACTGCAGCAGTTCTAGTGACCTGCCTCCAGTTTTGAGTGCTACAGTATGCTTCCTTCCAAGCTTCTGTTGTGCTCCATCCAGGCTCTCGAAGGGGGGCTTTACCGAGCAGCTCAAGCTTGGGGATTTTGTCATGGCCTCAAAAGATTTCCAGGCTGGGGCTGGATAAGGGTTTCCTGCAGGGCTGATGGGGATCAGACCCTGAAGCAGTGTCATTTGACAGCAGGGTTCTGACAGCTGTGTGCAACCTTAGAAATCTTCTAGACTTTTGCTTCCCAGTAAGGCTGCTCAAAGGTCTGGTTCCCTTCAATTAGCAATTAGACCTCAGACTGTGAGAGAATGTGAGTTCTGGGAACTATGTGACCCTTTTCCACTTAGAAACTAGAGAAGGCAGGTGATAGTATTAGCAATAATAATAATGTTATAGCAGCACCTGAAGCATATGCCTAAGGACCATATAAATGCATGGAGTGATTCACATAGAGGCAATTAGACAGAGATTTGAGAGCTCAGGAAGGGAGCTGGCCAATTCTACCTGACCCTAGTAGCTGCCACTTGTAACTGGTGATATTATGCTCACCTGCCTTAGTGGCATGTTACAGAAGCGCTTTGGTGGCATCAGGTTGTTTGAGAGACTGCGGAAGTGCCCTCTTGTTAAAACAAAATCACTGGCAAAACAAGATACCTGCAGCAGGCACTTTTCTGCACTCTTTGTGTGTCTGTGTCTTTCCCTATCTCTGCAGCTGCTTCCTGTGATGCTGGTGCAGAACATACATGCTGCTCACCGTACGGCCTGCTTCTTTTTCAAATAACCCCTGAAAGTGTTTGGGGTCGCTAGGAAAAAAGTCATCAAAGAAGGTAGCTCTCCAGTACAGGCCTCTAAGCATTCCTGCCACAGCCAAATAACCTGATTCTGGTGGAAGTGGTGGTTTTTGAGCAGTGGATATTAGTCTCTCCTCATTACCCTAGTTACTACCTATTTTTTTCCTGTCTTTCATCCAAGTCTGAACACATTCTAGATGTTATTCTTATTGAACTAGCTCTAACAGGACATGGCTGTGAAGGGAGGGATGAGCTGGAATTTTATCTGCTGGAAACCAGGGAGAATTTTTATAATGGCTTATGCTAAATTTTACTTTCATGGTTCTGATTATAAAGTAAAAATAAACACCAGGGAATCCTGTGGTGTGTTTGCTCCAACAGACTAAGGCTGCAATACTATACACCAGGGGTTCTCAACCTTTTTCACCAAGTGTACCCCCTGGCATGGTCAATTTTTTTGAAGTACCCCCTGTGCCAATTAATTAATTAGCATTAATTAATTAATTAATTAATTAATTAATTAAAATGTAAATTTTAATCATTAAAATTACTCATCTTACACTGTTAGCCACCCTTTTTTAAATTTTTGCCACCCTTTTTTATTTTAAAAGAAAATATCACCACAGGTCTCCCATCCAAAAATTAACCAAGGCAATTCCTTCTTAGCTTCCTTTAAAAGGCAGAGAACCAGCTCAATCTGCCATAAGAGCTATGTTCTTTAAGTGGAAGAAACTATGTATTCTAAAACCCAGCATATAAATTGAACCAGCCAGTAGGAAAGCATTTAATTTGCATTCCACTTGGGAACACAGTCTGGGGGTAGAGAAGGGGTGGTTTTGTTGCACAAGAATCTTTTATGTTCACTGTCAATGAAGTTTTTCTTTTTAGTAATAAAGTAGGGACTATTTAGTCAGAGAATTTACCCTAACTTGGATGTAAATGCTAGAAAGGCGTTTATATAGAGATTTGGCAGAGGCTTTTTTTTAATATAGGAGCCTTGCCAGTCTGTGCCTTATCAGCTGTAAGTCAGCTGTGAGTCGGGAGTTTAAATTTTAAAAAGTAAAAGCCGATGCTGACTCACAGCAAGCCGTGTACCCCCGCCTGTCGGTACGCGTACCACAGGTTGAGAACCTTTGCTATACACACTTCCTTGGGAGTAAGTCTCATTTAATTTAATGGGGCTTACTTCTGAGTAAGCATGCATAGGGTTTTGCTGTAACACAGCTTTTCGTCTTAATGATTTTAAGATAAATTAGACCTAAATGAAACCTATTGGATGCCTGTAATTGACAATGCTGATAGACCTATTAATCCAAAGGAAGAATTGTAAGCAGACGCTTAAGACGTTCAAGAACTAGAGAAAGTATCAAGCCTATGCAATCCTGACTACATACTCAGGGCTAATAGTTGAGGTCTACCGTCTACGTGCTTCTTTGACATGGTATTAAACTGAAGCACCTGAGACAGGATCTCTCTGTACTTTTTGGGAGGCTGTATGCACACAATATAGTTTGTCCTGCTAGCTAGGGTTTCTCCAAGCATTGAGTGGCAGTCTGCTCTCTGACATGCAAGTTTGCAGGTGCTGTTTCTGCATGCTCTGACATGCTGTTTGCAGGTGCCCATCTCAAGCCAACCCTAAAGAATGCATTGCACATTCTTTAGAACAGGTATAGAACAGGGAAAGAATGCAGATATGTTGTATTTTTTAATGATTAGACTTTCCATAGCATTTCCTCCTTTTGTCATACTGAGTAAGCTGGTGCTGACAACTAGAATTCGCATGAACCTTGGTAATTAGCCATGCTAGTTTGGAGTGTAATTCCCCCCCCCCCTCCGTTTGCCAAGAATGCTAGTATAAAAATACTCTCAAGCACTCCTAAGAGGCTGGAACGTAGCTCTTGCCTTGCATGAGAAAAAATATATTGGCAGCACAGAGGAAGCAAATAGCTCATGCTGTGACATCCCATGGCATCTGTGCCTCCACTCGATTTCATTTTCAGGGCTGCAATTTTTCTCTAGCAAAATGCATCCGGGATTGAAAATGAAAGAAAATGATTTATTTTGTTGAGAAGAAAAAAAACATGCCCTGTAGAGAACACTGTTGTTTCCATGTTCCTGTCTGTAAATGCAGCAGTTTACCAATATCCTTAGACATTTTTGCTCTCGTGAATGCATCAAAATGTGTGGTAGCAAAACCTTTAGTCCTGAGTATAACAAAAAAACATAGGTATGGAGCACCCCACCCCTTCATTAAATCCAGCTGATAAAGGGCAGTTCCTCCAAATAGAGCAGTCTGACTCTCACACCAACCCTTAGAAATAATAGCAAAAACGTCCATTCTGGCATGGATTTGGCATCCCACCGTTCAGCCTGTGGACGTGGGTAGATCCGTTGTATGCCACAGCATGTGAACATCATTCTACAGTTTCATATGTGGATCTGTGAATTGGGGTCATGGAAGTAAAAGCAAAGGAATAACTGGCTAGCTCTGTTCTGAATGGCAAAATGTCTATTGTAATGATTTTTCTTTGATAGATTTTCTGTAAGCTGCTCTGGGTCCCTTATCAGGAGAAGAGCAGGGTAAACCACCTTAAATAAAATCCTAAAATAATTTCAAGTCTGAAGATTAAAACTCTTTAAGGTCAAAGAAATAAAACTCCTGAGAACAAGTACCAATAGATGCTCCTTGCACTTTAGCAGTCTACTGCTCTTCAATTAAAATTTTGCATCTTCAGTTAACCTAGAGTCTTAATTTGTACATTTTGTTTCATCCCAAAGATGAGCAGCCTGATCCTGTCTAACTATAGGCTGGTGGGCCTAGCATTCCGCTGGCCTATGGTGTCATAAACGTAAAGCACGTTTTCGACACCCGGAGAATAAGCAACACTGGCGTGGAGGCCGGCACCGTTTACTCCGCCACCTACCTGGACCCACATCGGCTGCCACGAGTGAGTCCTGCGCCGGTCAGTGCAGGGGCGGGGGGGTGGCGAGGGAGGGGGCCATTGACCGGGCCAGCACGGGAGGGGTCATGGATATCGGTGCCGATATCCTATGCCCCAGCCCGGACTGATCTTACACAGCCTCCCCAGTTGTGTGCCAGCTTCAGATCTGACGTGCATCAGAGGAGGCCCATTGCGACCCACACCGCTTACACTGGGGAAAGGGGATGAAATGTCCCCTTCTCTCAGGGTGCGCCCAGTCCGCGCTGGGGCAGGTCGCAATGGTGATAGGATACACCAGCTGGCCTTTAGTAGTTAGGCAGGATTGCACTGTGAGACATGTAAAATATGTCAGGTAATATACGTAGATATAAACAGATCTATAGGTATGGGTACATACACATGTTAAACCCTTTTATTATGGAAAAAAGTACACAAGCTTTCATGTTCCACAAAGTACTTTGTCTGGCAATGGAACAGTAATTGATTCACAGCTGTATATGTAGTACATAATCTACTACTTATAGAAATATTGTCAGTTGGTTCACGTGTGTAGTGCCTTCATGAGAAGGCGTGTAGCACATCAGACAATAAATTATCCAGCAGGAGTAGAAGACAATAACAGAGCCACTGTTATTTGAATTTAAGAAAGTTATATATTTTTCTTCTTAGACATATCTTCTAAAGACCCTGAACACAAACTAAAACATCTGTGAGAAAGTGGCTATATTGGGACATTCACTTGGTCTATAAAAATATCTCCTCACATTGTTTACTTGAAAAGAATGAACATTCACACATAAACAATCAGCTGTAAACTTAATTTTCAAAAGGAAACATTTGTTAATACCTACTTGGTTCTGTTTCTGAGAAATTTTTTCACCACCAGCTCAAAGTCTTACGTTGAAGGTTTTACTCTCTTTTAGGTGTAAATATGGACATATTCGATTTTTTGTGCTTAGCTCTCAAACTAGAAATCTGTGAAAACATCTCACTTTCCCAGAGTTAAAACATCTCACTTTCCATTTCTCCAGGGCAAAACTGGTTCCAAGTCCAGTAGTTTTATCAACTTGATCTACACAATAGTGCTGCCTCCAAGAGAATCCATTCATCTGGGAATTTCCCTACCAACTTTCAAGAAATACTTGTATACGTGCTCGGTGGGGGGGGGGAGGGGGGAGCACAGAAAAGCAATTTGCTGATCATGTTATCTCCAAAGTGCTTTTTCATGGACTTTGCCTTTGAATGTCTTAGTTGGAGACTGTTCATATTATACACAAACCCACTTGTGAAACCCACACAAACCCCATTGTTAGAGTGTGTGTGAGCCTTTTAATAGCATCTCAAAGGGTTAGAAAGGGCCCCATCATTTCCTCAGGTTACTTATTGTCTCCTGCTCTCTGAAGCTTTTGGGACCTCAGCATGACCGAGTTCCATTTTATGTCAAGTATCTCACCTTTTCCATTATCAATTTTGTGTTCCTGGCTAGATTCTAAAGGTTACATGGTGAACAGGGCACTTTTAGTTTTTTAGCCATGAGAAGCTTTTATCAGGTAATATGGCAGTTCCAATCATGCTTGTTCAAAGTTTCCCAGCTTTTGCAGAAGAGATTAGCTGAGTGCAGAGGAGCATTTAGGACCACAACATTTTCACACATGTGGATGGGGGTAAAAAAAAAAACTATTCTACATTTGTGTAGGACAGTGCCTAGAGATTTCTTCACCTCCATAGTTAATCAAACAAGAGCTCTGTTCTTAACCAGGGATGTGTAGGAAGGACCAAAGGGCGTAGAATGTCTTTCGGTCAATCGGCTGCTGGATTTAGACTGGGCCATCCATCCTCATCATACAAGCTCCTCTGGGCAGAAAACTTTCTGACAGTTCTGCGTTGCTCTGGAGGCTATGCTCATGCCTTGCATATACACTGTGCAAGAAGAGATGAAAATTCTGTGCCCTGGCCATCCACATTCTGTGCCAAGAAAAGCCAGATTCTGTGACCTGTATAGATTATACAAATAGAGCTAATGCTGTACTGTTCTCAATTCATTCAGCTATTTTGCATAATTTACAGCCCAATCCTATCTAGCAAATAAGGCGCCCGCTGCATCTTACGCAGGATTTGGTCTGTGCCAGCGGAGCTGGAGGCCTCCTCAGGGTAAAGGAACATTCGTTCCTTTACCCTGAGTAGAGTCCCAGCTGCCCCAATGGGTCTACTTAAATGTGCGCTAGCTATTTTGCTGGTGCACATTCGAGCCATCCGTGTAATGCTGACCAGGCCCAGAAAGGGGAATGGGATTCGACGGAGCACGCTGACGATGATCCCTCCCCCGTCCTGGGCCCGGCTGACCAATCCCCCCCCCAGAATGCCCAGTTCCACACTTCCCTCGCCCCTCTACTGCCTGGCAAGGACTTACCTCTCTGCCGCAGCGCTCCACCGTTCTGCAGCACCAGCAGAGCAACGCAAGCCTCTCCGCCGGTGCCACTTACTCGCCAGGTGCTGCAAACATGCTTTCTGGCACATTTGCAATACCTTGCAATACATTATCTCTAATTGTAGACAGGATTGCGCTGTTAGTCTAGTTTTTTATTAGTCATGGGAGGAGCAATTACACTGGATTGTCCCTCCCATGGATTCCTCAGAGGAAATTCAGCTAACTTTTGATCCTTCTCATTTCTGAGATTTCAGCTGGCATTGCCTGACTAAGGTTTTCAAAGTTAGTAAGAATATCAGTTATCCCCCTCTAGATTTCCGGTTCAATTGGACTTGTTTCTACAAGGCCCAGTTCTTCCCCTGGACCCAGAACAATTGCATTTGACACCCTGGAGGTCACTCAGTCATCTGAGTGTTGCAGACTGACACAAATTTAAGGGGTCTCTGATTGTGTGAATGGAAAGAAACCCTAATCATTTCTGGTACTTGACACCATTGTGGAGGTTTGAGCAACTTTGCCTCCCTTGCAGTGGGAAGTTTATTACTTTGAGTCCTGTCCACCTGGCATTGTCAGCTTCATGTAAGTCCGCTAGTAACAGGATCTACATCATCTGCCAGGCATTTTAGATATGCACAGAAACAGTACTTTGCATGTATATCACTGCAAAAACAAAAATCCTTAGTCTTATACCTTTGGTTTTCCTCTTGTTTGAATAAAAAAAATATTTTGGTTTGTACAGTGACCAGCCTTGCAGTCTTTAGAAGTGTTATGATATTGTGAATGTCTCCCTCCTTTTTACAAACCACCTTAATATTTATGTCTAGTACAGCAGAAAACAAGGAAAAATTATTCTTTATCTGGTTTTCTTTAAAGAAAACAATTTTTCCCTCTAGTTATCATGAGGGTGATACACACGTGCGTGCGTGCGTGCGCACGCACGCACGCACGCACGCACGCACAAATGTACACTGAAGATGAGTGCTCTGTCAGCCCAGCAAGGCATACTTACCAACACTCCGTCAGCAAGCATGACTGTTGGTTTTCTGAACCTGCCATCATGGAGTTATTTTGTTGTGAACCGAGGTAGCCAGAATAAATTTCTCCTCAACACTACAGATGGATACTAGGAAACCAAGCAGATGTGTTGTAGCTAATCAGACAGGGCCTCAGCAGGGTAACTAAAATCTCTGCTGGCATTTCATATTAATTAAAGAGCTTTTTGTGTGCATCCCTTTGTTTTATCTGTTGCCAGTATTTTGTCTCTTCCCATTGCAGGCTGGTCTTCCAAACAACCCATCAGTTCGCTGGGATAATCTGGAGGAGGAGGAGGAGGAGGAGGAGGAGGAGGAACAGGGCTGCTTAATTATAGAGGCAGGAGAGAAAGGTTTGGGCTACAGAAGAGTTAACAGAGCTTGCTGTTGAGACAGAAAATGCTCCTGGAACTCAGTTGGCATATCAGGCTTCTGCAAAGATTGCCATTCATGGGAGTCTCTGAGCTGTAAGGACGGCTGAGACACACCAAACGGGCTGTAAACAGCATGGAGACACAACCTAGGCAGGCAGCTCTCTGCTTTAGCTCTTGGTAATGAATACAAGGCAAACTCACTAACATGGTAAACAAACACAATTCTGCAAGCAGATTAAAGGCCAATTAATCTCTGTGCCAAAAGTATGGCTTGGTTAGTCCCCAAGCAGGTGTCATGGGATGCAAATTTTTCTAGGCTCTAGAAATGGAGTCTAGCTAATAGAGAACAGCTACTTGACAATCTTGGCACAACCTGTGACAGGCTGGAGATCTGTAGTAAGATATAATTCTCACCCAAAGAACACAGTCTGGAGAGAAAGTGGCACTCCCAGGTGTTGGGAAAAGGGGCTAAATCAAGCAGAGTCATATAGCAGAAGATCCTTTTTCCGATTATTTGTTTTTTTATTTATGGTATTTATATACCACCTTTTCTTTACAGATTCAAGGCGGTTTATATAGGCAGGCAAGTCTAAACCCCCTTTTTTCAAATGAGGTTTTTACAAGATATGTGGATATCATCTTTGCAGTATGGGATCACAATGATCATGAGTTAAATGAATTTTTTGAACATTTAAAGAATCAACATCCGTCCATTCAGTTTACATTAGAGAAAGAGGAAGGGGGTCATTTACTATTCCTAGATGTCTTGGTGACAAGGAAGGAGGATGGCACTCTGGGACACCAAGTATATAGGAAACCAACACACATTAATAGATACTTACATAAAGAATCCAATCATCATCCATGTCAGAAAAAATAGTTTAATAAATACTCTATTATACAGGGCAGAAAAAATAAGTGAATATGCAGAAATACAGAAAAGGCAAATGTAGGAAGGACATTACATTCCCTCTGCCTTTCACCTTGGTGGTTAAACTAACACAGAAGTTCATGACCTGGTGATGCCATCAGGTCACTTCCGGGTCACCGAGCTCCGCAGCGCTGTGCCTCACCGACATGGGACCTCACCACATGTCACTGTCCTGGACCATACACTGTTCCCTAGTATCCTGCAGACAGCATTATACCTACTTTCCAACACCAAACACCCTGAAGTTGGTCTTTTCTATTCTAGAATAAGCTGAGAGAGGAGAGAGAAAGAGAAAGAGAAAGAGCGCACACACTACAGTTTCATTCTGAGACCTGCTTAAGAATAAGTGACTACTAAAGAGGTGTCAAAAATGCCATTCTGGAGCACTGTTCAAGGATGAGGTCTCCTCAAAAGTAAGAGCTCCAGGTAGATGGAGAACAGAGTTGCAGACGGTAATTATTATCTCATCTCCTGAGAAAAGAATCTCCCAAGCTGTAGCATGGATGGAACTGGACCTGTTATAGTTTGTGTTTGCATTACAAACAAGACGCCTCAGTCTTTTTGACTGCTCTTATTACCCACATCACCTCTTAGCACCCACAGACTTAACTATCCGCAGCTCCCTTGAAGCAAAGCACCATGTGTTTCATCTGTAGATCGCAAACTGCAAAAGGGGAGAGCTACAGTATGCACATTTGTATATTACAACAGAACAGAGCACAAGGGAAGAAAAAACTCCTGCAGAGTGAGTTTGATTTTCATACACCTGAATGAAGTAATATAATTGCTCCACATTTATATTGTAGAGGTTTAAACTGTGTGCCATAATTACTCCTGCCTGCTAAAAGTGATTTTTTCTTGCTGCACAGACTTGCTGAACTGCTGAAATCTCGTGAAGAGGCAGAATCCCTTGGATAGCTCAATATGTCTCCTTAGAAAAACCAAGATGCTTATCTGTGTGCTAATGCACTAAACTTTGTATCAGAAATAGTAGGCTTTGCAACTCCAATAAATAAGCCACTTCGAGAGGTCACTGATTGTTCCAATACAGAAGAACTGTTTTACTCCGCCATCTTGCCTTCAAAGCTCATGCAGGCTTGAAACGTTCTTCATTTACACATTGCAGTTTTACTGTGAACAAACTATTACAGGTATGTCTGTAATTTAGAGTGACTTCATGCCTTACAGTTTTCCTACACTAACCTAGTCACTATATGGAGAAATACATGTACTGTACTGCGTCCCATGATGTGTGATGTCTGAGGTGTGTGTCTCGTGTGCTGTAAGAACATGGAGCAGGGAGCCACTGCGTGTGCTGATTGTCAGAAAAGCAAGGGTGAAAAATACTTGAGCCATGCTTCACGGGTCATTGCAAAGAGAAAAAAACCCTCGTTTTTCTTCTACACAGAGAGTGTTTTCACGTAGGAAAATGGAAATATATGAATCTGATTTCATTATAATTCTCAGACTGCAGTGTATGAATTCCTGGGCTTTAAAAGAGATTCTCTGGGATGTTCATAAATAAAGAAAAGAAAAGAAAAGAAATATTGCTTTTGCTGTGTGCCTATTCTATAGTTCTTCCTCTTGAATTTGAAATATGCACACTCTCGCTGTTGCAGCTACTACTTAGCAGACACTAAGCGAGCTTCCCACATTCGGGTACCCTTACTCAGATGTATTTCTGTATATACTTCTGCAGCTAAACATGTTAGAAAACTAACTAATTTTGCCCTTTTCCCCACTTTCCTGTTCACTAGGACCAACTTCAAGCCAGCATATGATGTATATGGGCTCACTTAGAGGTCATGAGTGATTCTACCTTAGCCAGCAATTGGAGAAAAGACTAGTACCCAGGTGCCAAAACTGCTGGTGATGATGATAAGCACCATTTTAAATGGGAGCAAAAAAAGAAAAAAAGAGGGCCTCCTGCATTCTTCAACAGAAGTAGCTGACAGGTTTGTGGCTTTGCACAAGACAGATAAACGTTGTGGCTGGATCAGCTTGAGGGAGCAGAAATCTTCAGAGTTGAAACTGGCAAGCACTTTGCTATTCCAGACTGGCTAAAACGTAATGTGCAAAGAAAAACACACCCATGCAGTGTTCCACACAGCCAGCAATAAGCTTAAACCAGGTCGCTGGGGCTTACGCATGCAGTGATAGCACAACAGGATACATTATCCAGCTTTATGCCATGCTAGCATGCAAATACTGCACATACAGCCCCTGGCAACCCTGTTTAAACATGAGACCAACTATATGCAACTCCTCACTTTTCCTATGCTCAAAATAGCACATTTAAAGTCTAGGCCTAACGCAACCAATAACAAGGGAGGAAGTGAAATCTATAATCAAGAACTGGTAAAGGTTTGTGTCTCATGGGTATGTTTATGTAGTATTTTTTTCTATGTGGCACCTGTCAAAGTGCATTCAAATAGGCCAATAATATGCACATCACTGAACAAATGAGAATAGTTGAACATTGTGGAATACCTGAATATCTCTTGCAGGCAGGATGCAGTCTTTGGAACATGCACTCTGGACAGATGAAATCTTGTTGTCATTGCTTGAGAGTTTCCATGGTAGGTTGGTCCCTTGGTTGGTCCCTGTCCTTTAACATGTGGTCCTAACATTCCTGGCAGCATCTGTTGTCTATTTCAAGCTGTTGGAAACTATCATCACACACTTGCCAGTGGTAATCACTGAACTTCTATCACTAGTGATACAGAATGGAATGGAAGGGCAAAAACATCATGCAAGACACCTCCTGTCTGGAAGTTCTCTAGTTTATCAAGACCTCTCTGTCATACACCCTGGCCCGCTAATGTAGCAGATGGAAAGTGGCACGTATGGTATCCTAGAGAAAGTATTTCAGATTTTCCTGCTGTTTGGCCAGTTTTTTTTTCCAGGATTAGCTGGTGTACAACACTATAACTGAAGGGAAATTGAAAAGGAGGGAGAACAAGAGGAAGGATTAAATACAATTGCATATGCGATGTGAACAGTGATGTCACTATAGCGTGTTGTGGCGGGACGCGGGGGCGCACCTGGAGGGGGTAATGCACCAGGAGGGTGACGCACTGGGATTCCCGGCACGTCGCCCTCCTGGCATGTCACCCCCTCCCAGTGCATCACCCCTGGGAGCCGGCAGGCTGAGCCACGACTTCCTCAGCGGCTCGGCCGTTTCTAAGTAGACCCAGGCAGCGGCATGCACACAACGACGCTTGAAGCCTTGCCCTCAGAAGGGCTGAACGTGTCTTCATTCGGCCCTTCTGAGGGCAAGGCTTCAAGCGGCATTGTGCACATGCGCCGCTTTCAGCCTTGCCTACTTAGAAGCGGCCAAGCCTCCGAGGAAGACATGGCTCGGCCTGCTGGTTCCCAGGGGTGACGTGCCGGGATGGGGTGAGTACCAGGGGGTGATGCGGTAGTGGGGTGGGGGTGATGCGACTGGAGTGTGAGGTGACATGCCGAGACAGCCGACCCCTTGACCGGGGTGACATGCCGGCTCATGACGTGGCTGGATGTGAAGATGAACAAAAAGTGGATAAATATCTGGACCATAAAAGGCTTGCAAAAGACAGAAAAGAAGAGTAAAGGATTATTGAAAACCAACAGAAACACTCATGTGTGCAAGAAAGAGAAACTATTACTTCAGTTCAATAAGGAAGCTTCCTATATAACAGACTGATTATCTGTATGATATGGGATCACTATCCGTTTCTTTTCATGTATCTCTGGTTCATCGGTTGCTTAGGAATGTTGTATAAAAAGAACCAGTGATAGGTTGGAGCCCTGGGGCAAGGCCTACAATGGGCCCCCCATGGCATCCCCTGCCTACACCCTGATGGTACATTAGGTGCTAGTCCTGACAGAGTTCAGGGACTGACCTGTCCAGGTGGGCCCTCAGCTGACTGACCTCTGATACTGCCCTTGGCCTAGGAGCAACTTATCTGTGAGATAATCACCTATATGAGCCCACCCAAGCATTAAAATCTGAGACCCTGCTCTCTGGCCCACTACTTGTACAGTTATGGAACCAGAAACAGTGCCTTTTTCGTGGCAAAAAAGCTCCTAAGGTGGTTCTCTTCCTTTCTGGCTTTTCACTGAGCTTGCTGTTGGTTACTGGGTGAATTTTTGGTCAACTGATTACACTGGTTTATCAATTTAACTGGTTAACGATTGTGGCCTTATACTTTCAAGAAGGAAAAGGAATAAAGACAGACTGATGTTGCATGCTGTAGGTTGGGATGAAAAGACAGATCTGAAATAGTTGAAGACCAACTTATGGCTTAGTGGTTAAGACACTGAACTGCAGACCGGAAGGTCGGTAGGAGGACAGCACTTCGAGACCCGAGTGCCGCGTGACGGAGCAAGCTCCCGTCTCCTGTCCCAGCTCCTGCCAACCTAGCAGTTCGAAAGCAAGAAATTGCAACTATATAAATAGGTACCGCTGCAGCGGAAGGTAACAGCGTTCCATTAGTCATGCCGCCCACATGACCATGGAAGCGTCTTTGGACAGCGCTGGTTCTTTGGCCTTAGAAATGGAGATGAGGACTGCACCCTAGAGTCAGACACGACTGGCTTTTGAGCAGGGGATACCTTTACCTTTTTAGCTTATCTATATAAAAGTGCTGCTATCCAGCCTTTAGAATCTCTTTCTCCCTCTAGAAGACGTTATTTTTGAAAGAACAGAAGTCTGAAACCAACACAGCAAATATTTGCTATTAATTGGCATGTTATAAGAAATTCATTAACATATCTGTGTGTCTTATCTGTAAAAAACATTAAAAAGAGCAGATTATTTATAGGTATTGGATTATATGAATAGGTTATATGAATAGAGCAGATTATTTATAGGTATTGGGTTATATGAATGTATAATAGGTATTGGGTTATATGAATAAAACCCTGGATTTTTTCCTCTGCACTGTGTAGTGAAATAATTATATTTCATATGTTGTGGTAACAAATATGGTTTGACATTCTGTTCTTGAAATGCACAGGCATCCAGATTATAAGTGATATGCCATGATTGATAGGTATAGGTTCCATAATGATATCGCAATGGATTTTCCTCACACGCCGGAATGCAATGGTATCTTGTGTGCCTCTTCTCCCTCATGTTGCCCGATCACATTAATCATAAATGTCAGCAGAGTCTCTAGATGACTTCCTGACTTTTGACAAAACGCCTTCATCCCTACCTTTTAAATTCCAAGGTCAAGGATAATGTAACATTCTGAATAATGATTGGCATTATTTTACCTTGACATTTCAGTCCTACTTTCCATTGAACGTTCCACCTAAAGAATGAAGAAAAATGGCATCTTTTCATTCACTGGAGGGATTGCCCCAATTAAACCTGATGGTAAGACTGTTGGAAATGCTGCATTAATTTGCTATAATTTGCAAATACTTCATGAAAGGGATGGGAGAACTTTCATTAAAGGCAATACATGATTTACTGTGACAAGACCAAGCCATTTTTGAATTCCATGTCTTCTCCCTAAGCTAGGAAAATAATCTGCTCTCCTCGCTCTTGGGAAAAGGCCTCCTTGACAGGGAATATGTTTGCTCAAGATGCTTTAATTTCAGTTTAAATTTCAATTTAAGGTCAGTGTTATAATTTTGTTGTGTCACTGAATATTAGGGATATTTTTCACATTAGCAATAAAGGTCCCCTGGCCAATGAGAGAGAGAGAGAGAGAGAGAGAGAGAGATGTTTTTAAAAATCCGTGTTTCACATCAGCTACTAAATCCGATGTCTGATCTAGCCCCCCCCCCCCGAGAGAGAGCGAGCAGAAAAGAAAATGACCTAACTAATTTTTCTCCTTTGCAACCCGTTGCCAGAAAAACAATGGCAAGGTTCACTAGAAGAATAAATTCTTTTGAGATCTGAAGCCATGTAGTACTCTTTAATTCTCAATTTTAAAATAATGTACAAGGGTCCAACGTTTCGGCTGTCTCTACTGACAGCCTTCGTCAGGGAACAAAAGGAGACTATGAGATGTGCCCCAAGGAGTTTTACATCAACAGTACTTGGAAGCTTCTGGGTAGTTTAAGGGCAAGGTTGTCCTCACATCCTCCCTTGCCCATTTAAGTGAATTCACTTAAATCCTTCCTGTTTAAATGAATGGGAATTTACACCTTAAGTAAGTGAATAGAATTGCACCAATTAGATTGTAAACAGCGCTGCCGGCTGAGCACCTGTGAACCAGATATATCCAGTTCTCCATGTGGCTTTTAGTATATTTTTTTTCATATATATTTATATTTTATTGATATATTAAAACATAAAAACAATACATATTTCATAAAGTTATAGCAAGCGCGAAGCAATACATCCTACTAGCATACTATTCACTATTTTCTACATATAATTTCCAACTAAGCCAAAACAACACCCACATTCTATTCATTAAATCCGCATATCATCACATCATTCCTCTCTTTAAAAAGTCAATAAATGGTTTCCAATTATTCACGAAAAAGTTAACTGACTTTTCCTTAATTAAAATTGTAAGTTTATCCATTTCAGCATAGTCCAAAACTTTCAGCCACCAATCTTCCAGCGAAGGTATCTCCGAATTCTTCCAATATTGTGCATATAAAATTATTGCCGCAGCTATCATATATAAAAACAAAGTTTGAAATTTTTCGCCTACACAATCCTCCCACATACCCAACAAAAATGTTTCCGGTTTCATTTGAACCTTAATCTTTAAAATCAACTCAATCTGTTTATGAATCTGAGTCCAGTACTTCTTTGCTTGGGGGCATGTCCACCACATATGGTAAAAAGTTCCTTCTTGCTTTTTACATTTCCAAAATCTATTCGTCACCTTCTCATACATTTTTGCTAATTTGCTTGGGGTTATATACCATCTATATATCATTTTATACATATTTTCTTTAATATTAACATTTAACGTAAATTTCAACTGTTTTAACCATAGTTGTTCCCATTGGTCCATTAAAATAACATGACCTACATTTTTCGCCCAATGAATCGTACATTCTTTAACCTGTTCTTCTTCTGTTTCAAACTTCAAAAGCAATTTATACATTTTTGAAATTATCTGGTCTTCAGATTTTAATTGTACCTCCAATATTGATTCTTCTTCTACAAATCCATATGCCTTCTTGTCCACTTTAAATCTCTCCAAAATTTGAGCTTTTAGTATATTTTGAGTTGTTCCTCGATGGCTGTTTTACTTCTGATGATGCCATATATGCTTGGGGCGAAACGTAAAGCTGCTAGAACACCTTGTAAACTTGAATAAAAGTTTTTAAAACGACAGAGTTACCCGGTAACATGTTGATTTTCAACTTGGAAATTTGGTCACATCGACGTCGTGACTACATGCGATCTTATTTGAATAGAATTTCTTTTGAACAGGATCCCTACCCTCTGGACCATCCACAAAATGTTCCACTGCTGTCACTCCAGTCCAGTAGTGTCGCTACCGTGTGGCGGGGAGAATGCCGGAGGTGACGCGCATCACCCTCCTGGCGCGTCACCCCCCAGAGAGGGTGACATGCGAGCAGGCCGAGTCACGTCTTCTTCGGCGGCTCGGCTGCTTCTAAGTAGGCCGGGCAAGGCTTCAAGCGGCATGCTCACAATCGCGTCTTCGTTCGGCCCTTCTGAGGGCAAGGCTTCAAGCGGCATTGCGCACATGCGCCACTTGAAGCCTTGCCCGGCCTACTTAGAAGCAGCTGAGCCGCCGAAGAAGACGTGGCTTGGCCTGCTGGCGCGTCACCCTCTCCTGACGCGTGGGATGAGTACCGGGGGGTGACGCGGAAGTGGGGTGGTGATGCGACTGGGGTGGTGGTGGTGGGGTGACGCAGCTGGGGTTGGGGTGATGCGCCGGCTAGTAACACCACTGCTCCAGTTTGGCTGGGTTTTTCTTCTGACCCAACAGACTCCAGGCCCCATCCAGATACTAGCATTTTCTGACATCCCTAGTAGCAGCAGCTAGGGGTATGCACATGTAGATAATTGAGAATGTCAGATACATGAGAATAGCAATGATTTGTTTAGGGACAGGAATGAGTGAGGGGGTGGGATGAACGAAATGCACACTCACACAACACACATTTCCTCTTCTGAACAGCTGATAGGCCCTATCATCAATTTTCTGACCACAGCTGCAAACCTTGTAGCTCTGGACTGGGTGAGAACCAGAAATGCAGCCGCATGGGAACGACGTCCTCACACTGCAATCCCACTCCACTGCAGCATGTGTGAGAATACAGGAGCAATGTGAGCAGGTCTGACTGATCACATGGGTCTCCCCTACCGGAGTTTTGCTCTCCCTTCCACCTCAGGTAGGAAAGGTCCATGTAATTGGCCCTACTGGCACAGATATCACAACTGTGTGGGGACATACCATGGAGAAGTGAGCCCAGTAGCGTCACTAGGACACGTGTCACCCCAGCGAGGCTCTGACATCAGCGCGGCCATAGGCCGCGCCGCGATTTGGGCGGGCGACCCGGCTGCACCATGCCCCGGGTGCCTCCCCCCGCCCCGCGTCGCCCTCCGGACGCTCCGAGGCCGGCCCGGGAGCCGGCCTCGGAGAGTCCGGCCCGGGAGCCGGCCTCGGAGAGTCCGGCCCGGCTGGCGCTCTCCGGCCCGGCTGGCGCTCTAACCATGCAGCGCGTTAATATGGGTATTTTTACAATTTTCGCGCATGCGCAGAGACCGTTTTGAGGGCCTCCTGCCCTCAAAACGGTCTGCGCATGCGCGAAAATTGTAAAAATACCCGTATTAACGCGCTGCATGGGCCAAAGGCCCTGGAGCGGCGGCGAGGTCGGACGCTCCAAGGCCGGCTCCCGGGCCGGCCTCAGAGCGTCCGGAGGGTGACGCGCGTCACGGAGGTGACGCGCCCGGGGGTGCGCGCGTCACCCCATGGCGGCCCGCCCCCCCGCCACGCTCCAGCGACACCACTGAGTGAGCCCCTTGCAGCCGTGGGTTTGTGTAAGGCGCCTTATTGTGTAAAGCCTGTGGTCCATCTGTTGCTGCCTTACAACAAAACCCGAGAAAACCGTTTTTAATACAGAACATTCATTAACCTGAGAACTATTTTCTTAGTGGGTGTTTTCCATTTTATTTTATTGTTATCTTTTTACTGCTTGGGTGTATACAGTTTAGTTGAATACTCAAGAAAGTTTGGGCAACATGGAGAGAGCTGGATTTTTTGTGGCCTTGTTACTTAAGGTCATTTGACTGCTTGATATCTTAAACTTCACTCTGATATAAACATTTGAATTTTCTGAAGGGGAAACATTTAGAAATTCTATTATTTTCTGCTTAATGTCTCCAGCTACTTTTACTTAAAGGCAATATTCCCAAATCTGAGTGTTTTGAGGGCTCTGAGGGCTCACTTTTTCTTTGTGTTCCATGAAGTGCCCTTCAGAAAGAATTACTCTCTGAAGCAAACTTCCTTCCCCTTGCCCTGCCACGTGAAACATTAAGAAAGAGAAACATCTTTCCTTGCAACCAACTAAGAGCAGAGGGACATTTTTCTATTTTGCAGAATACAATACAAAAGGCTTAAAATATCTGTTCTTGACAGGACTCATAATCTCAGGCAGCCTGCGTGGCTGTGAGGGTGGGATGTGTGGTGTGGTGGAGCGTATTGAAGAGGCCCTTTCCCAGTGCTGTTTTTCTCTGTCTTTCTGACTCTGTGGACGTTGACATGTCAAGATGACTTCGGGCTGTGAATTTTCAAAGGGTTTTCAAGTAAGAAGACCACCCTGACTGTTCTGCTAATGCTGCTGTGGTTTGAGAAAGAACTTTCCAAGTATTTGAATTGCAGAGGCTTTAAAGTAATTAAGGCGGGCTTGTTCAGGAAGCTGCTTATAAGCAAACCGTTCTGCCCAAGAGCTTTTTGGTCACTGACAAGGAAAGGAAAAGAAAGAACCCCCAGAAAATGTGCCTAAAAGGGGCTGTGTGACAAATATCTTCATGCTATTCTGGTGGCTTTCTGTTTTTGTTTTACTCCCAATAAGTCAGTCTGTGCTTCCTTAACAATATGCAGAATTCCTGGCATTCCTTAATAGGCTTTCAGGATGATTAGCTACAGCGATGTGTTTTCAGCAGCTTCCACTTTAAAAACCACTCAGCTTTTTGCTTAGCAACAACTGGCGTAAGGAAAGGAGGCCTTAAGGCTGGGAGAAGACACCCAAGTGCAAAATGGACTAAAATTGCCAGCTGAGCACCCTGACCCCACCTGAAGATTGGTGGGAGAGACAGGAGTGTAGAGGAGATGATGATAGATGGGTGAGATTGTCGCCAAACAGCTGCAGGTCAGTCCCTTGTTCACGTCTAGACTAGGGGCAAACAACTGAATATCATGGGGCAGCAACCTCAGGTTTAGGCTGTGAGTCATGCTGAGGAATTCTTATTTGGGTGTGTGTGTAAAATGCTGCATGGATGGGTGGGAGGGGATTGCTTAAACGGCAGCCATTTTTTTTTCTGACAGGGCTCTGCTCTCAAAGCGCTACCAGAAGAAAACAAGGGAGAAGACATTTTAATTTAGAGGGGGAAATATGAGCTGGACTGGCACCCTCCTGCCTGCCTGCCCAACCATGCTGCATTTTAAATCTCACTTTCTCCCTGTATAGAAATTCAACAACCACCTGATTCTAACACATGAATCTGCCACCTCCACATCTAGTTTTCTCTTTCGAGTTTTTACATGGTCTTGCCCTCAAGATTAGTTTCCCACTCTACTCGGGGAGAAAGAAGAAGAGGAAGGTCAAGGAAGAAGGACAGAGGCTGTAGAAAAAGATTGATAAACAAAGGGTGTGTGTTGTTTCAAATATGTTGGATATGTATCGTTGGTTTGTTTGTTTGAAAATCTTTTTTAATTTTTAATGCTTTATTTTATTTTATAGAAAAGGAAAAAAGAAAAGAAAAAAGCAAGCATTACATATATATAATCCAAAGTAATTTACCCCTGCTAACTGGACAAAAGGCACTTTTTCAATTGGTGCTCCTCTTATATTTAGCAAGGGGGAGAGCAACTGCCCCCCAGCACAGTGTCTTTTCTGGTGGCAGTTTGCTGGTGGTGTTCTGCATCTTTTTTAGTTTATGAGCCGTTTTGGGACAGGGAGCCATTTAATCATTTCATTTTGTCTGTAAACCGCTTTGTGAACTTTTTGTGGAAAAGCGATATATAAATACTGTTGTTGTTGTTGTTAATAATAATAAATAATTTACAGATTTTACTTACTGGAGCAAAGCACGCAGTGTCTCTCTCCTTCCTCTGTGCCGCTTCTTTTTGCAATGACTAGGAGCAGCACATGCTTCCCAGCACACGCTGCTCCTGTTCATGTCAAGCAAAAGCTGCATGGAGAAGATGCTGCACATGGACCTCAGGGAAATGGGATGGGGTCAACGTTCCCTTTAAGCTGTGCGGCCATGCAGCTGGAATTGGAGCTTCATGGAGCTTCCGCCAGGGTGTTCTGGAGCTCAGCAATGATGGTGATGTCATTACCCAGCACTTCAGAGCTGCCCCCACACAGCTCTGGTAGGGCTCCACACAGTCCCTGTGAAAAGCTGCGGGGAACACTGGTGCGGTTGCCTCTCTTCTTCCTCCCTAGCCATGGGTGCTCACTGGTCCTCTCCAATGGCCATGGGTGCTCACTGGCGGCTGGCCCTCTCCACTGGCCCTCTCCACCTCTATGGCCTGCCCACCCACCCTCCCCCCTTACCCACGGAAGTACATGTGCAAGCAAATACAGGGGTGGCAAAAGGGGGGGTTCAGGCAGCTCAGGGGCATGCATGGGCCACCACTGCATTAAGCCATCATATCAATAAATGCATTCAACCCTTTGTTGTTGTTCAGTCGTTACGTCGTGTCCGATCCTTCGTGATCCCATGAACCATATCCCGCCAGGCCTTCCTGTCCTCCACTATCTTCCTGAGTTCGCTCAATTTCATGTTTGTTGCATCGGTGATGCTGTCTAACCATCTCATCCTTGGCCTTCCCCTTCTCCTTTTGCCTTCAATCTTTCCCAGCATCAGAGTCTTCTCCAGAGAGTCCTCTCTTCGCATTAGGTGGCCAAAATATTTGAGTTTCAGCCTTAGTACCTGTCCTTCCAGGGAACAGTCAGGCTTGATTTCATTTAGAATTGACTGATTTGATCTCCTAGCAGTCCAAGGGACTCTCAGGAGTCTTCTCCAGCACCACAGTTCAAAAGCATCTATTCTTCGACGCTCAGCCTTCCTTATGGTCCAACTCTCGCAACCATACATTGCTACTGGGAACACCATCGCCCTGACTATACGAACTTTTGTTGGCATGGTGATATCTCTGCTTTTTATTATGCTGTCTAAGTTTGCCATAGCTTTCCTTCCAAGGAGTAAGCGTCTTTTAATTTCATGGCTGCTGTCTCCGTCTGCAGTGATCTTGGAACCCAGAAAAGTAAAATCTGTTACTGCTTCCATTTCTGCCCCTTCTATTTGCCAAGAATTGATGGGACCCGATGCCATGATCTTAGTTTTATTAATGTTGAGTTTCAAGCCAACTTTTGCACTCTCCTCTTTCACTCTCATCAAGAGGCTCTTTAGTTCTTCTTCACTTTCTGCCATTAGGGTGGTATCGTCTGCATATCTGAGGTTGTTGATATTTCTCCCGGCAATCTTGATTCCGGCTTGTGATTCATTCAGCCCTGCATTTCTCATAATGTACTCTGCATATAAGTTAAATAAGCAGGGTGACAATATACAGCCTTGCCGTACTCCCTTCCCAATTTTGAACCAATCAGTTGTTCCATGGCCGGTTCGAACTGTTGCTTCTTGACCCGCATATAGGTTTCTCAGGAGACAGGTAAGGTGGTCTGGTACCCCCATCTCTTTAAGAATTTGCCACAGTTTGTTGTGATCCACACAATCAAAGGCTTTTGCGTAGTCAATGAAGCAGAAGTAGGTGTTTTTTTGGAACTCTCGTGCTTTCTCCATGATCCAGCGCATGTTGGCAATTTGATCTCTAGTTCCTCTGCCTCTTCGAAACCCAGCTTGTACTTCCGGTAGTTCTCGGTCCACGTACTGCTGAAGCCTAGCTTGTAGGATTTTGAGCATAACCTTGCTAGCATGTGAAATGAGTGCAATTGTACGGTAGTTTGAACACTCTTTGGCACTGCCCTTCTTTGGAATTGGAACGTAAACTGACCTTTTCCAATCCTTTGGCCACTGCTGACATTCAACCCTATTATGGCATTCAACCCTATTATGTAATATTATCGAACCATTTGCTTATGTGTGTAAATGAAGGCAATACTCTCAATAAACACCATATGTTTCTAAACAAAAGCTAGCTTTCTTTTCTTGGTACTCTTATCTTTCCATTTGTTTTAGACCTACGGTATTTGAAAATGAAATGTGTGGCAGAATGAAAAATGCGTAGCTTTCTTGTGTCATCTAAAACTTTCCAAAATTGAAGGTTTTTTTATTTCAGAAATTCTTGAGAATCGTGCTATGCTTAATGTACATGTCCAGTTTTCGCATGGTGAACTCACATGGGCTGGCTTTTTTGTACAGTGTGAAATAGTCTTCCGAGTACTTTCACTAGTGAAAAAAGGTTTTAAGTTCAAATGTATTTTCAAAGATCATCTAGGGCATACCAAGTTGTGAACTCACAATTTGCCTGGTCATTAAAGAACTGTTTTAACTATCCATGGGTTCTCAGGAGTTTTATGGGGTGGCGAGTGGAATCTGACAGAGCATTCTAGGTTAAGGATAAAATAATGCCAAAAACTTGTGATTCATCTCAGCACTGAGAAGGTGCACCAAACACTACCTTCCCTACATCTGCACTTTTAAGATCTTCCTGGGGTACAATGGGTAGTTACTTGGGACAGCCCTTCTCAGCAGTGGCATCCAGGTTATGAACTTGTCTCACCAGGGAGATTCTCTCTCCTCCATCTCTGTTGGCTTTCTGGTGCTTTTATTTCAGAGGTTGTTGATATCTAAGTTACATTTCTGACAAACCATTCTGCTGAGTTATCTGGTGCTCAGTTAACTGTGACTGCTGTGTTTCCTTTGTTCTTTTGACAATGTTGTGATTGTTTTAATGTGCATCGTAGATTGTATGAGGTTTGTTAGCTGCCTTATGGATTTTGCATCAAAGAGAAGGTTATAATTAAATACTGTGTTCTAATAACGAGAGGCAAGAGACAGTACCATAAGAGGACCACAGCTTGTTTTAAAGGCCTACAAGGATTGACAACTGCTGTATAGATTACAGCAGCCTGACAAAAAAAATCTCCAGTGGCAAGTCTCTGTCTCTGTGTGTTATCATGGCTGGCAGTATAGTGGAGATGTTCCATGCAATAGAGCCAATCCACATAGAAAGCGGCTTTCAAATGTTATGACATTTATGTTTTTAAATTTGTTTTATGTATGGTTATGTATTGTTTAAATTTATTTTATGTATTTTAAATTATGTATTTTAACCTTTGTTGTAAGCCGCCTTGGGCATTTGCCTTTCGGCATAGGAAAAGGCAGGATATAATTTTTTAAAATAAATAAATGTCTCCTGTTTGTGGTTGTAACCATGTGATAGCAGTGCTACCAAGGGAAGATGCTCTTCTTGTCTTCTGCATGACTGCCCTGGTGAAAATCAGAAAATCTGTGCTTTATCGGGACATGTCAACGGCTTCTATTGTGCCCTCATGAAGAGTTCTCCTTTTCAAAATGGAAAGGAGGGAACCCTGAATTTTAAAGTACACTGGCAAAAAGAGTGAGTTTATTACACCAGTGGTTTGAAAGTGGGAAGTGGATCTGAAACTGTTTGCCAAGAGGGCTGGAATTCATCTATGCCACCCGGATGCCCAGCCCTCTCATTCACTGTGAAGTAGAGGTACGTATGGTATGCCCCATTTTCCCAGCCCTCACAGTTACTGAGGGAGAGTGGATATGTCCTAACCTCATAGCAGTGCTAACCAAGGGAAGATCCCTAAATAAAAAGAAAAACTAAAAGTGACAGTTCAATCTCCACCCTTATGCAAACACAAAGAGAAGGAGGTGTGTGTGGGCGTGTGTTCCTCTCCACTTATTTGAAATTGACTTTGGAAGCCTTATGCAATTCAAATGCCATAGCAGTGAATGAGTCAGTAAGAACCAAGGAACTGAGCTGGGAAGTGTGAATTAAAAAAGAAGAAGAAGAAAGTGGCTAATCTTAGCTCCTGGAATTTAGGGACTTTCCAGTGCTTGCATGTCTCAGTGTGTGCATTGTTACTCAAAATGCATGCCAAGAATAATCACTGTTGACTGTGGGAGACTGGAGAGAAGTCACCGGGCAGGGTTGCTTGTCACATGAAATACACCACACTGTAATGGTTGAGTTAATTGCTGTTTTTGCAAGCAATGGGCGTTGACACTTGGTAGAAGACAGACCCCAAGCAGGGGTCACAGGAAATATTCTTCCCTGTGAGAGTCTATTTAGAAGTGTCCAATTTATGAATTACATTATGCACTGCAATGGATTGGTATGAATGTCATTTATCATGTGTATAATATATTCAGTGTACCTAGAAGTTCACAAAGTAACAAAGATCCCTGCCTTGAGAAACATAGTGCCTAATTTTTGACCGAAGGGGAGACAGCAGAGGGAGGGGGAGGGCAGAGGCAGAGGTAACAGGTGTGAAGTCAAATGAGATTGTTTGTTGGTTTGAAAAAATGCATTTTGAAGCCATGGTTATATCATCATAATTCTTAACAGACACTTGTATAGCATGTTCTGAGTGTCCAAAGTGTATTTTACATATATTTTCTTGTTGTCCTTGCCATAATGCTGTTAAGTACCCCCATATTGCAGCTGGGGAGCAGATGCCAAGAGGAAGTTGTTTGCCCACGGCTACCTAATAAGATTTCATGACAGAGGCAAGATTCAAACTGGTCTGGAGAAGCCTTGATTTGCAGTCTAGGAGATCAAATCAGTCAATCCTAAATGACATCAACCCTGACTGTTCCCTGGAAGGACAGGTACTGAGGCTGAAACTCAAATATTTTGGCCATCTAATGCGAAGAGAGGAGTCTCTGGAGAAGACTCTGATGCTGGGAAAGATTGAAGGCAAAAGGAGAAGGGGAAGGCCAAGGATGAGATGGTTAGACAGCATCACTGATGCAACGAACATGAAAATGAGCGAACTCAGGAAGATAGTGGAGGACAGGAAGGCCTGGAGGGATGTGGTTCATGGGATCACGAAGGGTCGGACACGACTTAATGACTGAACAACAACAAAAGCCAGTGTTTGAAGGCCTTGTGAGCAACGAACACAAAGAAGTGACTCGGAGCAGCCGAAAACAGCCGAGCAAGGGTGTCACCTCTCCCTGCAGGCTGCAGGGGGAGGGGTAACATCTCCTTGGCAAGGGGTGACACCCTTGCTAGGTTTTCCTTGGCACAATGGCTCCAACTCTGAGCTGAAGCCGACTCACATCTCACAGACGCGTCTCGGCTTTGGCTCGGAGGCAGAGCCACTGAGTTCACTCACCAAACCAGTTCTGCCTCACCAAACCAGAAGAAATTCCAGTGATGGGATGATGTCATCATATCACCTGAATTACTTCCGGTTCGGTGAGTTCTTCTGGGTCGCGCACCAGGTGCAGTGCAGGGAAGTGACGCCTCTGCCTCCCCTCCCCCCGCCAGCACAAGGCACAGAGAGCCACAAAGCCTCGAGCCCACCAGCCCTACTTCCCATGCCCCTGGCAATCCCAAAGCCAGCTACAGAGGCCAGGAGCCTCCTGGATGCCTCTGTGTGCGAGAGACCAGCATCCTATGATGATGGTAGGGGGCAGTTAAGAGGGAGGGAGCTTGCGTAGAGTGCAGCAGGGGCTTTAAAACCTCAGCTGCTGCCCATGAGGAGGAGGGTGGGTGCAATTATGAGGGCCTGCTGGAGGCTCCAGCTGAACGACTCACGGAGAGGCCGCCTAAGGAAGGCACCAAGAGAGAGAAGGGTCCAGGGAGGAGATGAATCCTCTTCCACCCTTTTCTCCAAAGGGTGACCAAGAAGGGGAAGGTAACTCTGAGGCACTCTCTGTCCCAGTGGATCCTGCCCTGGGGAATGGTTCTCTGGCACCATGTGCCCCTGCGCATGTGCCTTGCTGCCCAATAAGCCTGGAGGTGTGACACCAATATGCTATACCTGTGCTCAGTATTCTATACAGCTATACTGTTGCCAGACAGGCCCACTTTGCTGGTACAGTTTTCCCCGGCATAGAGTGCTGTAGATGGTTGGCTAATGTAAAGTCAAACTTGGGCTAAAGACAGGGCCTGCTGGCTGAAGAGATGCTGCTCTTTTATGTCTCTTGACTTGTCCAGCAAATGTCTTTGGCTCTGGACACCCATCTCTGTCTTACAGCCCAATCCTATCCTCCTCCTCCCCCCCCCACTGGTGCAGCCATGCCATAAACATGTATCTAGCCGGAGGGGGGGGGGGCAGATCGGAAGGCTTCAGAGGGGAAAGGGAATTTAAATTCCCTTACACCTCTGTAAGTCTCCCACTCTACAGAGGGTCTCGCTTTCACAAGTTCAAGGAGAGAAAAGGGATGGGGTGGCTGCTGCTGGAGGGGATAGGAACTGGTGCGCACCATTGCTGCCAGATCCAGCCCCTACTGCAGCCTCCCACCCCCATTTTGCCCCTCCCCACCTGGTTTTGCCTCCTGCCCAACCCCATTCCACCCTCCCCCACCCCCTCCCACCTTCCCACTGGGGGGGGGGAGAGAGAGAGATGCCCCTCCCACACACACTGTATTATTTATTGGATGTAACTCTCAAAACGTTTGATTGAAATAAACTTTTATTTAAAAATCATGCAGGTACATGATGGTTTTACACTTTCTTACAAACTGATTCTTAAGCCATCTGTGTGGGAGTGAAGGCTTGCAAGGGCTTGGAAGCAGTGCTTGTGGAAAGCTTTGGGCTGTTTATAATGAAACAGTCCATATAATTAAATCTGCTGTTAGTGTTAGTGGAGCAGAGGAGTTTCAGTTATGCCATATGTCTACATGTTCACTTAACAGTGAAATGGACGAATATTGTTCCAGCTTTTTAAAAGAAAGTTACGATGTGCACAAATATTTGAGCGGGGGGGGGGGAGGAAATGGTCGGAGAGAGTCATGATTCCAATAAAGATAACAAAATAAAGACCAATAAAGACAGGATGGTGTAGTGGTTTGGGAGTCAGACTTAGACCTGGAAGATCCAGGTTCAAATCCCCGCTCAGCCACGAAGCTTCCTGGGTGACCTTGGGCCAGTCACTGTCTCTCAGCCCCACCTACCTCACAGGGTTGTTGTCAAAGGAGGGGAGGAAATATGTACACCACTCTGAGCTCCTTGGAGGAAGGGTGGTATAAAAATGTGAAAAATAAAAATAAAATAAATAAATAAAAATAAATGCCTCTACACTTATTCAGAATATTATTAAATTTACAACCATTTGCTCATATAGAACAAGAATGAAATTACCCTTCAAGAACATTTACAGACACTTTATTCTACTACCTACACAGCAAACATGCTTATAGAATACAACATGGAAACATAGATACAATAATTCTTCTTACAGCACAATGCTATGCATGTGTATTCAGAAGTAAGTTCCATTGTGTTAAATGCGGCTTATGCGCAGGAAAGTGTGCATAGGGTTGCAGCCTTAGAAATACATTTTGTCTATATGTTTTAACTAATATCAGCATTTCTCAAACTGGTGGGTCGCGACCCACCAGGAGAACCGGATGCTGTCCCCTGCCACCTTAAGGGGCGGGGACAGCATGACGGTAGTAGTGATCCCTGGGATCGCTGCTGCCGCCAGGAAAAACATATTTAAAAATGAACTTGCTTCACTTACTGGGGATCCTGGAGCCCTCTGGAGGGTGCATGGAGGCCTGTGGACCCTCAGTAGATTGCTGCGGAACAGTGATTACGACCACGTCCGGGTTTTGGACAAAACCCAGAAGTGGTTATAATTGCTGTTCCGTGGTGATCTAAAGCTCAGGGAGGTCCACTAAGGGTCCACAGGCCTCCCTGAACCCTCCGGAGGGCTCCAGGACCCCCGGTAAGTGAAGCAAGTTCATTTTTCCCCAGCGGCAGCAATCCCTGGAATCGCCACCAACACTTTCCCTGCCCCCGCAAACACTCAAAGTTCTCCCTGCCTCACCCAGGAAATTGTGCATAGGGTAGTAACCCCATACTTTCTCTTCCAGGGCTCTTCTCTGCCTCTTTCCTATGGCAGCAGAAGCATGAAGAGAAGGTGGGAAAGATGGGCAAGTGAGCAAGGACCCAGGGGCAGGGTTGAAGGCTAGACTGGTAGTGAGACCAATGGAAGCAGCCATGTAGACAAGCACAGGGTGCACATGGGAGCACCAATAGCTTACTTATGCCATATTTGTGTCTTAGCTTTGGTGTCTTATTTGATCATTACAGACTGGATGCTAATCAATTTATTTTAATCATTTAATTTTTTGTTTTTGGAGAAATGTATGAAACATTGTAGTCAAAAGGATATGCAAATAACTTTTTAAAAAGCGAAGACATATCCACCAATATGATGACTCTCTGGAAGCACCTATTGCTTCTCCTGTTAATATTTTTGATGAACAAAAGAATTACCATATAGATCATTACACAGATAATTAACTACATCTCCAGGTTGTATTATTATCAACTCTTGAATCTTTGAGGGTGCGTTTTTCTCTTCAGTTCTTCAAAGTTGGAAGGTGCAAAGATTAACACCTAGCAATCGTAGAAGTTCAATGAAAATGAGAAGAAAGATGAGCTGTTGACATTTTTAAATACAAAAACATCTGATGAATTATTTCAGCAAAAGCAAAATGCATTAGCCTGCTATTACCCTTTTTTTTTTTTTTGCAATTTGCACACATGCCAATGATTTTTAATCCCCCCACTGCTATTATTCTTCCATATGGCAAATTACTGTCACTGAAAGTCTTATACTTTTAAAAATTACAATATTTTTGGATAGATGTACTAGTGACAGAATAAATAATCTTTGTTGCAAGGAAAAGGAGAATATTGTTTCTTGAGACATTGTGAGCATTTTATTTAACAATTGTACCAGCTGGAAATAAATTATGGCCTTTATTTTAAAGAACAATTTTAAAATGCGGTGCTTTAATTTCAGTTGGGAACCAATGTTTGGCAGAGTCGTTTCCAGGTGATTTTGTGTATGGAGCAGACAACCCTCCAAACCATTTCTTCTACTTTTTCCCCCCCTTTCCTGGACTATGAGAAAAAAGGGTGTAAGGACTGAAATATCTCACATTCTGGAGAAATGAGAGCCCTGTTCATGCAACCTACTGTGCCTACTGAATAAGGGCATGGTGGAGGAACAAGGTCGTGGCAGGCAACATTGCATGTGTGTAAGAACTGTGCAGAGAAAGCAATGAATGCAGAGAGGTAGAGCCCTGGGATAAAATCCTGCACTGGGCACTTCGTAGTGCCTCTCGCCCACCCCCTGGTGGTGCTCTGGGCAGTGTCACTGCTATTGGTACGTGAGGATTCAGGGGTCAACCCACCTAGATGGGCCTCTGATAGTTGTAGGTCCTCGGTGGTCCCCAACCAGGTCAATCCCTAACAACACCCTGCAAAAAGGAAGAGTAGGACCTCCTGCCGTGATCCCACTAATCTGCCTTCGTGTCTTTTATCATGTGTTAATTATTTGAAATATTTCATTCCTTATACTCTTCTGTCTTATGCAGTTTAGAAAATGGAAATGAGATTAGAAGATATTGTTTGAAGGATGATCTACACCAGATGCAAAGTAGCTGGACTTTCTGTGCCAAAACAGCCATGCTAAAAACATTGGTTTCCAATTGAAAGTAATGGCCCAATCCTATGTGGGCTGTACGCTGCCAGAACTAATGTTCTGGCAGTGTAAGGTCCTTTACAGCTGTTGCAAAAGGCGACATGCTGTTTCACAGAACTGGGCCACCACCGCAAGCGATGAGCGGCTGCAGCAGATACCAGCGAAACCTCTACATCCCCAGGTGCTGGCAAGTCAGCGTGGAGGGGGGGACAGACGGAAGGGGGAGGAATGGGAAGGAGACCTGGGCAGAACAGGAGGTGGATTGAGGCCAGAAAGGGGATAGTATCAGTGGCGATATCCCCTTCCCCTTCCCGACCTCGATCTGCTTCCTGGGTCCACTTGGACTTGCACCAGCTAAATTGCTGGCACAGGTGCTAGTAAGCCCATTCGGGATCCAGAGACTTACCTCAGGGTAAGGGAGCAAATGTTCCTTTACCCAGATGAGACCTCCAAGACTGCCCCCCAGCAGGATGCAGCATGGAAGAACAAGCCCCAAGCCCCCCCCCTTAGCACATTAAATCTGCATATTGAAGGTGTATGTGCTAGCATGCATGAGGGATTTTCCTCCTGAAGTGCAGTACACTTCCTGATTCAATGAGTGCCCTGTGAGGGATAGCAGCATGGCTGGATTCTAGCATGTTCTGTTGACCCTCCCTGCCACATGGGGACTTTGCAGGGGCTTCCATCACGGATGGCCATCATGCACCAGATTGTGCTGTCAGATCAGACAATGCTCCACTTACATGGAGCAGCAGGGATCCATTCTGGCTGCCATGGTGATGGCATGGAACAGGAAACCACAGGCTCATCAGCTGACAGTGGTATTGATGATGCAGGCCAGAAAGCCAAAATGGTCATTACCTGGACAACTGATGAGCTCCTGTCCAAAAACTGTTTGTGTAGTGCCGCACAGCAACGTTTGGTGAGAAACTGATGTGCTTAGGGGCTGGGGTGATGACCAGTGGAGAGGCTACTACCAGATGTCTTGATCCACCTTTACAGGAATCGTTGATGAGGTAAGACCGCAACTTATTCGGAAGTTTGGGAGCCAATCACCCCCAAATCAGATCTCGGCAGCAGCAGTGAACACCAGAATCCTATCCCCTTTTCAGACCTGCATCTGAGGCTCCTAGGAGTTACAACTAAATAGCTGGCATAGGTCCAAGGTGGCACATTGGTGGCCAGTGGCCACAGTCAATCAGCTCAAATTTTTAATTACCTCTCCTGGGTCATCTGGTCAACCCCCCCCCCCCAGAATGCAATGTGCACTGTGTTGGCACCGTGGTATCGTGTAGACTGGTGAGGAATAGGATAATCTGTGGAAGTCCTTTCCACATGATGTGGTGATGGCACCTGGTCTAGATGCCTTTAAAAGGGGACTGGACAGATTTATGGAGGAAACGTCCATCACCGGTTACAGGTCTTGATGACTGTATGCAACCTCCGGGTTTTAGAGGTAACCTATCACTCATTGCCAGGAGCAAGGGAGTGGCAACAGGACACAGGAATCTTGTTGTCTTTTGTGCTCCCCTGAAGCATCTGGTTGGGCCACTGCGAGATACAGGAAGCTGGACTAGATGGGCCTTTGGCCTGATCCAGCAGGGCTCTTAGGTTTTAGAAGTAGGTTTTCTCTGTATGCCAGGTGCAAGGGAGTGGCAACAGGATACAGGTATCTTGTTGTCTGCATGTTCCCTGGGGCATCTGGTGGGCCACTATGAAATACATGAAGTTGGACTAGATGGGTGCTTGGCCTAATCCAGCAGCGCTCTTCTTATGTTCTTATATATGTGCAGAAGGATGGTAAAGTGTAGAGGGCAATTTAGAAAAGTATTGCAGTTGGGGATGAGACGGGAGGTTGTGTGTGTGTGTGCGGTGGGATTCCTGGAGGGGATACAGCACCTGTAACGCAACCCCTCCCACTCACCACCAGAGTGAGTGGTGCCTTCCAGTGGCAAAGGCAACATTGTGGTGCCACACGCCCCTCCAGGAACACCACTTTGTGTGTGTGTGTGTGTGTGTGTGTGTGTGTGTGTGTGTGTGTGCGTGCGCGTGCGCGTGCATGTTTAAGAGAGAAAGTTTATTCGTTTAATATAAGTAGTTATTTAAGACAAAGCAAAAACAAACAAATGCATTTAGAATGAATAATGAAAAATGGAACATAAGAGATGTAGAAATGCAATGATTTTGGAAGTGATAGGAAAATAAACATCAGACACAAGGGGGCTTGACTTAAGCAGAATATCTGGATGAACACAAAGTAACATTCTTTGGATTTTTAATGGTTCATGTTTTGTTGTTTTGCTGTGATGGTTTTCCAACAGTATTTTCAGGCCCTACTTTTCAAGAGAAGGGAAATCCATACCTCATGTATTTTCTCTTTGAGGGATGAAGAGGAATAGACTGACAGCCCAATCCTGTCTAGCAGGACGCAGCAGTGCACATAAGGCGCCTGCTGTGCCCTATCCAGGGTTGGGCCTGCCCTGACACACAGCCAGCGGCCTCCTCGGGTTAAAGGGACGTTTGTTTGACGTTTCTCAGGTTAAAGGGGCGATTAGGCCTGATGGGGCTACTCGGTTGTGCGCCAGCTATTTTGCTAGCACACATTCGAGAGCCCCATGTAACGGTGGCCAGTCCTGGGAAGGAGGATAGTATACAGCGGAGGAGGCTGCCACCGATCCCTCCTCCTTCCTGGGCCAGGCCGACCAATCCCACTCCCCAAAACGTTCCGTACCTCCCGCCCCCCTCCCCCACCCGGTGGAGACTCACCTCTCTGTTGCGGCAGTGCTCCATACTGCAGCACTGGAGGAGCGGCACAACCCTCTCCACTGGCACACTTATTCTTTGGGTGACACAAACGTGCTTTACATCACGTTTGCAACACCCTAGACCAGTGGAGCAGTTGCCTTGATCCACAGTTGCTCCACTGGTCTATACTTGTACAGGATTGTGCTGTGAGTGTGATTCCAGTCTTCAGTTCTAATGCAAACCTAGGTAAAACCCTTCAGCTCCACTGATACAGTAGAAATATTCAGGATGAATGTGCAAAAGTAGAGAAAAAGATTATGTAATATTAGCTGGTATTGTGTGTGCACATCTACTATCTCTTTACAAATTCAATGAACACTGAATATGCTGTAGCCTGTAACTGACTTTTAGTAATATTCATTGCTGCCTGACATAAACTCAATTATTCTCTTTACTAAATTCTATTAAATAAAACAGATGACTTCAGATGACCTTAATTTATGAAAATTAAATTCCTTCCATCAGGCAATTATTATACATAGGAAGAAGGAAGCAGTAAACTGCTGTGATTACTTTTTGATGATCCCTGATGAAGAGGTCAACCTTTTCATCTTTTCACAAGGTACCTCCTGATTAATCCAAATTCGGCATTTATACGAAGGAAATACAGACAGGTTCATTGCCCATCTCCTTATTTGGAGCATCTATCACGCTGACTATCTTTCTGAAAATGTGGCTCTATTAATTGTGTAGTTATTTTAATAGGATGGAAAATCCCGAGGCAAGGTTAATGCTAGAATAATTACCTTGGAGAAACCAAGAGGTTCACAGACTATTACAGGTGGAGCAAGAATATGCTTAATTTGTGTCGACGGTACATTTAGAGCTAAAACAAAATTTGAAATAGTCAGAAAAATAATGTATATTTTGCAATTTAGACGTTGACATCCTAATGGGTTGTGTATTGTCTCTTAGAGTGCTGCTGCTGCTGCTTGATATATCACCTCTTGAGCAGCTGAGTCTCCAAGACAAGTGAGGTTGGTCTGCACCCAAAAGTACCAAAACGTTACACCAGCAAATGCATGGTCCATGGCAGGGGTGGCCAACCTTTCAGCATGAATGCTCCTGGCCCTTTAATGGTTATATAGGTGAGGACATTTCAGCAGATGCTGCTGCTTTAGCAGCACCATCAGCACTTGCAGCTGCCAAGATTCTGTCTTCTACACAACTCTTAAGAACGCAGAGGCCCTCATGGTGGAAGGTTGGCCACCCCTGGTCTATGGCATCATAATTCAAGAGTGCCTGTTTTGGCTTTTGTAAACTATTAAAGATATTGTTATTGATTAATATCTCTCTCTCTCTCTCTCTCTCTCTCTCTCTCTCTCTCTCTCTCTCTCTCTCTCTCTCTCTCTCTCTCTCCTCAGAGCCCAGTGTAAAGAGACTGACTTCACTCATCACTCAAATTCTCTACCAAATGTTCAGAACTTGCAGACGGCAGGGTTTGTCTTCTTTATCCTTTGTGTCAAACTTGGGCGTCAGACACATGGAGAAAGACTTGCTTCTAACTTTTTCAAAGCTGGCAAAAAGTGAAAGACTAACAGCCTAATCTCCTCCCCCCCCCCACTGGTGCAGCCACTCCAAAAGGTGCGCACTGTATCCAGTGCGGGATTGGGGTGGAGTGGAGTGGGAAGCTCTGGAGCCGCTGCTGCGTGTAACGCTGTCCGTTTGTGACAGTGGCCCGGAAGTGCACAAAAGCGGCTCAGCTTTTGTGCCTCTGTAATGGGCCTTATGCTGCCGGAACGCTAGCATAGACTGGATAGAGAGGAAAGCAGAACAAAGCATTGTATACACACACACACAATAAAAATAAGTTGGATATATTAAAAAAAAAAGCCCTTAAGGCAAAATTTGTTTTTCATTACCCAAAAAAGTGGGAACATAAAGCAAAGGCACGAATAAGGCAAAATTCACTGGGTAGCTAGCTGGATTTTCCAACCAAGCATGTGGTTTAAATAGTCTGAGCTGTTTCTCCAAGATACCAAGTTAAGACACCAAGCATGAATAACAGTCCACGTCAGAGTGACATAAGAGTGTGTGGATCAAATAAAAATGTCGGGAGGAAGATCTCTAAAGTAGACTGAAGTAAAATTGTGACTCTGTTAGTCAAGATAAATAACTATGTAGAAATGTTGTGCAATTGGTTAAAGGTAATTGTAGGAATTACAATGACTTGCATGTAAAAAGCAGAACTATTTGAAAGGGCAGGAAAATGCCAAATGTTACTAACGGCACAATCCTGCCTAACTTTAGCATGTGCTCTGCCGGCCTAAGGACTGCGGCTCCTGTGTAGTGTAAGCTGCGCTGGTGCGGAGGCCGGCACTGCTCACATTGCTGTCGCCCAGGACCTGCACCGGCTGACCCAGGTAAGTCCTAGACCAGTCGGCGGGAGGGCGTGGGGAGGCTGGGCCAGGGAGGGGGCCAGTGGCCAGCCCAGCCTAGGAGGGGGTGGGGATATCAGTGCCAATATCCCAAGCCCCTTCCCAGGCCTGGCTGCGCCAGCCTTACATGGCCTCCCTGTTGTGGCCTCCGGCATTTACCCCTTCCCCTGAGGTGAGCCCTGGCCCTGCTGGCGTGGCCCACAACCCGGCTAGGATGCAGCAGCCGGCCATTTCGGCCGGCCACCACATCTTAGGCAGGATCAGGCTGCCCAAGTGGATGTCCAAGGTGTGAGTGTACACACACTAACATACCACAACATGAAAAGCACTGTAATGTAAAAGAAGTCAGTAGTATTACCATAGAGAAAATGACAAAGAAAACAAAGGCGTACGTTTATCAAGCAAAAATTAAAAAGCACAAGCATGACATTTCGTTGAGAGTAAATATGCCTTTCATGTTAAAAATAACAAAAAACAAATCCAGAGCCCTTCAGATTGCCAAACACTTAATCAATTCTGATATTAATTTTGAAGGCATCAGTTTTGAGTTCAATACATCTGTGTCAATATTGCTTTGCCAGACATATAGATGTGAGAAAATTGGTGATAATTACATAACATGCTGTCACAATGGAAAGTTCACTGTCCATTTAGTAGCGTGCCCAAGATAATTAACAATCTCTTAACTGATAAGCATTCACTTCCACAGAATTTCTTAGATAATATTCACCCGTAGAACAACCACCTTCTTTTGTATCTATGGGAGTCATTTTAAAAGCACCATCTAGGCACAGACTACTACGTTGTTTTTGAATACAGAAAACTGTATATAATGACATAACAAATACAGGAAAACGCCAGTAGTTGTATGGCACTCCTGACAGTTCAGCATCAAAATGGCAGGAGCTCAGCTCCCCTTCCTCAGTGAACACATTGCATGATGCCTTCCTGCTCTGCGCTTTGGCCTTCTTGCCTTCGCTCCATCACCATGAGGCTGTGGTGTTGCTGCATATGCTTGGGGTCGGCGTCGGCAGTCTGGCTGGCTCGGCTCTGGGTTTGCATCACAGTGGAGTGGCTCCTGCAGTCGAGTGAAGGCAACAGACCTTCACTGGCAACCAGGACTGCAAAGCAGTCCTCACTGAAAGCTCTTGTACTCAGCCAGCTTGTTGAAACCAGATGTGCCTGAGTAAAGTAGTGGGGTGCACTCCAAGTATAGTGCCAGGAACAGGTCGAAGCGTGGTGAGCTGATAAGTGCAAGCTGGCAGTTGGGCCATGCTGATCTTTTTGAGCTGCTGTGGTTGCCCAAGCAACGTCGGTGTTGCCTCAGCCTGGTACAGGCCTCCCCCTCCTCCATGTCTCTCTTGCTATTGGCCTTGCCCTGCTGATATCTCCTGATAGTCCGGCATGTCTGATAATCCGGCATCACCTAGGTCCTAAGACTACCGTAATAAAGAAACTCCGTGCCAACCTGTGAAGAAACATAATTCAGGGGTAACTTTGCTGGAAAACAGAACCTCGGGTTAGAGGATAAAGCTGAGCTGGTTAAGGCTTTGAAAAAATGGACACATTGTATGGCTGAGAGGCTGTGCTAAGGGAGAGAGAAACCAAAGTTTTGACAGTCCCAACAGTAATGAACAACAGCTACTCAAAGATGATGAAACCGTGGAGGTTTGACTGTGCTAGAACTAGATGATCCAGAAGACATCATAAACCTGAAGTTCTGATTGGTCAAAATGGTTATTCAAAATTCCCTCCAAGAGCTTTCACCAGCTTTAAACTATGGACCCGGGGTCAGTAGCTTTGAGAGAGTGCATATTATGACTGGTCCCAGAGGGTGAGAGGGAAGTCAAAGGAGCTGCAGAGTCAATGAGAGAGGTTATTAGTTGTGATTTTTACTGGGATTTGAGAGGTGGTGTTGCCAGGAAGAAGAGGCAGAAGACAAACGCCAGGAGAGCAGTGGTGTCACTATGGTGGGTGACACTTGGAGTGGTAACTCATAGTGTCACCCCTCCATGGACCTTCTCCTGTACCAGCCACGGCCGGAATAGTGTCTGGAGCCCAGGACTACCTGCCCACTAGACCTGGCCTCACGGAGAGCAAAAGAGGAAAGCTTGGCCAACTGAGAGGTGTGTCCCGCCTTTTGGTGTGTGTGTCCCGGTGGTGCTATGCGGCTGCTGGGCCAAGCCCTGCCTCACCTTGCTTCCCTTGTCTGGTGTGTGTGCTGGGCAGAGCGCGCTGATCTCCAGCGGCAGTGGCAGCAGCGGGTGCTGTTGCTGCTGCTGCTGCTGCTGCAGCTGCACTAGTGGGCCAGTGGCCAGAGGAGCTCCTCCTCCTCCCTGCTCCTCCTTCAGTGCTGCCTGTGACGAGAGTGTGGAGGAGTCATTGCTGGCTGCTTGTTGCATTGCCATATTAGGCAGAAAAAGCACAATTCTAAAGAGCAGGGTCCCCCTCTCACTTTGCAGCAAGCCTTGTTCCTAGTCTGACAGACACCTTTGGTGTAGAAAGGTAGGCCTGACCTAGTAGGCTTCTACGTTCAATTTTGTCCTCGATGTCCTCTCCCTCCCAACAAGGAATTATGTTCAAATGTGAGTCCCTTCCCTCCATGGAGCTCTAAGTGCCAGGCATATCACTCCCCAACCCACTTTTATCCTCACAAAACCCCTGTGGCTAAGCTGTGAGAAGTGACTGGTCGTCTACATGATCTAGCTACATCTGAATGTTGAATATTAATCCATCCTTAGCACATGTATGATCTTAAAGTATAAATTTGTGCAGTTGTGTCCTACGGTTGCCACCACTCCAAGACTGACCTCACCTGAATATCTTCAGGAATCAGTATTAATCTACAGATTAGTGAAAGCAATCCTGAAGATCTTAATAGTTTGGTATTGTGTAAAAAGTGTTTGGGGAGTGGGGAAGGTCTTCTCCAGGGATAACTTCAGAGGTGACTAGACTACCCTATTCTGCACTGAGGTCCTGGGTTGTGTTCTGTATTGTATTTGTATTGTAGCCTCACGCAGCCCCAATATGGAAACTGTTTATTGTACACTGCGCATACTGAACTTTGAGCGTGAGTAAAGGTTTCAATAAATAGACTCCACATTTGGGTATAACTTATAAGTGAGGCAAAACATACAAACAAACTCCTCTCCAATGTTCACATTTTTATATCATTACAGCGCAATCCTGTGTAAGGATTATGTGCTTTATGGCACGTTCGCAACTGCTGCCAGCGACGGAACGCTTGTTCCATCGCCGGCGCCCTCTACAGGATTGCGCTCTTAGTGTGATAGTGCAAGAAGTGACTGTCAGTTGTCATTTGCTAAAATGGTAGATTAATGGTTTTGAAAAATATATTACAGGGGGAAATGTCAGTGAAGGGCTTTTGTTTGTCATACAGTGGCTATCCAAAAGTGTACATACACATAAGAAAACTGTACATGTTTACATGAACCACTATAACTGTTGTAGTGATGTACACTATGCATGAGCAAAAGACATTGGCCCCACCAACTCCAAACATACAAGTGGATAGTGGAAGAAAATTGGCTTTCTATTGTAACCTATTTTGAGCCTTCAGGATGTAAATACATGCTTTCCTTATAGTGCTCTTTCATGGCAATCGGTCATGGAATATTCTGAAACCCCTCCAGAACTGTCGGCCCCAAAAGGAAAACGAACATTGCCAAAGCATATTTCCACCCCCAGGAGCATAGGGGCCAGTTGCCTCATGCTGGTTATTACTTGGACAGAGTATTGAATTCTTGCTTTCCAAGAGGGGATTACACACTTTTGGCTTCTGCCCATACTGTACAAAAAAAGAAGAGCTATAAATCATACCTTGCTAAACTCACACAGGCTTTGATGCCTTAAGAGTTGCCAAGTTTGTCTTACTATGAAGCCAGCTGGCTTATAGGCCAAAGTAACAGCTTAAAAGGGGTGTGCTGATAACTGTCAAAGAGCAGCAATATTCCTCTCTGAAGTCTGAAGGAATAGTTCCCTTCAACACTGTCAGATCTGTTCTGCCCCAGCACTTGAATAAGATCAATGAGCCAATTGAAGCAGCTTGAAGGATAGTAGCCAACAGGCTAGCCTCCTTTGACTGTAGTGTATTTATATCCCCACAGAGCGCACTGTCACTGTCTGGTATGCTTACAGGACAGCAGGATGAATGAACTGCTATGTATTTGCTTTGGAACAAAGTATGGTTTAGAAAGCGAATAGAGAAATAAGTGATGGCTCCAGCTATAATAAAAGTCTGGTGGCTGCAGAGTTCTTCACTTTAAGCAACGGTAGATGTTGGCACTAATTTTTAACTTTCTCTTCTGCCCCCTTAGATTCATGGGAACCCTTCATAACATCCTTGTTCTTCCACAGCAGATAAAGTTAATATATCCCCAGCTGTATGGCGGGGCTTGAGTCTGATAGTTAGGATACAGCGTAGCTCTTCAGCTAGGCCTACAGGGTCCAGAGGGCTGTCGCTCGTCCAGTACCTCACCCAATGAATCGATGCAACAATCCCTGCAGCTGTCAGTAGTACTATGTAAACGCTGCTGGATCACACAGCACTTGACCCCTACAGGAAGACATCAAGGAGGACATGCAGAAGCAGCCCTCGCGTTCTTGGACCACGGTTTAGATAGATCAGGTTTATACCGTATTGGTCTAAGACTCACTTTTTTCTCCTAATTTAAGTTTTTAAACTAGGGGTGCATCTTATAATCAGGCTGTTGCAATTTAATGCCAGTGATTTATTTAATTTTTTTTAATAGCACCAAACTTTAAGGGTGCATCTTATAATCAGGTGCGTCTTATACTCGGGACAATACAGTATGTATTGCGACATGCTGAGGGAAATTGAATGTTTATCACATGAACTTGGCACTGCTAATTTTCCTTATCATGCTCCTTTCCCTCTCCCATAGACACAAACATTGTTGAGATGCCACTGTAGTGAACGCACTGAGTCCATGTGATGACGTGTTCTTGTGAAAGGCTACCACACAGGTAAGGTTGCAAGAGACCTGAAAAATGTCCAGCAAAACACTTATTTGTAATGGTTTTTTTTTTTCCCAGGACATAGCAACTTGTGGTTGTTTTAGATGGATGCCTAATTAAAAGACCATTTTAATCACTACACTTAGTGATTAAGATTAGTGATTAAGGGAAAGTAATCTGTGGTAACTCTTCCATCCCAAATGTCTTTATCTGAATAAACTCTCTGGTTGTGTAAAAAGGGGCATCCCAATTTTAGAAAATTGTAAATGAACAACAAAGCAATATGAAATACTTTTCTATTTTTTTTCTGAAATACTTATTTCAAAAGGCAGTGCATTTAATTTATTGTCAGGAAAACACGACAAAGGAACTAATGGTTTTATTCATGTGTCATATGATCTGGTTATTTGGGTAGAGTCAGACAGCAGAGGTCCCATCGTGACTGTCCTAGTTATTTGTACACAAGTGACCATTTGTAGCCTTCTCTTTTTTTAAAACCATTAATAATAAATCATGTGGGGTTTTATGGATGGATGGAGGTCACTCTACACACTGGGTGTAGTTTGTAACATGTGCCAGGCTGAATGGGATATCAACAGTGGAGAACAGTGTCAGGAACGATTAGAGAACCACTCCCAGCTGATAAAAAAATAATTTCCATGTGAGCTAATATTGTTCTTAAAGCTCTTAGTGGAAAAAAACCCCACTCTGAAAGCTGAAAAGCCTCTGCTTCAAACATAAGATTTTGAAAAATGCACTGGACTTTCTAATAACCTTTTTTTCCTAATAACCTAGGAAAATTCCATTTCAATAGCAGCCAAGTTGAGATGTAGTCAGAAATGCTTGTTTTAGATTCATATTGTTCAGCACATACAGTTGTATGTATCCAGAGACTATTGGTCTTTCTTGCCACTCTCAGATCTTGTCCTGACTTCGAGCCACGCTGCAGCAAGAGGGGCCAAATGCAGAGTAGGCAGACAAAGGTCAAAGGGGCCAGAGGCAGCAGATAGAGTCAAGGCAAGACGGGAGTCAAGTGCTGGATTGGATAGACGATGATCAGAATAATCAGAGGCCAAAAGCAAGTCAGGGCTAGACCTGCCCCCTGATGGCACACCTGCCCCCTGATGGCACATTGGGTCCTACAAATACCATCGGTACTGTCAGTTTAAGAGTTGGCCTGGACTGGTGGGCCCCCAGATAGGGCACTGGCAGGGGCCCAACCTTATCTGGCTGACCTCTGATGTCACCCCGGGGTTGCTCTCCACACAATTGCCAGCTTTAGATACCATCTGATCAGGTGTCCCATGGTTGCAACAGAAATGCAGAATGTTAGGACAGCCCAGGGGGCTGCATTTCGACAGAAGATGCTAATCTGCATGTGTAAAGACTATATGTGAAATGGAAGGAAACAACCCAATTTCCTGGAATTGTATTATAATTCTATGCACATAATCATGTCAAAGAAACAAAAAACATTTGCCTGTGTTATCCCTTTTGCTCTTCCCTCATTCCTAATAGAATCTTGGCAATAAGGCAAGATATACATTGTGCCATTTATTGTTGAATGAAAATGTACTGTTGCCATAGTACAGGGTTTTAATTTCCTACCTGAAAAAAGTACTGTATTAGTAGGCTTACCAGATCGCCGACTGGGACGGAGCGACCTGCGCTTAAGGGGCGGGGTGCGGGGGGCCCCAGAACACGTCGCGTTCTGGCCCCCCCGTGCCCCGCCCCTTAAGAGCAGGTCGCTCCGTCCCGGTCAGCGATCTGATAAGCCTATGTATTAGTCTTCATTTGCATTTCTGTTATTCTCCTGCAGCAGACGCTCTGATTCAAACAATGTAATTAAAAGAAATTAAAGGGAAACAGCTTAGGACAAATTCACACACCTGGTAACTTTTACATAGGATGAACATGCCCATGTGTTGTTAGCAACCCAAGTCAACTTTGGTTAAGATAGAATAGGATGGAAAAATAACCAAATATTTCTTTTATTACCAAGAATGGTCTGAATCAATTGACTGGAAAGTATTGCCAATACTGTATTGGGGTCTCAAAGTGAGGACCCTGGTGTCTCAGTCTCAATGGAGAAGAATTGGCTGGCCTGAACCTTGCAGCTCCACAGCACCGCAGTGGCCGGAAGGGAAATTGCAGTCAGCCTGCCCAGAAACAATCATGTGATCTGGGCAGCCAACAGGGCCCCCTGCTTGGACCTATTTAAGAATTCCCTTGGACTTGACTCTCTGGTCTGAGTTCTCGCTGCTAGAAGAAGGTGCCACTTTCCTTGCTATCAAGAGCCCAACTGACAGGTTGTCCTTGCCCATCCATATCCTCTGGCCCTCGTCCCCGTTTCGTAGCCATCGATCTGCCTGCCTTTGCCTCTGGCCCTTTGGATTCCTGCATGCCCATGCTGGAGCCTGACCCCTGGCCTGTTGACTACGCTGCTGGCTCAGATCCCACTGGGCCTGGACACCACCTATGTCAAAATAACAACAGATTGTCCATTTCCAATCAACATGTTTATGCCAATGGATTCACAGCCCAATTTACTTCCTTTACTCCCACCGCTGGTGCAGCCATGCCAAAAACAGATGCGCTGTATCCAGCAGGGGGTCGAATCAGGAGGCTTCAGCAGGAAAAGGGAATTTAAATCTCCTTATCCCTGCATAAGCCTTCCACTTCACAATGGATCTCCTCAGATCTCCAGGTTTGAGAAGAGAAAGGGAGCCGGAGGGGATAGGATCCGGCATGTGTATACAATGCTTTGTTCTGCTTCTTTCCCTCTCTATGCAGTCTATGGTAGCGTTCCGGCAGCGTTACAGTGGCTCTACATCCTGAGGCTGGCAGGGCATTCCACAAATTAATATGTGCTGGGTGAAGAAATGCCTCCCTTTGTCCTGAATTTCCTGCCTATCAATTCATGGCATGGCCCTGGGTTCTAGTATTGTATCAGACAGACAGACAGACAGACAGAGTTTTACTGTTTTAAAATAACTGTTTATGTATGTATTTCTCTGTATTGTATTTTTTTCTGTTGTAAGCCGCCTTGGGTCCCTTCGGGGAGAAAGGCGGGATAGAAATATTGTAAATAAATAAATAAAATCTCTCTATCCAGAAATGGAGGGGAAAAATAGGACTGTTGAGTACTGATATTTCATTTATCTGTTTCTTCCACAGGGAAATTGTAGTTTTGTTGGTGCCTTATTGCTGCGGAGCAAAACCTCTCATTTGATAGGGCTTGACTGTGTTCCCAGTTTATTCTGCATTTTGTGCAGCTGGCCTTACTTGGGATGAATGGTTACTTCGGGAGGAAGAAAGAGCACCCGGCACTTCTTTCTGTGCTCCTGAGCTAGTTTAATTTCATTATTTTCATTTAATTCCAGCTGGGCCAATCAGAATGTATTTGGGGTCACTGTGTGAGTGGCTGTCTAGGAGAGCAGAAGCTGCCAACATTTTAATAAGCTCCATTGTTTGTTGCTGGATTGTGTGAAAGGGACTCGGGGCATGCATTTCGACGTGTGTCTTTATGCCTCTCTAAGGAGTTTAGTACAGCTGGCTGCATTCGCCTTTTCCAGCCCCTTTATATTCAGGAGGTCTAGAAAACTGCAAGGCCTAATCCCCACCATGGAATATAATGCTTCCAGGCCAGAATCGGGACACTGTCCCAAAAAGCTGAGATCCTGAGCTTCCATTTAAAGAGATAATATATCTCGGTCGTGGAGGGGGAAAATGACCGCATGTGGCATTTTCTACTAAGTGCTTAGAAACTGGAGACTTCAAATGTTCGGTGCATATGCACTGCACCAAGAATGAACTGGACAGTTGCTGTGTAGTACATGTGTCCTGAGTGCCTGGCAAAATGGAGTTGAATACTAATTAGTAGGGCTGATGTGACAAGGTATGCTTTTTCCTTCATCTGATGTATTTTCCTTTTTTTGATTCAAAAGTGGGGACAAATGGCAATGTTAATTGACTGGGATTAAAAAAGCAATATTATAGATTTTATGGACATGACTATGAATTAATTGGCCTGACAGGTGTGTAACAGATGGTTTTGGCAATGTAGATTTAATGCGGGTGTGCCAGATAGTCTGTCTGAAGAATCAGGTCATCTTGTGACATAAACTGGCACTGATTCTGTGTCTGTGTAACCCAGAAGGCAAAGAGGGCAACGAACAGCAACCTTCAGGCTTCAGGAGCAAAACCATCATTTCCACTGTTGGTTTCTCAAGCTGACAGTGCCTCTGCCCTTTCAGATGGCTGGGCTGATGGCTGAAAATATGTGTGTGTTCCTTTTGCCACCTTCAGCCAAAAGTGACCTCGAGATGCTATTCTGGAAGGGGGTAGACAGAGCATGGAAGGGGGGGGAGTGTTCACTGGGTTTAGTTCACTGAGCTTTAGCTTTCCAAAACACTGATAGCCCAAGAAGCTAACTGCTCTGACAGCTGAACATCTTCTCTGTCCTGGCCCATTGATCCTATTCTTGAATTATTTTATCATTCTGAAACAGTGAACTGGGACAATTGTTTTTATTTTTATTTTAAAAATGGCAAATCTATATTCCTTATGGTTAATCAGTAATGAGCAGAAGAGCATTCTGCCAGAGGCGTCGCTCCGGTAGGGGCGGTACCATAAGTTGCGCCCCGTCCTAGTCCCGTTTACCAAGCCGGCAGGAGAAAGCAATGAGCAGGGAGTCTCTTGCCTGCTGCTTTCTCCGCACGAAATGGCTCCGATGGCGAGGGGGCGGGGCCGCCTCCTGCCGGCTTGGTAAACGGAACTAGGACCGGGCGCAACTTACGGTACCACCCCTACCGGAGCGATGCCTCTGTATTCTGCATATGTTCAGAGACACTCTCCTGTGGTTCCACCACATGTTCCATTGATGAACTCTGGCATTGAAAAGAAATAGATGCAGATGAAGCCCTACTGCAGACTAAGGGCCAAAACACATCATGTTCACCTAAATGCATTAGTAAGAGGTGTACTTAAACATGAAAGCACCTCTTCTTTCATGAAAAGCAGCCACAGGGGAACCAATCCTGATCATATTCATGGCATGTGGAGAGGCAGAGATTAACCCTTTCCTTTGCAGCCATTATCCTGCTGAAAAGTCACCCCCTGAAGCTGTTATTTGGCCCAAAGCAGCTATTAATTTGCAACAAATTGAGAGCAAACAGTAGCATGGGGGTGGGTGGGTTGATTTTCACAAGCCACAATCCCAATCAAAGTAGACCCATTGATTTCAATGGATTTGCTTCCAAGTGAGTGTATCTAGATTATAACCTAACAGTGCAATCTTGTGCATGTTTACTCAGGAATAAATATCACAAAGCTCTGTGACATTTACTCCTAAGGCTGTTTGCATAAGGTTGCAGCAAGCAAAGGTTTCTGTATGCAATTTTGATAATATGTATTCTGATATATATCATATAGCTAGATACCAGAACATGCCTTTAGAGAAAAAGGGGAAGGGGGGGGGAGACCTCAGGGCACCATACATTCATTAGAAAGTCCTGCTGGATCAGGCCAAAGGACTATGTAGTCTGGTATTCCCCACAGTGACCCACCAACTGACTCTGGGAAGCCCACAAGCAGAAGAGAAAGGCATACTTCTCTCCTGCCGTTGCTCCCATGTAAACAGTATTCAGAGGCATATTGTCACTGAACCTGGAGGTAGTGCAAAGCCATCATGACTAGTAGCCATTGATAGACCTGTCTGCCATGAATGTGTTCAATCCCTTTTTAAAACCATTCAAGCTACTGGCCATCAACACATCCTGTGGCAATGAATTCCACAGACACATTATGTGCTGTGTAAAGGAGTAGCTCCTTTTGGCCATCCTAAATCTCCCATCAGTCCGTTTCATTGAATGATCCCTTGTTCTAGTATTGTAAGAGGAGAAAAATTTCTCTCCACACCATGTATAATTTTATAGGTCTCAATCATGCTGCCCCCTTAATTGCCTTTTTCCCCTCAAACAAAAAAGCCCCAAACATTTCTTTTCCTGGTGAGGAAAGTGCTCCAGCCTTCTGATAGTTTTTGTTGCCTTCTTTTGCACCTTTTCTGGCTCTACAAATCCTTCTTGAGGTGCGGCAACCAGAACTGAACACACTATTTCAAATGTGGCTGCACCGTTGACTTATGTAATTAGCATGGGCCTATTCTATTTTTATCTTCACAAAAATAAACCTAAAGCTGATTTCCAGAAGGTGAGGGAAATATTGAGCGCAGCAGACCATGATCAGGAGAACAGGTTTGGTTGAGAGGCAGTGACTGGGCTAGGAAGTTTTGTAGCTGAGCAGGGATCTGCACCCAGTTCTCCTCAGTCTAAGCACACTTTATCCATGTTGGCTTTCTAGAAGAAGTGTGGCTTGTCCTCTTTGTTGTGTATTTAAATTATTTGGCCACCCCTGCCCTTTTTCATTAGGGTCAGCACAATCTGGAGTGTTGCTCCTCCCCCGCCGCCACCTCTGCCACAGCACTCTGGAGGGGAAAAAAGCCCCTCGCTGTGCTCCTTGCACAGTTTTCTCAAACCCAGAAGGGTGGGATTGCCGCTTTTATTTAAAGCGCGAACGAAGGAGGTCAGGTGGCCCCTTTAAATAAAACCAGAAGCCCTGCACTTCCAGGTTTGAGAAAACCATGCACAGAGCTTAGTAAGGAGACAGATCAAACCACTTCTTGCTTGAGTGGGAAGCAAATCAATGTGGCTCAGTGGGCCAGAGGGAAGTGGCAGAAGGCTCAGGGTGAAGGGCACCCCAAATGCATTATGCTGCCCCCTCCCTGCAATTTGCTGCTGATGCAAACCACATCAGGTGGCTTCATGGCTGGGCCGGCAGTTCTAATACGAGCAGTTCTGCTTTAATTGGAAGAAGCACAACAACTTCAGGCTGCAGAGAGCTTCTACAGATTCTCTCGCTGGCAGCTGCATTCTTGAATTTTAGGGGAGCCAATGTCTTTGGCCATCTTGTGTCACAATGAATATTGTGAATGAATGAAAGAGGCCTAGGGCAAGACACATATATAGTGCTATAGTTTATAGAAGCAATGGGGAGGTGATACAGTTCCTTGCCAGTCCAAATTGTCAAAGAAATCTAGACCAAAAGCCCTGATGTGGAAGGGGCACGGTAGCCGAAAGCTGTTTTCCAGGGGGAGAGAAGAAGGTGAGGGAAATGTAAAGACAGCAGACATGATGGGGAAGGAAGTCAAATGACCCCGAAAGGACATTAAGAGAAAACAGAGGAGGTTGGGGCTGGAAAGTAGTGAGAAATAAACAAAAAGATTCACCCAGAATACATGTTTATGGATGAAGATCAGAAGAGCTGACTTCTCATACCATCTCACCTATGGATTCTCTCACATCATAGCCTTATTTCTAGATGTGGATGTGTCAGGAATGCTTTCAGAAACCTGACAGACAACCAGGAAGAGTGAAAATGGTGTAAATGCTCTTTCTCTCTCTCTCTCTCTCTCTCTCTCGTGTGTGTGTGTGTGTGTGTGTGTGTGTGTGTGTGTGTGTAAAAAGGGTAAGAGAGATTTCAATGGACTGGGACCAAGGCCCATCTAGTCCAGATCCTCTTTCCCACAGTGACCCATTGGTTGCTTCTGATGCCCACAGGTAGGAACTGAGGTACAGAGGGAATAATACGGTATGTGCCATGATGAATTCCCCTTTGGGGTTGCTTCACAGATAAAAAAAATTCTCCACAGGAATATGTGGTGATCTACACACAGGTTTCATGCTAACTCTCACATTGTAGTCCTAGTTTCCATGAAGAAATGTAATTTGTGAAAGAGCAACTTTTAACAAATGTCTGGGGCTAAGCCAGCCCTGGTGTAGACTCACAGCGCAATCCGGAGAGCTTTGCAGTCGCGTCCAGCGTCTGGGAACTTCACGCAGGCGCTAAACCCAACTGTAAGCTCTCCGCAAACATCGGAGTTACTGGGATGTTTCCGGAGAGCTTTAAAGTCATGTCCAGCCAGCGTATGGGAGGCTCACGTCTTGCTTATAGAAGAAGCGAAGGTGCAGCGTCTACGAGCTGCTGACCGGGGGCAGTCCTGGAGGAGCTGCGATGCAGCCGGCAATGCGGGACGAAGATTGGAGGTGCTAAACAACAACGCGGTAAGCGGCCAAGTGCCGCGAAAATGCTTTAAAATGGCCCGGGGGGAGGGATTTTTTTAGTATCGGCGTATAAGACACACCCTGCTATTTTGGGTCACAAATTTAGAAAAAAAAGTGAGTCTTATACGCCGATAAATACGGTAATAAAGAAAATGTGGATTAACTTGTCATAGAGGAATCTCAATCATGGTACCAGAGGAACAATATGCCCTTGCTTATACCTACTCAAATTAGAACTTACAAGAAGATATTTTTCTTGGTTTATCGTCTGTTGGTGGAAAAAAACACCATGCAATCTTCCAGGCGGTATAAAGACAGATATGGAGTTGATCCAAATTAAGAATAATGGCTCGTGTGAACAGAAGGCACTTTTGTTTGTGTAGCGAGAGGCAATTTTGCCAATCACGCCTTCCTCCGGCAGCTCTCCCGGGCCTTATGTCATCCTATTTCAGAGGGTCATCCAACCTGCAGGAGTGGTTGCAGTGAGAAAGAGGAGGCAAAAAAGGCCTGTTCCACAAACTGGTTCTATTCTGTCAGGAGAATGGAAGTTAGGATCCAAGCCAATGCTTTACCTCTTTTGTTATGTCTACTCTATGTAAATGCTGATGTTTAGGGAAAGGGTGCATTGCAGGAGGATTTCCCTCATTTCAAATAACAGGAATAGTGGTTCATCACTATTCATTTTCATGAGAATACTGATGACCCAACCTCACCTATATAAGCCTACTAACTGTGTGTGACTTCCATCCTTTGGGGAGGTCTGTGGCTTACCCGGCATATCTTTCTGCACTTATTCTGTATGTATGTATGTATTTATTTTATTTACATTATTTTTACCCCGCCTTTCTCCCCGAAGGGACCCAAGGCGGCTTACAACACAAAAAAGGAAATACAATACAACAAATACAATACACAAGTAACATTTTAAAACAGTAAAAAACAGTTAACGAAATTAATAAAACAACCTTCAGCCTCCTCCATTTTTTTAATTCTTGAAATGAGATAATTTTAAGAGTTAATTAGCTTGGCTACTGCATAAAATCTGTGCACACATAGATTAATAAACTAGGGAGATCATTTTCAATTGACTGGAGGAGGTGGAAATTGGCATCAGATAAAAGGTGCACTACTGTCCTCAGTTCTCATACAGACAGTCTTGCTCCCCCAGTTTTTGTTAGTAATGGGTAAATTCCACTACATTATATTGTTTTTAAAGGAGATTCACAGGCAATAATTGCATTTAAGGCATAGATTAGTTCATTATTAATATCCAGTCATTTGCAATGTTGTAGCATGCTCTCGAAACCTAATAAACCAAGCACAGAAAAAGCATAGTTTCTTTGAGATAAGAATTTCTTAGAGATGTAGAATCACAATTTTCTTGTGCATGTATTAACATTTTAAGAGTGTAATCATGCAAAAGCTAATTTTCTGCATATAAAAAACCTAATGCTTAATAGACTTCACACACACTGCCTTAAGAGCTGTTTTCAGATTAATTTAGAAAATATAACTGAAGAGCAGTTTGATGTTCTGCTGGATAGACTGTAGTGATGAGCTACTACCTTTAGAGTTATGAGTAAGGTTCATCTTAATGAATTTTAATCAAAGTGTATTGTCTTAATCTTTAAGAAAACCTTAATTCAAATTCTCTTTCTAATTATAATACAAAACTGGAGCTCTTATCTTTGGAAAAGGTGTAATTAAATATCCTTTCCATCTGGCTCTCCTGATTACCTAGTTGGAAGGATCTCCCTAATACCACCAGATCTTTGAAATCCAAATGTTTCTTCTTGTCTATCTGTATAATATTTGCTGTGTTATGGTGGGATTCCCATGCTATAATGATCTTCAGAATAAAAGAGGGCACACTCCACCTAAGGTTAAGTACTTTGAAATGCCATTGATTTCGATGAGAGAGCGAGAGAGAGCATTTAACTTTCCTATTGAAAAGCTGTGCTCAACTCTGGCCAATTGTGCTCAGAGGCCCCTCCTCCCAAAGGAAAATATGAGGCTGATCTATTTCATATTTCATAGAAATATGGTACTTATTATTTATTTATTACATTTATATCCCGCTTTCCCCCCCATAGAAAAATAGTAAGAATAATGGTTTGAACGCAAACTTAATTAAAATATAATCCAGATATCATGTATTTAAATATTTTGCTCACCCTTCTCAAAAGGTTCAAGACGAGATACAGCATCGTAAATATCATGACAGTAACCCTAAAGATGTTCAGGGTGCATCTAGATATGTAATGGGATTTATATTACTGAAAAGAAGTCCCACAGCTAAGTGGTACCTTTTCCATCTCTTTGCATGTGGGTCATGTGGCTTACAAACCCTCTCAGAGGTCCAGAGAGGCCTGGACCACTTCCAGCTTCTGAGATCTCAAGCCATAATAGAAATGATGATACATGAATACAAAATACGCCTTGTCAAATGCCAAAAAAAGTGTTTAAATTTGAGACCCCTGTGTAATTGTCTTCTGTGTGTATTAACATCTAGAGTGAAGTAAACTAGCTATAGTTGCAAACATACTGTGATGTTGCAAGTAGTAGCACTAGTGAAGATCTTTAAAACCAGGATACCATAATGATTTTCTTTCTGATCTAGGTGTCTGTTGTGTCAGCATATTTAGGGCATCTCATCTTCAGTTCAATACTTCCCCTTTGGCATGGCTTGGCTCCGAGGCACAGAAATCATTACAGGTCATTAGGCTTGTAATTTGTGGTCTAGCGGTTCCTTAAAATCAAATCATCTCTCTTGTCCAGGGACATTATCAACAATTATCCATTTGTTTCTTGTGACTAGTTGGGCCTGTTTGCATTCCAGTGAAGCCTTATCAGCACCAGTACTCACCATATAAAATAAAAGTTGTGGAAGAAATCCTCTGGGGGCCAAATCAGGATGATACACAGTGACAGAAATGAATGTAACATGACCAGCACACATCCTTTTTAAAATTAGCTGCTTCTGGAGGGGGGCAGCACAGTGATTGGGGTCTGTGAGGTTCCAAGTGTAGGGCAACAATATTGGATTCAAAATTCCAAAGTTACTTTATTGTAGTGTCACAATGCTAAGGTAAAGGTAAAGGTAAAAGACTCTGATGCTGGGAAAGACTGAAGGCAAAAGGAGAAGGGGAAGGCAAAGGATGAGATGGTTAGACAGCATCACCGATGCAACGAACATGAAAATGAGCAAACTCAGGAAGATAGTGGAGGACAGGAAGGCCTGGCGGGATATGGTTCATGGGATCACGAAGGGTCGGACACGACTTAACGACTGAACAACAACAACAAAATCAATGTACATGACACTTCAGTAGGACAGAATCCTGCCCTAAATTTAGATAGATACAAAAGAGACAACAGAGGAGGGGGAGGGAAATGGAGGCAGGGATAAGTGCGGAAAGAATACACAATTGTCTTAGGGCCCAATCCGATCCAACCTTCCAGCGCTGATGCAGCCACAATGCAGCCCTGAGGTAAGGGAGCAAATGTTCCCTTACCTTGAGTGTGTGACTGCCCCCCCCCCCAACACACACACAGCACAGCACGCTGGCATGGCTGCATCAGCGCTGGAAAGTTGGATAGATTGATTGGGCCCTCATACATACTTAGGCTGCAGTCATGTACGCAGTCATAAATAGGTACCGCTTGCAGGAAGGAAAACAGCGCTCCGTGTTCCAGCCGCATGTTGAATGGTGTTCCAGCCGTTTACCTGAGAGTAAACCCCACTGAATACAATGAGATTTACAATACTGTATAGGTTTGCGTTGTTTGTTACAGTAGGAAAAGGGCATTTTGTGAAAGACTTTCATGGAAAAAGGGGTTTTCAGAAGCGATTAGGAGATATACAGGTGTTTAAAGAGGCAGTGCAAAGCATAAGGCGCAGCAAGGAAGAAAAGGATTTTCAGATGGTTGAGTGTAATGGAGCTGGGAGACAAAGGTCACAGGCAGGAGTATAGCTTGATGAAATGAGGTCTGAGAGGCAGCGATGGACAAAGGCTTTGAAATGAGAGAGAGAGAGAGAGAGAGAGAGAGTTTGTGCTGGATTCAGAAATGGACATGAAGCCAGTAAAGGAATTTAGGAAATGGGGTGATATGGTCAGTGTGACAAGAGAGAGAGAGGCGTTTGGTAGCAGAGTGGTGGATGGAGGTGGTCGGCCAATGGAAGACCAGCAAGGAGAAGTTGCAGTAGTAATGCCACAGAGAATGTATATATACTATATCACGTGATGATGTCCCATCAACATTTTCCATGGAGTTAATATGTAGTCAGCTGCCAATTTTACTGCTAAATAATCAAGTAGTGGACATGCATTTATGAGCCTGTCCATTCTGACTGGAAATTTGATGCTGTTATTCAAGGATCTGAAATATTTATTTAATCCTATGCAGGGCTGGCACTTTTATATGGATGCCTACAGTGTGGTAAAAAGGTAAAGGTGACCCCTGACACTTAAGTCCAGTCGTGTCCGACTCTAGGGTGTGGTGCTCATCCCCATTTCAAAGCCGAAGAGCCAGCGTTGTCCAAAGACGCCTCTGTGGTCATGTGGCTAGCATGACTCTCCTTGCCGCAGCGTGTAGCATGCAGCTGGAACACGGAGCGCTGTTTACCTTCCCGCAAGCGGTACCTATTTATCTACTCGCATTGACATGCTTTGGAACTGCTAGGTTGGCAGGAGCTGGCCAAGTAACGAGCGCTCACTCCGTCGCGGGAATCGAACTGCCGACCTTTCGATCGACAGCTTATGGTTCAGCGGTTTAACCCACTGCGCCACCCGCTGGCCCACAATGCTAACCAAGCACAAATATGACTTTGCAAATAATATTTATATCGGTTTCTGGAGAGGATCTAACTTGCAGAATGTAAATGACAAGATTAGCAAAATTCATCTCATAAAAAACACAAAAATTAAGGAGACCAAACTATCATTGTTTTGTGTTATGCCCATGAGAACAATTGATGAGGTGAGTATTATGAATGTAATTTGGGCCAATAAACACCGGTTGTAATTCTCATGCACTTTATTTCTGGCAAGTTGAATTTAGAATTAATAAAACTCACTGTTCTTTCCCCTCCCTTAAGATTAGACAACCCATGTCTTTCTTTTGGGGAAATTTAGCGTAGAAGTGAAAATAATATCAAGGTTAGAAGCACCACAGGGAAGCTGTTAATGTGGGAACAAAGGGCGTTTGGCCAGTTAAAATAATAAACGACAGTGCAGCTTTCTCAGAAATGGCTGAAGCCCAACCAGTCCTTTCTGACCAGACCCACAATATGCCTTTCAAGGCTTTGCGGTTTGGCACCATCAATAAAGAGTAAATTCACTTTCTTAGAAAGGGAAGAAATATAATTAACCACCACAGCAAGATCACATGGTATACCGTATTTCTTCGAGTCTAAGGTGCCATCGATTCTATGGCGCACCTTTACTTTCAGTACCACCAGCAGGGGAAAAAAAATCCATCGATTGTAAGACTCACCTCCCTTCATTGAATCTACCTGCTCAGCACCAACTCTCCCCAGCATGTCCAGCGCTGAAGCTGACGATGACTTTGCTTAGCATTTCTGGCCCCACCAGAAAGTGCAATTTCCTTTGTAACCTGGGCTTGGGGGAGCTTCAGGGAGACCTGCGCGACCCTTTGCAAATCTTCAGTTCGGCAAAAAATGGTAATTTTTGGCCATTTCCGGTTTTCGTGAAAACCGGAAATCGCCGTTTTTCGCCAAACTGAAGGTCGGGGAGGCCTACAGAGGGCCGCGCAGGCCTCCCTGAAGCTCCCCCAAGCCCCGGCACGTAAGAAGATAGCATTTTGGGGTGCTTTTTGGAGACCTTCAATTCTAAGACGCACCCCATTTTTTGAAATGCTTAATTGGGAAAAAACATGCGTCTTAGAATTGAAGAAATACAGTAAATGCCCCAATTTAAAAAACCAGCACCACACTACAGGATGTTTAGGAGCAATGTGTTGCTCTGAGGTCATAAGAAAAGGTCCGTTGAATCAGGCCAAATGCCCATCTAGTCCAATGTCCTGTGGCCCACTGAGGCCCATCAACTGTCTCTGGAAAGTCCACAGCAGAAACACACATTTTTCTCCCACAATTGCTCCCCTGTGACTGGTACTTCGAGGCATACTACTGTTGAACTGGAGGTAGTAGTGCATAGTCATAATGGCCAGAAGCCATGAATTTGTCAATCCCCCTTGAAAGCCATCCAAGCCAGTGATCATCATCACATCTTGTGGCAATGAATTCCACAAACTAATTAAGCACTATGTGAAGAAGTACCTCCTTTTGCCTGACCTAAATCTCTCACCAATCAGTTTCATCGGATGATCCCTGATTCTAGCATTGTGAGGGGGCGGGAATCCCTCTCTCTATCCACTCTCTACACACTGTGCATAATTTTATAAGTCTCAATCATATCGCCTCCTTAATCATCTTTTTCCAAGCTAAAAAGCCTGAAGCATAGTAGTCTTTCCTCATATGTAGGGGCAGGAGAAAATGGTAACAATGAAATAACACATAACACCGCTTTCTGCTAAAAAATCTGCGAAAAAATAAAATAAAACCATGTAATTTTGCATCATTCTTCATCTGCTGACACTGTACAACTATACCAACCACCTAGTACAATTTTAAAGTAGTTACAATTGATAAAAATGGGAAACATTTGGAATAAAAACACATAGCACCACTTTCTGCTATGTCATTTTGTTAAACACTGAAATCTGCAAAAAAATAAAACAATGTTCTCCCACCTCTACTCATAAGGCAGGCGCTCCAGCCCCCTGATCATTTTGGTTGTCCTCTTGCACATTTTTCATCTCTACAATATCTTCTTGAGTGTGGCAACCAGAACTGTACTCAGTATTCTAAATGTGGCTGCACTACTGACTTGTATAGGGACAATGCAATGTTAGCAGCCTTACGGCTCAATCTTATACTTGGGCTCTGCTGCCTGGGCCGCACCAGAGGAGGTAAGGTGCTGAAGTGGGGGTCATGGTTGGGGAGGGGGGGTTTCAGGTTCAAAGTGGGGAGGGCTGGAGGTAGTGGATCTTGGCAGCAAAGGCACACACCAGATACTATTCCTAGTTTTCCAACCCAACCCACCCTCTTCCTATCCTCGGACTTACACCATCTATATAGCTGGCATGGGTCTGAGGAGACTTGTAGGCGATCAGGCGGCCTACTGGGAGGTATGTACAAGAGTTTTTTTTACTAACTTTTTGTTGACTTTCTGGTCACCCTCCCACAGCGCCTGCGGTGCGACTGCATGCTATGGAGTGGCGGGGGATAGGATTCGGCTGTTAGTCTCATTCACATCACGCTAAGTCATGGTTTAGCATTACATCTGAAACAAGTCATTATTCAGGCCCAATTCCAGTACTACCTCACTCTGGCCATGAGTTACTCCAACATTTATCTTTCTCTCACTTCATAAGGCTTACTCTGGTCACTTAAATTTGTCCCATCAACATGAAGTGGACTTAATAGAACAGAAAATCAAACTAAAACCACAGAACAAAAAGATTTACGGAGCAATCCTATTTAGATGAAGACCGGTGGAGCGACTGCTTCACTGGTCCAGGGTGTTGCAAACATACCATAAGGCATGTTTGTGTCACCCGGTGAGGAGGCAGCGCTGGCACAGATGCCGGTACCACTTTCCCCACCCCAGATCCGGAGCTGTGCTCGCTGGGGAAGGTGAGTTCCCCGCCGGGCAGCGGAGGGGTGGCGGGAGGGCAGAACGGGGTGTTCTGGAGGGTGGAATTGGTCATCTGGGCCTGGGAAGGGGGAGGGATCGGCAGTGGCTTTACTGAATCCTATCCCCCTTCCCGGGCCTGGCCACCGTTACACAGGGCTCTCGAATGTGAACCAGCAAAATTCAAGTAGCCCCATTGGGGCGGCTGGCACGTTACTCAGGGTAAAGGGACAAATGTCTCTTTACCCCAAGGAGACTGCCGGCTGCACTGGGGCAGGCCCAATCCTTCTCAGGATGTGGTGGGTGCCTTGTGCGCCGCCGTGTCCTGTTAGACAAGATTAGGCTGCCCATGTAAAATAGAGCCTTTGTGTGTAAAACATTGTGTGTAAAAACAATAGGAGCATTATGAAAATATACCTGCTAAACAACTGGTTACTGCCTTTGTAATAATACCATTCATAACAAAGGGGAAAAAAAGACAGAATACCAGACAAAGAATCACAACATCAGATTTCAAAAAATATAGAATGACACCTTCTGCCAGAACCATCAAGCCGAGACTACACATCTGAGAATGAACGTCTTTTTATGAGGTTTTTTTTTTCACATGCTGCTTGTATTGTGGGAGGGGAGAAAGACAAATTATCTCTCTTCACACATGCTACCATCTACAACCCAGCAAAAGAAAAATAGGATCAAACAAGATTGCCATTAACCTCTCTCTCTTGCTCTAGTCTAGTCCAATTCTACAGCTGTTAGTATTAGGTGTTGGGAAGCTTAGGCAACTGGAATGTGAAAACCTGAGGAGACCAACATAGAATTACAATGAGGTTACCACAAGTGTCTGTGGGAGTATATATGAAGAAGAGTAATTATGCGAAGGGCAGTTCTTCCATTATTTTCTCCTACACACCAGAAACAACAGCACCCTCAGTTGGTTTATATCCAGAAGTACATTCAGGAGGTGCCCTAACCAAGAATATTAAATCAAAATGATCTTAAGATCCCCCACAATTGGACACCTCCCGATTCTTGAAATACCCAACTCTTGCAGGCAGGTATGTATATAAATCCTTCTCATATTTATTATATTATTATTATTATTATTATTATTATTATTTGGGGGGGTCTCAGGAATCACTTGTGAGAAAAGGCCTGTGAATTAAGACTGTAATGTAGGAAGTGGCCTTAAGTTATTAAATAGTTAAGAATCCAAGGGCAGCTTTATTATAAAATCTACTCTGGCAGGTTAAAGAAAATAATCTGTTCCATACGTTCAGAAGTTCCTAGGTCTGAAATTTATGGACTGGACTGAACTTCAAGCATGTCAGAAAGACTTTCTTTGAGGAATAAAATATTGTACCTTTGGAAATCAAGGAAAATTGTCAAGTAATATGATGCTCCAATAAGAGCAAAGTGCTGGGATTTTATTTATTTGTTTTGCCTTAAATGTCGGACATGTCCACACCACCACCTGCTATTTGTGTGATATGTCCCAGGGTATACTGCGACTGACCGGTGAAATCTTGACCCCAGCCTTGGATTTACATTTCAAGGTTGTGTTATTGCCTCATTCAAAACGTGCTGACTTCACTGCACAATTTCTGCAAGGAACATTTTGCCGTATCCTACAGGAAAAATTCATTGCAGATACAAGTCGCAATCTAACACACCTTCCAAAAGTACCCCAGGTACCCTAGTCAGATACCCCGGTCTGTTGACTGAAACGAAACATTTCTCCTTCAACTGTGTCGTTCCTCTGTGTGCGGCACAGAATATAAACAGCAGCATAGAAACAAATGAGGAGAAATGACACAGGGTAGATTAACATTACGTTTTAATATGTAAGCTGCTTTGGGATTCTGTCTGTGGGAAAAGCAGGGTAAAATATTTTGAATAAAAAATTAAATTAAAAAAGGAAATAAATGGCTCTGGCCCAGACATACCTTAATGTTTCACTGTTCCAAAAAAAGCATCTTCGGTATGGGATTAATTATAAGAAACATCAGTGTACCACTTCCCCCCCCCCCCATGCAACTCTCTTCCATTAAATAGTGTCTTGAAAAGCAATGATTGACTTAACTCTAATTCTCCAGTGGCTGCTGTGTTTTCTTTTGATTACTAGTCTCAAAATGCTATTACAAATGAAATAAAAAGAATCAATCACTTCTATCTCATTGAAAAGATGGCAAATTATATCAGCTCTGGTTCAGTGTGTTCATCCAAAAACTTAATTAGTCATATATACTGTAATACATGCCAATGTAATGGTGGCTACCTCTTAACCACAGTTTAAAGCCTGTCGGCGCGGAGCACAGGAACCGGCGGGCAGCCTGGGCCGCCCGCCGGATCCTTACGTAGGTTTGCTCTGTGGGAGTCAGCAATGGGAACATGCACTTCTGTGGATCTTTCCCAAATCTCCTAACAGAAGTCACAATGAAACCAGTGTTACATCTGTGCCAGCCCCAGAGGCATAGCAGGGCTGGTGCCCGGGGGGATGCAATGCCCCCGGGTAACAACCATGGTCACCTCGTGAGAAGGAGCCATGGTGGGAGTTTTGTGCTCCGTGGCTGCTTTTTTGCAGCCGGAGGGCTGTGTTTGCAGCCGTGAAACATTACCGTGCCGAAAACAGTGAATTTTTCTAGCCCTCCCAACTGCTCTGTGTCCTGGAAGGCTTGAAATGAAATGTCATCGCCCCCCCACCCCCAGCAATGCTACTGGGTAGCCCTTAGCTGTGAAAGTCCTTACCACAGGATGTGGTGATGGCACCTGGCCTAGATGACTTTAAAACGGGATTGGACAGAACTGTGGAGGAAACGTCCATCGCAGGTTACAAGCCATGATGAAGATAAGCAACCTCCTGGTTTTAGTAATAGGCTGTCTCTTAATGCCAGATACAAGGGAGTGGTGACAGGATACAGGTATCTTGTTGGCTGTGTGCTCCCTGAGGCATCTGGTGGGCCACTGTGAGATACAGGAAGCTGGACTACATGGGCCTTTGGCCTGATCCAGCAGGGCTCTTCTTATGTTCTTAAACATTTATCTTTTGTCATTTTAGGAATTAGGAATTCTTTTTGAAAAGAAACTATGGTTAAGGCTCCAATTTGAAACATACTTAATTGGAAGCAAATCCTACTGAAACCTGTGAGACTGACTTCTGAGTAAACATGGTTAAGATCAGGCTACAAGTCTTCTGGAATAGTAACCCTTAGGATCACACTAGATGTGTGCCTAAATGTGCAATATGGCTTGATGGGAGGCTTTTTAAATAAATGAATAGTGGGGCCATAAAACCTAGCAAAATAATGGTGGGAGTTGGGGGGCTTTTGTCTCCATTACAATTTTGATTCTGATTGCATCCAGTGTGAGCGCTATGTTTAGTTAAAAAAAACCTTCCATTGAAAGCCAATGGACATTTATATTTAACAGCCCAATCCTATGGGCTTGTAGCGCTGGCGGAACAAGCATTCTGCCAACACTACCTGCTTTACAGCTGTTGTAAAAGTCAGAGTCTTCTTTTACATGTCAAGGGATCACCGGCCACCTGCCGAGGCAAGGAAGACGGCGGGAAAGGTGGGTTGGGTGGGGGAGAGTGGAATGGGGTGGGGGAGGATGGAACAAGGCAAGGATGGGGAGAGGACGGAATGGGGGGGGTGATGCAGGTGGAGGAAAGGCAGATCAGGTCCGGGAAGGGGGTGGGTTTGGCGGCAGCAGCAGCTGAATCCTAGCCTCCTTCCTGGACCCAATTCTGCAGCGCCATGTGGACCTGCGTCAGCAAATTTGCTAGCAAAGGTCCAAGTAGACCCTCTGTGCTGCGGAGGCTTACCCCAGGTAAGGGAATGAATGTTTCCTTACCCAGAGGAGACCTCCACAACTCCCCCCCCCCCCCAGGATGTAGCGGTAGCCATTCTGGTGTCACTGCATCAGTAGGAGGGAAATTTATTGGATTGTGCTCTAAAACCAGCACATGAGGAGGGGGGGCAGGCCTGGGGTCAAAACCACAGTAGGGCAAATGTACTAAAGCCCCCATATCAGTTTTGATAGATTTTATGAAAGTCCAGTTTGTTATTAATTTTTTTTAACCCCCACCCCAATTGAGGTATGTTGTACATTTAGGCACAAGTCTAGTTTGGCCCTCAGTAATACTTTTCAGTATCAAAGGTTTGCACAGTTACTACTAATGATATATTATTACATTTATGCTACAAACAACTTATTTTTCTGTGCAGTTTATAAATCCAGAATTCCATATGCACATCTACAGTATATGCTTCCTTTTTCTTCTTTGAGATGGAAGTGCTATGCATGTCCATGGATATTATCCATTGAATTTACGAACTCTTTTCCTTCCTAAAAAGAAAATGCAAAATAGCAGAATGTTCAGGATCTGCATGTGCAATTAAAGCCTTTGAATTGTGGTTGTTACCTGCAGATTATTTTTTTGCATCAGTGAGACTTCCCACTTCCACATGGCATAGCTCTGATGTAGTGGCTTTGGTGTGCATGTGAGATCTTTTCAATTGGACTTCTACCTGGTAATGGCACTGAGACAGTAGCTGTAGTGGACTACCTGTGTCTAGAGCCAATAGGAAAAATTCCTCCCAGTGGTGTAACAAGGGTGGTGCGAAGGCAAGTAGTTGTGCAAGACTCCGTTACACTGGAGTCAGCGGTCCCTCCCCCTGGCTGTTGGAGCCATTCTGGCAGCAAAGGCAACATGCAGGACACTCCCTCACTCACTCACTGTTGCTGCTGGAATGGTTCCAACAGCAAGGGGGAGGGGCCGCTGACTCCAGTGTAACGGAGTCTTGCACAACTACTTGCCTTTGCACCACCCTTGTTACACTACTGATTCCTCCCTCTTGATAGTTCAAAAATTCTCAGCGGCCTTCAGCACTGTAAACCATAACATCTTCTTCCAATGGCTAGAACATCTGGCGGAGATTATTGGGCTCATTCTTGAGGAGATTCCAGTCGGATTTGGAGGGATGCACTCAAATTATTGTAATTGATGAGCTGAGCTCAACCACTCAGGGTTTAATTGTGTGAGGTTTCACAGGGGTCAATGTCACATATGTTGTTTAACATCTATATGAACCAGAGGATGAAATGGTCCAGAACTTTATAGAGTTGGGTGTCATCAATATACTGATGACACCCAGTTCTATATTTCATTAGCTAAGCAACCAGAAACTGCTGCCTCATGCTAAACCAGTGTTTGGAGACAAATGGTCAAATGAACGCGATTCAAGAAAGTGAGACTGAATCAAAACAAGATGGAGGTGATACTTGTGAGGAGGTCAGGTGCTGCAGGAGGGGTGACTGTGGCTGGGGGTGCCTTTCTATCAGTTACATCTATTGTATAGAATGCCACCCCCTTTTTTTTGGGAGAAGGATTTTGCTATCCTCACCCATATCTTTGAAACCGCTTGGATTGATTGCCACAACGTTCTTTCTGTGGGGCTGCTCTTGAGGACACCTTGGAAGGGTCAGCTAGTACAAAATACTGCTGCCTCCCTCCTGGAGGACGTGGAGAGGGAGGTACATATACAATTTCTGCAGTACTCACACTGGCTACCTATTAGTTTCTGGGCTCACTTCAGCATGCTGGTTTTAGTCTTTAAAGCACTTCACAGCTTGGGATCTATAAATCTATGTTCACTCTTGCCAATTAAGATCTGCCTTGGGTGTGCTGTTCCATGTTCTTTCACTGCATTATGTCAGTTTCACTGCAGCCAGGAGCAGGGCTATTTCAGGGACAGACCCAGGTCTGTGTAATTGCTCTCTGGAGGAATTTCACTGAAGCATGTTGTCATAACCCCCAGCCTGAGTTCAGAGTCCAATTCTGAGGAGAATGGAAAGCTGAGCCAGAAGAACCAGCCCCAGACACTGTCCACTGGGTCTGAGCGCACCAGCCAGGAAATCTCTGAGCCAGAGACACAAGAACCTGATATCCCAGAATGGAAGACCACAGAGCCAGCGTACCCCGAGCTTGAGCATACCCAGACATTCTTGAGAGACAACCTTTGCCTGAAAGCTCATGGTCCCATGAGCCTGTGCCTTGATACTGGCAATGGGCAAGCAGGAATGCAATGGAGTAAAACAGGAGACGGTCTCTGAGAGGAATTTTATAAGGGGTACAAAGTTTCTTTTGGGCTCCTTCCCAAAGGAGGAGGGGGCAAAACGAGGCAGGGAAGGAGCAGTGACAGGGGCGGGCAGATCAAGCCCAAAAGGTGGTGCGATTGGCAGCCTTTAAATCAGTGGTCCCCAACCTGGGGGCCATGTCCCCCCCCAGGTTTCACATTGTGAAAATACTACCCCTTAAGGGGGGGGGAGATCTGATGTGACCCGAAAGTGATGTCAGCACGTCACTTTCGAGCTGAGCTACTGCCGCTGCCAAAAAAAAACCCAGGTAAGGAAAAAAAAGTGTATATGTTTTACTTACTGGGGTTGGGTCCCCCAGCTGCCACTGTGGTTTATTTTTCTGTTGAGGGGGGTCCCCTGTTTTTGGTGGCAGAGGGAACCCGGAAGCAACAGGTCCGTCGCCTACGGGTCCCTCATTGGTTCCCAACCTCACCCTAACCCTTAAAGGGGTAGAAGGTTGGGAACCACTGCTTTAAATAAGTAAATAAAATAAGAGACGATCAGAGATAAGAAAGCACATTTGATTTGTTTATGCTAAGAATTCACAATACAGATAATACTATTTACTTTACCTTCAAGCTTTCTTGGCCTTTTAGCCCAGCCTGGCGTTGCAACTTGCCACACAAATTGTTTTTTCAAATGTTTAGGGCCCGTCTTGCCACCAGAATGCCAGAAACCCCAGCAGGCTAGGGACAGAGCTCATGGCCCTCCCTCACAGCTCGACAGAAGGCCCGACTCGTGTACCCAGCCACTAATGTTTCTAGAAACCCCAGCAGCCACAGGGTGGCGCACAGGCCCCCGTAGTAGCACTGCACTGCTTTGCCTTGTGGGACTTGGAGGCCCGGATCAGGTCATCATTGGAGCCAGCAAGGGCTGCCTGCAGTAGGCATCCATTTTTTCCACTACAAAGTGTGTGTGTGTGTGTGTGTGTGGTGCACGCCTCCCGCCGATAGGAAAATTTATGGCCCCCCTCCTTTGCCTCCTGGGCCCCCTTTTGGACCCTGGGCCCAGGTACAAATTACCGCCTTCACCTCCCTCTCATGGGTCCTGAGCAGGAGTACAAGACTCCAGGCCAGAGGGCTGCCCCTTTAAGATATCTCCAGGCAAAGAGGCAGAGCATGGGACAGGCAATGTGGGCCTGGAGTGTTTTTTTAAGACCTCATTCCTCCTCTGGCCCTTGTTGGCGCAAGTTATGTGCTTGGAGTTTTCCGGTGTTTTGCAACCCTGCCTTGCCACATGTCCCTGATCTCTTTTAGAGAGACCCCTTATTCAGGAGGGGATTTGGAAATTGAGGGAAGTTTGGCTGGGCACTTAATTGGTGCTGTTTTGGATGCCTGAAACATTTGAAATGTTTGTTTTTATCATGTTTATAAATAGTGGGTGTCGTGAGTTCAATCGTAGTTGTAAGGTCCTTGGAGCATTTTAAATAAAAGAAATGTTTTAGATAAATCTATACAAAATTAAATTAATTATGAGCAAGGGCTTCCTCATTCGCTTCATTTTTTGTATAGAGCTCCTTGCAACCATTCCACATCCTAAAGCAGGGGTGGCCAACCTTCCGCCATGAGGGCCTCTGCGTTCTTAAGAGTTGTGTAGAAGACAGAATCTTGGCAGCTGCAAGTGTTGATGGTGCTGTTAAAGCAGCAGCACCTGCTGAAATGTCCTCACCTATACAACCATTAAAGGGCCAGGAGCATTCATGCTGAAAGGTTGGCCACCCCTGTCCTAAAGACTAAATAAATTCCTCCATTGACAGTCAAACACCTAGATAGAAGTATACTGAATGCTAACAGAGATACCTTTGGGTGCTGTAGATTTAAATGAAAACAATATTTTGGGATCAGGAATGTTCTCCATCTGTACCCTGAGAAAATGTTGAGAAACAGAAAACATAAAAATTAGCTCAGCCGTGTACCATCCAAAATAGCTCTTCCCTCAGCCCGCTCCCCTTCCTTGAATACCCCAGAAAATGCAGTATAAACAATACTGCATACCTATACATATCTTGAGACATACATACAACATGATTCACAAGCATGTCTGAAGATACAATTTAATCCAACTCCTAAAAAAGAAATATCACTCATGTGAATATTTTATTAGACTCCTTAACTTACAGTGCAATCCTATGCATGTTTTCTTGGAACTAAATTCCATTGTATTCAATGGGTTCAAGTATCCAAAGGACTGCAACTTTAGTTAATTTTGGCTGCAGTCCTATGCACACTTTCCTGAGAGTAAGCCCCCACTGAAGACAATGGGACTTACTTCTGAGTAGACAAGCATAAGACTATGGTCTTAGAATCCTTGTAAGGATATAGTTTGATTTTAAATAGATATGTAACATGAACCATTTTACACAGCATAAAGCAGTCAAGTGCAAAATGTAAGTGCTATGTCTTACACATCAAAAAACAGACAACACCCTGAGTGCAAACATCTGCATTGACATATCTGTCTATGACAGGGGTGGCCAACCTTCCACCATGAGGGCCTCTGCGTTCTTAAGAGTTGTGTAAAAGACAGAATCTTGGCAGCTGCAATTGCTGATGGTGCTGCTAAAGCAGCTGCACCTGCTGAAATGCCCTCACCTATACAACCCTTAAGGAGCCAGGAGCATTCATGTTGAAAGGTTGGCCATCCCTGGTCTATGCCAATGTCATAAAATTCCTGCACAGCTGGCATGACATTATGGTTTCTGCCATGCTCCTATACTTATGATATGACTATCATAAGTAGTCAATGAGCTGGTATAACGGTCCTTAGGGTGACTTGCACCGTACAACATGCAGTGACAAGTAGATGCACCAGTGTACTCCCGCAGTCAAGTATACAGTATACAGTATACACTGGTGCATCTGTATACAGTATACAGTCAAGTATACAGTATACAGATGCACCAGTGTACTCCCGCAGTCAAGTATCAAGCTGGGGATATGTACCAGGCCACTCCGTGGATACTTGAAACCGTGGATAAGAGCGAACCCCCCTTCCATGGTTTCCTGAGGGCCCCCTGCCCTGCCTCCCCTGCGGGCAGGCGTGCGCGCTCCCCCAGCTCTTGTTTTTCTTTCAGCAAGCTTTGTTTCTTCCTTAAAACAAACAGTGAAGCAACCTCCATTGCAGGCAAGTAGAACGAGACTAAGTCCTAGAGAGGCTCTTCAAGGTTTCTGTTAACCTTGCAGAGCCTCTCTAGGACGTAGTGTCATTGCTGCTTCTCCTGTTTGTTTAAGGAAGAAACGAAGCTTACTGGGGAAAAAGTAAAAGCCTGGGGGGGGGTGTCCCTGCGATCCGTGGATAACTGAAACCGTGGATAGCGAATCTGTGGATATGGGGGCCCACCTGTATATCGGAATGACAGGCAGAAGCGTGAATACAAGAGTCACTGAACATCTAAGACACTGCAGATTGGGGCATTGAGATAAATCGGCAGTGGCGAAACATGAAATCAAAACGGGACACTCTGTGGAGTTCTCAAACTCCAAGATCATTGTTGCAGTTAAGGACTATAAAACCAGGGTCCACAGAGAAGCAATAGAAATTGCCAAAAACGAAAATCATATGAACCGGAGGGAAGAAGTAAAAAGCATGAATAAAATTTGAATGCCAGTCGTAAAAGGAATACATTGAAACAAATGACTCTACTTAAAAAACTTTAGAACTTTCTCATGCTGCTGTGACTTTAAGAATGAGAGGCAAATTACTTTACAAGCCATGGCTGGGGCATAAAACAAGAACTCTCCAGCCAGAAGCCACGAAAGGGCAGTGAAAGGGCTTCCCCACAGAAGCCGAAGGGGCAAGTTTCACACACAGACCTTTTTTTTTTTTTTTTGCCTTGGGAAGATGCTGCCAACCACTACCCCGCTGGTAGGGCAGCAGGACTCAGATGTCCACCCCCCCTATAATGTATGTTGTAACATATGATGACTCACCTCCAGGACTAGACCTTAAATTGAAAGCAGTCCTGTTTAGACCTTAACAGCACGATCCTATGCATGTTTACTCAGATGTAACCCCCACAGTGTTCAATGGGGCTTACTCTCAGTAAGAACTGCAACCTAAGTTACCTTCTTCTCATAAGACAGACTTCAAGACTACCTACAGAGGTGAGTAATGAACATCCCAAGAGATTTCAGGTGGGAATCTAAAGCTATAGCATAGTGCATGATCAAGACTAACAACCGATAATTTGAGGTGTCAATACAACAGAGAAACCGGAGATACAGCTGACACCACATACCCAACCAGCCCTTTGCACACCATCACCAATTGATATACCAATATGTGTGAAAGTGCTTCACAGGTTGCTATTTTTTGGTGAAATGCAAGGTCAGCACCTTCTGCTTATAGTCTAACATCAGCATAGCATTTATATTGCCGACATTATTTCAGATACAGTACGTGCCCTGATTCTGAATATTTCCGTTTGAGTCCGGTATCAAATCAAATCCTGAAAATGAAGCATAGCATCAGTGTAGCAATATTTTGCATTCTAGTTTTTAACTCAACCATACTCCATTAAGCAGGATGAATATTGTTCCATGTCACTTTCCTCTTACCAGGTGTGCAAACAAGATACTTACTAATCAGTAGTTTGATTCAAATAAGCTCATTGATTTGAATGAGACTACTACTGGCCAAGTTAACACAATTGTTATCCTTTCATCACCAGAAAAGAAGAGCAGCAATCTTTATAGTTTTTCTTCATTAACGTCTGAATTCCAAGTTGAGAGCCTCTTAAGAAAGACTGTGCTAATATTGATACTGATTACAGAAACACATTCATCTTAGACCTTTTAAAGTTTCTTGCAGCTCAATTCTATCTGGCAGTCCTCTGTTTCCGGATGGCCTCGAACCAGGCACAATGCCCCCCTCTACTGGTGCAATGCCACAAATGTGGCTTGGTTGCTGGTACCACAACGTGACTCCAGAACTGGTGCTTGTAGCAGTGTATGTGGAGGGCAGAGACACTTCTGCGGAACCACCTGAAATGTGGCACCATTGATGGCACTGAGATATGTGATGTTTCGTGAACCATTTGGGCATCTCAGTCGCTGCAAACAGCGGTACAACCTGGCATGAGTTTTTCCTAGTGTGTTTCACAGGGATCACTCTGGCAGGAAGATAGCTCGACTTCAGTTGTCAGAAATAGGGTATTGTGGCAAAAGCCACTGCTTACGCTGCTGCAGTTAAAGTAATTGTTTAAGTTTGGATTTCTCATTCTTCTGGCACCAGCTGGATGAAGCCACTTCAGATCTGCACCCAAATATGGATGAAGCCATTTCAGATCTGCACCCAAATATGGATGAAGCCACTTCAGATCTGCACCCAAATATGGAACTAGAAGCCATTTAAAAAGAAATGTACACAAATATGAGCATTTATATTTGAATCAGATTGTAAACTACTGAAGCCCACATCTTTTCACTAAGCAGATGTGGTATCTTGGGAGAAAGTAGCCTTATGCAAATAGTCCTAATCTGTACTTTACAAGTACGCAGTGGTGCCATGCAAAACATTTAGATACATTCTTTTTATCAAACTTTCAGTTAAAATGTTTCAGAAGCCACAATACAACAGAAAAGAAGTCCTGTGGCAAATAAAATAGATGATGTATGTAAATTCAAACCAAATTATAAATATTTTCAAACTTACAGAAATGCATACTGAATGTATTCTGTCAAATATGCTCTTGTTATAGAAGCCCCAGTTTGTAGCCACATGCAAATAGCAGGTATTTTCACTCAGATGATAAGTTAGGCAGTGCATAATTAAACAGTCATGTAGTTGACAAGAACTATTGCTTACCTTCTTTACTTTTATAAAATATCTCTCAGAGATTAAATGAACCTGCTGATGGAATGAAGGAGAATATTGAGATATAAGTTCGAATATCAGTACTTTCCACTCAAATGCAGATTTTGAAATTAGTGCATTCCACCTATTCTTATCACTTCAATTGTATTGAGAAGCAATTTGTATCTTAAGTCATATTGTCATGTTATTGCTCAAATTCTTAGTCTTTCTTTAGTTATGGTTAGTTTCCAAATACTGTAGAGATTTGATACCAAAACAGCTCATCAAACATATTCCTAGCATTAGGCTAGTCTGATCACACCCTATATTGCTCCTCTACTCTTTCACTTATTGTTTAAGAAATGTTTTCTGTTTAAATAATCAGCACATATTAAGTTAACAAAACATACAATTGTAAAATCACAAAATTAGGACAAAATAGTGGTAAAAGAAATCCGGAAAGCTATGTGCATAGTTATCGGTTTTGTCTACTGCACCTATTTTCAGATTATGTACTTATATAGTTGAACCATAACTGTCAGCGGTGGCAGAAGGTTTTTCTAATTCGGAAACAGATAGCCGTTCAAATGAAAAAAACTAAAAGAAAAGAACAAGCCTTATAGAATGAAAAGTATATGCACTGCTTTAGCTGTACAGATTGTTGCACAGTTAAAAATTTGCTGCAGTCTTCTTGCTTGAGCACGGTGCTAGAAACAAACCTGTCACAGAATGCCATCCTACGCCCGAGAGCAAAACAAAATCAAGAATGCCAGAAAACAAGCATGTAACATATATGACTGTAAGCAAATTTAACACACAGCTACATTTCCAGTACTGTCGCAGTTAAAGGTGATGAATACGATGCACATGATTAAGCCACTTTTTTTTTTGTCGCATTCTGATATGAGTCCAAGGTGCCAGCCATGGAGACCTGGGCATCAAAACCCATGCAGTCAGCCTTCGTAAATTAGGTAAATGAGAAATTGTTTGATGGCATTCTATTGTTGCCATTGTAATCACAGTAATTTTCATTGGTAATGGTGCTTCGTGATGAAGTGGGATTCTCAGAGAATAATTGTGAAAGGTATTGGAAGAATCAGGATGTAGCATCTGGCTGCAAAAAAGCTCTTCAGATTCAAATTGGCATTATATTTTATCTTGAAAATTTATTAGAGATTCACATCATGCCATTTTAAGTGGAAAAGGTGAAAGCAGAGTAATTTTGTTCTATGAATTATTCATAATTATTCAGACTGGGTGAGATTGCCATCCAGGCACTGATTTCTCTGACAGTTTCTTTTGCTGAGCCTCCATTACGCTTGTCATTTTTATTTCTTTTATCTACGATCGCTTTCTTAGTTACAGAACTTGTCCCTTAGGGCTTCCTCTTCGCAAACTGGGTATTTCGAATCAGCAACAATGCAAAGATGTGCAGCTTGCTTCAAATCGCAGTTCTTCATGAGCTGTCTTTTATTTTTTCCCATAGCATTTTCAAAACCCACATCCACAACGGTGCTTGTTAGTTTCTTTGATTAGGTGGTTTTAAAAAATAAAAAGGAACATATTGCACTGAAGAAGCATTATTTTTTCTCTCTGAAACAACAACCCAGAAGATAGTGGTGTTTTGTGCTTCTTCCTTTGTTGTCAGTGTAACCCATTCTAGCTGCATAGCATCACGCAGAAAGAAACAACTGTTAAAGCAAGCTGACTTCAGTGCCCTCGTTTCCAATACGAAGCACACACAGGGACTGCGTTCGCGACAGGCTAATCCACACAAATGTATACATAAGAGACCCCAAAACCATTAAAAGCTGCTTATGGAAAAGAAATTTAAAACAAAAATCAGCAGCAGTTGGGTAACAAAGTGGAGCGTTCAATTCTCACAGGCTGAAACCAAAACAGATTGCAATCCCAGAGATTCTCCACTTGATGGCTGGCTGTGTCATTGCTAGACGACTGCTACCCTGCTGCATCCATCCAAAAGGACTGGGATTGATTTAGGTCAGGGAGTCTGCTTTCTTGTGTGAGCTTTTGCTCTGACCGATGGGAGGAACTGTGGCTACCTAGAAGACCAGGACTAAGATATTACTCTAGGACATTTAGACGGCTTCAGCAGCAGAGCGAGCAGCAGCATAAAAAAAAAACAAGAAAAAAAAGGGGGGGAAAGGCCCCAGATAGTAACAGGTATCATCTCCTTTGTCCTGTTCTTGCAGGTGTATATCGCTGTGGCACAAGCAACTGTTCAGACACACAGGCAGAAAACCAATCATTCTTCGTCAGAGGCATTTTCGGGTAAAGGCTCCGAGCAGTGCCTGCCTCGTTCAGAGATGCTGCTTCATGTCAGAAGCCAACGTGCACATCCAGGTGGTCTGCTGCTCCTATACTTTAACAAAGGTAAAAAGGTACGGCATGGCAAAACAGATGGAAGATTTTTTTAAAAATAATTTAAAAAAAAAACCCTATGCTGCTCCTCCGTGCCCGGTTCTAGGCGTCTGCTTTGCTGCAGTGCAACTAGAAAACTGCAGCAGTGAGAGCTCTGGCACTTGCGATAATGTAGAAAGCAGCAGCTCTGTGACAAAGCAGTCAGCTGACTTGCACTGTTATAATTCAATGTCCTCTCTAAAAATAAGGCCAGTTTCTGAGGGAGCACCGGAGGATGACCTGGCGTGCCAAATCTGGCCCACAAAGAAGCAAAAAGAGGGCTGGTACCTGAAATATGTCAGGTTTCACCCTATATGTGCTGTGTTGTTTTGAGCTGTTTTTCACGAGAGGCTGGTTTTCTTCCTTTTCCGGGAAAAAGCCTGGGTCCTGCTGCTTTCTAATGAAGTTATTCTTCAGAAATCAAAATTGTTCACAATATTTATAATCTCAAGGAAAATAGGTTTGCACAAGTAGAGCAAGAATTGTGTAACAGAGAAGAAGGAACTGGTTAGGGGGAGTTTCTTACCTAATGGTGAACAAGCCCCCCCCCCTGGCCCAGATATAGAGCAAGACATGTCATGGGGAACATGAGCCAAGAAAGGAACCGCCAAATCTAAGAGCCCAAATGCAGGGCTCTGTAATCCGTACATTGGGACTCAAGCTACAGTCCTTTATAAAGGTGACAATCATTCAGCAGTTCTCAGCTAAGGTCGGTAAGGGCTGCCGAGTTTTCAGCAGTTTGAATGCTCAGGACAGCATGCCTACACTTCACGCTGAAACCAATTTCCATTCCAAGTGACAATGTGTGATCTGCAGCTGGGCTCACCTCCTTGAGTTAAGCACTTTCAGTTTTTGCTTTGTGCTTGCGATGCACTTGGAATCTGAAGTATGTAAGAATGATCTGTGCTGTCTAGATTAATCATGTATGAATATATTGCCTGGTAGCAGCAGATTTGCGAAGATATGGAATAACCGTACACCTTGGTGTACAGAGTGTTTTCGGTAGGCTGCACCCCATGGAGCCTGAGCCTGTGACCACTGGGCTTACAGAGTTCCATCCCCAGGGATACAGGTTCCATCCCCCCCTTGACCCCACCAGGCTCCACCCATTAACACCATGGGCCATGCCGAAGTGCCCTGACTTTTATAATTCAAGAATTGGCAACCCACTTCCTTGAGGTTGCTTGTTATAACACCAAGTGAATATTAGAAAGAGGCCTAAAGGCCGTTTCCCAGCACAGTTTAGCAATTAAAAACAAAATGCTAAACAGACTATTTCGTTTACTTTAAGACCCTATAATTTTTTACTCAGAAGTTCAGTAGGATTAACTACCAAATAAGTGTGCATAAGATTGTGGCCTTATTTTTTCAGATTGCAAAATGTTCTATTAAGTATGCTGGATAACCACAACATTTTGGCCATGCTTCATTTTTATTTTTAATTTCCCTTGCACACACTCATTTTGTTTAAGATGGTTTGTGTTTTATTGGGTTGGCACAATACGTATATAGTATATATAAAAATACATTTAAATTATGCGTCCATGTAATTCTATATTATTGCTAGGTTCTGACTTAGTAATACATTTTGTTTTGCTTGCTTAATCCATTACATTCACACACACACACACACACACACACACACACACACACACACACACACACACACACACACACACACACACACACACACACAATCTCTGGAATGAGAATGTCAGATCAGCCATAAATGTGACTGCAATCAATTCCACAGCAAAATAACTTTCTTCTGTTGTTGCCTTCTTTCTACTGGGTGGTCATGGATTTAAATGGTGGTTTTGCTCACAGTCATCACAGATTTCTATTTTAATTTATTAAGCAATAATGAGTGGAAGAAACATGCCACCCTGCTTTTCCTACTATAAGGAGGTATTGCATTTCGTATTTATTTGCACACCTCCTTAAATATAAAGCACAGAAATATTAATTGAATAATCCTTTGGGCCAGATGTTCAGCTGGGGGATTGAGAAGTTAGGAAGACAAAGGAAGTATGATACAGAGAAATCAAAATGTATATACGGTTTCAAACTGAATTGTTCATGTAAGTATAAGAAAGAAAGTCACATAGAAGAGATTTGGTTGGGTTTTTAAAAAAAAAAAAAATCTGTCCAAGGTAAGTGGTCATAGGAATCCTAGAAAACGGTGACACAAGAGGGAGGAAATCTAAAAATATTGTAAGCAACTCTCAGTGTACAGAATGAATTGCTGGGTGAACCATTGTAAGCCAACCTTGTGGTTAACTATTATTTCTTTTGGAAAGCAAGTTAGATAAGGGACAGGGGTGCTATTAGAGGTCGGCCAGGTTGGGCATTACCCAAAGGCCTATTCCTATCAGATGGCTCACTTGGTTGGGCCAACCCCGAACCAAACCCTCACTACTGTGGCAGTGTGTCACATCCCTGGCGGGGGGGGGTCCCCAAGGGGGCAGCAGCGTGTCAAAGGGGTTACTAGTCATATCTTGGGTTGAAAAGGAAACTCCCGTCCAGAAGGTTTATTGCCGCCAATTACAGAGAGACGAAAGAAGGGGGGTTGTCTTCTCAAGTTCCTATCACTGGGAAGTAGGGTTCACCGTGGCAGGGCGACGAGCAGGCGGAGACAATAGGGGATGTAGCTGTACTTGCCAATCTTCCTTGAGGTAGGGCACCGATGCCTCTGTCGGTGTGAGTCTTTTCTGTTGGCATTTTCCTACTGGTGCAGTCCTTGTCGATCCTCAGTCCAGCAGGGGCAAGGGCTGGTCTCCCTGTGTAGCCTGTCCAGCCAAGGGTGTGTGGCTGGGGCCCAGCACAGGCAGCTTGGCTGTCCACAAGGAACTCCCCTAGTCGGAAGGGGGTGAGGCCGGAATCCCCATCCAATAGGAGAGACCCGTATGGGGCCAGGGATAGCGGACCTGGTATCCACCGGAGAGGGCAAGCAGGAAAATGGAGCGATGTCTCACTAAGCCTCCTGGGATCCAGGATAGCTACCACCCTGCCCTGATGCAGGGTTCATTTTTATTCCCCCTCCTGCACTTGCCCCTGCCAGCTTAATGTGATGCGGCTGCTGGTGGTGGGAATCCTGTTCAGTGGCGTCGCTCTGGTAGGGGCGGGGCCGTAAGTATCGCTCCATCCTAGACCCTTTACCGAGCGAGCAGGAGGCGGCCCCGCCCCCTCACTTTCGGAGCTCTTCCCCTGTGGAGAAAGCAGCAGGCAGGGTCTCTTGCCTGCTGCTTTCTCCGCAGGGGAAAGGCTCCGACAGTGAGGGGGCGGGGCCGCCTCCTGCTCGCTCGGTAAAGGGTCTAGGACGGAGCGATACTTACGGCCCCGCCCCTACCGGAGCGACGCCACTGATCCTGTTCGCACTTGCCCCTCTCTAGGGTTGGCTCCTGTCGGGAATCTATCTTCCACAGATAGAGGTTGTAAGTCTCATCTGGGGTTGGCTCCCGGCAGGACTTATTCCCTTCTAGGTCTGGCTCCTGGGGTGACTTAGGTCCAGGCCGGGTCGACTCCCACCTGGACTTTTTGGCCCAGCTCTGCCACTGTAAGTGACTTGGGGCCCAATCCTATCCAACATTCCAGTACTGATGCAGCCGTGCCAATGGGGCATGTGCTGCATCCGGTGGTGGGAGGGTAGTCATGGAGGCTTCCACAAGGTAAGGGAATGTTTGTTCCTTTATCTTGGGGCTGCATTGCAGCTGCATTGGCACTGGAAAGTTGGATACGGTTGGGCCCTAACAAATTTGCCACTATATGTACAGGTGACAAAGTGAAGCTCTTTCCATAGGCAATGCTGGGTCAGCAAACCTAGCCAGACCTTCTGCCTGATGAAGCCCTTCTTAAAAGCCAGCTTATATGTTCAGATAAAATACTAGTGAGGTCTCTGCACTATAAACGTAGCACAAATGACAATTCTGGTGGTATTTAAAAGCATGCAAAATTACAGATCAGGGATTGATTCAAGACTGTAAGCCTTTAAGGACATAATCTTACCCGGCCACTAGGCCGGCGTAGGACGACTGTGCCAGCCCAGGTCCATTGTAAAAGCTGCCATAAGGCAGTGGCGCTGGCCCCAGGCCACTGCAGAGGCCTATGTCAGGTGTTCTTTAATGGGGTTCTGATATGCTGATTTGCAAAACTAATTGCAGTTTCAAAACTAATGCCAACTACATGAAACAAAGTTTTTGCAGCATTGACATCTTCTTGTATGACAGCTTTTGCAAGTAAAAAAACTAAATGGCGTCCTATAAAACTTGTGCCCGGGTTGCCAGATGTCTACCCAAGATTTTACCCTTCCTTTAGGCATGCCATAACAAGATTTGAAGAGAGAACTCCACCTCAAAATTCCCACGGGACTTATGGTCAGGGACTAGGCGAAGAGCATCCCGACACTCTAATTCACCTCTCTCCTCTCCTCTCCACACTTCCCCTTCTGCTCTACCCCCCTCTTTCTCTTCCAGTCTAGGGCCTGGGAGGACACTCGATCAGATAAAGGGGTGCCACATTTGTCATGCCACCTCAGGCACAGGAAGGTCTTGGGCCATTCCTGCTGATTTGCTACTCATTAACACAGGGTAGGACAACCATGTTGACACAGCACACTACTGAAGGACATGGCCGACATGAAATATGATTTTTTTTTAATCAAGGTCTGATTTTTTTTTAAGGCAGAAATCTTGTTGGGGCTGTGACTCACAGATAGATACAACAGGGAATGTTATCCCAAACAAGGAACAATCTTACATCAGCACTGATGTTTCCATAACACATTGCTGTGATCATAAAGTGATCAAGCAGCTTTTAGCCAGATGAAGGATAGATACAAAACTGCTATTGTTCTCCAGTAAAACTCACACAGACTCTCTCTCTCTCTCTCTCTCTCTCTCTCTCACACACACACACACACACACACACACACACACACAAACAGAGGGCAGTTTTAATGTTTTCTAGTGTATAGTAATGTATCTGGTAGGGGAAAAACTTTGATGAGGTGGTACAAAAATAAATAAAAGATAGAAAGCAAACCAACCAACCAACCAACCAACAAACAAACAAACACACAAAGCCTCATCGCTGTCAGACTAATATGAAACAGGCCTGTTGCCAACTTCATTTGGTTTATATAAGCACACATAGACAAAACCCCAGGCACAATTAGTGCTCCAAGAATTGTGAAACAACAGGCAACAGACACCATGCCCTTCAATAGTAGACTTGCAGCACAAGCCTAGGCATGTCTACTCAGAAGTAAGTCCCAGTGTGTTCAATGGAGCTTACTCCCAGGAAGGTGTGGATAGGATTGCATCCTTAAGTGTAGTGGGTTTTGATAAGAATGTGCTTTGCTTGCATGCACTGCACATAGTTGAGAAATGCTACTTATTGGAACACTATTGTTATTTTTGCCATTTTTATTGTTATTTTTGGGTGCTACATGGTGCCAGAAATATGGCAGACCTCATGAGAGAGACTTAAAAGGAGTTTTAAAAGAAAGGAAGTTGTCTATTGATATTCACAGGTAGGTGGCAAACACAAGAGTTCATGGTCACATGGTTCTTATGCAGCTGTAGACCAAATACATGCTAAATTGACAGCACAATCCTATTGTCTCTTCAGAAGTATGCTTCATTGACTTCAGCAGGACTTACTCCCAGGTAAATATGCATAAGATTGCAGCCTTACAGTGCAATCCTATGTATGCCTACTCAATAGTTCTACTCCATTCAATGGGATTTACTTTCAGGGAAGTATAGAATTGGTTCGCATGCTGAATACGCTCAATTAGTGCAAACATAAATGTGTACAATCACTCAGGGCCCAATCCTTTCCAACTTTCCAGGGCTGATGCTGGAAAGTTGGATAGGATTGGGCCCTCAGACGCTCATTTTGGAACCTCACCTTAAGTGGCCAACAACATGTTACATGCAAACTTGTGGACTAGAGCCCCAACACTATTTTCTTTGAAGCAACCAGGAAGGGTAATTTCAGTAGAAAAGTGGGTGGGTGGGTTAACCGTTTCTCTAGATCAGTGGTTCTCAAAGTGAGCTCAGAGGAACAGAGTCATCAGGTAAGGGAGCAGCATTTAGCACGCTGCATTAGTACTTGGGCCGGCCCTGCCTCTCTATCTATATCTGGCTTGTACAAGACCTTGCATGATACAAGTCAACCCTCTTGAGTTACTGGACTAGTGAAAAGCCCTGATCATTTTGCTCCACTGTTGCAACATCACGATTTGTAACATTGCATTGGTGCAACAGCTTTTACAGATAGTTGCTCTAATGTGGTCAGGGTTGGTCCAAGGTTTCCCAGTATCTGAGCCAGCATGCCAAATACTGCCCACTCCTTACCTTGCGATGTGCCAGCATCTGCTCCTCTCACTCCCTGGTTTGGAAAAGGAAGATGAGAACAAAGCAGAAGAGGAAGTGTGGAAGAGAGGAGAGTGGTGGGCTCCATCCCCCTCTTTCTTTTCCAACCCAGAGATGAGGAGGAGCAGCAACAGCAATGGAAGCCAGTGGACTGATGGAAGTAGGCACCCCCAATCTGCTCCCTGAGATGACAGCCTCAGTCAGCTTCATAGATGGGCCGTCCTGAATATGCTTTTTGAAGCTGATCATAGGATTGGACTGTGTGTCTCTAGAAGTGCTCACTTTGCTGTTTTGAGGGTACTGATCAATTAAAAACCGAACATTTAAGTGAGCATTTTTTAAAGAAAGTACAGCTCAGATTCTCAGGCTGAACTCTGCAACCGATGCAACAGTGTGTGCTTTTTCCAGTGCTCCTTCAGGATCATAGCATAGACGCAAGCTTATTGTACCTTATTTTAGAACATCAGAACTCCATAGACCAGAGGATCCTAAACTGTGCACTGCGGCGCCTCAGGGTGTCGTGGTGAACGCATAGGGGCACCGCAGGAGTCCTCTGAAAAATCTTACTGGTTCTCCCAGGCGCCGCCATCTTGGTCAGGCCGAGATCTCAGCCCGCCCAAGATGCTGGGTGCTGTGGAAGAAGTACCAAGACGCTGAGGGCGCCATGACCATGGTACGTTTGAGAACCGCTGCTATAGACTATTAATTGGTGATATTTCTAAATTGTCTTTTCATCAAAAGATCCTCAAGGCAATGTTACAATGGACATGTGAAGCTGCACTTTCAGTGCTCTGACAGGAAACATGTAGCCACCACTGTGGCAAGGGGACTATGCATAGCCAATGATATGATGTAGTAAGGGGAGCAGAGCCAGCATCAGCCTGCTGAGGAACACACACACCCCCCCCCGGGTGATAAATACAGTGCTGGTTCCAGTCTAAGTATTAGAGTATATCCACTTTGTCAGCTAAAAATAAAGCATTTGGTCCCCAGATGGTGCAAATGCCTGAAATGAGGGTGAGGCTCAGCGGGGGCCATTCAAGCTACCAATGCTCACTGCACACACAATTGTTTCCAATCTCTAAACAACAAACTGCATTAATTTCTAAATGGTGACATTAAAATTCAGCTGCTAGTGCACACATACATACACATTAGGGCAATGTACTAGAACTGAGTCAGGAAGCAGCTAAAAGGAAATAAGTATACAGTACTTGATACCAAGTAAACTATTAACTGACACCAACTGTTGCAGCTGCAGGTAAAACAAATGAGCGATAACGTTGCACCTGGCCTTCTATAAAAGGCTTTCTGTGATTTACACTGGAGATTTTGATAAGTGAGCAGCAAACTGCATTTTCCAGTTTGGTAAACAATATATATTTTTTTTTAAAAAAAAGGTTTTTGTTTGTTTGTAGGAACAGCTGACGTTGTTCTGCTTAGCATAAACTTTTGTCTGCCTTGTGAATTTACAATTTACAAGAGGAGAAAGACGAAGGATAACAAACAATTTGCTGCATAGACTGGAACATGCTGGATGGCTCATCCAGCTCAGTGACTTTCAGATAGACGACAAGTGTTCAGTGTAACAACCTGCTCCTCCTTATTATGCAGCTCTTCTAACTGTTCAAAAACTGCAGTTTGGAGAATAACAGCGCAATCCTATCCAGCTCCCCCACCAGTGCAGCCAGCGGGGGAGGGCAGAACGGGAGGCCCCAGAACGGAAGGGGGATTCAAATCCCCTCCAAAGGGGGATTCAAAGGGGATATAAATCCCCCTCCCCTCCAAAGCCTCCACCCTGCCCGCCTCCACTGGCTGCACCGGTGGGGGAGCTGGATAGGATTGCGCTGTAATAGCTGCTTGTTCCAGCAGTGTTCATATTTTAACTACAAGGAAGCGTTGGGAACATACAAAAACATGCAGGATGCTTGATAACAGAAGAAACTGCCAAATCTTATTCTTAGGCCTATGCTGAATTAGAATTACTCTTGGTTAGGCTTACCATAGTCCCGGAATCGAGTCACACTGCGGCCTAGAAAAGACATGAGCTGCTCCCAAGAGTGCACCACGGCTGGCCAACGCAATCGCCTCGTTTACTGGAAGCTACGAAAGCCGCGGCTTGCATTGGCCTGCCGCGGTGCACTCTTGGGAGCGGCTTGTATCTTTTCTAGGCTGCAGCGCGACTCGATTCCGGGACTATGGTAAGTCTACTCTTGGTGATTTCGTTTTTACCTACTGAAATCAACAATTGGTTTGCCATCTTTCACTCCCTGTTTCTACATGTTGACAGTATCCAGGTGTCTTAAAAAGGAACATCACTGTTATGAGTTGCTGTTTTTACAACTGGCCAAGATGGCAGAGCTGACAGTGTTTCAGGGTGAGGAGTTAGCGGCAGCAGCAATGGACCTGAAAGACAACCAAGAAGCTGCAGCAAAACAGAGAAAAAATGGTGTCAACCCAACTTTGAAAGAGTTGCAGAAACAGCTGCAGAAACCTAGATAAAAACTCCTTAGTAAATATTTTTTTAATTCCAAAAATCTCAAGTTTTGACATGAAATACAAACAAATGGAATTTGACTACAGCTCTAAGTATTCCTGTATATGCTTTATCACTCAAAGGTTTGCAAAAGAAACTGAATTAAAACTATCAGTGTATAGAAAAGGTTGGGAAGATCAATAGAAATATTCTCAGATGTGGTTGGGCAAAATTGCCTGGGTGTTGACATTACAGATTGATTTTGAAATGAACTGTCTGGTTCATACTGCTTTAGAGCTAATGTTCCAGATTGTCTGCAGATTCAGGCACGTTTGCAGTTAAGTGTTAAAAGAAACAGGACAACGAACAGGATCATAGCAAAAATGTACTGCAATTATCTCTTCTTAGGTACTGTAGAGAATCATGCAGCCAAAGCCACACCCTATTAATTAGAATATTGTCTAACATTGAGATCTGACTGATCAACAGAGGGCACAATCCAAATCTACTTAGGCCGCCGTTGTAACCAGTGGCCCAGCGAAAACGGGAGGCCCCAGAACGGAAAGGGGATTCAAATCCCCTTTGAATTCCCCTTTTAGTGGGGATTTGAATCCCCTTTCCGTTCTGGGGCCTCCCGTTTTCGCTGGGCCACTGGTTACAACGGTGGCCTAAGTAGGTTTGGATTGCGCCCAGAGACAGCTTCATTAGCTCCCCCCTTTCACTAAGACTACAGTACTTTCTTATAGCACTGACAACTCACAAACCAATGCTGTTCTTGCTGAAATTGGTAAAGGTTCTCCAAGCAGCGGCCTGATGCAAGATACCAACCATCCATGGAGTCTTGTTATTACATTTTTGAACCACATTTTAAAGAAGAAAAGTCATGTTTTCAGATCTAGCTAACTTGTAAACAGAAACAAGTATCTTTTATTTCTGGGCAGGATGCATATTGTACAACATTGTCACTGCTGTCAGATTTCCTGTGTTGTATATAAATAATACATGTTTCTGAGGTTAAAATACTTTCTAGTTTGTGATGATTCAGGGAGAGGCATAGCAGCCACCATTTTGTGAGACCCACTGGTGTCACTACAGGGGGGGCGGAGCTCTAAGTGCTGCTGAAATCGGAGCCTCCTTTACACTGAGGAACGAAGCGGCCCCGCCCCCTCACCTTCGGAGCCTTTCAGGAAAGCGAAAGCAACGCGCAGGAGACTCCCTGCACGTTGCTTTCGCTTCCCTGAAAGTAGGACCATAGGATCAGATTCCCCTTTACATTTTGTATGTGCAATGTTGGAATAATTTCTCACCATACCATTTAGAATGTGGCATATTACAAACAGCTGTGTTGTGCTGACATCCTAGTTATTAGAAGTATTTAGAATCTGGGTTACAAAATCTCGGCCTTTCCCTTGCTGTTTAATCTACAAAGCATGGCTATGGAAATGGAAAATAGGTACAGCACTTTGTGACGGTATGCAAGAAGATAGGGGTTTCAAATTCCTAGCACCACTTTGAAAGATTTAGGCTGCAATCTTATTCATATTCACCTAAGAGCAAGTCCCATTGAACTCATTGTAGGCTTACCAGATTTTCCAGAAACCGAAGGGGGGAGAAAGTGATATCACGGGGGCAGGTCAAGGAACCATGATGTCACTTCCGCCAGAAGTGATGTCACAGGGGCATGTCCAGGGATACGTGGCAGGTGATGTCACAGGGGGCGTGTCCAGCCAGCTCAACAGTAAATAAGTATTTTGCCTTTTTATCCTGTGCCTCTGAGCACATGCAGAGTGCCGCTGCTGTTTTCGTCCCAGCCAGCTGGCTGCATTGCAGCGGCTAGGACTGGCTCCGCTGCTCTCTCTCGCTGCATGCCTGGTCCTCTGCGTTGCTCTCCCCCGCTGCATGCCACTCTCCTCTTCATCCCAACCGGCCGGGACTGCCCCTGCTGCATCGCTAATGTGCCGCGTCTTCATCCCAGCCTGGACTCTTCGTGCACCTGCGCGAGGCTAGAAGCATTTCAAAAACATCCGAGTCAACTTGGACGTTTTCAGAGACCTTCCAGCCTTGTTGCGTGCCCACACGAGGTTGGGAGGTCTCCGAAAACATCTGAGTCAACTAGAAGTGCTTCTAGCCTCGTGCGAGCGCGAAACAAGGCTGGAAGATCTCTGAACGTCTGAGTTCACTCCGATGTTTCAGAAGTGCTTTCAGTCTTGCGCAGGCACGCGAGGCTGGGATGAAGATGCAGCGCATTAGCGCTGCAGCGGGGCTAGTCCTGGACGAAGGGGAGACCGGGAGGATGGCACCGGAACCAGGATTGTCTCGGCTGGCTCCGGGACTATGGTAAGCCTAACTCACTGGGGCTTACTTCTGAGTAGACATGCAAAGGATTGCTCTGTTAGGCAACCAGACACCTGGGAATTTTCCTGCCCAGCTCTCAGAGTAGAAATTACTACGTTAAAAAAACAAACAAAATAATTAGTGCAGACATTGACACTTAAGCAACTAAACTCTGAAACTGTAAATGCTATGATTCACTGAAAGTGACTGATGTTCTGTAGTCCTTGGAAAGGTGTATGATATTGTAACTTCCAAGTTTCTTGTCCAGAGACTGCATTCATCAACCTTAAATACAGACTTTATAGAGAAAAGCAAATCCAAACATCCTGTATCAATTAAGCACACCTGCACATTAAGATCAATCATAAATACTGATTGTAGTGTCAGCCATAGCAATACAGCTGTAGCAATGCAAAAGAAAACTGTTGATGATCAAGCTAACCTTTCCTGCAATAGTGTGTGTGTGTGTGTGTGTGTGTGTGTGTGTGTGTGTGTGTGTGTGTGTATATATATATATCTTGTAGATGGTTCAAATTTAGAATGAAGGGCAGTCTCCTTATGGACAGACTAATCAACTCACTGGCAACCTAATCATAAATGTCTGTAGTACCTACTATCTGCCTTACATGGACAGTTTAATAGCATGGCCAATAGGAGTGACAGGTTTTTTTGTGGCAAGGTTTATGGTGCCTTAACAGCCGCCTGACAAAAAGATATTTAGTACATAAGGCTTTTCCCATCACTTCATCTCTGACTTATGGAAAGCTTTGCCTAACCTTTGCTCTTGCTTTACCCTTTTCTGCCTTGCAGACTGCAGTTATAGGTACAGGAGCCCTTTAAAAAAAATCTGGCAACCTAAATAGTAACTGGTCAGTAAATCTGGCAACCTAAATGGTAAATGGTCAGTTTACGTTCCAATTCCAAAGAAGGGCAGTGCCAAAGAGTGTTCAAACTACCGTACAATTGCACTCATTTCACATGCCAGCAAGGTTATGCTCAAAATTCTACAAGCTAGGCTTCAGCAGTACGTGGACCGAGAACTACCGGACGTACAAGCTGGGTTTCGAAGAGGCAGAGGAACTAGAGATCAAATTGCCAACATGCGCTGGATCATGGAGAAAGCACAAGAGTTCCAAAAAAACACCTACTTCTGCTTCATTGACTACGCAAAAGCCTTTGATTGTGTGGATCACAACAAACTATGGCAAATTCTTAAAGAGATGGGGGTACCAGACCACCTTACCTGTCTCCTGAGAAACCTGTATGCGGGTCAAGAAGCAACAGTTCGAACCGGTCATGGAACAACTGATTGGTTCAAAATTGGAAAGGGAGTACGGCAAGGCTGTATATTGTCACCCTGCTTATTTAACTTATATGCAGAGTACATTATGAGAAATGCAGAGCTGAATGAATCGCAAGCCGGAATCAAGATTGCCGGGAGAAATATCAACAACCTCAGATATGCAGACGATACCACCCTAATGGCAGAAAGTGAAGAAGAACTAAAGAGCCTCTTGATGAGAGTGAAAGAGGAGAGTGCAAAAGTTGGCTTGAAACTCAACATTAATAAAACTAAGATCATGGCATCTGGGCCCATCAATTCCTGGCAAATAGAAGGGGCAGAAATGGAAGCAGTAACAGATTTTACTTTTCTGGGCTCCAAGATCACTGCAGACGGAGACAGCAGCCATGAAATTAAAAGACGCTTACTCCTTGGAAGGAAAGCTATGGCAAACTTAGACAGCATAATAAAAAGCAGAGATATCACCATGCCAACAAAAGTTCGTATAGTCAGGGCGATGGTGTTCCCAGTAGCAATGTATGGTTGCGAGAGTTGGACCATAAGGAAGGCTGAGCGCCGAAGAATAGATGCTTTTGAACTGTGGTGCTGGAGAAGACTCCTGAGAGTCCCTTGGACTGCTAGGAGATCAAATCAGTCAATTCTAAATGAAATCAAGCCTGACTGTTCCCTGGAAGGACAGGTACTAAGGCTGAAACTCAAATATTTTGGCCACCTAATGCGAAGAGAGGACTCTCTGGAGAAGACTCTGATGCTGGGAAAGATTGAAGGCAAAAGGAGAAGGGGAAGGCCAAGGATGAGATGGTTAGACAGCATCACCGATGCAACAAACATGAAAATGAGCGAACTCAGGAAGATAGTGGAGGACAGGAAGGCCTGGCGGGATATGGTTCATGGGATCACGAAGGGTCGGACACGACTTAACGACTGAACAACAACAAATGGTAACTACTGTTGCACGATGCAGATTGGATTACATCTCTGTTTATTAATTTGCAGGTCATAGGCTCAGTTAGTCCTGATGGTAAATAAGTAATTTGATACAAAAATAGGGACACAGGCTGTTGTAATTTACTCAGGAAATTATAGAGTATGCAAGTAACTACAGAAGTCAGTGTCAGGGAAAACTTGATTTTTTTTGGTGTAGCCACAAAATTTGGCAAGAAAGCTACTTTTCAACAATCTCTCATCGTACTTTTTTTTTTAAAAGGTACTATACATCACAAATGGTCTGCAACCACACACACCCTTTTAGAAATTAAGCACCTCCTTTCTTATGTAGGATAAGGCTGAAATCACACCTGCATTTATACTCTCCTAGTTGTCTCCTCCCCATATGGGGGCATAGATGCCCTGCAACTAAATTTGAATACAATCCCATCATGTATGTGTGGATGATGGCACGCTGACAGTGTGCAACTTCTTTTCTGTATTATTTACCCATCTGCCCTTTCCTTCATCATGTTCCCTCATTGGTATTACATGGTCAATACAGACACCTCTCGTTTTATGTGTTTTTGATTTAGAAGTTTTTGGAATAATGCGCTTACCTCTCGTTTTATGTGTTTTTGATTTAGAAGTTTTTGGAATAATGCGCTTGTTTAATACTGAAATCTAAACTATGCAGGCAAATTTTTGAAATAATGCAGTAAAACTTCCCACGCACTCCCACAGCATAGTTGTGTGCCGCATGTGTGACGGTGTGCACAGAGCTGCTGCATACCGCTTTTTCAGTTTCCTTACACAGCATCTTTGCTTTCTCAGCCATTGGTATCAATAGCCTCCCTCTCCCACTCCCCACAGCCTCCTTCCTCAACCCCTCTACCTAAGCCATCTTGGGCAAGCAGAAGTTGCTAGTCCTTAACGTGTTATAGGACTTTTCCCCTAACCCAGAGGTTCCCAAATTGCTGGGAACAAAGGGTTACTACAACCTTAAGGGGTGACCCACGGTGACGTTGACGGTGTGTCCAGGATCACACCACCACTGCTGCGGACGAAGTGTCCGTTTTACCTTTGTTGGTGGCTACGGAGGTCCTCCGGGGGGGAGCCTGTGGACCCCTATGCAGGCCTCCCCAAGCGTCGGAGCAGCCCTCGGACGCGATCGCAACCCACTTCCAGTTAAAACCAGAAGTCGGTCGCGATAGTGTCCAAGGGCCGTTCTGATGCTTGGGGAAGCTGTGGAGGGATCCGCAGGCTCCCCCCCCCCCCCCCGGAGAACCTCCACAGCCATCAATGAAGGTAAAACGGACACTTTTTGTCCGCGGCGGTGGTGGCGCGATCCTGGACGTGCCGTCGCTACCCCTGGGAAGGCCCCGCTGCCACTTAGGGCAGCAAAGTGTCTTCCCAGGAGTTAGGGAACCACTGCCCTAACCTGTACCATTTACGTACTTACATATGGTAAAAATATTTTTAATATTTTTGTCACACATGCTGTCCAAAAATGTAACACCAGTGTTCCATGAGAGGTGCCTGTATTTTATTTTCCTTTGTTTCAAGGCGTGCAGGAGACACACATCTATACTATATGCCTGCCAGAAGGACATGGGTCAGACCAGTTACGTGGCCATTTGCTGCACTGATGGCAAGAGACCTGGGCTCAGATCCACTCTTAGGTCATTAAAGGCCAAGGGCTTCCTTCCTCAGGAGACATGCCACCTACGGGAGAGGCTTTTCTTTTCTTTCCCCCATCACCCAAATGCCTTGTCCTCTTATCTCTCCCTCTTTTCTCGGTCCTTCCTTCCCCTCTGAGGGACTCTTTCCCCCTCCACCTCTTTTCCCTTCACCAGCATAAAAAGCTTATCAGATCCATATGGGGACAGAGTGCTAGACCTTTAGAAGGAACGTGGGCAGGTGTAGCTCGTAGCACAAATCCTAGGCATGTCTACATTCCTTCTCCTAAAGGTCTAGCACTCTGTGTCCCAGTATGGATCTGGTAAGCATTAACCTCTCTGAGACTGCAATCCTATGCCCACTTTCCTGGAAGTAAGCCCAACTGAACAAAATGGGATTTACTTCTGAGCAGACACACATAGAATTGTGCTGTGTAAGGCTGGATTCACACTACCTGAATCCCGGCGCAGAGGCCTCTGCCCCTGCGCGCAGAGCTGGTAGGAAGGAGTGTCTTCCCTCCTGTTGTCCCTCCTGCTGTCCCGCCTTCTTAAGAAAGCGCAGCTTACAGATTGGAAGTAGTTCTAATTGGCATGCAACCACTCTCTCCCCCCCTCTCATCCAATTGGTGGCTGCTGTAGCTCCGCGAACCCACCCCCTAGCTCCGCGAACCCGCCCCCTCAAAAGATGGGTTTCCCCATCTTGTAGGTGGGAGACCGCAGCTGCTCTGCTTGCTTCTGAAATGCTGTCAAAGAGCTCCGCACATCTCCGTAACGCGCCGGGATTCGTGTAGTGTGAATCCAGCCTCAGTGCCAGCAAGTGTGACTGCGTAGCACCCTCCAAGACTAGGCATAGGGAGGTGCGTGGGGGGCGTCCGCACGCACGCGTTTTCAGTCCTGCTTTGGTCCCTGTCGGGGCGAGATTTCCTTTGCAGGATTCCCAGAGCAACCTTCCTGCCTCGCGCAGGCACGCGCCACACCCACTCCTTCCTTTTCATCTCGCCAGCCAAGCTCGCGTGGCGTTTCCCTTTGAAAGCTTCGCCCCCCGCCTGCGCTGTCCTTCCCCCCTCTCGGGTTGCCCCACCCAAAACCAAATCGGATTTCAAAAGTGGTGGGAGGAGGAGAAAAGTTGGCAGGCGAAGGTTGCAGCTGCCGAGTCCTAGGTGGGGCCCGGCTGAAATGCAAACTGGCTTGCGGCGCAATCCCGTGTATGTGGTCCCACTTACTTCGTCCAATGGGCAAGTAAACGGGCTCACTCGATTGCAGCTGAAGACATATAGAGTAAGAGTACAAACTAGGGCAACCATCCTTCCTATACCCATTCACTGGGGGAGCAAATCCCCCAAAGGTCAGTGAAACTTCTGATTAAACGTGTATAAGATTGCGGCGCGCTGTGTAAGCGTTCTTGGAAGGAAATCCCATTGAAACCCAACGTCGTTGCCTACTTCTAAGTAAACTATATCAAGAGAGTGTATGGACAGCACGGATAGACTACAGTACCTTTCTGGAAGCAACGGCGGATTCTGCTAGGAAAGCTGGATTAATAAAAACAGGCGTGGTTTAAAAAAAAACATGCGTTGGCGGGAAAAGCTCGTTTGCTCCCGGGAAAGCCGTTTCCCGCCCCCCCTCCCGCGCTGGGTGGAGATCGTAACCCGTGAAAAGGTCAAGCTGATTTTCCCTGGGCTAAAGGCAAATCAGGCACAGCGAGTTGCCTGACCGCGCAGTCGCACTAGCAAATCCAAACAACCTCCCACCCACTCGGGAAGGGCTGTGACGCCAGCTGCGAAGCTCCCGGTTTGCCGGCGGCGCGCGCGCCTGACTGCGGCTCGAATCCAGAGCGCCTCCAAAGCGGCTCTTCCTGAAAGCCTGGAGGCAGCAGCCGCCCTCTCTCTTACCTGCTGCTGCTGTGCTGCCTCCCGCCCTGACAGGTGCCTAGGTCTGACCGCGGAGGGAAACGAGTCCCGCGGCTTTGTGTTTTGCAGCAGTTTCCTCTGTTTCCAGTTTGTGTCGGTGACCCCGTAGCCACCCTCTGGAGAGAAACAGGAAGGAGAGCATTGAATAAGTGGTGTTGGAACTGCTGCTCTGGAGATTCAGACACAGCCTGCTTTGCTTCCTTTCCTTTTTCCTGTGCAGATTGTTGTAGATTATCCCCCCCCCCCCGCAATTTATAAGCAAGAGAGATCTAACAGCGGTTTCCACCACGGGAAACATCTGACAAGCAGGAACAAGGATTAAAATTTAGCAAATACTGGCATGATAGTGCAATATAGATTTTGCAGGCTGTTGCTCTCAGACCACAGTATACTAGGTACTGTAATTGAATCAGTGGGCTAGTCTAGGTTTGCCCCCCTCCCCTACACACTTGGGATCAAGGCTTGTTAAAATCAACATAGAAGTAAATCAGGGTAGGGATGCAGCATAGGTACAGATTACAATCCCTTAGGTAGTGAGATGATCATTTTAGTAGTGGTTGAAGAAGACCTACAGGTTAATATAAAGTTCCCTGTATTGAATTGCCCTGTCTGGTCACTGTACTCACCTATGTAGACCCCAGAGTCCATTGTGTTTTTCCTGCATTGTGTGTGAAACCCTGAGGTTGTTAGAGCTTATACACTGTCCATGCAGATGTAGTGATAGAGAGAATACTGCATCTCTGTTGAGCTTGAGAGCAAGTCAAACAAATACAAGAAATAAAGTCATGTGTGCTCACAATATTTTGCTTTAGAAGTCCCTGAAGAGAATAATCCTTGATAAGCTTGCAAAATGGGAACTCTCCTGAATAGAGCTGTCATCGGGTTGGTTGGTCCCACATCCATTAGAGGGCTCAGGAGCCAGGCTGGTGGTGGTACTGGAGGCAGTGGTGGTGTCTAATGTGAGGCAGGATGAGAGCCAGGATGATGTAGTGCAGGGGTTCTCAACCAGTGATACTAGTACCACCAGTGGTACTTCGACCAACTGCTGGTGGTACTCAGACCGCTGGAATACTGGAACCCTGCTCCAATGTGGCACTTTCAGTGGCGTGTTTTCGCTCTCGAGAGGCTCCTGCCTTTGGCCGAACCTCTCTCGGGAACGCTGGGAAGGGCCCTCCCACCTGCCCAGAGCCTCCTACCTGTGTTTTCTGGCCTCTGAAAACCTGGAAGTAACTGGTGATGATGTCATCACCAGTCACTTCCAGTGGTATGCAGCAGGAGAGTGGTGCCAGAGGTGGTACTTGGCCGAGAAGGGGTTGAGAACCCCTGGTGTAGTGGTTTGGGAGTTGGCCTTAGACCTAGAAGATCCAGGTTCAAACCCCTGCTCAGCCATGAAGCTTCCTCAGTGACATTGGGCCAGTCACTATCTCTCAGCCTCACCTACCTCACAGGGTTGTTGTGAGGACAAAAGGAGGGGAGGAACTATGTACAAAAGGAGGGGAGGAACTATGTACACCACCCTGAGCTCCTTGGAGGAAGGGCAGTATATAAAAAAGTGAAAAGTAAATAAGGTGCTGGCAGGGGGGGCATTGGGGGACCAGCATAAGGGTTTGCCCCAGGGCCCTTAGTAACCTGGTGCCAACACTGCTCTTGAGTAGCCATTGTTAGGGGCAGTCCGTGCAAGGAGTAGAATGATGAGTCTCCAGTACTGATTTCTTAATTAGCAGCCACTTCACATATTGCTACAAAATGTTTTATGGATAGTAAAACTATCACTGTGAACATGGAAAATTAATATTTTCAGCTGCAATTATCAAATACTGTATGAGGTAACTGGGAAGCTACAGCTCCCGGCTATGTGATATAATATACACAATAACTTGCCTAAGGCTGCAATCCTATACACACACCTGAGAGTAAGCCCTATTGAGTACAGCAGGGCTTACTTCCGAGTCAACATGTATAGGATTGCACCGAGAGACTACCTCACTGAGAAAATCACAAGGTGATTTCAACTGTGGATTTCCTGGGTCACAGCTGACAGTTTTAAACTATGTTCTTTTGTGCATACATTTGGGAGTAAGCCCTACTGAACGCCTCAAACGTGTTTAGGATTGTGGTGTTGTTAGCCACTATACTGTACTGGCTGCCTTGAAGTTCAGTATGTGTTTTAATATAAATGAGATCAACACTTTAAACCTTTTTGACTCTTATGACCCAAGAACATAGCCTGAGAAGATTTTCCCATCTGTATCAGGGGTATCAAATATAAGGCCTGGGAGCCTTAGCTGGTTCATTGGGGTTCCTCAATATGAACTGTGGCGCCCTACACAGATTACTGGATAATTGGACCTAGGAAGCTTAGTAGGGTAAGGAGGCAGACTTTTCAGTGGCTGCAACTCAGCATCAACTTCTCTCCATGCCTTTCAGAAAAAACAGCTTGGATGTTGCGGAGTATGGTGAATGGATTTGGAGCAGAGTGTGGGCTTATATATGAACGATTTGCCTGCCACCATTCACAACAGAAAGAGGACTGGGTAGTGGTTTGAGGCCTGTGGTACTAGTAAAGGAAATGCACTGTAGAGGACTTAGCAAAGTATTCTGTGTGTGCATAGGCACGTAATGTCTTCTTACCCATATTCATGCTATAATTGTATAAGATCAGCTAATTGGCTGAAGTTCCCAGAACAATGTTTAATGTTTCCAGGTTTAGTGCCTAATTGAGGTAGTACTAATGGGCTTCTGTCTAAATGAGGTGGAATTGATGTGTGGGCAGGTGAGAAAAAATTATGGGTGTGAACCCTAAGTAGCTGGTGGGTAGGGACTGAAGCTCTCATACCCATTTCATTTCGATATCCCTGCTCAATATAATAGGGAGGGATGGAGGATGGCATCTTGGAATTTGTAAGGAATTGTAATAATGTCAAGTTCCTAATCATTATTAGTTTAATGAGAACTACTTGAGCAGCTCAATTGTTTGCATAGAAGTAAGTGTCATTGAACTCAGTGGCACTTGCAAGTAGGTGTGCATAGCCGTAGGATGAAGCTGTAACAAGAGGATTTATTCTGGAACCAGTTGTTGAGGTAACTTGGAGCACCTTCTCCTTTATCATAATTTATACGTTCTCACGCTTTGTACAAAATGAAATAACTTCAGTTTCCCACACTGTGGTAAAATTTTGTGTTAACTTTCAGCTGTCAAGATATGTGTAAGTGTAAGGAAGCATTTATAAAATCCTTTGGAGCTCAGTCAGAAATATACAACTGTATACTATTCAATAAATCATGGGAAAAGACCATAGTACCTTGGGTTCATTGTATCCAAATGTTCCCATGTCTGCTTACTTTTCTGCAGAAGAGGCTCAGCACTGCCACCTAGTGTCTTGCTTTCCATGACATACAGTACTTTGGTTATTTCCAAGAAATCTGATTAGAAGGGAAAGCCTCCAGCCATTTACTTCAGTGTCATTCTATTGATATCCACAAATTCCTGTGGAGTAAGTGATTTGAGGACTGTGGCCAGAATGTCCAGTTCTTTTTAAACTGGAAAGTATGGCTTGACAGCAGTACCACGAGTGGGCTTAGCCACTTATTGATTGACCCCACTTTTCCATCTGGCAGGTCAGAGCATGTTTAGTAAATAGTTTAAAATGTTAGTTTTGCTCTGCCTTGTTAAAAAGATCAAATTCACCAAATTCACACAGTACTAATTTTATGCAAATACTGTTTCCAGTGCTTTCCATACAATTTAAAATATATAGCTGACACAGCTGTTGTGTTGAAGACAAGAATATTGACTTCTTTTTATAGAGAAGATGCACTACTGTGACAGGGATACAAGCCCTGCTGGCCAGCAGTTCCTGATTTTCAAAGTAGTATGAAAGCGCAAAGAAAATTTACTAGACGTTTCCTTTATCATCGTTGCCCCTCTCTTGTCCAGGATTGTTGTGTCTCTAGCACTGTTCCCATAGCCCTTAGCAGCACAGTTTAAGCACTGGTACAAGCAGAAGCAGATAGAGCAAGAGATACAGGAAACTCCAAAGAGTAAGCAGGCAGATAAGAACACAGTGAAATTGGGAGAGGCTTGTTGTCGTCGTCCCCCAGCCTGCTTTTACCACCTCTCCATTTGTTGCTATTCCTTTGGTTTTTTTCATTCTCCAGTACACTCTGGGTTGAAAGTGAGTTATGAAGCCTCTATGTGCCACCTGTTTTATGCCTTATGTTACTGCTTGTGGTATTTTGGTTGTTGATGTTGCTTTGCCTGTTCTGTACCTTCAGGCCAGGGTGCTCTCAGAGTTCTGATTAGCTCTCCTTAGCTCCACAAAACATTGGATATTTATTCGTTTTCTTTCTTTAGTCAGGGAGGTGGGAAGCAGTCTGGGCATGCTCAGAAAAGCACCTACAAGATTAAATTATCCTGCAGGGCCTGTCAGATGTTGCCTTTGTGCCCTCTACATGACTTTACCTGGGGGAGGCACTCCTCCTGTTCCTCCCATCTGCTCCTTTATTCAATGTATTAAACATTACACCACAAATTTAAATAGAGAAAATTAACTTCTTAGGCTGTTATGGGTAAGTTATACTTACAGCCTGACCCTATTATTCATAGTACCTACCAGCAAGTGTGATCAAGTGAAGGGCTGCTGCATGAACAAATCTTATAAAACCCATGATGTTTTGCTAGTGGCATAAACGAAGACAGAGCATTGTGCTGATGTGAGGCAATATATGTGTATTGATGCTACTACCTTAACAGCCACTGAAATTGGATGCAGTGTGGCAGCTGCACTTATGAGCCACAGTACAGAAAGCTGTGGGTAGCATGTGTAAGTTGGGCAGTATTGTGTGCATTCACACAACTCACTTGTGTGCATTCTTAAAAGTCTTTCATTCCTCCAGGCTAGTGATTATGCTGGCAAAAAAGAGCACCACAGTTGGCCTGCATCTTGCATCAGGGTTATGTTCCAGATTCAGCATGTAAAGCTATAATCATATATACTCAAAATTCCCTTGAAAATCCCTGACATCCAGAAATTTGTACTGTTTCTTTAAAAATGACAAGACACCATCAGGAACTGAGACCAAACAGCAGCTTCATTCTCCAATATCAGGCTCCCTCCTATATATGGCAGGTGGAATTGCTGGCACTATTTATACTGCTGGTTTTTTGTTTTTGATTTGCCAACTGTGTGAAGTTGAATTCATGCAAGTCTGTTGCACTCAAGATGCTGGCCAAGTGTATGAGTATGTCTGTAGTGAAAAAAAAATGATGCTATAACAAAGTAAGATGATGTGTCCCAGTTGTTTCACATACAGTGTTGGCATAATTTTGTGCATATAAAGGTCTAACTAAACGTTTCACACAGAAATGTATGTAGTAAAACCTGATGGTCAATTTCTAAACAAAAAGCCACTATGTGTACCCAAATGCAGCTCTACACATTAAAAGCACTAGATTTGTATCAGTTCCTGCTGTTCATTTGTGGAGTGATACTGGGGTGGGGAATTGTCTTTGTTAAACTCTATGAGGAAGATAACCTAACCTTTCAGGCTTCATCTCTGCATGGAATACAGAATGTGACATTCTGGAGTTGACCGTCCAGAAGTCACATCTTCTGCTTTGAAATTTCTTCATTCTACTCACAGATCATGCATTGGGGCTGACTGAAGTTTCTCTGTATTGAGGAAAAGGTATATTTTCTTTGCAAAGATAAAGTTAAGTACTTTTAAATCCGTCTGATTTCAATGAGAGGGGGGTTTGCTGCATTGTTATGCATAGTTTCTCAAAAGTAAGCCCTACTGAGTAAGCCCTACTGTAAACCACTGAGTTTAATAAGACTTGTATCCAAGTTAATTTGCATAGGATTGAGCTATGAAATTCGTGCTTAAATTTCTTCCACTGAATTCGGTGAGGCTTCAAAGTGCTTAATTTTGGCAGGACTGTGCCCATTAGTATGACTTAACATGTTCCAGAATTAAGTTGTAACATTAAAAACATGGTCTGAGGCTAAGCCCTGGAGAATTTAGCATGCAATTAAGCCTGGGTGGTTAGACCTTTTGCTGAAGTTGCTGGGTTATATGCATGAGCAAATAACATTGGCAATGTGATTATTCCATGTGTCCTGACCTAGAGTGTAACTCTGGTAATCTCTCAACCACAACCTTAGCTTTCACTGGATCACCTCAGCTCCCTCACCTCAATCCAGCATTTAGATGCCAAAATAATGTTTCTTTCTTGTCGTCGCTCTGATCACATCATGCCCATCCTTATATCCCTGCACTGGTTTCCTGTCTGTTTCTGGATCCAGCACGAATTCCTTGCCTTTACCTTCCAAGTCCCTCATGGCCTCACCCCTCCCTACCTCTCTGCTCCCGTATCCGCGTCACTCTTGCCTGTAAACTCTGCTCCAGTGTCATCAGTTGTCCAAAGGTCTCGTGTTCCCTCAAGCTGCTCCACCCCTTCTCTCTTGCTGCCCCATATGCCTGGTGCTCACTCTCAGATCATCTGATGGATGCCACCTGTCTTCCTTCAAATCTCTCCTCAAAACCCACCTTTTCCATAAAGCCTTTGATACTACCCCATAATCCCACTACCTTACTAACCTAAGTACAGGTACATCAAATAATTGCATATTCTCCTGTTTTCCTTGACTTCCTCTGTTGTATCCCTTGTCTGTTTTAGATTGTGAGTCCCTTGGGGAGGGGCCTGCCTTCTCTTCTACTGTAAAGTGTCATGTACATTGATGACGCTATAAATAATAATAACAACTTGATAACATACTTAATATGTATAGTTAGAGGTGGGAGGAAATGGTTTTATTTTTCCGCACATATCAGTGTTTAACCAAAACGAAATAGCAGAAAGCGGTGTTATGTGTTATCGCCATTTTCTCCTGCCCCTATGTATAATGACTCAACAGTTGACTGGCTCCTTTGCAAATGTAGTTTACCAGGCTGAGTTCTTAAAATGCTTTCTTGCCATTTAAATTAACAGGACTTCCATGTAAATAGATTTAGGATGGGGTCTTGTGAACAGTGATGTGCCAGTTATATCATTGGCTTTTTTTTTTTTGCCAGAATGCTTTATTTTCTGTCCCATTGAGGCTGAAATTCTACGAGAAGAGGGAATTGGGGCAAGTGCAGCTTGTTGCACCCTTCCATGATGAGCTGCACCTGCCCCAATTCCTCTTCTCTACAATGGTTTGGCCTTTAAAGGTAGGCTTACCATATCCAAAGGGGGACAGGGTGCCTACACCTTTAACCATTGTAAAAAGAGGGAATTTGGGCAGGTGCAGCTTGTTGCACCCTTCTATGATGAGCTACACCTTCCCAAATCCCAGTGGTTAAAGGTATAAGCACCCTGCCCCCCTTTGGATATGGTAAACCTACGTATGCTTGTCTGGGAGCAGGGCTGGTGTTGGATTTGGCACTGTCAGTGGGTCCCTGGGTGTCCATCTAGCTGACCCTGAAGCTTCCAGGAGGCGGCAGCGGTACAAGTGTCTCAAGGGACCAACTTGTGCAATTGCTGCTTTCTCCCACTCACCTCCATCCACAGTTGGGCTTCCTCAGAGGCTCCTGCAATAACACAGGAGCCTCTGAGGAAGCTCATTTGTCACAGGGTGGGAGAGGAGGGATGAAGGCAGAGCAACTTCCTTTGTCACTAACCTGGCCTCTCTGGTCACAACTCCCTTAGTAGTAGTGCCTGGGCAGTGAGGGAGGAGTATGCAAAGAGACTACTCCTGTTTTAGCATCCTGGTGACACTGAGAGAGGAGCAGCTGAATGAATGCCCCCTTTTTTACCATACTGACTTTCTGAGAAGGTAAAAACAAGGGAGCGATTTAGGATGCTCTTCTGAGACAGGTGCAGTCAGAGACCACTTTCCTGGATATCCTGCTCCTTTCTCAACGCCACTGGGGGGTTGAGAGAGGAGTAGCCAGAGAAACTACTCCTTTCTTGGCATCCTAGCAGAGAAAAGAACATTCAAAATGCTCAGGGGAGAGGGGGCACATTCAATAGTCCATTCAATGAGTGAAAAACCATCCAAAGAAGTGTGGTTAGTTGTGACTTGATCCTGTGTATGTTCAGAAGTAAGCCCCATTGATTTTGGAGGGATTATTTCCATGTAAATGCACAGGATTGTGACCTTCCTATTATGCAACTTGATAACCGTTGACAAAGTGTGTGAGAAGGTTAACAGAATTTCAAGGATTTCTATTTCTTCCTATCACACTGATCATTAGGCTCTTCACTGTTGTCTTCTTTCGGATTGTCATCAGGATTGGGTAAATTGGTCATTATCATAAAGCACCGCCAACACCTCTCTTTACTTTGAAATGCTTGAAGAGCTCAAAATGTGTGTGGCTTATTTAGATACTTTATCATAATGCAGTTTTTGAAGTCAGTATTGTTATTGACTCTTCTGAAATAATAAATACAAGATTTTACAGTATTTGCAAAGAAACTCAGTTTAGACACATCTGGCACTGATGAGGAGGTATAAAAGGAGCATTTGGCTGTCAGTTACAAAGCCTCTGATTCCACAGTGGTCTCACTGAACTAGTGAACTGATATATGGATTGCAGCTGAGCAGACTGATCACATTGGTCTGTGTGGTGGCTGTGGTAGTGGAAGCAGTAGGTTGTGTTACCACAGCTACTACAGTGTCCTATCTTAAGCAAGGGTGATCCAACATCTCAGTGACTCTGCTCCCAGAAATACTGTACAAATGACTTTATGGAGCACCATGTTCAGAGGAAGCGGAATCAAAGCATAGTAGTGTTGCTGCTGCGGTGCCATTCCAGTGCTGGGCCTAGCTCCCAAAGCAGCTCCATGAACTCTGTGTTGGGGCCCTTAGCCCAGTCCTAGGTTGAAGTGCCATATCATAGGATCAGGCTGCATACCCCTATTGAAAGACTTGCCACGCCATACACCTAAGGATAGGGTGTGCCAGCACAAATTTTCAAAATAGTCATTACCCATGCACCCCCCAAATAAGCATGCTAGACAGAGGCTTGGGTTAAAGGGCCAAATTTTATTAAAACATAAACAGAACCTGCAGCATAATAAAATATTTTAACTAGACCCTTAGAGCGTGCGGGCCCTAATTGGGGGAAAAGGGCCTAGCCGTCTTCCTCCCCCGTTGATCCCCCCAGGGCGTGACAACCTGACTCAAGCCTCCCAGTAGTCGAAGACCACGTGAGCTATCATGGTCAACCCCGCAGGGTCGAGGCAGCTGGAAGCGCCAACCCCAGCGGCCAAGCCGTGATGTAAGTCAACACGTTCCAGCCAAGGGGCTTGCCAGCCAGCCTCATGGACCCGGACGGTGTCACTAGAATGGTCCTGGGTTACCCCTTGACCTTGCTAGCCTCAGGCTGACGCCGAATTCCAGTTTCCTGGCTACCCGGCCCGCACGCCACCTGCCATAATAAAACAGCAAAACATAAATATATTAACAATGCCACACACACACCCTAAACCAGTCTGGGGTAGGCGAAAAAACTGCCAACCAAAGCCAATCAGGGTGGCAGCCAAAAATTCCTACATGGCCCTCAAAAGAGCGACCAGCTAGACTCGGACTGTAATCAGGGAGGGTGGGCGGGGCTCACAACAATGGCTCTGACTGAGGAGATGGAGGGAGCGTGTTCCCGTCTCCTCAGCCGAGCCGTGCCCCCAGCTGGCCCCAGCAGCCAATCGCTGCTCTCCCCATCTCCCTGACCAGCGTGTGGGGGAGGGGGCCGGGTAATGGCGGCGACTGGGTTAGTCCCGTCACCGGCCTTACCCGTGCACCCCCCAAATAAGCACGCTAGACAGAGGCTTGGGTTAAAGGGTCAAATTTTATTAAACATAAACAGAACCTGCAGCATAATAAAATACTTTAACTAGACCCTTAGAGCGTGCGGGCCCTAATTGGGGGAAACGGGCCTAGCCCGTAATACTATTACAATGTAATACTATGCATACTTGGCATATGGGCTTACTTCTTAATAAACATGCATAAGATGGGGTAAACAATACTTATTTTTTAGCTTGCATGTTTTTGTTCAGTGGGACAATCAAACATGATTCTAAAAATGTATTGGCACAAACTTCAAAGAAAATATGGTGGGCTCACACAATAAATCACATCACTTGACAAAATGAACATCTATTGTGTGTGTGGATAACAATTATTAAACACAGTCTCAAAATACTTTGTATAATTAGGTATATCGTCATAGACTGACATAGATGTACTGTAGTTTGCAAACTGAGAATGTTTTGATTGGGAGATTGACTTAAATAGTTGCTTTAAAGTGTTTACTGTTTGAATGCTTGTTATGATTTAACTGATTATATGATTATGGCATTAGGACATGTGTATTGTTTGGGATATAAGAACATATTAGTTAAATAATTTAATTCCCTTGACTATAGATTATCATTCCATCTTTTTTAGTATGTTATAAATTGAATGGAATTTACTCCCAGGTAAGTGAGTATAGGATTGCAGCCTTAATTGGGAGTAAGCCCGCTCTGGTCACCAACTCAGTCCGAAGCCCGCTCCGGGCGCGGGCGCCAACTCGAACGGAGGTGCTGGGGACTCACTTCATCACACATGCCCACGCCCCGCCCTCCTGCCCTGCCCTCCCTTTTGTGGCTTCACTTGCTGCTATTAGGTTCACCGCGGCGCGGGGACTCTCCTCCTCCTCCACCCGCCCTGTAGCCGGAAGGAGAGAGTCCCCCCCGCCCACCCTTAGCCGGAAGCAGGGTGGGGCCAGGGGGGCTGGGTCACTCACCGTCTGCCCCCAGGCTCATTTCCGATTCCGGGGGCGAGAGCAGAAGCGAGTACGTGTGGTGATGACCACGTGGTGGGTCAGCAGCAGCAGCAGCAGAGCGTAGCCCGCAGCCAGCCAGCCAGCGACCGGGGGGTAAAACGGGTTCTCCTCTCTCTCCCTACCCCAAACTGCAGACATTCTTGCACTGTCGCACACTATTTTTGATGAAAGTAGGGGGGCAGCGTCCACCGGAAATGGCGCGCATGTCACGTGGCATGATGTCATGACGTCACGTCGCTTCCAGGCGCCCCCCTGGCTCAAGATGAAAATAGGGGGGCAGCGTCCACCGGAAACAGTGTGCGCGTCACGTGGCATGTCACGTCGCTTCCGGGCACCCTTTGCTCCAGGCGCCGGGAGGGCTAGTTATGCCGGAAAGGGTCTCTGGCGCAGAGGCCGGTGGCCCACTCTCTCCCGCTGCACTGTTCCTGCGCCTGCCAGACCAGGTAAGCCCTGCACCGGCCAGTACAGGGGGTGGACCGGTTGGTGAGGGATGGTGGCCATTGGCTGCACCCGCACCAGGTGGGGAGAGGGCAGGGATATTGGTGGCGAGCTCTGCCGATATCCCAAGCCTGGTGTGGCCTTACACGCTGGGCTCGAATGTACTCCAGCTCCAGAGCTGGCGTGCATTTGAGGCCGCTTGCACCTGGGAAAGGGGACGAGCGTCCCCTTCCCTCGAGGTGTACCCTAGGAACGGGCTAGGATTCGGCGGTCGGCCCTTTTGGCCAACTGCCGCGTCTTACACAAGATTGGGCTGTATTGCTTTAAGCATACTCTAATTTCTTATATAAAGTTAAATGCTGTACTTATACAGTAGTAGTTTTACATTATTCAGGTAAGGAGGGATGTTTGGAATGCAGATTCTATTATTGTGTGAATTGGGGGGGCAAATGATACACATTGCTCCAACCTTGTTTAATATGTTGATGTATTTAATATAATAATAATAATAATACTGTATATTATTATTATTTATATACCGCCTTTCTGGTCATTGGATTTCTCCTCTGACTTTATTCAAGGCGGTGTACATGGGCAGGCTGTTCTAAACCCCAAAGGGTTTTTACAATATAATAACGTTCTAGTCTTTCATAGAACCCTTCGAGATGTTGCTTTCACAGTCCATCTCTCTCTCTCTCTCTCTCTCTCTCTGGCGTTCGCCTCAGCACACTTCAGCTTCAGATAACACAGGCAACCTTGATTGTCACTCAAGCGTTGCAGCTGCAGCTTCACTCCCCCACAAAGACTCTGCAGCTTATCAGCTCGGCATGCCAGCAGCTCTCCAACAGACTTCCGGGCGTCTTGAACTGCTGTCCTGCAAATCTTCAGGCAGATTTATGAGACGAACACTCTACATCCTGAGCCAGACGTCCTGCCAAATACATTTATTTGTGTATTGGCTTGTACTTGCAAATTGTCTCTGCACTGTTCAGTACCCGGGTTTAATAATTAAGTGCATATTTAAATAGGAGAAGATCAGTACTCCATTGGAGCCTACCTTGTTAACAGCCTGACATTGTCATAACTAACCTAGGAGCAGAAGCAAGGGAGACGAGAAAGGTGGGTGTGAACAGGGGAAAAATGTTACTGTTACTTTCAGTAGGCTACTGAGACCTTCCTTTCAGGATGCTCTCTGTAATCCTCACAATCAGTATTTTGAGGACACTTTTGGACTGTGTGCTTAATTCCTGTTGTACACAATATATATTTTTGCAATATATCAGATATCCTGGGATTTATTGTGGGGCTCTACCAATTTTTATTTCTGGCACATACTTTCAACACAAATGATGACTTAATGGGTTCTGTAGCACCTGCGGTGTTCACATGTCATGTTATTGGACAAAAGAAGAAATGCATATGAGAACTATTCACTGTGGATGGAGACAAGGGGTGTGCATTTTAGTACAACTTTTTCCATCAGGAAAGTGTGTAGTATGTGTACGATTTAACCGACTGTACTTGGTGAATAATAGACAAACACAATAAAGTACATGACTGGTGTTAACTATTTACACACATTTTTAATGGGGGGGGGACTTCTAATTCACAACCTTATCCATCCTATACTACACCATTCCTTCTTTTATTCCATTTGCCACTATGCTGCTCAGAGCTTTCCACAGAAGAGTCTTTTTGCCGCCTCCTGAGAGGCTGTAATGGAGTGGGGGAGGGGACAGGAGGAAGCTCTGGTACAGTACTCAATATGCAGTACATCATTCAGGTTTACAGGAAATCCCTGCCAGATCTGGAACCCCATTCACCATGCCCTGCATGACGAAGCAATCCAAAAGGTAGCTTGACGAAGCAACCCAAAAGGTAGGGTGACTTCAAAACCAAAGCCTTGCAGCGCATTCTTCCCAAGCAAGTAGGAAGAGGAAGCTACCCTATTGTGTAAACACTAGTACTAGTAGTGTGTGCATGTTGCTGACATAGATTAACTGTGAAGGCAACGTCTGTGGTTTTTTTTAAACAAGAAGCGACCCTTGCCCGCATAAATTATCTTGAGAAAGTGTTGAGGAAAAGTGTGTAAGAACTGCTATATGATTTACCAGTTTAGGCGGGGAAGAGAAAATAATGGTGAGGCTAGTTTGGGAGTGTATTTTCTCTATTACTAGATGCTTCATCATAAATAGGGTTTAAAAAAATTAAAATGTGCTTTTTTCTTCCGATGAAGCCTTCCTAAGGAGTCACTTTTCCTTTTATGCAGAAGTCAACGCTTCTAATGCGATTGCTTCCCCATCCCCCTTCTCTAACAACGGCCAGAGCTCATCTCCCTCCCACTACCCCAACAGTTGAGTGTAGTACCACACGCACGCTCCCTTGCGCGCGCGCGTGCACACACGCAGATGGAGAAGTAGGAGGAGAAATGCAAACGGAAAAAAAACCACTCAGAAATCTCAGCTGCACTTCTGGCCCTTTTAAAAAGTTTGCTGTGTAAATTGGAATGAGGTCAGATTTGGAGCTTCTCATTGCACGCGGTGATTATTATTGCATTGGGTTCCAAGCCAATAGGAGCTGAAGGGGTGGGGTTTGGCACGACGAAGCGTTGGATACAGACTCTGATTGGCTGGGGAAATGACTGTGAAAGGATAAAGAGGCGCGAGGCGGAATTGGGGTCCGCTCTAAGCTGCAGCAAGAGAAACTGTGTGTGGGGGCGCGCGAGAAACAGGCCAGTTTCATAGCCCCGGCTTGTACATGTCTCTTTCCTCTCTTTGGGGTTGTTCATCCCAGAGAAGGCGAGACGGGACTAAAAACATTTATTGCACCAGTCACCGCTCTTCTTACCAGGAAGACACACATTTATTAATGCTACTTGGTTGCATGAGCGGGGCTTTTTTTTTCTTTTCGTTTAATCCCTTGCAACCACTGAAAAACAGTCGAACAAACTCCTGATCCCTCTTCCACAAGTCTTGGAGTGAGGAAGATTTTTGTGTTGCGGGAGGTGGGCATTTTTCGTTTATTTTTGGCTGTTGCTGTGCCCTTTAGAGAAACGAGAGACTGTTAGCAGTGGGCGTGCTGCTTTTGCTGTGAAACACCTCGAGCAGAGACAGGGTGAAAAAAGCACTTGTGAACTCCGGGGTGGGGGAAGACGTGGAAAAGAGAGAGAACTTGGATTGGCGGTTGGTTTTAAAAAAAACTGTTTTCAATTTGAACCCGGCTTCTGCAATTAGATTCCCAGTACAAAGTTGCAGGGGCAAAGGCGTGCAGAAAGTACTGGAGACAAAAGCTGTGGAGCTACAACTACTTCCCAGAGGGGACCGTGCCTTAGTAACAGAAGGACGGAGCGCCTACAAAGGGGGCTCGAGACTGCCGAGCGACTGGGAAAGTTGAGTGTCTTGTTTCAACCTGGTGCCAAACTGAGCCCCACCGATCTCCCCACAGCCGCCGCTGCAGCGCGCGAGCCCCCGAGATGGTGCAACAGACGAACAACGCGGAGAACACGGAAGCGCTTTTGGCTGGTGAGAGCTCGGACTCTGGAGCTGGCATCGAGCTGGGCATCGCCTGCTCTCCCACGCCAGGCTCGACGGCTTCGACGGGGGGCAAAGCCGACGACCCGAGCTGGTGCAAGACGCCCAGCGGGCACATCAAGCGGCCCATGAACGCCTTTATGGTCTGGTCTCAGATCGAGCGCAGGAAGATCATGGAGCAATCGCCTGACATGCACAACGCCGAGATCTCGAAGCGCCTGGGTAAACGCTGGAAGCTGCTCAAGGACAGCGACAAGATTCCGTTCATCCGGGAGGCGGAGCGGCTGCGTCTCAAGCACATGGCGGACTACCCCGACTACAAGTACCGGCCCAGGAAGAAGGTGAAATCGGGCACAAACTCTACGAAACCGGGAGAAAAGAGCGGGGGCGGAGGGAGCGGCGGCGGCAGCAGTAGCAACGCCGCCGCCGCCTCCTCCTCTTCCAAACTCGTTCTGAAAAAGGGCAGCGCCGCCAAACTCTCCCCCAGTGGCGCCGGCGCGGGCAAGCCGCATCCCAAGCTGAGCCTGAGTGGCGGCGGTGGTTGCAACAGCAAAGGCTCGCCTTCGTTCCCGGCGTCGGAGCAGCCGGCCGCCCTTCTGCCCCCGGAGCACCACTCGCTGTACAAATCCCGCGCCGCTTCGCCGGGCTCCTCCTCGCCCTCGAGCAGCAAACACCTCCCCGAGAAGAAGGCCAAGCGGCTCTACCTCTTCTCGCACTCGTCGCCCGGCGGCGCCGTGCCAGCCAGCCCGACGCTGAGCACCTCGACTGAAGCCAGCGACCCGCTGAGCCTCTACGACGAAGCGGGCGCCGCCGTCGGGGGCCAGCAGCAGGACGGGGGCAGCGGCGGCAGCGAGCCCTCCGCTTGCCCTGCGGACGGCTACTCGCCGTCAGATCACCGTAGCTACACCAGCCTGAGGGCGCCCTCGCCGGCGCCGTCCACCTCGCACTCGTCGTCGTCGGGCTCCTCCTCCGCCTCCTGTGCTTCCTCCTCCTCGGACGACGAGTTCGAAGACGACCTGTTGGATCTCAACCCCAGCCCGGGTTTCGACAGCATGGCCCTGGGCAGCCTCAGCTCGTCCGTGCTCGACAGGGACCTGGATTTTAACTTGGAGCCCGGCTCGGGCTCGCATTTTGAGTTCCCGGACTATTGCACCCCGGAGGTAAGTGAGATGATCTCGGGGGACTGGCTCGAATCCAGCATTTCCAACCTGGTCTTCACGTACTGAGGAGGGAGAAGAAGCAGAGAGACGGAGGAGGCAAAGCGGGGGGGAGAGGTCACGGTAGACCCCACGCGAGCTGCAGACTGAAGATCGAAAATTTCGCTCACGGTTGACTCTGGGCTCCTTTTTCGTTAATGAAATTGACTGGGGCAGGGCGTTTTACTTTTTAAACAAAATAAAATGGTTAGAAGGGATCAAACTTTTTTTCTTCTTCAAAAAAGTAACCCCCGAAGTATCTGTCTCTGGTTCAACGGATCCCCACCCCCTTTTTGTCCACGCTTCATCCTTCCAAGAGCCGAAGAAAGAGTTCCAGAGACTAGCGAGAACCAAGTGGCTTAAAAAAAATGGAAACGACTGGGGTGGGGGAGGGACCGCGAATCACGCACACCTCGACGGTTTGTCTCTTGTCCATTTCGGAAGGACTCGGGGGGGGGGGAATAGATTGTGCTATGTGCTTTGGATATGTTTTCGGTTTGGTTTTTTCTTTTTCTGTTTTGGTTAGAGTTTTCCAAAGGAAAAAAATATGTTCCAACAAATCCGCAGGACTTGCAATAGGAAAGGAAAGAGAGAGAAAGAGAGTCCTAGTTTGTTTGTTTTGTTCTCTTAGACATCAAGAGGAGATGGGGTAAGAGAGGCCCTAGAAACTGGACTGAGATCCTAAGTGGGATGGAAAAGAGGGAGGCATTTTTGAAAAAAAGAAATGAACTGGAAGATTGGCTGAGAAGATAATAATAAAACTGAAAAGGATTTGCACGTATAAAGAAAAAGGTGGCAGCGATGTTCTTAGTCGCCTTATATTATATACAGAGATCAGATGACAGTATGTGTGGAATTTCAACAACACTGAACTTTTTTAAAAAAAAATTGAGACAGATATAGAACATACCAAGTTTTCTGTAATGATGTGGTACAGGGGAAATAGAGGGCAGTTGCTCTTTCTTTTGCGAAAATGTGTTTTTCTTCTTACTCAGAATCGTGATGGTGTTGGATTATTTCACTGGTGGGGTTTAATATAGCATGTTATTCTGTCTATCTTTCTGAGATTTCTGTAAGACTGTTGAGCAGTTTAAAAGAATAGTGTTAGAATAATATAAAAAGCAGATAGATGGCGCTATGTTTGATTCCTACAAAAATTATCACCAGCTTTTTTCATTCTTAACTCTTTAAAGGATTCAAACGCAACTCAAATCTGTGCTGGACTTAAAAATATTCAGGACCAAATTTTTCCTCAGTGTCTGTGTGTGTGCGTGTGTGTGTGTGTGTGTGTGTTCCTTTATAGCTGTAAATGAAGATTTTTTTTCTTTTCACACCCATGATCCATCCTTGAAATGTTCTTTTTCCTTGTAAATGTAATTGGATGCCATTTTATAAGTGAAATATTTATACTGGCCAAACATTTTTTACTTGTATTACTTTGTCCTTTTTTGGTAGTTCTGTTGTTACCCACACCATTTTTTATGTCACCTTCACTGAAGGGCTAGAGTTTTAACTTTTAATTTTTTATATTTAAATGTAGACTTTTGACACTTTTAAAAACAAGAGAAGAGAGATGAAAACGTTTGATTATTTTCTCAGTGTATTTTTGTAAAAAATATATAAAGGGGTGTAAATTGCTGTTTTGGATTTCCTGATTATAACAGGGCCGCTGGTTAATCTCTCACACACACAGAATCAGCCCCTACTTTCATCATGTTTACACTCCAATCTGCAGGCTTCTTAAAGAGACAGCATCCCTTGTATCCACTATTCAACTCTACCTTAATGAGTTTGGGAGAGAGAGGGATTGAACTAATTCACTGTAGGGCTAATTTCTAACAACCCCCTCTCAAAATAAATAGTATGTTGTACAGAAACAACTGGAGCATTGTCAGGAAAAAAAATGGGATCCTGTAGCTTTAACTTGTAAACCACATCTTTTGCACTTTTTTATAAGCAAAAAAACCATGCCGTTTAAACCACTGGATCTATCTAAATGCCGATTTGAGTTTGCGACACTATGTACTGCGTTTTTTCATTCTTGTATTTGACTATTTAATCCTTTCTACTTGTCGCTAAATATAATTGTTTTAGTCTCTTATGGCATGATGATAGCATATGTATTCAGGTTTATAGCTGTTGTGTTTAAGATGAGAAAAAGTGAAAACATCTTTGTACATTTAAGTCTGTATTATAATAAGCAAAAAAGATTGTGTGTTTATGTATGTTAATATAACATGACAGGCACTAAGACATCTGCCTAATGAAGAGGTTCCGTTAAGGGTTTTTACTTTTTTTTTAAAAAAAATTATTTTGTCATCCATCCTGTGCAATATGCTGTGTGGAATATCTTTTTGTCTAACAATCTGCCCATAACACAACAAGGGGGTGGGAATGGGGGAAAGCTGGCAAGTTATGCCAAGTTTCACTGCCTGTCAGATTGTCAATATACTTTCTGTAAATAACCTTTTTTTTCCCTGAAGGAAATAAAATCAGCTGGAACTGAACCCTAAAACTCTTGTGTTCTTGTTGTCATTGTTGCAGACAAGTCTCTTTGGGTAGTTATTCATTCTTGCCCCACCATCAGTAAAAAAATATCACAATAATGCTTATGAAATGCAAAACAGTTAATAGAGAAGCTTGTTCCTCATCCCAACCTCCCCCCCCCCCCCAGGCTTGGCAAGCCAAGGCCTCAGACGCTTGTTTTGTACATCTTTGAATGTGTGCTGCTGCTGCTGCATGCTTTCGAGGAATTTGCATGCATTGAGCAAATGCTAATAGCATTTTCAATGGAAGAATAAGAGATTGGAGGGAGAAGTGTTGGAAGGTGGGCTAACTACACTCAGTAACTGACAGAAGGCCACTGAAGATGAAAAGCAGCTACAAGGAATGTGCTTTAAAGGCCCATCAACTATTTGTCGTCATAGCTTGACCTTGCAATGTGAAAATCCCACCGCACCCTTTCAGTAGCCTTCTGCCAAGAATTTTGCTCAGCACATTGCCTTGCTGTATCTCCACAAGATGAAAAAGGCAAACTGGTTGAGTGTAGCTGCAATTTTACAACTGAAAAATATTCTAAAATTTCATATATCAAAGCCTAAACAGATTAGGTTAGCCATTCTAGAAAGTACATTTGAAATATTCTTCGTTTGGTACAGTCCTGTGCTCATAAAAAGCACGTGGGTCTTTTTAGTAGATCAGGTTCCCCGTATTCAACTTGGAATAGTCATGCAAATATGGTTAGAGGCTTGGAGCACAGCCTGTACAGAAGAATCAGCATGCATTCCCACAAAGAGAGAGATAGGTGGGAGGCATTTTATAACCTGAAAACAGTTTCCTTCTAACTTGGGCTTTTCTTCAACAGTACCATACCTCACTCGCTGGTGGTTCCTGTGATGGCCTTTTCAATAATCCTTTTTAAGCAGATGTGAAATATTAGGTCAGTGGGTGAGCTGTTAAGTGCTATGGCAGCTTTGATGAAGAAGCTTAGAATTTGCATTGCAGATCAGTGAGATGGAGAAAAAGGCAGCTAGCCATGAACTCAAAACTTAAACAGTTCATTGTACTGTAAATGTAATCTGTGAATTGGAAGTTTAGTTGGCCTAACCTCTTTTTATTATTAAAACCTCTGTAATCAGTAACAAAACGAACATTATGCCTGACATTTTGGTGATTTTTTGAGAACTTGTGATTAATGATCTGTACTCCTAAGCACATTGCACTGGAAATAGATTCCACTGAAAGCAGTAGGACTTGTTTCTAAGACATGATTAAGTATGTTTCTGTATTCAGTATTGTGAAAACAAATGTTGATCTTTTTTTTTTAAAAAAAGGTCAGGGGCACACTGAATTCTAGTGAATATTTTGTGGGTTCCCTCCCACAATCCACTAGGGAAGGATTGGAATTCTGGAATAAGATAAAGCCTCTTAAAGGAGTATAAAGATTGTAAACAATGTACATATTTCAAAAATAGATTGCTTATTAAATAGCTTTTGTAGTCTCAGAATTGTTCATAAAGACATACACACAAAAATAATAAAAATGAATTCATGAATCTTAAAAGACGTGACGACGGGATTAAAAGCCATGACAAATAAAATTACCATTAAAAACAAGAAAAGCTCCATTTTTAATACTTTATAGATTAAAATCTAGATCTGCAACGTTTCGATCATGTGTATAATGATCTTCCTCAGGCAAAAAGCATTACGAAATGCTAGATGGTCTTGGTTTCTCTCTCTCAGTTGCAGGTTAAAAAGCTGATCAGCGGATGCACATCTTTTTAACCTGCAACTGAGAGAAACCAAGACCATCTAGCATTTTGTTATGCTTTTTGCCTGAGGAAGATCATTATACACATGATCGAAACGTTGCAGATCTAGATTTTAATCTATAAAGTATTAAAAACGGAGCTTTTCTTGTTTTTAATGGTAGACTTTATTTGTCATGGCTTTTAATCCCATCGTCACGTCTTTAAGAATCATCTCTGGTCATGAGAACCTCAACTCACATCTAGAATTCATGAATGTATTCCTCACTAAATTGGATTTTAAGTCCTATTAAAATAAATTCAGTCATGCTCTGCCTACGGCAGTGGTAGACAGATGGTGGTTCCTAGATGCTGCACCACTTAGTGCTCACTGGCTTCTGAGGTTGCTGTATGGTTATCCTTGGTCTGATCCAGCAAAGCATTCATGCTTTGCATGCAGAAGGTTTCAGGTTCAATCTCTTGCATTTCCAGGTAGGGCTGGGTTGTGTCAATCGAATTCTAACCTACAAGATGCTGGCATAGTGCCCCAATTTGGTAGTAACCTTATTCATGGAACTCTTTGTAATGGCAAATAACATGATAGATCCCATCTGCAAAAACTTGAATAGATGTTACAATAACAATGGTTTTGTGTAGCATACATTTCTGGGATCAGAAAATGGTATGGGAAAGCCATTCTAAATAATTCATTCTTACATAATCAGACATGAAAAGAATGTTTTAATTTAAGAAAACCATTCCAGGAAATTCATGTGCCCACATAGTGACAGTATTCTCAGTATAGATGAACGTTACATCAAGGTCTGGAAGCAACTTCCAGCATGATTGCCAGAAATTGCTCCCAGTTTTTGATGGAACCATGCATGGGAGGGAACACTGTTTACCCCCTAAAGCCAAGCCTCGTCTTGCATGGACAGTAATCACTTGAATTTGATTAAAAGCATTTGCAAATACGGATTATTTCAAGCAGGCTCAACTGCTTTCATAACTAGCATGTGTGACTAGATGTGGGGCATCATGAGGGGAAAATCAGGTTGTTGTTTTTTCTGTAGTCGTCTTTTCACTAGTACAATGGCCACATGCAGACATTAACAGCAAAACAATGGCTTTCTTGTTATCAGAATGGGCAGCATGTTCTCCCCTTCTGCCCCCTTTGCTCATGAGAGAGCATTTGCAAACCATGAACAAAAGATTCAAAATCGCAACTTTCATTTCATCTAAATACAGGAAACTGTAGTTTGTGCAAACCATAGTTAACAAACAGGATATCAAACCAGAACCAAGTAGAAACTAAATAGTTTAAAGAACTACGGTACTTTCCTAGTTTTTTTATTGTTTATTCAAAAGAACTCCATCCAGAAGAAAGTGGAGGGCCGTAATTAGAGGTTTATTATTAACATATATGTAGACTAAGGACAAAACTGTATACTGTATTATGTGGGAGTCCTGTGATCGGACCATTTATCTATTTTGACTTAAAAACAACTGTTAAGATGAGCAAATTAGATTGTCATGCATGGCAAGTAGTCACTTTCTGGAGCTAGATTAGAAAAACTTTGTTGAGGAAAGGGTTAAACAACTGTCCTCCCAGTACTGCTGCCCCAGTCTAATTTGGAAACCTTGTGCTTGCTGTTAAGTAGAGAAATTAACCATCAATGTCTTCCATAAGCATGTCATTTGGCCCTAAATCTCAAGATGCAAAAGCGGGAATTACAATAGTGAGAGGGATTTCCTTCCAAGGCTGCAAATACGCTATGGTAGCGGTTCCCAAAGTGGGAGGTGCAGCTCCCAGGGGAGCCACGGAAACCAGCTAGGGGAGCCACGGAGTGCCACGGAATCCTCTTGAAAAACCATGTAATGCCAATTGGCAGGCATCAACGTAATGTAATGGGGAGCCACGGCTGATGGTCACCAATGGTCAAGGGAGCCACAGGTTGAAAACGTTCCGGCAACACTGCCCTACAGTTTCACATCTACATGTTCAAATGACTGCAACATCAAATGTTGTCTTGCATGTGTGAATTACTCATTATGGATCTAATATTTTTATTTATTTATGTAGAACTGTATGGTTGCGAGAGTTGGACCATAAGGAAGGCTGAGCACCGAATAATAGATGCTTTCGAACTGTGGTGCTGGAGAACACTCCTGAGAGTCCCTTGGACTGCTAGGAGATCAAATCAGTCAATCCTAAATGAAATCAACCCTGACTGTTCCCTGGAAGGACAGGTACTGAGGCTGAAGCTCAAATATTTTGGCCACCTAATGCGAAGAGAGGACTCTGGAGAAGACTGATGCTGGGAAAGATTGAAGGCAAAAGGAGAAGGGGAAGGCAAAGGATGAGATGGTTAGACAGCATCACCGATGCAACGAACATGACAATGAGCAAACTCAGGAAGATAGTGGAGGACAGGAAGGCCTGGCGGGATATGATTCATGGGATCATGAAGGGTCGGACACAACTTAACGACTGAACAACAACAAAATCAATGTACATGACACTTCAGTAGGACAGAATCCTGCCCTAAATTTAGATAGATACAAAAGAGACAACAGAGGAGGGGGAGGGAAATGGAGGCAGGGATAAGTGCGGAAAGAATACACAATTGTCTTAGGGCCCAATCCGATCCAACCTTCCAGCGCTGATGCAGCCACAATGCAGCCCTGAGGTAAGGGAGCAAATGTTCCCTTACCTTGAGTGTGTGACTGCCCCCCCCCAACACACACACAGCACAGCACGCTGGCATGGCTGCATCAGTGCTGGAAAGTTGGATAGATTGATTGGGCCCTCATACATACTTAGGCTGCAGTCATGTACGCAGTCATAAATAGGTACCGCTTGCAGGAAGGAAAACAGCGCTCCGTGTTCCAGCCGTATGTTGAACGGTGTTCCAGCCGTTTACCTGAGAGTAAACCCCACTGAATACAATGAGATTTACAATACTGTATAGGTTTGCGTTGTTTGTTACAGTAGGAAAAGGGCATTTTGTGAAAGACTTTCATGGAAAAAGGGGTTTTCAGAAGCGATTAGGAGATATACAGGTGTTTAAGGAGGCAGTGCAAAGCATAAGGCGCAGCAAGGAAGAAAAGGATTTTCAGATGGTTGAGTGTAATGGAGCTGGGAGACAAAGGTCACAGGCAGGAGTATAGCTTGATGAAATGAGGTCTGAGAGGCAGTGATGGACAAAGGCTTTGAAATGAGAGAGAGAGAGAGAGAGAGAGAGAGAGAGAGAGAGAGAGAGAGAGAGAGAGAGAGAGTTTGTGCTGGATTCAGAAATGGACATGAAGCCAGTAAAGGAATTTAGGAAATGGGGTGATATGGTCAGTGTGACAAGAGAGAGAGAGGCGTTTGGTAGCAGAGTGGTGGATGGAGGTGGTCGGCCAATGGAAGACCAGCAAGGAGAAGTTGCAGTAGTAATGCCACAGAGAATGTATATATACTATATCACGTGATGATGTCCCATCAACATTTTCCATGGAGTTAATATGTAGTCAGCTGCCAATTTTACTGCTAAATAATCAAGTAGTGGACATGCATTTATGAGCCTGTCCATTCTGACTGGAAATTTGATGCTGTTATTCAAGGATCTGAAATATTTATTTAATCCTATGCAGGACTGGCACTTTTATATGGATGCCTACAGTGTGGTAAAAAGGTAAAGGTGACCCCTGACAATTAAGTCCAGTCGTGTCCAACTCTAGGGTGTGGTGCTCATCCCCACTTCAAAGCCGAAGAGCCAGCATTGTCCGAAGACGCCTCCGTGGTCATGTGGTCGGCATGACTCTCCTTGCCGCAGCGCGTAGCATGCGGCTGGAACACGGAGCGCTGTTTACCTTCCCGCAAGCGGTACCTATTTATCTACTCGCATTAACATGCTTTGGAACTGCTAGGTTGGCAGGAGCTGGCCAAGCAACGAGAGCTCACCCCGTCGCGGATTCAAACTGCCGACCTTTCGCTCATGGTTCAGCGGTTTAACCCACTGCACCACCCGCTGGTACTTTTAATACTTTTACCTAAAGATGTCTAGAGGTGAAAATACCTGTACTGTCATATACCGTAATCCAAGGATTTTAATACTTCTTTAATACTTCCATGAAAATATAGGCTGTTTTCTGAGTAAAGTATACCGTATTTGACTATATGAAATGGTATTATTAGGTTGTCTGAGGGTTCTTATGTGTCTGGGTGGATTTCAGACATCAAGGGTAGGACCAACTAGTTTCACCTGAGGAAACTTATCTCCTGATATTAACTCTGACTGTATGTATGCGATTACATGTTGGAAGACAAGTGTGTACAGTGCACTGTAAAATCCTCCTAAGACTATACCACTATAAGGAGATGAGAGATTGCATGTTTGACCATGTACATAGGAACTCCAATGCATACAGGAAGGCTAGTGTGAATTGTAGTGGGCTGTACACTCAAGGAGCAGGTAGCCATCTCTTTGATCAGAGCTGCTGGCTGCCAACTCTCCATATTACCTACATTTTTATTCTGCCCTTATTCCAAGTTTCAAAGAACAGCATATGAAAAATTCATGTTATCCTTACAATGGTTCTGCAAGGTAGGCGAGGCTGAGAAAGAACGACTGACCCAAGATCATCCAGTGAACAGAGCTGAGTGAGCATTTGAACCCAGGGCTCCCCAGTCCTAGTCCAACATGCTAACCACTGAACTACATTGGTTTTCTTCACTAACTCTTGTTAGCCTTTTCTGTGTAGGAATTTCTCTTAAAAACATATTTTGTTCGCTTGATTTGTGTCCCCAGAGGGCATGTTTATGAGATTCAGTAGTTCCTCCTTTGATATATTTTAAACTACAGTAATTCATGTTAATATCCTATGCCTTCACACAATCTGGGTGGCTTGTATAAGGATGTAGTTATTTCAAAACATACAAAGAGAACAATATTTATTCTGATCTGCATTTGTGATCTGCACAGGCAGCCCAATCCTGCCTAAGATGTGCCGGCCGGCCTAAAGGGCTGACCACTGCATCCAAGTCGGGATGCGGGCCGCACCAGCGTGGCCAGGACTCACCTCGGGGGAAGAGGACGTTCGTGCCCACTAGCGTTGCTCCGGTAGGGGCGGGGCTGTAAGTATCGCTGCGGTCATAGTCTCTTTACCGAGCGAGGAGGAGGCAGCCCCGCCCCCTCACTGTCCGAGCCAGTCCCCTACGGAGAAAGCAGCAGGCAGGGTCTCTTCCCTGCCGGTTTCTCCGTAGGGGACTGGCTCGGACAGTGAGGGGGCGGGGCTGCCTCCTCCTCGCTCGGTAAAGAGACTATGACCGCAGCGATACTTACAGCCCCGCCCCTACCGGAGAGACGCCTCTGTTCGTGCCCTTCCCCCGGTGTAGGCCCCAGAGGCCCCAATGGGTCTCCTCAGATACGCACAAGCTCGAGCTAGCACATGTCCAGGGAGGCTGTGTAAGGCCGGCCCAGCCTGGGAGGGGAGCAAGGATATGGCGAAGCACGCTGCTGATATCCCTGCCCTCCTCCTTAGCCTGGCCAACCAATGGCCCCCTTGCTACCCTGGCCCACCCTCCCGCTGGCCAGCACAACCCTTAACTGCATCGGCCGATGCAGGTCCTGGTAGGTCGTGGAGTGAGCAGTGCTGGTCTCTGCGCTGGCACCGCTTACTCCCAAGGTGTCAAAAACGTGCTTTTTTTTTTTTTTACATGTTTACTGGCAGAACTTTGCGCTGGCAGAACTTTGCGCTGAATTGTGCTTTGACTTAGTTAATTTATGACAAAAAGACACATGAGAATGCTTCTGAAGGCTTGTACAGTCATTTCTTTCTTTCTTTTTTTGTCTGGAACAATGGGAGTAACATTCCCTTTAATGTGTCTGTGTTTAATGTGGCAGGAGGTCTGGCTCAGTTGGTAGAGCGACCGTCTCATATGCCTGAAGATCTCAAGGACGGCCGTTCGGGACGGCCGGAAGTATCCATGTCTGTTGGAGAGCTGTCGGCACAACGAGCTGATGAGCAGCAGAGTCTCTGTGAGGGAGAGAAGCTGCAGCTGCACTTTGAGTGGGAGTCAAGGTTGCCTGTCAGTTGAAGCGTGATGAGGAGGACACCCAAGAGAGGCTGGACTGTGAAAGAAACCATCCTAGAATGAAGGGTTCTATGAAAGATTAGAACATATTATTGTATTGAGAAAAAAATCCTTGGGGTTTAGAAAGCCTGCCTGTGTAAACCGCCTTTGAATTAACCATACAAAGGAACAGACAGGAAAACCTTTATTGCAGTTAGGGAAGCTTTGCATCAAGGGAAAAACAGCTCTTCTACTTAAAACCAGGGGCGTCGCGACCCTGAGCGGGGACGCGCGTCACCCTTAAGGGGGAGGCTCCGCCCCCGCGCGTGACGTCACGCGCAGGAGCGGAGCGCCCTCCCCGCTCCGTTTTTGGCTCATTTTAGAGCCAAACGGACCCAGGGGAGGGAGGGCGGGCCCACCTCCACCACAAAAATGTAAGTGAGGGGCGTCGCGCGTCACCCCCATACGCGCGACGCCCCCCGGCGGCCCGCCCCCCCCGCTTCCCCCTGTCGACGCTAGTGCTTAAAACACAGGAAGATGTATGACGATGGGGCATGCACACCTTGAAAATAAAATAATAAAAGGTTATTGAAGGGGAGAGAGTAATCTTATGCTTCCTTAACGTTCCACTGTGATTTTTCAGATCAATATAGCTTATCCTTTTGATCACACTATATTTGTGGCAAGTGCAATGACTACAGCATGGAAACAGTGCAGGTGCAATCACAGAGAAGGCTGTTGGGCTCCCTGCATGTATAGCTCAATTCCATTTTCTCCATTTTCTTTCCATTCTTGTACTGTGGAGGAATGTAACAATATGAACCAATCCTTAAGTGGTCTGAGAACACATCTTGCAGGGAAAAATACCTTCAATATTTGGCAGTGACAAGATAGCCTGCAACAAAATGTTGTAGTGTGTTCACAGCCCCTTAGAGGAGGAAAATTCTTCAGCTAGCTTTGTAGCACTTCCTCCCTCTTGAAACAACCGTACACAGTATAGGAAGGGAATCTAGCATGCAACCGCTCTCGTAACCCTGCCTTCAGGGTACTTACTGCCACTGGTTTGAGTAGGTAAATTCCCTGCCTTTCACTCTTCCATCCTCTGTTTTTCTCTGTCTTTTTCAGCTGACACCTGAACATTCCATTTAAACAGTTAACAACAACTACAACAACAACAGTTCTATGCCACATTTCAACAAAGGTTTACAAAGCAGTTTACAGAGAAAACTGCTTTCTACCACGGACTCTGATAGATTCACACAGCCTGCCCAGCTTCTGGATTTAAAACAAATAACAAAAACCAAAACTCCCACAATAACTTTTTTTTCCTCCCCTGGGCAGGAATGAGAGCTGCCCAATAGAAAACTATGGAGAAACCCAAGATTTTAGTGTAGCTGTGATCGGGCAGTGTCCCCCACCCTTCCCCGTCCCAAACAAAATGTGACAGCAAAGAGTGGAGTTCACCTCACTCCTGGCAATGAGATGAGTTCTTATCTGCGTATCTCACAAAGATTCTGAAAGGTTGTCAAATGTCCTGGAAAGAGACATAGGTCCCAAAAGCTGACAGGGATGTTTTAGACTTAACAAACAAACAAACCACCAGGTATCTTTCTATCAATTTACAAACATGTCTAACAGCACAATCCTAATCAACTTTCCAGCGCTGGTGCAGCCACAATGAAGCCCCGAGGTAAGGAAACAAATGTTCCCTCACCTTGAAGAGGCCTCCATGACTTCCCCTGCACTGCAAAATGCAGTGTGCGCCCTGGCTACACCGGCACTGGAAAGTTGGTTAGGATTGCACTGTAATCCTTCACACCCAAGTATGAAGAGACCACTACCTTATCTCTGGTTGGCCTGTTTTGCTTCTGTAACAAAACGTTGCATCTCCCTGATCTTACGGCCCAGTTGGCTCCAACACCCCAGTGTTTGCTGCTGTTTTGCCAACTACACCTCAACATTGCTTAGCGAACATCAGGCTGTTTGGGGTTTTTCCTTTCCTTTTCATTTTTTTTACAAACTTATCTACTTCTGCACACCTAGGGAGCCCCTCATGTATGAAACAAGTACCTTATCTGTGGATAGCCCCATTTCCTGTGCAAACTGATAACCACCTGAGTCTGCTGTTAGTGTGTGTGTGTGCACACGCACAATTATATTGTGAGTAGAAAGCAGTTATATTTATTTCAGCTTAATTATTTCCAATATAGGAATGGTATAGGCCGGGTAATACTCAGGGTTAAACTGCGTAAAACCCCATTTTATTTAATACCTTCACTAGCAGCCTTAATAAGAAGCTATACATTTTTTTTCTTTTACTTATGCCACTACATTGAGTGACATGGTCACTACTCTGGGACTGAAAGATTAAGCAAAATGAATGAGGAGACCTCAGCACAGAGGTAACAGAAATAGAATAAAATATAGTATCAGGTCATGATGTGATTGGGATTAATAAGGTATTCTTTTGGTATCTTTTGAAGGAGGCTTGTCAGTTTGAAATTAGAGGGCAGGAAAATGACCTGGAGGGCTTGGCTGGGTCGATCAAAAATATATGTGAGCTGCCAACATGATGCAGTTGTAAGACAGGCAGCCAGTGCAATTCTTGGATTTAGAAAATGAACATTCCCAATGCTTAGGTAGCAAATTACACAGGCCTGGGAGGAGGACAAACAGCATTATACCATTAGAAGCCCCGAACATTCTATCAACCATAACATCTGAACCCTCCATCCGGCACAGAGTAACTAGGTCACTGTCTCCACATTCCCTCCAAATGTGGTGCAGATCTATTGAAAATTGAGGGCAAAAAAGCAGAAACCTTCCGTTCCCTTTGGGTTTGTGTCTCTGAAATTGTTCTTAAAAATTAAAGTTTGTTTTGGGCACATTCTTTAGTTATTTTGAAGAAAATCTATCAACTACTTGTTGAGTAATTATTACCCTTAAAAGTCTCATTATTTTCAGTGACTAATCAATTAATGTACTCTTCGATTAAAGGCCAGGTTAATTTAGGATTTTATTAAAAGCCTTCAGTGTAATCCAGTCTAATTCGTATCTGTCGTCACTTATGTCAAGTCTTGCGTATAGGGCTTCCCAAAGGCATCTGACTGGCTGCTGTTAGAACCAGGGTGCTGAACTAGATGGAACTTTGGTCTAATCTGAGAAAGAAGTTCTGGAATTTTTATCGTGATCAGCCCAGAGGTCTACTTGGGGGAAGGGGACATTCGTCGTGTAGCGCGGGGAGGCCTCAATGGACCTCCTCGGATTTCCGCCAGCTATTTAGGTGGTGTATGTCCAAGGAGGCCGTGTAAAGGCTGCGCCGGCCCGGAAACAGGGCAGGGATATGCTGGCCGCCATCCCTGCCCCCCTCGGCTGGCTTGGCCAGGCCAATGGCCCCCTCCCTTGCAGCCCAGACCGCCCCTGCGCCCGCTGGGGGATCCCTTACCTTCTCTGGCAGCCGCAGGGACAATACGGCACCATAGTGAGGGCAGCTGGCCTCTGCGCCCATGGCCCTTACTCATGAGTTATCACAAACGTGCTTTACGACACGTTTGCGATGGGTTAGAGTCTCAGAGTGCTTTCTCCGCCGCTCTAAGGTTAGTCAGGTTAGTCACGTCTCAATCATGTCCCCCCCCCAGGCGCCTTCTTTTTAGACTGAAAGCATCTAGAATAATTGCCTACTCACTTAAGAGTATGGCATGCAATGTAATCCCTCAAATGCGAAAGCAACTGAGTTACATTACCCATCTTCTTGTTCAGTATGGACAGGAAAGGATATTCAATAAGAGTTGGTAACTGTCAAACGTTCCTCCAGGCTGAGAACCAAGAAAGTCCTTACACCAGTGGTTCCCAAACTGGGAGCCGTGGATACCAGCCAGGGGAGCCACAGAGTGCCACGGAATCCTCTCGGAATACAGTGCAATGCCAATTGGCAGGCATCAACATAATGCAATGGGGAGTCATAGCAAATGGTCGCCAATGGTAAAGGGAGCCGCAGGTCGAAAACGTTTTGGAAACACTGCCTTACACTATTGTCAGTCTAAATCAGGGGTGGCCAACCTTCAAACATGAATGCTCCTGGCCCTTTAATGGTTGCATAGTGGATGGCATTTCAGCAGGTGCAGCTGCTTTAGCAGCACCATCAGCACTTGCAGCTGCCAAGATTCTGTCTTAAGATTCTGTACACAACTCTTAAGAACACAGAGGCCCTAATGGTGGAAGGTTAGCTATGCTACCCGTGGTCTAAATGGAGGGGGAAGACAGGATTTCCAGTAAAGTGACAGCAGCAGAAGCTGTGGCTCCTGTAGAATTTCTGGGTGGACATTTACTATAGTAGTGGTGGTATTCTGAAGAAGCAATGCGCTTTGTAGAGATGGATCAGGCAGACATTCACTAGGTATATCTAGCGAGTGTTTGTGAAAGCATCACCTGTTGAACTTCTGCCTGGATGCATGCATCCCTCCCCAGCCCAATGTGGAGCTGAAAGATGAAGACAAAGCATGGGTGAACAGCATCTAATTTGAAAAGCCAGCATAATATAGGAGACTGTCTTTACTGCTTACATGGCACTGATATGAAGGTGGCCAACTTAATTTCCAATTTCCTGTGTTTTCTGGAGCGTGAAGGAAAAATGTAAGTATCTTAGTGCGCAATCCTCCATAACTTTCGAATGGCGGAGCACATGCACAACCATGCCATAAAGTACATTTGCGACTACTTTCGAGTAAGGGCTGCTGGCGTGGAGGCCAGCAGCCCTCACTCCGGCGCTGGATCAACCACAGCTGCTGCCAGGGAAGGTAAGTCTCCTGCCGGCAAGTGCAGGGGCGGGCCAGGCCGGGCAGCGAGGGAGGGCAGCAGGTGGCCAAGCTGGCCCGGTAGGGGCAGGGATGGCGGCCGATGCATCCCCATCCTGTTCCTGGGCCGGCTCAGCCATTACACGGCCGCCTTGGACCTACGCCAGCTGAATTGCTGGCGGAAATCTGAGGAGGCCCATTGCCATTGGAGAACGCTGGGCCGCTCATAATCAGCCCAGAACAAGGATAGGATCTTTAGGCAGGATTGCACTGCCAATCTTTTACTGGTATTAAGTAAAAGGCTTTTTTCCCCCCTAAAAGAATATTTTAGATGAGGCAGTGGTTGGTGGTTGGGTTGTACGTGGAATAGTGTTCTCTCTGATTTGAAAGGATTAAGTCAAACCTGTGAAAAACAACAACCCAGCTAGAGTGGTTTTCCTATTCTGGGATGAAAGTTGTGAGAAAGAGCAGAGTTGATTTGTAGCACAAGCCTAGGCATGTCTACTATGAAGTAAGCCTCATTGTGTTCAATGGGGCTTACTCCCAGGAAAGTGTGCAGTGTGCATAAGATTGCAGGCTTAGTCTGAAATCTAAAAATTGTGAGTGTGAGAGTAGTGACAACTGTATTCAGAACAGCTAATATCAGTATATGCAGAATTGTTTAGGTTTTAAAAATAACATGGGGGAAAAGAACAAATGTATATAAATTGTCAATAAATGCAGGCCAGAAATTACAAGGTTTTGTTCTTGCCATCAAGTGAATAACAGTGTGGACTGCTGCTCTCAGACCAACCATGGGAAGAACGAAGGAACCACTGAGATGGGTGTAATGTATGGATATGGCATGATGACTTTCAATTTGACACTTCAATAGCATACTCTTCTGGCTTATATATATATATATATATATATATATATTTTCCTATAATATGTTGATTTCCTCCTTCGTCTGAGGCAGGAATGGGCAAACTGAGAACCTCGACTTTCATTTGAAAACAATTTAGGTTTCTAGAGCTGTTGATTGAGGAAATGTGATGGCTGCTTCTGTGGAAGATGTTGCAATCCCATCTTATGTGTTGCTTAGAAGTAAATGCCACTGACTTCAATAGGGCTTGTTTTTTTAAAGTGTAAGGGACAATGGTCTTAAAATGCTTCTAAGCTGAGGATTCTGCTAGCAACAGGCTCACCAAATCAACATTCCTAACACTCACTAATCCCCCCTGTGACTGTAACAATCCTGAGCCTTGCTGGTCCAAATGGATTAGCAGAACCAGCATACCAACAGTAGTGCAAAACCAGCAATGGTGACACCAGACTGCTGCTGGTTGGTAACTCTTGTGTAAGAAACTTCCCTGCATGCTCTCACTGAGGAATCCAGCCACTTGGAACCAGAAACCAAAAGGCCTTCTGTAGACATGGCTTCCTGTGAATCAGGGTAGTTGTTACTACTGTCCAGCATAGATTTTCTCTCATATGCCTGACATTATAACTTGTCCACCTGTGAGTTACACGTTAATTTAAACTACACTGTTTTGATTTAATTTGACACGATCCCATGGACTTCAGCTTTATCTTAGAACTGTACTGATCACAAGGTAGAATCTGGTGAGTAGAGCCTCTGTACATTGGCAGATAGTGGTATAAGATACAAGCCACGGCTAAGCAGGATGCTCAAGACTATTTACCACATTAGCTTATTAGAATGTTTCAAAACAACAGATTCCTCAATAAATACGTTGGCTCTCTTTCATTCCTTGAACTTGGAGACTGTGTGATCACAAGCAGTCTCTGGATACCCTGATCCTAAATTAAGTTTCTTGAAGTCCCTTTGATTTCAGAGTAAGACCTGGTGATCACATGATGGAAAGTGAGGAGGTAAACTGAAGTGGTAGAATTGAGGACTTCTATTTCAGACTGTAGGTGGGGAGTCATAGTTTTGAATTGTTCCCCAAGCCCCCCAAGTCTGTATGTCATGTAAACTAGCAAATCAGGGAGAGATCTGTGATGGTCCAGTGTGCTCATTTACTACATGCAGTGAGGTGGTTGTTGTTTTGTGTGCTTTTTGCATGGTGGGTAAATTTAAATATTCTAAAATACACCCCCCCCCCCACAAATACACTTGCAGCCTGAAGTGGAACAGTCTAGAATTGTACTACCTCAGCTTATTATCTTACTCTGCCTAATGTGTAGATTGGGTCGAAGTGTGCTCAAGACCACAGTTTAAATAATTAAACTAATGCTGAGCTGCAGAGCTCTGTTTTTCCTTTTTCTTGGAATACAAGTGAGCTCACGTGGCCATTTCTAGCATTTAGCTTTCCAAAATAAACACAGCACAGTCTTGCTGAGGTGGCATCTGTAGGCAAAAGAAACAATTCTCAAACAGCACACTTTGTTTCACTTATACTGGCACATTTATCTTGATTGTTAAATCTGCAGGAGTAGATTGGCCTCATGCTTTAATTCCTATCTTAAAACATAATTGCAGAAGCAGCATTTGTAGCCGACAGAAGGAGCTGATTGGAAGTCAAGCGATGGGATGCAGTGCGTTGAACCTTCTGTTTATGGTAACTTGGGCCAAGCAATGACAGTGAAGGATTACAGTTCTGGGGAAAGTAGTGGGCCAAATTCTTTAATTGTTTTAGCGTGTGTGGAAAATGGAAGTTTAAGTGAACAGACTCATTTTGTGGAAAATGGAAGCTTAAGGGAACAGACTCATTTTCAAAACACTTTACCACCCAGTTCATATGACCTCTAGCAAGTATTGGGAGGGAAGGTACAGCCAATGAAGGCTGTACTTTGGCTTGCTTCTTATCTGCATTGAGAAGGGATTGTGTGGCCTATCATGCCCACAGCTTACTTGGCTCTTCTGCCACTCCCCATGGTCATGTTATTAGAGGCCACCGTATCAGTGGTTGTACCTGTCTGCTTGCCTTAGCCATTACCAACAGGTATCATGGCAGGAAGTGATCTCTTTACAGCATAAGCATGCATTGAATGTGGGGCTTGTTGGCCGAGGAAAATGGCAGCAAAAGTCCAGCATGGCCTGGCTTGGATTTACATAGAGCCACCTTGCTTCCTACATGTTGAAAAACTGACAGAGCGCTTAGAAACAATCTAGAGAAAGGTCAAGTAGGAGAATGGTGGATCATTTGAGGAAAATACAGTGAATGTTTTCTGGGATGTGACTTGTTCATTTAGGAACAGGTGGAGGTTTATAAACTGATTCTAACATTTGACGACAATTGCTAACTTTTGTTTTCTAAAATGTTGGTGCCTCAGACTGAGTGCCTCCAAACATATGTAGAGTTCTTTTCTCTCAAGTGGAATAATGGTTTTATTTTTCTCCTTCTAAGCAGGATCTAACAACAAAGTGCCCCATCCCCCTGAGCATGTACAAAAATGGTCTTTCCTTCAAGAGGGCACTGCTCCCTTTGCCGAGAGGCTGTCTAGATCAAGATGGCAAAAGGATATGTGACTGAACAGGAGAGGCCTGGGCTCTGCTCTGATGGGTTCTTCTTTATGGTGACTAAGAAGACAAAGAGCTCAGTCCAGCCTAACTCAGCACAAGTCAGGCACAATTGAGGCACAATTGCGGCGTAACTGTGGCCTAAAATAGGGCTGAGTTAGGCTGCAACTATGCCTGAGTTAGGCAGGAGGCAAGAGCAGTGGGCCAGGATCGAGGCAAAACTTACCGCAGAGGCAGGCAGGCACCTGTGGGGAGGTGTCAGTCTTGTGGAAGCGAAGAGCCCCCTCCTGAGCTCGTCTGTGTGTACCTACCACAGCTGCTGCAGCGTTCGCAGCAGATGGGCAGCCACAGGTGGGCCTGCAGGCACTGGGCGTGCGACAGTCAGCTGAAGGGCAGAGGTTGTGCCAGTGCCAGCTGCCCCAGGGCACCCTGGGCATTAGCCACCTGCCGCAGGGGGGAGTGCCACTGCCCTCCCTCCTGCAGAAGGGGTAGCCACCCCCAAGCCACGTTGAGGCTGCACGTGGGATTCATGGGGGGGTGAGCGGGGGAGAGAAGGGAAGGAGGGGGTGGGAACGGCACGCACAAGGGGGGTCTCATGAAGTCTGGAACCGCCTCTGCCAGGACATGCCCGTGCGCTGCCTGAAGCCCTGGGCCTCCAGGGCCGTGGCAATGCCCGCATCCCGGCATGCCTTCTGCTCCGTGCCCTGGCCAAGACCGAGAGATGCCTTGGGCTTGTCTGCTGTGAGCGGGAAGGGCTCACATAGCTCATCACACCCCCAGATGGGGCAACGTCGGCGCCTCGCGGCAGCCAGGCACTCTGACGGGGTGGGGGGTGCCAGCGTCCATCATCAGGGAGTGGGAGGGGAGGCAGGCACACAGACAGGGGGTGCTGGGGAGGGGCACGGGTGGGTCAGAAACAGACAGACAACAAGGCTGGTGGGAGAGGGATACAGGGAGAGGGGTCTGCAGAGACCAATAGGGACACAGGGGTCACTTCGCAGATGAAGGCAATGCAGGAACGGGCGCCTCTTATGCAGACAGACCGAGGGCGGAAACGGACGCCATTGACGGGCGGACCGAGGGCAGGTGAGAGCCCCGGTTGCCGAAAGGGCTCTTCACGGACGTGGCGGACGCGAGCGGATCCAGTACGGGCGCCGTGTCGCCTGTCACTGTTTGCCTGCCTGAGAGGCCCCCCAACTCCCCCCTCCCCTCTGAGCCCTGAGGGTCTGGCAGCCCCCCTGCTGTGGTCTCCCTGGGAAGGCAGTGGCAGTCCCTGGATGGGAGTCATGCAGGGGCTTGTGTGCTGGGCGCTGTCTCTGGGTGTGGGGGGCAATGCTTGTGTAACACTGGGGGACATGTTGTTCAAGGGGCCTTTGCCCAAGGGGCATCTTTATTGTTCTGGAACATTGGCAGAGATGGCCAGGCTAGGCTGCCAGGGGTAGGCACAGCAGCCACTCAGAACGTAGCAGTAGCAGCAGCAGGCGTGCCCCATGGACCTGGAGATGCAGGCCCTTCCCCTGTGGAACCACAGCCTGCTCCATAGAAAGGGGAGGGACAGCAAGTAGGCAGCCAGGGAGGTGGAGCAGCAGCAGCAGCAGCAGCTGAGGAGGGTTGCAGGGCAGGCTCCCAGACCTCTGGCAGCATCCAGGCAGACAACAGTGGGGCAACCAGACTGCAGGCCCAGGGGTGCTCCCCGGAAGGTAGGTGGTAGTGGACATTCCTGGGGAGGCAAAAAACACGGGGGTGTTCCATGGCAGCTGCTGTGTGGTAGCAATCGCCATTGAAGAAATGCCAGTGTGCCGGTTGCAAAGGCCTGTAGGGAGAGAAATTAAACACAGCTGAAAGGTGTGACACACATAGCATGGTCTGCGCTCCTTCCCTGGGTGTAAGGTGAGCATGATCCTGTAAGAGAAAAGGGTCAAAGAGAGAGACAACAACACAATGTGTGGGTCACAACCATGGCAAACCTAGCAATACTGACCTGTCAGTAGACCCTGTGGAGAAAAGGGGGGGGAACAGCTGGTGCCTACATAAGGCTAACAGTTCCACACTTGTGGCATTGTGTGCTCACATTACTACAGGCAGCAATCAGACACAACAGTGTTCAAGAGGCATGTATCCTATATATCATAGCAGGCAAAGCAGGCAGCTATGAGACAAGACATTGGTAAAGAGGCATGTATCCTACCTATATTTCTATATGCAAAGAGGCAGAAGTCAGAACTCATGTCAGCACGTTCCCTGCTTTTACCTGCACTTACCTGCTGGTGTTGTTGCCTGTGGGGGGGGGAGAGAGAGAGGGGCTGGGAGAAAGACGTGGGTTAGCAAACACTGGCATGGAGGCAGCTGCCCAGGCACAGCTGTAAACAGTTTGGCCACAGCCTGAACAGCCCTCTCTGCCCTAGAGGGCGGCAGAGAGGTGAGAGGAGGAGAGAAGAGAGAAGTGGGATGTTTGTAAATTTTGCCCTCCACCGACAAAGTCCCACTTTGTGGCTGCTGGAGGACAGGACCCCACGCCACGTGCTCAGAGAGAGAGTGGAGGCCTGGGGCTGGGCTTTTGTGGGAAAGAGGCTGGGTGGGGCTGGGTGCTGATAGGATAACTATTTGGGTCCGTGTCCAGAGTTAGGCCACAACTGTTCCGTCCTAACTCAGGCACAACTCGGAACCAGGGTGTTAGAACTTTTCAGGAGAGGGCTGGTGTGGGTAAGGTAAAATGGCTCCTATGGGTCTCCTCACATTTGAGTCCACCCTTTTTGTTGACCCAAATTTTGTGCCTGAGTTGTGCTCGATGGGGCGTGTCAGGGGGTCGCCAGTGTCTGGAACCGGAACAAATTCGTAACCGCCCCCGTCACTCCCCCGACACGCCCCCAACACGCCCACTTTTAGGCCAAACTTAGGACGGAATAGCTCTTATGCTGAACTTAGGACTGAATTGGTCAACTTTCCTTAACCTGTCCTATGTCAGTCACAACTGCAGCACAAATTCGGCCTCTGCGGCACAATTCAGGCACAACTCGAGCCTAAGGCGCTTAGGCTGCAGTTGTGCCTGAATTGTGCTGCTGAGGCCTTAGGCTGGACTGGGCTGTAAGGCCTCAATCCTATCCTGGGTCTAAGGCAGCAGATCTCTGCTGCCATCAGGCACTCCGGAGCCACTGGCACAAATGGCCGGAGGCTCCGCATGCCAGCCAATGGCCTACTGAGGCCGCACTGGAGCAGGTAAGGTGGTGGTGGGGTGTTTCGGGGGAGGAACCAGGGTGATTTGGAGGTGGAAGGGGGTGGATCTCAGTGCCAGCAGCGCGTGCTGGATCCTCTCCCCCTTTTCTGGCCCAGACCTTTCCCCCCAGTGTCGTCATTGCTGCATGGCGGGGGTGACACTGGGGGTGACGTGCCGACCCGGCCGACCCCTCACCTGGGGTGACATGCCGGCTCGTGACGCCGCTGCTTCCCCCTGACTTTCCTCAGACTTACACCAGCAAAAACGCTGGCATGGGTCCAAAGAAACCCATTGACAGCCAGGCAGTCTACAGAGAGGTAAATATAAAATATTTTTACTTCCCTCTCCCAGGCCCTCTGGTTACTGCATGCTATGGACTGGTGTGGGATAGAATTGGACTGCCCCACATACACATGCAGCCTTGCTACAAGCATTCTGCAAAATGGTATCGCCACATGCTTCTTACTAAGAGTCAGATCTCTTTTTTATTTTTTATTTTATTATAATACATTAAAAAAACTAGACAAATACAGAAACAGAATAATTGAAAAGATCCGGATTAGCCACTAACATTTATACTTAAATTAATTCTTATAATTACTTATATCCTGCGTAATTGCAGAGTAATGATCTTTTTATACTCTTATATCAACTAACCTAATACTATCCTTAGCTAAAAACGACATCCATTTCTTACCATTTAAATCTAAAAACAAATCCTCCTACTCAACAAAGCCACATATCATTAAGGGTGCAATCCTGAGTAACTCTTGCACCGGTGTAACAGTAGATCCCCAGTGTAAGTAAGACCACTTTGCCAGTGTAAATTGGTGTACGCCCGCCGGACGCAGGACGGACACTGGCGTAACCCCCCCTGGATGCCTTACATGCGCAATTCGGATGCGGAACGGATGCTGACACAACTCTGCCGGTGCAGGAGGCATTCTGGGGCCGTCTGAATGCCCCCAGAATGCCCCCTGCGCTGGCGGAGTTCTGCTGGTGTCAGTTCCGTGTCTGAACTGCGCGTGTGAGGCATCCGAGAGGGGTTACACTGGTGTCTGTCCTGAGTCTGTCGACGTATGGCAAGTTACACTGGCGTAAGTGCTCTTACACCGGGGGATCTACTGTTACACCGGTGCAAGAGTTACACAGGATTGGGCTGTAAGTCATTCTTATTTTCCCTTTCATGTAGAAAATCCATAAACGGTTTCCAATTCTTTACAAAAGTATCTACAGATTTCTCTTTAACTAACATAGGGTGCAATCCAATCCTACTTAGGCCGCCGTTGTAAGTAGCGGCCCAGCGAAAACGGGAGGCCCCAGAACGGAAAGGGGATTCAAATCCCCTCCAAAAGGGGAATTCAAAGGGGATTTGAATCCCCTTTCCATTCTGGGGCCTCCCGTTTTCGCTGGGCCGCTACTTACAACGGCAGCCTAAGTAGGATTGGATTACGCCCATAGTCAATTTATCCATTTCTACCAATTCCAAAACTTTCAAACACCACTCCTCCAACAAAGGTACCTCCGTAGATTTCCAGTTTTGTGCATGCAATAACCTCGCAGCAGTAGTTAGATATAAAAATAAAATCCCATAAGTATTTTCTAATTGCCAATCCAACAAACCCAACAAAAAAGTATCTGGTTTCATTTGTAAATTCACCTTCAAAATCTTCTGAATCTGGAGATGTATTTGAGTCCAATATTTTCTTGCTTTCTCACAAGTCCACCACATATGATAGAAAGTCCCTTCTTTCTTTCCACATTTCCAGCATATATTGTTGTAGATTTATACATCTTAGCAATTCTATCTGGAGCCATCTAAAAAACATCTTATTATTAACACAATGTAAATGTCATTCCTCTTGACCATAATCTTTCCCATTGTTCCATTAATATATTGTGACCCATATTTTTGGCCCATTTTGCTGTACAATCTTTAACCTGTTTCTCAGTATCAGACTTCAATAACAATCTATACATTTTGGCAATGATATGTTCTAAACACAATTGATATTCAAATTCAGACATCTTTTCTTCAAATCCATACATTTTTTTTATCCATCTTAAATCTTTGCACAAGTTGCGCATATGCAAACCACTGACAATTATAACGTTCTTTTATAAGGTCATCTCTTAATTTCATCTTCACTTCCCACTGGTACACAGTAATTAAATCTCGGTATAATAACCATTTTCTTTTTTCACTGTATCCCGTTGGAAAAAGCTTCTTGTGAAGAAATCCATAAAGGTATTCTCGAATGAAATCTTTGTTTGTATTTGGTCCAAACTCTTAATAATTTATTTATTTATCTAAAGAATTTTTACCCCGCCTTTCTCCCGATAAGGGCAATCAAGGCGGCTTACAATTAAAACATGTTAAAATACATAATAAAATACAATACAATAAAAGCAATAAAACAAACAAACCCAGTGGGTCACCTTATGATTGCATTTATTAAAAAGCCAGCCCACCATGTCAGCCATCAAATGCCAACCTGAATAAAAATGTCTCGAGGCCCCGCCAAAAGGTCTTTAAGGAGGGAGCCGTTCTTAATTCCAGGGGGAGGGAATTCCATAGTTGGGGCACCACCGCCGAGAAGGCCCTATTCTTTGCTGCTGTCCCCCTCACTTCCATCAATGGCGGCACGGTTAACAGGGCCCCCCCTGATGACCTCAGAGTATGGGTTGGATTATAAGGAAGGAGGCAGTCCCTCAAATACCCTGGTCCCGAGCCGTAAAGGGCTTTAAAAGTCAAAACTAGCACTTTGAATTGTGCCCAGAAACGAACTGGCAGCCAGTGTAGCCGCCGAAGCAACGGCCCAACTGAGTTGAACCGACAAGCCCCGGCAACCACCCGGGCAGCCGAATTCTGCACTAGTTTCTGTTTTCAAACAGTCTTCAAAGGCAGCCCCACGTAGAGCGCATTGCAGTAATCTAATCTAGATGTCACTGGGGCATGGGTCACTGTGGCCAGGTCTGCACGATCCAAGTAAGGGCGCAGCTGGAGCACCAGCCGAAGCTGGGCAAAAGCCCCCCTGGCTACAGCCGCCACCTGGGAATCCAGGAGCAGCTGCGCATCCAGGAGAATAGTGCTACCAACAGCGCAATCCTAACCAACTTTCCAGCTGTTTCCAGTGCTGGTGCAGCCGCAATGCAGCCCTGAGGTAAGGGAACAAATGTCCCCTCACCTTGAAGAGGCCTCCATGACTGATCCTGCATTGCAAAATGTAGTGTGCACCCTGTTGGCACGGCTACACCAGTGCTGGAAAGTTGGTTAGGATTGCACTGTAACAGTCAGATCTCTATGGATGCATTTACACCTATTGCTCACAACATTGATGAAGCTTGAATGTGAAACATGCTGTAACCATAGGCGTCCCAGATGGGGGGCCCTGGGGCGGTGGGCCCCAGGGCGCAAGGGCGCAGAGGCTCCTGGGGGGGCGGGAGGCTCTGGGGAAGAGCGGGAAAAATTTGAATTTTTCCCGCTTTTTTCGCCGATTTTCGGCGATTTTAAGCCTAGAACTGGGGTTTCTAGTAAGTATGTCTGCTTTTACCGGCACTTTAGTGATATTGGACGCTTCCTCGACGATTAATAGCCTTCTCCCGGGCCCGCAGCTTCTCCGTGCACCCGGCCCGGGTCTCTGTACAATCTTTGTAGTTTGCGCATGCGCAAACCCACGGAGTCTCCAGGGACGCTCCAGGGAGCAGTTTGCGCATGCCCAGAACGTCCCTGGAGACTCCGTGGGTTTGCGCATGCGCAAACTACGAAGATTGTACAGAGACCCGGGCCGGGTGCACGGAGAAGCTGCGGGCCCGGGAGAAGGCTATTAATCGTCGAGGGAGCGTCCAATATCACTAAAGTGCTGGTAAAAGCAGACATACTTACTAAAAACCCCAGTTTTAGGCTTAAAATCGCCGAAAATCGGCGAAAAAAGCGGGAAAAACTAATTAGCATAAATTATGCTAATTAGTTTTATGGGGGGCGGCGAGGACCCGGCCCCACACGCCAAATCGGCTGGGTACCCCTCTGGCTGTAACACATCTTAGTGTACATGACAGCTTATGTATGTATTGTAGCTTGGAAGAGAGGAAACATTGTGATATATGTAGCATGATCTACTGGTGGACAAAGATGAGTTGTGCGATAGAATGGGGAGTGGCCTGGACTGTAAGGGCTGAAGTGAAACAAAATGATAAATGAATGTATGTGAGAGAGACATATTAGAGAAATAAATCAAGATGACAAGAAATGAGGACAAAAAAGGACTTGGTTAAATCTTCTAATACTGTTTCAATAACCTTTTTGGGCCCCACTGAACTATAAAGAGTACACTTCCATATAACTGTCTATATAAAGGTCACTATTTGTCTCCAAGCACTATAATGTCCCGTTTAAAAGTGACCCACAGTGCAATATGCATGTCTACTCAGAAGTAAAGCGCACTGAGTTCAATGTTATTTATTATTCCCTGTAAGTATGCTTAGGATTGCACTCAAAGCCACCATGAACTCTGACTGATAAAGCTTCAAGGCAGAGCAAGAGTTTACATCAGGCATGGGGAACCTCCAGCCCGCGGGACGATCCGGTCCGGCCCGCGCGGGACCAGACCGGAGGCTCCGTCGCCGCCACGCGCCTACTCCTTTTAAAAGCGGCCTTCCTGGACCTGCGCAGAGCGCCGCTGAGGCCAAGAGGGCAATCTCGGCCTCAGCGGCGCTGTGCGCAGGTCCAGGAAGACCGCTTTTAAAAGGAGTAGGCACCGAGGTCGGCGCCTACTCCTTCTGAAAGCGGCCTTCCTGGACCTGCGCACAGCGCCGCTGAGGCCAAGATCCGGCCTAAGCGGCACTCTGCGCATGTCCAGGAAGACCGCTTTTAAATAGAGGGAAAGCAGCGGCGGCGGCGGCCTGGAGCCGAGGTAAGGAGAGCTGTGGGTGGGTGGGTGGGACGGCGAGCGAGCGAGCGGTGGGTGGGAGAGCGAGTGAGCGGTGGGAGGGAGGGAGAGCGGTCGGTGTGTGGGTGGGAGGTAAATTTGCAGAGGGAGGGGTCAAATTTGCGGTGGGCGGCAAAAAAATTCGCCCGGCCTAATGGCCGCCCCACATCAAATTTTCCCTATAGGAAAATGGACCCCCACCGCAAATAGGTTCCCCACCCCTGGTTTACATCCTCAGGTAAGGGAACCAAGCTTTAATTACCAGCATATGTCCAAAGCTGAAATGGAGAACTGCTTCTCGTGAAATAAATAAATAGGAAAGTTTCTCTGTGGATAAATCTGACCCACAATCCATGACTACACAATGTGTGGATAAGAATAATACATGCATTGATGCTGTAGGCCAGGGGTGGCCAACCTTCCACCATTAGGGCCTCTGCGTTCTTAAGAGTTGTGAAGAAGACAGGATCTTGGCAGCTGCAAGTGCTGATGGTGCTGCTAAAGTAGCTGCACCTGCTGAAATGCCCTCACCTATACAACCATTAAAGGTCCAGGAGCATTCATGCTGAAAGGTTGGCCACCCCTGCTGTAAGCGATTGGACTAGATAGTCTCTCTGGGCCCTTTTGAACTCTGGTTCTATATGATGCTCTGGAAAGCATTTAGCTTGGGAGATGGCAGGAAGCCCCACACTGAAATCTTTGTTCAACCATATTTTCCAAGGATGTTTAGATTACTGAGGTGCCGTGCCATTCATCACATTGTGGGGCCCATTCAGGATCCACAGCTGTGCCACCCAACCTCAGAGGCAGCTAGGGCCTGCTGTTGCCGCTGCCCCCACCATGACTTGGTAAGCCAGGGGACACAAAGTGGGTGAGTGTGGGGGAGCAACAGCAGCAGCAACTGGGTTATCTCCCAGTGCTATTTTACAATACCTAGATGTCCTGTCCCCGAACAGGGCATCTGTGAATTGTTGTTAAACAGCACACGGGGAAGAAAGAGGATGGACCACTGCTGCCAGCTGCTCCCCTACTGCCTCCTAGAAAGATTCCTCATCAGGAAGGTTTTCCAGCTTTGAATCAGGCAGTGGACAGATGAGAGTCCTCCTTCACAGCTACTGCTGTAGCATGGAGGAGGATTCACTCCTATCCATCTGCTGCCCAGTGTGGAAAGTGCATGCATGCACCAGCTGAAGTGTGGGAGGCCCAATTCATCATTAGGGGTCCTGCAGGGCTTTCCCCCCAGCCCCCCAAGAGCTGGAGCCCCCATTAGTGCCATTCCAGAGAGGAGAAGCACCTCCAAGTCCATTTGGCCAGGTATTCATCCAACTAGGCCTCAACAGATCTCAGACACCATGTGGATATAAAACCAGACCTGCAGATTGAGTGTTAATAACTACCCACTTCCAAGTTCACAAAATCGAACAAGAATTACAACCATTATTGCTAAAACAGGATGTGTTCTCACACATCAAACTTTTAAAAGCACAGTAGACTTTCCTCCATACTAAATCCAGCAGTTAACTTCTGCACTGTTCACACAGCTGTGGCAGTGGGCCCTAAACTATAGCTCTACTTTGTCCCTAGGAGGAAAAGAAAATCATCCCAAGACTGGCACTTACAGCCCAGTCCAGCCTAAGGCCTCAGCGGCACAATTCAGGCACAACTGCAGCCTAAGCGCCTTAGGCTCGAGTTGTACCTGAATTGTGCCGCAGAGGCCAAATTTGTGCTGCAATTGTGACTGACATAGGACGGGTTAAGGAAAGTTGACCAATTCAGTCCTAAGTTCGGCATAAGAGCTATTCCGTCCTAAGTTTAGCCTAAAAGTGGGCGTGTTGGGGGCGCGTCGGGGGAGTGATGGGGGCGGTTACGAATTTGAGTCAGATTCCAGACACTGGCAAGCTCTGACACACCCCCTCGAGCACAACTGCGGCACAAAATTTGGGTCAACAAAAAAAGTGGACTTAAATTTGAGGAGACCCATAGGAGCCATATTACCTTACCCACTCCAGCCCTCTCCTGAAAAGTTCTAACACCCTGGTTCCGAGTTGTGCCTGAGTTAGGACGGAACAGTTGTGGCCTAACTCTGGACACGGACCCAAATAGTTATCCTATCAGCACCCAGCCCCACCCAGCCTCTTTCCCACAAAAGCCCAGCCCCAGGCCTCCACTCTCTCTCTGAGCACGTGGCGTGGGGTCCTGTCCTCCAGCAGCCACAAAGTGGGACTTTGTCGGTGGAGGGCAAAATTCACAAACACCCCACTTCTCTCTTCTCCTCTCCCCTCTCTGCCCCCCTCTAGGGCAGAGAGGGCTGTTCTGGCTGTGGCCAAACTGTTTACAGCTGTGCCTGGGCAGCTGTCTCCATGCAAGTGTTTGCTAACCCATGTCTTTCTCCCAGTCCCTCTCTCCCCCCCCCCCACAGGCAACAACACCTGCAGGTAAGAGCAGGGTTCGTGCTGACATGTGGTCTGACTTCTGCCTCTTTGCATATAGAAATATAGGTAGGATACATGCCTCTTTACCAATGTCTTGTCTGATAGCTGCCTGCAATGCCTTCTCTGAAATGCCTCTCTACCAACGTTTTGTCTCATAGCTGCCTGAAATGCCTCTTTACCAATGTCTTGTCTCATAGCTGCCTGCAATGCCTTCTCTGAAATGCCTCTTTACCAATGTCTTGTCTCATAGCTGCCTGTATTAATGTGAGCACACAATGCCATGAGTGTGGAACTGTAACCCTTATGTAGACACCAGCTGTTCCCCCCCTCTTTTCCCCACAGGGTCAATAAACAGGTCAGTATTGCTAGGTGTGCCATGGTTGTGACCCACAAGTTGTGTTGTTGTCTCTCTCTTTGACCTTTTTCCCTTACAGGATCATGCTCACCTTACACCCAGGGAAGGAGCACAGACCATGCTATGTGTGTCACACCTTTCAGCTGTGTTTAATTTCTCTCCCTGCTGGAATTTGCAATAGGCACACTGGCATTTCTTCAGTGGCGATTGCTACCACACAGCAGCTGCCATGGACCACCCCCTTGTTTTTTGTCTCCCCAGGAACGTCCACTACCACCTACCTTCCTGGGAGCACCCCTGGGGCTGCAGTCTGGTTGCCCCACTGTTGTCTGCCTGGAAGCTGCCAGAGGTCTGGGAGCCTGCCCTCCAACCCTCCTCAGCTGCTGCCGCTGCTGCTCCACCTCCCTGGCTGCCTACTTGCTGTCCCTCCCCTTTCTATGGTGCAGGCTGTGGTTCCACAGGGGAAGAGCCTGCATCTCTAGGTCCATGAGGCACGCCTGCTGCTGCTGCAGCTATGTTCTGAGTGGCTGCTGTGCCTACCCCTGGCAGCCTAGCCTGGCCATCTCTGCCAATGTTCCAGAACAATAAAGATGTCCCTTGAAACACATGTCCCCAATGTTACACAAGCACTGCCCCACACACAGAGAGACAGTCCCCAGCACACAAGCCCCTGCATGAATCCCAGCCAGTTCCTGCCACAGCCAGCCCAGGGAGACCACAGCAGGGGGCTGCCAGACCCTCAGGGCTCAGAGGGGAGTGGGGAGTTGGGGGCCTCTCAGGCAGGCAAACAGTGACAGGTGACATGGCGCACGTCCGTGAAGAGCCCTTTTGGCAACCAGGGCTCTCACCCGCCCTCGGTCCGCCCGTTAACGGTGTCCGTTTCCGCCCTCGGTCCGCCCGTCAACAGCGTCCGTTTCCGCCCTCGGTCCGCCCGTCAACGGCATCCGTTCTGCCCAAGGTCCATCTGCATAAGAGGCGCCCGTTCCTGCATTTCCTCCATCTGCGAAGTGACCCCTGTTTCCCTATTGGTCTCTGCAGACCCCTCTCCCTGTATCCCTCTCCCACCAGCCTTGTTGTCTGTCTGTTTCTGACCCACCCGTGCCCCTCCCCAGCACCCACTGTCTGCCTGTCTGTCTGTCTGCCTCCCCTCCCACTCCCTGATGATGGAAGCTGGCCACCCCCACCCCGCCAGAGCGCCTGCCGTGACGTGCCGACATTGCCCCATCTGGGGGTGTGATGAGCTTCCTGCTCGCAGCAGACAAGCCCAAGGCATCTCTCGGTCTTGGCCGGGGCACAGAGCAGAAGGGACGCCGGGAGGCCCAGGGCTTCAGGCAGCACACGGGCATGTCCTGGCAGAGGCAGTTCCAGACCTCATAAGACCCCCCTTGTGTGTGCCGTTCCCACCCCATCCTTCCCTTCTCTCCCCCGCTTACCCCCCCATGACTCCCACGTGCAGCCTCAACGTGGCTTGGGGGTGGCATCGCCTTCTGCAGGAGGGAGGGCAGCGGCACTCCCCCTGCAGCAGGTGGCTAATGCCCAGGGTGCCCTGGGGCAGCTGGCACTGGCACAACCTCTGCCCTTCAGCTGACTGTCAAACGCCCAGTGCCTGCAGGCCTGCCTGTGGCTGCCCATCTGCTGCTAACGCTGCAGCAGCTGTGGTAGGTGCACACAGACGAGCTCAGGAGGGGGCTCTTCGCTTCCACAAGACTGACACCTCACCACAGGAGCCTGCCTGCCTGCCTCTGGGGTAAGTTTTGCCTCGATCCTGGCCCACTGCTCTTGCCTCCTGCCCAACTCAGGCATAGTTGCAGCCTAACTCAGCCCTATCTTAGGCCACAGCTACGCCACAATTGGGCCTCAATTGTGCCTGACTTGTGCTGAGTTAGGCTGGACTGAGCCCTTAGAGCCCAATCCTATGAATGAAGTAAGTCCCATTCTAAGAAATAAGTCCCATTATAGTCAATGGGGCCTACTCCCAGGTGTGGATAGGATTGCATGCTTAAGCAATCCAAGGAAGTCAGCAGTAAATTACCGCTGAATCTTTCAACGGCAGTCATAACGAAACAAAAGTACTGCTAGTCAAGGTTTACCAGATCTCCAACCGGGACAGAGTGCTAGACCTTTAGGAGAAGGAATGTGGGCAGGTATAGCTTGTTAAACATTAGAGCACAATCCTAGGCATGTCTACTCAGAAGCAAGCCCCACTGAACACAATGGTCAGTGGCATAGGAGTCTATCCAGAAGTACTGTAGTTCCTCTGAGAAAGTAAGGGCAAACAAAACCACAAATTAGAACCCACTCTTCACTGGGGCCTGATCTGCAATGCATATGCAATGGAATTAAACAGGGTGATGAACTGAAAGGTGGTAGATGGGACTGCAGGTGAAAGTTGCCCTTTTGAATGTCCCCACGTTAAAAAAAAAAAAAGAGCTTCTTGCAAGTAGAACACTTGCTGTTGGACTATAACCTTTCTTCCGGATGTGCTAGATTTTTACTTGCAAGCAAGTAATTCTTTTTACATTTTCAAAATCCCCCCCTCTCTAAGAATCTGGTTTCTCAACTAATTATTTTGAGTATGGTGGTCAAACACACATAGGTCTCCTAAAGTGTAGCAGGAAAAGGCTGGCTGGATTGCATGCACCAATGTAGATGCCAGGTCTTCCAGGGCAAAGAATCTGTGTTAGGCTGCAATTCAGTGCGCACTTATCTGGAAATAAGTCCCACTGGCACTGCTGAATACCTACAGGTCAGGACTCACTTCCGAGGAATCATAGAGTCGGGCTGCACGTGTTTTTAGGTAGCTCCAGCGCAAATAGTGACACGGCCTTCGTGAACTGGAGAGGCGCAGAGTGGAGGAAATCAGAGTGGTGCAGCACTGAGTCGGGGACCACCCCTGTGTTCTATGAGGTCGGGGACAGGGCGGGATCCATTGTTGATATAACACGGCGCGGTCGCAGCTTTTCCTCAACTTAACGCTCACGTGCACACAAAGGGACCCAAGCGCCGCTACGGCTGCAGCGTTTTTGCCCTATCGGGCTAACAAGAAGTTCCCTCGTGTTATCCAAAGCAAATCGCATGCAGGCAGTTGAAGCACTGGAATCACTATCCTCTTTTTCTGGACCTTTGCAACTTCTAGGCTCGCTGCCATACCTCCCTCCCTCTTTTTTCTTTAATTTAAAGGGCGTCGGTGCAATTGATTTGAGAGGAGGTGGGGGTAGCTGGTATGGGAGATCACGCAGTGCATGAGCTGTGACTCGGGAGTGATCCGATTTCTTTGTGTCTTACCTCTCCTCTTAAAAATACAACTAGATACTGACTTGAGTAAAGTTGCAAAAGCGGGATCGAAAATTCAACACAAAGCAAATCAAGTTCTTCGCTGCGCCTTTGTTTGTTCCGGAGGGGGGGACAAGAGCTGGATCAGCCGGGGGGGGGCGAGGCACGAAGTTCAGATATACGGATCAGCGGCAATTACATTGTCTTCTCCCCCTCCCCCATCCAACCGTTTGGAAGAGGAGGAGGAGGAGGAGAAAGCGGAAGGGGTTATCCTGCTCGCTCTCTCCTAAGGTGAGTTGCGCTTTTCTTTTGTTACGTCGCGAAATCACCCATTCTTGTCTATACACAGTGGAACTTTGTCGCAGCAAAAGTTGGTGCGCGTTTCTTTCTTCTTGCAGCGCGTAGTAACTGCTGGCTGCACATTCAGGGGAAGGCAGTTTTGGCCGGGTGCTGGAATTGCTGCTGGGGGTGGGTGGGTGCGCGTGGGATGCTTTGCCGCCTCTTCCTTGGTCAAATACGGGGCATCTGAACGTGGTTTGAGCTACAAACGGTTGTTTGCTTTTGTTTGGAGACAGTCAAGAACACGATGATGGTGTTCTTGTCCTATCAAGAGGATCTCCTGCCGATTGCAGAGAAGAATGAGAGACTCTTCTTCTTGTCTCTTGCCTGGCCTTTCTTTCCCCATCCCACTGTGTTTTGTTTTCTATTCTCGGCGCCTGCTTTGGTGTTGGGGAAGCAGATCGAGCGGCCACAGAGCAAGAGGACAGGTGAAAAGGCCCGGTGGTTGTGGGTGGTTGTGGGATGGATGCTCCCTCTCGTCTTGTGCCCTCCACTCTCTCCGTCTCCCTGTGCAACAGGTAGCGATGTCAAAAAGCCGGGAAGAGCCTGTTGACGCAGAGCTCATGGCCACGACGACCCTTTTGTTCTCCTCGGCTGGCTCCCTTTCCAAAAGTGAAAGGAAAAAGTGTTAACCAAAATCTTGTTTCCCGTCCCCATTTCTCGCTCTCTCCCTCCCCCTCCCCCTCTCGTTGCGCCTGAGAGTATGCCTTCTTCCCTTCCCATTTTCCTGCAATTAACGACTTGTCCTTGGGAATCCTCAGGAAGGAAACAAATAAATAAAATGAAGCAAAACTGAAGCCAAATGGGGATTGTTCTCAATGACTGTCCAGGGGATCCAGACAAAGAGGTGCATCTACCGGAAATAATGATTTGAGAGATTCCCCTCCTTGCCCCCTCCCGCCTCCATTAAAATTGTTTTTCTGGGAGGCTCAGTTAGAGGGAAGTTTTGAACTGGAAGCTGTGATGAGGCACGGAGGAAAGTCCAGTAAAGACTTCTTTAAAAGAGAGTATAACATCGATTCAAAGAAGAAGAGAATCCTGAAGTTAGACCTGAGCTGCTCTTGAATCCACAAGGGGTGGGGGGGGAGAGGTGGGAGGGAGAAGGGGCGAGAGGGAGAAACCTGCTGCCGCTCGCTGGTTCTTTGTCTGCTCAGGGAACTTGAACAAAAGAGGAAACTCGGATGAACTCTCCATCTCTCTTTGGGGTTTTATCTGGTCTTCAACAGTTTCTTCAGATTTCTCTAACTTTTCCCCAAAACTTGCAAAGCTTTCAGCCTACTCCTCAAAGAGTCTTAACTTTGATTTTTTTCACAAGTTAGAAAGGTGAGTTTCTTTTATAATTTATCGCTTCCCTCCTTTGTGGCTTGCCTCTATCAACTGAAAGTGTGTTAAGGGGAAGATGCATTATGAGAGTCTTGGGGAGGGACAATGAAAAATCTCTTTCTGTCTAGTTGTTAATACTCAGGTATTATGATGTTGTTGTTTTTTTTAACGTGCCTGCAATTCTGTCAGTTTGGATTTGCTTATGTAATGCACTTTTGTGGGCACTGGGGGGGGGAGGAAAGAGAATCTGCCTCTCCATAAGATGCGACTTCTCAGGATGTTTGAAAGAGGGATTTGTGTGTGTTGTGTGCAAGCGCATAGAAAGAACTGATTGAACCAAGAATGTTGTGCTTAGACAGCAAGATCAAAGAGAAAGTGAGCCTTTTTGGAAGGTGTGCTCTATAATGAACCCTGGGTAGGTGAGATGCTGGTGAACGCTGGCCCTTGAGTAACTGCTGATCTGTGGGTCTGTGAAGGAAGGATAAATATAGGATAGGCATTGCCAGACATCTCGGATGTACCTGCATAGAAACAGATAACCCAGCCCTTGTGGGCTATTGTGAGAGCACATTTGGTTCAAATGCAATAGAAGTGGGGAATGGTTGGGATGGAGATTTCTAGGCAGCTGTGATCCAGATTCATTTTGTACTTCTGAATCTTGCTTCTTTGTTTATTGTGGAGTTTTGGCATTTCTTCCCTCAAGTTCTGGAATGTTTGACCTGTTCCTTCATATTCTCATATGGCCTCCTGTACCCCTCGTTTCTTTTCTATGGCCACTTTTCATCCCATTGTTTCCTTGCTGCTTTTTCTCTAGTTATGTTCCTTACAACATACCTTGAAAAATAGCCAAGGATTAACTCCATGGAAAGAAAGAACCAAGAAAAAAGGAGACTGTAGACAGAGGAGCACTGAGCCCAGGTAAAAACCAATGCATAAAGGAGAAGAAAAATACTTTTCTCCCTTTTACACATTGTTGTTGTTTTAAACCAGGGCTCGTGCTCCTCTATCTGCAGTCTCTTATTTTCTTTGTCCTTCTATGTAATTAGCCCTTGGCCTATTTTTTAGGGTGTATCTATACTTCAGACTTACAGTGGTTTAATGTAATTTCTTTCTCCCAGGGAATGCTGGGAACTGTAGTCCCTGCAAGGTGGTCTAAGGCCTCTTTTATTTTTAGCACCCTCACCAAAGTCTATTTCCAGGATTCTTTGGGGAAACCATGCCAGGTTAAATGCGTATAAAGGTCTTTATTGTAGACATAGTAATCCTATGCATGTCTACTCAGAAATAAAGCCCATTGATTTCAATGGGACTCTCTCACACATAATGCATGTTATAGTTTTTGTGGCCATAGGCTGCAAACCTGTACACGCTTTCCTGAGAGAGTAGACCCCATTGAATGCAATGGGACATACTTCTGAGTAGACATGCTTAGGATTGCGGTGTTAGTCTTTTCTAACTCTCAAATACTTTTCTGTCTGAAATACATAGAGACTCTCCTGGGATCCACTTCAGATTCCTTCTTTTCATGACTGGTCTAGTTGAGCCAACATGATTCTAACCCTAGGGTGAATAGAATAATACAATGGCCTTGTCTACATTGGACTTTGCTCTAGAATTTCTTACTGTTATAACCACTGGTGGATCCCAGGCTGATAGGAGTACTGTACTTGTATCGAACAGACAAAATGTTGGCAGTCTGATCACTGTTGTGTATGTGACCAGGCCCAATTACAAGTTCTGTCATGTAGCATATTTGTACCCTAGCCTTCCAGTTGAAGGCTGGCATAAATGTTTGAGATGTAAGCTCTAATGCCAGAGAGGTGATTTATAAATTCTACTCAATTCAGTAGAACTAATGCCAACAAAGTACTTCAAGGATTGAAGGGGAAGAGGGGAGATGCAAGGTTTCTAACTTGTTCTGTCACCTCTCATTTCTCCTATTCCCGATATGTACGTTTCCTCATGACTTTCATCCAACTTCATTTCTTACATCCTTTGTATAAAGTATTTGTCAGGTTTCTTATTGTATGTGCTGCCCCTTTTCTTACCTTACTACTTCAGATTTTCTCCTGCATGTAGCCTCTTGGAGCTTCTCAAAGATAAGAGGTTTCAGGCCTCCTAGGAAAATATGCTAGGAATCAGGCAGTTGCTGTAGCATTGCTGTTATGTTACTTGGAATTACAGAACATGCCTATTTGGGCAGTGTTTGCTTGTTCTAAGACTTCTCTGTTTATAAAATAGGTTATGAAAAGGCAAGTTGGCCTTCTCTGTTTGTAAAATAGGTTATGAAAAGGCAAGTTGGCCTCTGATGTACAGTCAATTGGTGCCAAAGGTAGCTTGGTTGTAAGTTTGTTTGTAAGTTTGTTTGTAAAAAGCCGCCTTGATTGCCCTTATTGGGAGAAAGGCGGGGTAGAAATCCATTAAATAAATAAATAAAATAAATCTTACAAACGTCCTAAAGGAACCTCGAATAATTAAGTGCCCAGGCTTTAGAGCAGTAAGGCTTTTGGTCCTGTTTGTTAGTCAAGAGGCCCTCATGCCAGCACTTGTTACCCAACTGATCTTCTACCAGTATCCATATTTGTAGGGTGGTGAAACTAGATAGGACCATGATAGACTGTAGACATATTTGGGAACAGGACTTGATCAGTTTCATATTGTTAGCACTATTTTATTGAAAAGCAAACTACGTGTTGTTGTGGCCACGTGTAACTACCGGTAAGTTCTACCAGCCCCTCCTTCTCAGTTGCAAAACCTGATCATAAGGGGGGGGTGATCTGTGAATCATTTTAGAGAGAGGACAGAAGGAAAAGAAGTGCTTCACCTTTCCTCAAACTCCCCCCTTCCTCTCCATTTGTATCTCTGCAGGTGTTTCAAATCTGCACTTTACCTTATAGACCTGGTCTAGAACCCTGTGAGGTAACAAGCAGCTGAGATAAATTTTCAGGTGAAAAATAGATTGGCAGAGGAAGGCTTAAAGAAGGCACCTCCGGCGCCACTCTCCTGCTATGTACCACTGGAAGTGACTGGCGATGACATCATTGCCAGTTACTTCCGGGTTTTCAGAAGCCAGAAAAGGCAGGTAGGAGGCTCTGGGCAGGTGGGAGGGCCCTTCTCAGCGTTCCCGAGAGGATCAGCCAAAGGCAGGAGCCTTTTGGGAGCAAAGAAGTGCCACCGAAAGCACTGCTTTGGAACAGGCTTCCGGTGGTCCAGTGGTCCAAGTATCACCAGCAGTCAGCCAAAGTACCACTGGTGGTACTAGTACCACTGGCTTAAAGCACTCTCTTCCATTCTGCTCATTGTTCAATACAGATCATTTCCTGCTGAAGGTGTTTTGCAAATGGAAATGGTCTGGTGGGGTTTTGTTATACAGCATAGCATGCAATTTGCCCCCAAGCTCACAAGAGCAAGCTATAACATAGAATTTATGCAGATTGTAAAGTTGAGAGAATTTAGAGTGGATACTGTATCTCAGAATGGTGATGGTTTCTGTGCCCCACCCCCTGCTCCCAGTTCTACACTCCAATTCATCATCATTCACTCCAATCTGTATCTGTCTATTAGCTGCATTGCCAGTCTCTTGTAAGGGATCTCCTTTCTAATGTGCAATTAAGTGTAATGTTGGTAGCTCTTCAAATGTGCAGATTTGCTAATGAACATTTGGAGTGTCTAAGTACTTGGTTTAAATTGTTTTAGTGATTGTGGCAATCAAGTTTCTTAATTTATGTGAGTTATGTAAGCAATAAAGCTTGTGCCTAACTTTGCATCAGACTCAAGTCATTATTTAAGTACAGTGATTGGAAAAAGTGCTGCCACAGTTGCTAGAGTTTATCCGATAATGATAAGGTTCCAGAGATAAGGATAAGGTTCAAATGTGGTGAGCTGTGGAACAACTCCCAAGCTAAGCTTGCTTCCTGTATACTCCCCAAATTGGTGGTGCTTAATCATGACAAAAATCCTGCAATTGAGATAAAATGTGTAATCAAAGCTTTTAGAGGGATATCCACATAATGAGGATATCTTCATCTTGAACCACAAATGATACTTGCAGGACACTTACAGCTGAAATCTCACCCTGTAGATCCCATTGAAGTCAATGAGATTTAATTCCAAGCAATTGTGCTTTGAATGATAGCTCTAGAATTATTTTATAGTGCTGCTGTTGACATGTGTTGGTACTAAAGCTTACAACCATTCATTTTGGCTGAATAGGTAAGAAGCGTGTACATCAGTGAAGCAGGATTGCCAAAATGCCATGTCTAGATATGTGTCAAGAGCTACCAGCTGGATGTTCTGTTTTATTAACCATCAAATGGTGGAATGGAATACAGTGCAAACCGAAGAAGACATTCATATTTGGATTTATAAACTGCTGGAATTTCTGGAAGTAAAACTTGAGAAAGTTGCAGTGCATGACTTGGATTATACAAGGTTGATGTTGCATACCTGTGGTTCACAATAATAAGGTATGTATGTTTTCTGATAATTGAAAATACAGTAAAACCTTGGATTGCGAGCATAATTCGTTCCGGAAACGTGCTTGTAATCCAAAGCACTCGTATATCAAAGCAAATTTCTCCATAAGAAATAATGGAAACTCAGATGATTCGTTCCACAACCATTTAATCATATAAAAATGATTACAGTAATACAAAATACAGTATAAAGTCAAAATAAAACAAATTAACCTGCACTTTACCTTTGAAAAGAATTGTGGCTGGTGTGAGGGAGACGAGAGAGGAGAGAAGGAGGAGTGTAGGACGTCTATCACAAACGTTATTGTGTAGGACGTTATTATGTAGGAATTCTATCACTAACAGGATCACTGCTATCTGTTGGCTCACTGGACTGAGACCGGGAGACGATTACCCACAATCCCGCAGCGAGAGAGACTACTCGCAGAGGTGTAACGGGCCTCACCAGCGCCTTTCCTCACAGGGCTGCCTCCACGCGCCTTTCCTTCTATGCACGATCATGAGGGCGGTGTGAGAAGGCAGCCGTTCAGTGGTGGAGCCTGAGCGTAGCGCCCCACGCCTGGAGCAGCTGCTCCTCGGGCTCCAAAACCTACTTGTAATGCATGACATCACTTGTTAATCAAGTTAAAATTTATTAAAAAAATTTGCTTGTTATGCAAAACACTCTCAAACCAAGTTACTCTCAATCCAAGGTTTTACTGTAGTAGCGTTAACCAGTGTCTCATAAAGCATCAGAGACAGAACATTAGGAACTGTATACACGAGCGATTTTTAATGTTGCTCCCTTTTTTGAACCATTTCTTGGTACCATTTCTTGGTACTTTATGTAATATCATTAAAACTGTTAACTTTTGCCATGAGACTGTGTGTAACTGAAGTGAGAAAGACTTAGAATCTGGAGAGATGTCTGAAGTGCTATTCAGGTTATGCTATTCAAACAAATTTATTATCTTCATTATTTCTGCTTAGGATTTAGTTTTCATCTTGGTTCAATTTTAGTTTGTTGTATCTATATGAAGGCAGTGCCATGAACTCTGCTTGTGTGAGAATACTGTAGACTAATTGGCTTTTTGAATAACTTTTGAGTAACTTTCTTTCAGTCGAAAAATATGCCCAAAATTCAACATATTTATGGTAATTAGAAATGTTTGACACATGTTGAGAGACGCATAGAATATTAATCTACAAGGAAAATGAAAGCCAAATAATGCTTTAAGCAATGTTACTTTTATATATGGACTTTCCTATTCTGTGGTGTGGGAGAGCATATGCATATATAGCAAGAAGCTTTGTAATTAGTAATTGTTTTGCTGGATACTTTTTTGGAAGTCATCTGTTGGTATCATGGTAGTCAACCTACAAAGTGAACCAGGCTATAGTTTTAATATGGTGAAGACATGGAAAAAATTAACATGAAGAACTGATGTAACTTTGTAAATTAATATTTGGAGAAAAATTACCGGTATGTTAAATACATTCATATACAGGATATCCCAGAAAAGTCCAAAGTTGCAATTTCTGCATTGATCTTACCTGTCAATTTTGTATGCTCAGTATGTATTTTAGAGCACAGTATGAGCTCCATGAAAACAGTTGCTTTTGATGTGCATATTTTCCCCCAAATGATTTGTTGAGGTCTATAAGAGATGTAGGACAGTCAAGTATGCATTTCTTAAGAAAAGTGCTGAGGAAGTCTGGTTTTCTTAGTATTGGGGACAAAATTAAATAATCATTTGTTTTTCAAGTTGTACAGATAACTTTATAATTCTCTTTTTGCATCTTTGATATTAGAAACTGCATGATACTGAGGGCTGATTCATGTTACTGCAGCAGTGTGGTAGCTGCTTCCTTGTAGCTTCTTCCCACGTCGCTCTGGTAATGTTTAAATTTGTTGAACCTCATGGGTGGGACAAATTATGTGGTTCATTTCCAGAGGAACACAATTTCCTCTTTGGAGTCCCTGTATACCAGTGTTTCCCAAACTTTTTTGACCTGCGGCTCCCTTGACCATTGGTAACTATTAGCCGCAGCTCACCATTACATTATGTTGATGCCTGCCAATTGGCATTGCGCTGTTTTCTGAGAGGATTTCGTTGCACTCCGCGGCTTCCCTGGCTGGTTTCCGCAGCTCCCTTGGGAGCTGTGCCTCCCAGTTTGGGAACCACTGCTGTATACAGTAGTTTTAGAGCAGCATGCTTTGAACAGTCAGTGGGGCTGCTACTTAGTAGATCCTGGTGATGGGGGACATGAGCCTAGCTGTAGCACTGGGGCAACCATGGACATGCCTTCTAGCCCACCACTGTGTCTAGGATTCTTGGATGCTGGCAACTGCTTGTCACTCTTTCTGATGGTTGGGCCAAGTGATGATGAAGGCTGCTGCGGACTTAAAAGGGTGGGTGTAGCCAAGAAGAAGGGCACTTTGACCAGGGAGACGACTTAGAAGAAAAATAGAACATAAAATAAGCAAAGATAAAAATGGGGCAGTACGTGAAAGATTTAACAACATTTGAATCTGGTCATCAACATAAACAACACCTTATTTTATTTATTCACATTTTTATACCACCCTTCCTCCAAGGAGCTCAGAGTGGTGTACATATTTCCTCCCCTCCTTTTTGTCCTCACAACAACCCTGTGAGGTAGGTGGGGCTGAGAGATAGTGACTGGCCCAAGGTCCCCCAGGAAGCTTCATGGCTGAGTGGGGATTTGAACCTGGATCTTCCAGGTCTAAGTCCGACTCCCAAACCAGTACACCATCCTGGCTCACCTTAGTTATGAAACTAAACTTTCATGAAAGTCTCTGGGGCTTTGGCCCACTGTTGATCTGTCTGGCTGTTACAGACTCAATCTTGTGAGTTAAATTCTCCATAAAGAGTGTTACATACTAGAGCCAACCAATGAGCTTCAGTAGGGAGGACAGCAGTTTACCACTTATTGGCAAGAACTATCTTAGCTGCCCTTAACAGATATAACAATGTTTCTGTCTATTGCGTGTAGCAAGATTGTCATTGGATCTTCAGGAATGTAATAACTTATCAGTTTTATGAATTCTAATGCAATGTTCAGCAACTCATACATGTTTTTGCATATACTGTACTTCAGATGTATGCAAGAGCTAACCTGTGACACGATTATTTGAGCATTTCTGTGTACTATTTCCTGTAGGTTTCAGGATTGACCATTCAAAATGCTGTATGCAGAAATTTTGTCTTGGTGTTTTGCGCTCCATAATCTAGTTACCAATGCTATCTACTGCTTCTTTCCTTTTGTTTTATTTTGGAAGGAATGGCAGTCTTTTAGTAAGGGCTTCAAAGTAACTTTGGCCTTCATCTATGTTAGATAAGAGCTGTGCATTTCAGGTGACAAAACAAATGAAAACTTCCACAACATGAGACAATTTTTTTTAGCTTCATGTATTAAACAAAGCTTCATCAGTGGCTACCTCAAAATTAAAAACCAAGTTTCCAGTCAAGTTAACCTTGGCCGAAATAATGTTGCCAAAAGTGTCATGCTTGTTGAGAAATGCAGGTTGAACAGCTGCAAACAACCGGTGGTAGAGGTTGCTGCAAGATAAGCTCTTATTTAAAATGATAGAAATGAGAGATGAATCTATAAAGCATGTTTTCATGAAAAAATAAAGTTTTAGGTAGCAACTTTCCAGACCCAGAGATAGCAATACTTCAGTCTTCTACTACAACATGGGTTTGTTTGGTTTTTTAAAGAATGGTTTCAGCTGCTAAGGAATTCCCTGCAAGATTGTTGTGTGTGGTGTAACTTGGAGCACATGCTTTGAATAGAGGACGTTTCAGGTTCTGTCTTTTAGCATCTTCTGGTAACCCTGGGGAAAGACTCTGTCGGAGTCTCTGGAGCAGGGATGTGTGGTGTGGGTGTGGCAGGTGATTGTGCGTACATGCGTTATTGCTTACTTGGGTGTAAGCGAGTAGCATGCATGCGCAGTCTCTGGGTTTGGCTGCAGCTTTGTTCAGAGACTACAACGGGGTGGGGCTGCCTCACGTGCTGCGCCCGCACCTCATTGCCTCTCCTCTGGAGAGCCACTGCCAGTCAGTGTGGAGCGTTCTGAGCTAGGTGGACCAATGACCTGATTGATAGAGTGCAGCTTTGTATGTTTAATGGGTTTCAAAACAAATGTGGAAGATTTGAGAAGATGGAATTGCAGATCCTTTGCCATAAAAAATTAGTAGGGAAGAGGGCAAGACACCTACTTCATCACTTTAGCCTAGGGGTGGCCAACCTTCCACCATTAGGGCTCTGCGGCAGCTGCAATTGCTGACGGTGTTGCTAAAGCATCTGCACCTGCTGAAATGCCCTCAGCTATACAACCATTAAAGGGCCAAGAGCGTTCATGCTGAAAGGTTGGCCACCCCTGTTTTAGCCCATGGGAACTCAACTCTTGAGATGATGACCGGAGCAATGGTGAAGGAAGTCTTGTGATGAGTTTGACTGAACATGGGCCTAGAGCTTATGTTGGAGCCTGCTCTGTGGCGGTGATAGTGTTTCAACATGGAGTCGCTACAGAGTTGTTCCAAATAGTGAGAGGCCTTTTAGTGAGGGTCCTCAAGGTGAAGGTGGAGAACTGTCGGTGGCCTGCTGGAACATGTTTGCAAGATACTTTGCTTACCATGTTGCTTGCATTCATTCTGACATTGAGAGGGAGTCCTAATGCAGCACCTGCTTTACACTATAGTTTTGGATAGTTTCCCCTTGTTTTTCCTGGGGATATGGACAGGTTGCTTAGAGAGTTGCAACTGATTACCTGCTTTCTCAATCCTTGCCATTTCTGGCTGCTTAAGGAGGCCAAAGTGGTTCTGGCTAGCTGGGTGGTTTAGGTGGTGAATGTTTTGCTAAAGGAGGGCAAACTACCATCTGTGTTGGCTCAGAATGTAGCAGTGTGGGATTTGGTTGGGGCTCATGCTTGGAAGCATGCAATTCCAATTTTGTTGCATCTACACTGGCTACCAGCTTGTTTCTGGGTTCAATTCAAGGTGTTGATTTTGACTTTTAAAGCCCTACACTGCTTGGGCCCAGACTACGCGAGAGACTGTCTACTTTCATATACAGTAGGTTTGCTTACCACCTTCACCTGCCATTTTGAAGCTCTGCTTCATGGTACCCCATGGATGGAAGCGTGGTTGGATGCAACGAGGAACAGGGTCTTTTTTAGTTGCAGTCCCCAGGCTCTGGAACTCCTGGCCTCTAGACGTTTTTTCTTTTGTGTTTGCAAATGTGATGATTATACAGTATTTTTATGGCTGTTAAGTAACTTGACCAATGAAAAATGTAAAGCAGTGGTGTGTGATTCTTCCTTGCTGGCAGCAGAGTAACTTAAGAACATAAGAAGAGCCCTGCTGGATCAGGCCAAAAGCCCATCTAGTCCAGCTTCCTGTATCGCACAGTGGCCCCACCAGATGCCTCAGGGAGCACAAGACAACAAGATAACCTGTTTCCCGTTGTTACTCCCTTGCACCTGGCACAGAGAAAACCCACTTCTAAAACCAGGAGGTTGCTTATGGCTTGTAACCTGTGATGGTCTTTTCCTCCATGAATCTGTCCAAACCCCTTTTAAAGGCATCTGGGCCAGGTGCCATCACCACATCCTGTGGCAAGGAGTTCCACAGATGAATTACACGCTGGGTAAAGAAATATTTTCTTTTGTCCGTTCTGACTCTCCCTCCACTCAATTTTAGTGCATGTCCCCTGGTTCTGGTGTTGTGCGAGAGGGAGAAGAATTTCCCTCTATCCACTCTCTCCATCCCATGCATAATTTTATAAGTCTCAATCATGTCCCCCCTCAGGCGCCTTTTTTCTAGGCTGAAAAGCCCCAGACGATGTAGCCTTTCCTTATAAGGGAGGTGCTCCAGCCCACGAATCAATCTGGTCGCTCTTTTCTGCACCTTTTCCAATTCAACTATATCCTTTTTGAGGTGTGGTGACCAGAACTGGACACAATAGTCCAGATGTGGCCTTACCATCGATTTGTACAAAGGCATAATGATATTGGCCGTTTTATTCTCAATCCCTTTTTTAATGATCCCGAGCATGGAATTGGCCTTCTTCACAGCCGCCGCTTCAGAGCCACACTGATGAATCCTGAACTAAAAGAAAGTTGATCTTTGTTTCTTTGCACGCACTTAGCTCTCGTCATTATGCAATAATTTGTACTAGTGAAAGTGGAATTAAAGTGAGATAAAACGTGCTGCTAAATACACTAGGGGTGAAATCCTATAGATACTTTCCTGGATAAGTAATAAGTTTCCTGGGAGTAAGCCCCATTGAAAGTGCAATCCTATGCTTGTCTCCTCAGAAGTAAGTGTGTATGCGGGACTGTATCATCTCTGGAATGCTTGTGGGAGATCACCTGTTTTAAAGCATCCCCAAGTCTTTGCCCTTCACAAGCCAACACAACTTTTCATGTGCACAAGCCAACACAACTTTTCATGTGCACAACTGTGTTATGTGGAAACAAAACAATGCATTCTGGAAGTGGCACAATCTCATGAATCTTGTCTGAACTCAGAGATCTGCTGTAAATCAGCTTAATTTTTCATTCTGACATAATGCATAAGCAGTTTCCTGAGGAGTAAAATATTTTTTCAGGCTGTTAATAAATCAAGGTCCTTGGACAACACCCCCTTTTCACATTGGGGAAACTGTGCCATCCTCGGCTATGTTTCTGGTTCCATAAACCTTATGCATCAATTTGATTTCTAGTCATCCATTCCATTTATCTAGGACTCTTCAATGCATGGATGGGCATAATCCAGTCAAAGTTAGGCACTCTGACATGATTCCAGTGTGCAAACGATTTTAAAAGCTCCACTAAGACACCTAAATCCTTTTTACACATGCTGTTACCAGGCCAGGTCTCCCCTATTCTGTACTTGTGCCTCTGATTTTTTTCTTTTGTCTCTACATGCAGGATATAAATGCCCGACTTTGGCTAGATCATGCTTAGAGAGCATTATCAGGATAAATGGAGGCATCTCATTTTAACATCAAGATCTCCAGATCTAAGATCAAGATCTAACAACTTTGGTAATGATATCTTTTCCATCCACATTGTATCATAACTATACAGGGGGAAAGTATGTAAATTTTGGGGGGTATTTAAATTGATGATTACTGACTTCTCCTTTATTATATAACAGCAGTTGTAGCCAAACTATATTGCTTTGTGCTTGTGTTGGTAAAGCCTTGCCATTAGCAGCACATTCACAATGGTGGCTAGTGGGTGGAATGTTTGGTAATACTCTTCCCATCTTCTCCCCCTCCATCCTTCAAAGCAGGATTACTTTGCCCTGAAAAGCATTGCCTTGATCTGGGATCTTGGACTCCTGGATCCTAGGCAGGTAGTGGCAGCATTTATTCCAGAGCGGGGAGGAGCCTTCACGCGACCCGGAAGTGGGTCATTAAGCTTGCTGAAGCCCCGTAGAGGCTTGAAAATGGCATGGTTTGCTGCTAAAAGGTAAAAAAAAAAACACCCTTTTTTAAATCCTTCTTTTCTTTTTAAATTTTTAGCGGACCGCAGATCTGGGATCCGGATACAAATCTGCGGGTCCTGAATCCACAGATGGAAAGAGTCCACTGTAGTTCCACTTTCAGAGAAGGCTCTAGTTTACTCCTTGAGATAGAGTCCTTCCCTGTCAGAAATTCTTGCTCATGAGTAACCATAACTGTCCATTTCTCAGAGCATGCTGGAATGAGGAAATCCAATGTTTCTTGAAATTCCTGTTCAGACCTTTATGCAGAATATGGTGAGGAAGTAAGTTATTTAATGAGGGCCTTCCCTTTTTGGAGACAAAACTGGAAGTGAAGCATTCATCTGTGACTCTACCCAGCATGTGCTGTGAATTTCACCAGCTTTTCCCAGGGAGTGTCCTGGAAACAGGACGGCACATACACAGGGCCAGTCACCTTACCTAGTCATGCACCAGCTTCTGCTCTTCCCACTCTCTGGGTTGGAAAAGGAGGGGAAATGGAGCAGAAGAGGAAGTGTAGAGGAGAGGATAAAGACTCCAATGCTCTAGCTGACCACTATCTTCCATGCTTCCTCTTAGACTTCGCACCCCTCTTCCTTTTCCAATCCAGGGAGGAAGAGGAGCAGTGGAGGCTAGTGTGTGGATGGAGGTGGGCACCCCCCCCCCCCCCGCCAAGCTGCTGCTGCTTCAGTCGGGCTGACCCTGCACAATCACGTTCTTTAACTCAACAAAACAGTCAGAAAAAAATTCAGAAGCTGGCTGCTAAAGAAGCATCCGGGTTATCAACGGACCTGGACGGCTCAAGTCTTCTGCACATTGTAGTGTCGGCTACAAGCAATCTGTAACAGAGTGAAGGATGCTAGGTCTCCACTCTGAACTGCATGAAATAGGCTGATGAATTTTCAAAAACCTATGAAAACCTATTGAGTTTTTTTTAAAAAAACATTCTCATAGGCAAAAGCAGGCACTTCAAATTCTAGACAAAATGAAATAAAATCCTAATGCAAGTTTTCTAGAGTTTTCAGGATTATCCAAAGTCAGTCAAGTACAAAAAGCTTTAGTTTTCTAGAGTTGTCCCAAACTTGGATCACTTAGTTGCAGTTTCGTTGTGAACAGACTTAACCACTGGGCAAGTGTGAGCCAAACCCAGTGGGGTGCTAGTGGTTCCTGCTTCACCCATTACTCTATAAGAGCCAAGTGTCAGCCACTATGCATCCCAGGTCCATGCCAATACACATCCCTGGTTACGCCTTTCCAGTGGACACATATGTTGCAGAGATCATGATGGCGAGGCTGTCCAAGCTGACTAAGCAAAGCCAGCTCCTTCATATGTATGAACAGGGGCTTCCCATTCACCATAACTTTGGTTTAACATGATGTCTGAATTAACAAACCATAGTGAAAAAGCTGTGGCCCATCCTGTCGTCAAAATGAGAGTGCTGAGCATATGGAAAACAAAATAAGCTATGGTTAGGACAAACTGTGGTTTGGCAAGGCTTAATGTCTGAACAGAGCCACCAAATGGGAAGCTGCTTCATTTTTATTGAAGCAAAATATATTTTTTGAATTGAATATGACAGCTTGGGGAGCTCCTTGCTATGGTAGTATGGAAGTTACAGTAGGGTGCTGCTAAAGCTGAATAAATTATGCTTTTCAGTGTCACAGAACCATTTCTGTTGTGTTTAGATGGATGGGCAGCAAGTTAAGGCTTGATTGAGGCCTTGGGATGTACAAAGCCTGCAGAGAGGCCTGTAGACCCTGGTATTTAGTAGCGATTTTGCTGAACACCAAAACTGTTGGCCTCTGACCCTACTATGAACTTCTTAGCACAGATCAGGGCCTTCCTGCTACCCCACAGTTCAGATCACTTATTAGAGGCAGAGGGGGACCTGATTCATTCTGGGTGTATCTGATTCACACTGTAAAGACCACAGGCATCAAGGAGGTGTCGCAGCATACATGTGATACATCGATCTGGGCATTGTGGGAGATATACCGGTAGTTTCCATTAGGCCGGTGACGGGACTTGCCCGTCGCCGCCCATTGCCAGGCCCCCTCCCCCGCGCGCTGGGCAGAGGCACGACGGGGGAGAGCAGCGATTGGCTGCTGGGGCCAGTCAGGGGCGTGGCTTGGCTGAGGAGACGGGAGCACATTCCCTCCGTCTCCTCAGTCTGAGCCACTGTTTCGAGCCCCGCACGCCCTCCCTGATTACAGTCTGAGTCTAGCTAGTAGTTCTTTTGAGGGCCGGGTAGGAATTTTTGGCTGCCATCCTGATTGGCTTTGGTTGGCAGTTTTTTCGCCTACCCCAGACTGGGTTTGGGTAGGTGTGTGGCGTTGTTAATATTGTTAATATATTGCTGTTTTTATTATGGCAGGTGGCGTGCGGGCCGGGTAGCCAGGAAACTGGGCTCCGGCGTCAGCCTGAGGCTAGCAGCAAGGTCAAGGGGTAACCCAGGACTGCACTAGTGACACCGCCCGGGTCCATGAGGCTGGCTGGCAAGCCCCTTGGCTGGAACGCGTTAACCCACATCACGGCTTGGCCACTGGGGTTGACGCTTCCAGCTGCCTTGACCCTGCGGGGTTGACCATGATAGCTCACGTGGTCTTCGACCACTGGGAGTCTTGAGTCAGATTGTCACGCCCTGGGGGGATTAACGGGGGAGGAAGACGTCTAGGCCCGTTTCCCCCATTTAGGGCCCGCACGCTCTAAGGGTCTAGTTAAGGTATTTTATTATGCTGCAGCTTCTGTTTATGTTTAATAAAATTTGGCCCTTTAACCCAAGCCTCTGTCTAGCGTGCTTATTTGGGGGGTGCACGGGTAATGCCTAGTTATCCTCTGTGTGCTGTGACATTCTAAAGGAAGACTCCATTTTGTGATTTACTTCTTCACCAAGTATGGGAAGGATGGAGTTTCTGATTTTGCACCATAAAGGCTGCAGTGAGGCCGGAGGTTGGGTAGTTGCCTGATGATGGCACTTTCTTCTGAAATGTCCTATTAGCCTCTCAGGTGACCTTGTCATGAACTGACCATTACTGGATTGGATCATATCGACTCTCGAAAACCTGGAATTGGATCCAAAAAGTGTGTCTTTTTGTTGCCAATGGACCATCCTACCAAAACCCAGAACACAAACAAAACAAAAACTCCAGGTTAAACTGCTGCTTGTAGCATTTCTGGAACAGCACCTCAAGCCAAATCTATTCATGTTTTTCATCCTTTTTTGATATTGTCAAATGAATTTAGTAAAACTGTACTTAGCAATCCTGATGCCATTCATTCAGCTTATAGGGAGATGTTTTCTGGGAGGAAGAAGAGAGAAGAAATATAATTTTCTCAAAAAATATGAAAGAATTATCGGTAACTAGAGGTTAACCCTCCCCCCCCCCCCGCTCTGATAGAACTATGGCCAGTTTGGAAGGAGGAAAATTAATCTCCCCATTCCACGCACCGATTTCTCCCCCCCCCCCTTCTTAGATGTTAACTGGCAAATATATTTGCTAAGGTAATATGTACTGCTGCTGTAAGGGGAAATGGCTGACCTTATTTATATCTTAGGCTTATGTGTTTACTGTACTGGAGGGTACTTATTCTCTCTCTCTCTCTGAATAGCTACAGTCAGTGGCAGAAAACCTTGCTGTAGTAGTCTTTATAATGTTGCAAACTACCGTAAGTATCTGATAACTGCCAGTTTGTGTATTTTAGGCTTAACAGCACTGTCATTTTCTGTTTAATGACATGCACTTGTTTAGCTTTATATAATGTAGTGTTTCACGAACTGAACTCTTGTTTAGTTTGAGAAGATTTCTGCTAATAGATCATGAGAATGGCTTTTAACTGCCATGGACTGAGATGTGGGTGATGCCCCTGAAGTTAGGCCTTCATTTAATAAGCCTTTGTAGGATGCAGCTGAGATTCTGGGTAACTATAAGTCTAAACCTGTGGGGTGGGTGCAGAAGATGGTCAAGGCATAGTGTGATGCATTGCCAGGTAATTCAGACTGTTTATACAGTCTGTGACAGTTTGCTTCCTGAAGCAGAGCACCTTACCTTTTCTTTCTGTCTCTTCCCCTCCTTCTTACCATATCTTCAGGTCCTTTAAAATCTCTTCCTCTTTCTTTTCTGTAACGGAGTAAAGAGGAGAAGCTGCATGGCACCTTCCTCCCTCTGAGGAGTGCTGGGTGGGCTACTGTGCTGACCTTGGAAACTGGCCTAAAATCTGAAGCAGCCTGTGTCACCCTGCTTCATTTTAGGGCTGACCCTATTTGTGCTTTTGGGGCAGATCGAGGTCTTGGATTTGAGCTGGTAAGCCATGAAGTGCTGCAAATACAGTACTCCCCCCATATCCGCTGGGGATATGTTCCAGGCCCCTCCGTGGATACTTGAAACCGTGGATAGGAGCGAACACCCCCTCCATGGTTTCCTGAGGGGCCCTAGAGAGGCTCTGCAAGGTTTCTGTTAACCTTGCAGAGCCTCTCTAGTACTTAGTCTCGTTCTACTTGCCTGCAATAAGCAGCCCTCCTGTTTGTTTAAGGAAGAAACGAAGCTTACTGGGAAAAAAGTAACAGCCTGGGGGGGGGGGGTTCCCCGCAATCCATAGATAACTGAAACCGTGGATAGCGAATCTGTGGATACGGGGGCCCACCTGTATATCGAAAGCTTGGTTTGCCAGTTGTGTTAATGTAGCAGTAGCAGCAGCAACACAACACAAGAAGAGCCCCACTGGATCAGGCCAAAGCCCATCTAGTCCAGTTTTCTGTATCTCACAGTGGCCCACCAGAAGCCTCAGGAAGCACTCAAGACAACAAGATACCAGTATCTTGTTGCCACTCCCTTGTATCTGTTGTTCAGTGGTAGGCTACCTCTAAAACCCAGATGTTGCATATACCGTATTGTCCCGAGTATAAGACGCACCTGATTATAAGACGCACCCTTAAAGTTTGGTGCTATAAAAAAATTAATTAAATCACTGGCATTAAATTGCAACAGCCTGATTATAAGACACACCCCTAGTTTAAAAACTTAAATTAGGAGAAAAAAGTGAGTCTTATACTCAGACCAATACGGTAATTGTTGTGGCTTGTAACCTGTGATGGACTTTTTTCCATAAATCTGTCCAATCCCCCTTTAAAGACATCTAGGCCAGTTGCCATCACATTACCTGTTAGCCATTTCTGGAAGCACTGTTTCTGCTCAACTGAATGGCTGCCTTTTATTTCCAAGGAAAGTGCTGGGTGGGGGTGGGAACTGTGTGGTTGAGGAGAAAGAGAGAAAATGCCAGAGGGGAGTGAAATGTTGCAGGGGAGTGAAAAGATCCAGGAGAACATTGAAAAGGGAGACAGCCCAGTAAGTATTTGCAGGGAGAGGGAAGAGAACAGGAAGGGAGACTGGTGGTGTCAATCAAGGGGGCAATGTTTTGGAGCTCTCCTTTCACCCCAGCCTCCCCTCCCACCCATAACAATAGGTCAGGTGTGTTTCTTTGGTACTGTAATTGAATAACAGGTAGCTTGCTCTGCTTGCTAATGAGTTTCATCCAAAGTACATAATTTTTGATCCGATTTCCACCCATTTCTTTTTTCTCCATCTGAAAGCTTCTTCAAGGAAATGACTTGCCCATTTCAAAATGGTTTGCCATAGATTTCATGTTATGGTGGTTACAGTGGGATGACACAGCATACACAATGAAGTGAAGGCTGTGGGTCTCCCCCCCCCCCCCCAATAGCCACATCTTTTCTGTTCTTCCCTCGATGAACAAGAGCAGAGCCGGGCACTGTTATCTCTGTGGTCAGCTTGGATTGATGCTTGTTGCAGGAAATGTGACTTTGTGAATAGCTCCATTGATTTCCAGCATGAACAATAGTGTCCTTTCTATGTTTAAGACATTTCTTGTAATTCTCAGTCACACTCCAGATTCAATTAGGTTTTGAGTACATGCTAACATGCAGTACTGAATATTGTTCTGTGTTTAAAAACTATCTATAGCTATTATCAGTGAATATTAACCCTTTGGCGTCAGTGCTATGTACATGTGTGTTGTTAAGTTTTACTACGGTAGTGCAACCACACTTATGTTTGTCATACTAAAATGGGAATAGTTTGCTGTATATCTAAACAACCGTCGTTTCTTCTAAATAAGTCATGTGTAAGAAAAATGATTTCATGGCCTGTATTGGTGGGGCTGGAGAAGATCTTTGTGATATAATGGTTAGGTGATGGAAAAAACTTGTGGCCAGTGTTCCGGAAACCTCGGTTCCCAATTCCTTCCCTGTGTTTTTCATCAATTTGCAAATGTACCGGGCAAGGATTTAAAATGGCCATTGCACAAAAATGGTTATAGTGTTTTTTCTTTAAAGAGTGTACAGGGTAAGAGGGTAAGAGAAGCCAAGAGGCTGGGAGGAGATCTGAATCCACAAACCTGTTTTGAGAGGCTTTTTGAGAGAGGTAAAAAATGTGCTCCGTGTTCCAGCTGCATGCTACACGCTGCGGCAAGGAGAGTCATGCCGGCCACATGACCACGGAGACGTCTTCGGACAACGCTGGCTCTTCGGCTTTGAAATGGGGATGAGCACCACACCCTAGAGTCGGTCACGACTGGACTTAATTTTCAGGGGTCACCTTTACCTTTTCACCCACATGCTCATAACTTAATTTGGTTTTACACCTTTTTCTTAAATATAATGGATGACCAGTTACTTTAACTGACTTAAGAAAATGCATCAGGAGTTGAAACAATTGACTAATTGCACAATAAATAATCTGCATATACTGTAATTGGATTACCTATGACTTTGTGCACAATAATCTGCATATACTGTAATTGGATTACCTATGACTTTGTGCCCAAACATTTTATGTCCAGGAAGCTGTTGCTGGCAATTCAGAAGTGTGACAAATTAATTTGTGCTAGTGGACTTTCCTAACAAGTTTTTTTTTTTTTTTAACTTGGAGCCTGGTATTACTGCAAAGTCATGAGACCTGACACAAGTTGCCTTTTTGCCTTTTTAACGTTTTCTTCCAAAATATCATTATACTTTTATCTGAGACCTTGGTGAGGTTACATTTATTGAAAGGAGAGGTTATTGGAAGTCCAACAAAACCCTATAGGCATATGGGTTTCTTAACTATTTTGATAAACAGGTAAATGGGTTTGAACATTGCTGGTTCTGGTTTGTTATTCCTTGACCACGTTTATTTCAGTCTATCCACTATTTGCAAGCATGAATTGGGTCGCCCTTTTCATGCTTGCAAATGCATGTAACCCAGGTACCAATCTTATGTATGTATTGTATTTATATCTCACCATTCTTCCATCATGAAACACAAGGCAGTATACTTGGGGTTTCTAGGCAGTCTGCTCTCCAGGCACTGGTTTGAGCAAGATGGTTGCATCATGTGCCTTCACCCCAGACCCTGGGACCAGTCACTAGGCCCAGTTATTAAGTTGCCCATGGTGATGGGGCACCTGGATTTTTGTAACCTCTCTTCTCTGTAAGCTCTTGAGCTGCTATTACAATCCTCAGTTATGAGACTGGACACATATAAAATTATCTAGAGCTTCCCACCTTAATTTTAGAAAACAGGTTGACACAGCCCTTATATTGATTACTGCATCTTCTATGCCTGGGACCTTCAAGAATTTAAGGATTCTGACATTTCAGGGACTTAGAATGCCAGGGCTGGCTGTGCCATTGAAATGCTAAAGCTCTTTTACAATATCAAAGATTAGGTCTCACAGCGGAGGAGGAGTTCTCAGCTTTAGTATATTTGCCACAATTAAAAACTGCTGATGCAACATTTATTTAATGCAAATGGCGCCTGTACCTTATCCCACAATTGCTTTCATCTGTACAAATCAAAAGACTAATCCTTAGAAATTGTTGCAAATTATATCTTTAATTCAGGTTCAGTGAAATTAAATTGGGTATTAGAAAAAAATTATGGACATGTAATGTGTGTGTTGAGTAGCAGAATTTTGAAGTACCAGGCTACTGTCTAGCGTAGTAACTGAACAGATGTATATAAAGACATGGCAGAATTATGTACAGTGGACCCTCTGCATCTGTGGGTTCCATATCTGCAGATTTCACCATCTGTGGATCAAGCAACAGGGCCTCCAGAGGCCGCTTCTGGGTTGAGCTGGGCCTGCAATGCACTCCATTAGCCTTCATGGGCCCTAGGACGCCTTGGGGAAGCGTCTGCAACTTCTGGTTGCTTCCCCAAGGTGTCTTGGGGCCTGCGGAGGCCAGTGGGCTTGGCATGACCTGGAAGCGACCTCTGGAGGCTCCTGGTAAGGCACTGCGGCGCAGCAGAGAGCATTGGGTGTTGGATTTGAGCATCCGCGGATTTTGGTATCCATGGTGGGTCCCGGAACCAATCCCCTGTGGATACCGAGGGCCCGCTGTAATTGCTGTCCATGGGACCATACCCAACTGGACCACAGTTTGTCTGAGCTTGGGAAGGGATGGGTCTTTCATCACAAAAATAATCTCACCATTCTTCAATTGTGAAAGAGTGAACAGACTAACCAGCCCATTCTCCTGCCACTCACTAGCACATTCTACAGGTCAGTTGATGTAGTGTGGACAGCTGTGTAGACCTCAGCTGTAGATGGTGACTCAAGCAAGCAAAGCAGAGCTTTGGTTATCTACATGTAAGAAATAAAAATCGGGGCCTTGCTGATGTTTGGGGTGGGAGTGGCAGCCAAGAGCTTAGATTTCTGTATGGAAAAACTACAATTGAGGTTATGAATGGCAAATGAATTAGTTCAGCAAAGTCTTTTTCTTTAGGATTTATTCATCCAACTGGGAGAGGTCTTTGTTCTTTGAATTTTTCACGCTGCTTCATCTGTTCTTCTCCATATCACATGAATAGGAACGGCGAAGTGTTGTCAATTCCACTTGCATGTTTTTAGCTGTTCATGAACATCTTAAACCTTTTTGCCAGTTCCAATCCATAAGGTTTAAGGGATATATAAAATGTATATATATATTTTTCTTACTACAGGTCTAGATTTGGTTTGGATAAATCCATGTTATGGATGCATGACTTAAATTTTAAGAAGGATGTGGTATTTTAATCCAAGAGAGATGGAGAAGATCAAGTGAAATGTGTGTGGTCAGTTTTTTTGAGACCTGGAATGCGTGCTTTTCAGTATTTGATCCTGCAACTGTCTTGGGAAAACAAACCCTTCATGTATCAAACACAATACAAGTTTTAGCAAAGAAGTTTTTTACTGAATAGAAAAGATGTAAGAGATTAAAACCAGTGGCTCCCAAAAAGAGGCCCGGGTCCTTCCAGCGGGTCATGAGAGTGTTATTTATGGTTCAGTAGGCTGCTATCAGTGTGCTTTGGGTGCCTCGCAGCACAAAGGTATAAAGGAGAGGAGAGAGTTCAATTCTAGGTTAAGAGGGTCTTGAACAAAGATGAAATTCCACTGGTGGGTCCCTTAGTAAGAGCTTTGGGAATCAGTGGGTTATACAATGAGTGTTAAGGCTGCACAGTGCTGCAGGGACCTATTTTGCTAACTTAAAAAAAGAAGACCACTGCAACATCAGTGCTTGAACTACTGCAAAGACCTTTCTTTTGAATAAACACAGCTTTATTTTTTCCTTTTCTAGATCTGTCACTACTCTTTACAAATGTTTGGATTCAAGAGGTCTGCTGTTGCAGAGGTGTAATCTGTAGGCAAAGCGTATAAACTTGTAGAAATTAAACACATGAATTCCTAAAAAGCTATAGTTTACATAAGATTCTTAATTAAAGTTTAATTCTCTAAATTGCCAAATTTTATAGTTTGCCTTCAAACTCGCATCTAGTGCAAGGTGCTCAAAACATTTGGCCCAACAGCTAACTGGAATAGAATGTACAGAAATTGTATCGAAGGCCTATAGTCCTGCACGCCCCCCAATTCCCCGTGGGGCAAGGAAAGCGTGGTGTCGGCAGCCAGTGGAATGCAGTGACATTGGGTGATGACATCATTGCCAGACACCATCAGCAACAAAGGAGTGACTGGTGTGGCTGCAGCAGTAGCCAGTGCCACAGCTGATGGTGGAGATCAACTGTGGAGAGGGCTGGGCTACTGGTACCAGCCTTTAAAAAGTGTTGGGCCAGATATAATGGGGAGGGAGAGAGAGGAGAGGAAAGGCAAGAGGAAGGAGGGCAGGATTAGGACAGAAGGGGATGAGCGGAGAGAGGAAACAGGAGGCTGGGAGGAGGGATAGGGGGGAAATCCAAGCAGGGATGAGAGGAAGAAGGGAAGCGGTGAAAAGGAGGGCAATTGAATTGAATTTGAATTGAGTGAAATGTGTTTAACAATTCTTCAAAAAGTGAATGCTTTGTCTGTGATAATCAGTTCTGGGAAAGTGCTATCAGTTAAATACTAAACAGTATGACTAGTATTGAGGTACAAATTATTTATTTTAAATGGTCACCAGAAAAAAATTAATTGAGTTAAACAAAAACCATCTTTAAATGGTTGGCTGTAATTTTCTAGAAGTGTTTAGAAAAAAGAAATGGCGAAAGTGGCTTGCTCAGTTGCTTTAAAATTGTCAGCTTACCACCACAATTTAGAACTCTGCATGTGTTGTGTTAATGTTTATGAAAACCTCCAGTGCCCTTGGAATATCATATTTCTTTCAGTACCACTTGATCGACAACTACCGGTATATCTTTCCTTCCCCTTTACTGAGGAGGAGGGGTGTGTTTGAGCTTCACACAATTGTCTTTCTGCTTGTGAATTGCTCCTTCCATTTCCGTGGCCAAGGAAGTTCTTGAAGGGCAGGAGAACTATGCTTGGTCACTGGAATTCTAGTGCCTGTAAGCGATACTTGGATTGGAGTATTGCATTTTTTAAAAAAATTTGATGTCCTTTGAATATTCATTTGTCACCATTTGATAAAAAAATCTGTATCATCCTTATCACCTTGACATTTTATACATTTAATTTTTTTAACTGCCAGCATTCCGATGATAATGCACATAACCACTGTACAGGGGGGCCCTGTACCTGTGGATCTGCTATCCGTGGATTCACTTACCCGCAGATAGCGGGAGGCCCCCGGCCCCGTGCCCCCTACCGTGTGCCATTAATTTTACTGTATTAGCTGCTTTGTGTCCTTTAAACAGACGCTATAAGCTGCTGCTTATAGCTCTGAAGCCGACTGAGTGCTAGAGAGGCTCAGCTGAAGAACAGGAAGCAGTTCCAGTTCCTGCTGCTGCTTATAATGTCTCTTTAAAGGAAGAGACAGAGCATCTAATAAGGTAAAATAATAGCTGGTGGGGAGTGCAGGGCCCAGGGGGCATTTGCCCCTATCCGTGGTTCTTTGGTATCTGCGGGGGGCTCCCCTGGAATGGATCCCCATGGATACCGGGGGGGGGCCTGTAATTAAAACCTACCGGTATCACACCAGACCTAGGCTTTTGGGTAAGATCTTTGGTGAAAAATGTGAGATTCCCAGCTGTTTGCCTCTGATGTAGAACGTTTTGTGTGTGGAGTGTGGGTCATAATCATGGGTGAAGTGGTGGATGAGTGCTGTTTAACTCTTTCCTAATTAATTAATTAATTAGTGCCCTTTCCCTTGCTCCCACTTTCATGTGAGAGGCAACGATGGGGTTAGGAATTCAGTTTTGGTGCTGGAGTTCCAACCTTAATACGTCCAGGGAACATCTTGATTTGGCATTTTTGTGATTTGGCACTTTGTAATTTGGCACTTGGGCGCCATCCACATTTCATTTCAGTGGTCATTTGCAGGAGCTTTTCCAGTGTTTTGTATCATTTTACAGGGTTTTTAGCCATCATGGTTCTGTATTTATAAAGTGACATTTGAAGGAGTGATTGTAACAAAAGTACATTTCTATTTTGTCTTACATCTCTGGCTTGTGTGTGTTATACAGCACTCTGTACAGCACTTATTCTACTATTTGCTTATATGGTTTTTAGAAAGAATGTGTTGACTCAGCTAAGTCAGAAACTGGTCAGCTCATAATAAAAAGATTTTACGGTAAGTTGAAAGAATCCAATTTAAATAAGTTGTGTTTTTCTGCAAGAAATCCGTTTTCTAGCTATTCAAATGTTTCCAGATAATGAAAAAAATACTCATGCTTAAAAGCCTATCTAAAGACTACTATGTCCGTATATTTCTGGGTTATCCCCATTTATTTGGGTTATCTGTAAATATTGTGAAAAATGTATTGCAAACTTAGTGGTAGGGAGGCATTCTGTGTAGAAATGCTACATATCTTTGGTTAACGGGGGCAGTCCCTTAATTTAAAAGTTTGCTTGCTTATTAGGTCTATATACAGAAGAAAAGAAGAGTGAAATATTCAACTTGAGCAAACAGGAGGGAAGAGAGAAAGGAGGAATATAGTTCTGTATATAGAACTGGTGATAACCATGTAATTGCATGGGTCTATTAATGAAAAGGTTTAACTATGATTGTGGGAACACATCAATATGTTCTTGCTTTTGTATTGATCTGCATTGCAAAATTAACAGCAGGCCTGGATTGTATGCTAACCTGTTTTGCTGAATGTTGATTAAAACATAGAGCACAATCCAGTCCAATTTCAGCACTTGAAGTCTCCCATTGAAATGAATACTGTAGTGTTTAGAAGTGGTTAACATACACTGGATTGTGCCCATAGTTGGTGGTGGTATTGCTTGCTTGGGCTCTTCATAGCTAAACGGACCATAATGGATGTTCCTTACGTCAGTCGTTGCAGATCGGAGTGCTGCAATTTTTGCTTTGCCATAATCACTGTAGCTTTTAAGAGTTTTTGTCATAGTTTCATGGTGTGCAGTATTCATATAAAACTAAAGAGGAGCTGCGTCCCCTTTTTATAGAATTCCCTCTACTGCCTCCGTGCTGTGTGGCATTTAAAGCCAGCTATTGCTTTGGATTGCTGCCCCATCTGAACCATCGTATGTATTATTGTGATGAAATCTAAAGGAGCGATTGCACTATATTGTTTCAGCATCCACATTTCATATGAAAAATCTGTGCCTCCCCCACTCCCCAACTAAGCCTCTGACAAAACAGACCACAATGGCTGTATTGTTAACGTGGTGATATACATATGAAAGCATCTTTAAAAATGCATTTTTGGGAGCCATAGTCTATTGTGTAGACTCATTCATGTAACAAGAAATCCTAAGGTGTCCCTCAACCCATGTTTTCTCATATGTCTTTTCTTTTTTTTTTTAACATCTGGTTCATAGCACTTATTTATTATGATAAATACAATGTAGCCAACAGTGTTTATTATGGCCAAAATATGCTTGCCTTTTAGAAAGCCCTTCCCCCCCGAAGAGAATTACAATATCTGCAACATTTTAGCAAATCAAGCCTATTCGAAAAGTTCCTCCTGTTTTCTAAACATATGGTACTTCAGTGAAAAATGCCATTTTCTTTGTGTTTGTAGATATGGAAGAAACTAACCATGGTTTGGGGACTGGAAGTGGATCACAGTTCTTAAAGTTCTAGGTTTCAGGGTGGAAATGAAAGCAGATGACTACGGTATAAAACTTTACTAAGATTGTCACTTGTCACTCTGCTTAGTTTACATGGTGATAATTACCATGTTTAGATTCAGCTTGATAAGTGCAAGAAGAGGAGCAATGCCTAAACAGGAGAGTGACAGAATTGTTCTCAGTTTCTTGAGCTAAGAAATGGAAACATATGATAAGTTTTTCTAGCACCCTACAAGTGTCCAGAGCTGTCTGGTCTTCTCTTTTCATAGAGGAAATGTTAAGTTAGCTAAATGTATTCATGAGAAATAAATACTGTACTGCAGAATAGGAATAGACTTCATTTTGCTGTACTGTATACTTAGTTTAAATATATTCTACACAATAGAATTCTGAGAGGCCAGGCTATGAAGTGAAAGGATGCATGTAAGAACGAAGGCTTTCGTGGTCAGGGTTATGTATCCTGAGGTAAAAAATTCTTTTGGAGTTTTTGAAACAGTACAGTTTCAAAACTGAAACAGTATAGTTTCGATCTTCTCACCCTTTTCTGTTGTTTTACTGCACTGTATTCTCACCCTTTTCTGTTGTTTTACTGCACTGTATTCTTCCCTTAAAAGAGTTATTCTACCATCCACAGCCTGCGTGGCAGCCATTTTGTCTTCCTCTTTACTGTTTATGGTTATGCATCTCTCCCTGTTCAAAGGGTGCTATATGCTGGGTTCCCAGTCTCGGCTGTTGCGCTCCCTGAAGGTTAGAGAAATGGCAAGTCTTGGCATTAAAGACACAGTGTGGTGAGAGCCCTTTTTGTGTCTCAGAAGGAGGAAGGGGATGGTGCTGTTTGCAGTTGCTTGAAGAAGCTGATAGACCACAAGCAGCAGCTCTGTTGCTTTAGCCACTGAGAAGATGCTGGGAGACGAGAGAGCAAAGTAGCCCATTACGGAGGTGTTGTTTCTGACACTGGACTGGGTTCATAATTTATAAACAAGACTTTGACCGGCCAGAATGGGGGCATTTTGTTCTTCTACCCTCCTATGACAAACTTTGTGCCTGAGGGTCACTTCTGGGAAAAAGTACAGACATCGTGGCTAGTGAATGTTCTGCCATGAGAACACAGATAAAGCAGCCAATGTATGCTGCACTGGCATGAGGTCCTGCAAGACTAGAGGTTATGACCTTTTGTTGAAGCAAAAAGAAGGGAGAGGCAGCAGCAGAGAGTGGGAAAATAAACCAGAGGCTGAGCCTCCCCCAAGTATCCCTCCCCCCCAAAATGATTTATTGATGCATGTGAATTGCTTGATATAATTCAATTAAAGAAAAAAAAAATTCGGGGGAAAAGAGTCTTGTCTTGATCAAGTAGAAGAAGAGCTTTCTCAGGATTTGTTCCCTCTAGAATATGTGGTCTAATCTTGATGATTGCATGTTTGCCTTATTGTGCTGGGGAATAGGTTGTGTTAAAAGTAGCAGCCTCGTGTAAGTGAGCAGGTGTTCCAGATGCAGGGGATTTTTACTCTTCCCCTAAACCCATTTTCCCACCAAAAGTCTCATTTCTTGAAGTTGTCATTTCATTTGTTTTACCAGATCAAAATGAAAGGTGTTTTGCCCCTGAAAAATACAATACTGTATGTTTGAAATGCATTGGGCAATTTACATGTACCAATGAAGCTGTGTTCTTGGCGGAGGGGACCACCAGTTTGAAGATGTTTTGGCATAGCAGTCAAGGAGCCTTATTGTGTATTTTTGCCAAAGTGTACAGAGTGTCCTCATCAACTGCAATAACACCTTTTCTTTTTTGGAAGCAGCTAGTGCTGGGGTGCACATGACTCCGCCACAGGCATAACAATGCTTTGGAGGACATTAACACATATGCATGGAGCTCTGCCCTGTGGAAGAACTAAACTAATGTACAGTACATCCAAATAAACGGCACTTTTGCGACACCCAACACCAGCAGAGCAGGAGCTCCGCTGGTGTTAATCTAGGCCAGGGGTTCTCAACCTGTGGTACAGGTACCCCTAGGGCAGAGGTTCCCTAACTCCTGGGAAGGCCCTCCGCTGCTCTAAGTAGCAGCGGGGCCTTCCCAGGGGTCGCGATGACGCGCCCGGGATCGCGCCGCCACCACCGCGCCCGGGATCGCCCTTTTTAGCTTCATTGGTGGGCAGTGGGTGTCCGGCGGGGGTTGTGGGGAGCCTGCGGACCCCTCCGCAGGCCTCCCCAAGATCGCAATTCACTTCCGGTTTCGCGTAAAACCGGAAGTGGGTTGCAATCGCGTCGGAGCGCTGCTCCGACGCTTGGGGAGGCCTGCGGAGGAGTCCGCAGGCTCCCCATAACCCCCGCCGGACACCCAGTGCCCACCAGTGAAGGTAACAAGGACGATCCCGGGCACGGCGGCGGCGGCGGCACGATCCCGGGCGCATCGTCAACGTCACCGCGGGTTGCCATGCCCCTTAAGGGCATAGCAACCCTTTGTTCCCTGCTGGGGCGTCACGACACCCCAGTTAGGGAACCACTGCCCTAGGGGTATGCGGACCTCTTGCTGGGGGTACGCCAAGCCCTGCCCCTTATCTACCCAATCAGCAGCTAATTAAGTGTTAATTAACATGGATGTTAAATTTTAATTATTTTCCCAGCCCTTCTGTCTGTCTGATTTTGGTTTTGGGCTTATTTTTGTACTTTGGAAAATGTACTTTGGTGGGGTGGGGGAGAGAGGAGGTGATTTTGGGAAGTGTGACGGAGAAAAAAAAGAGATCCTTGCTCGCTCTCTCTCTCTCTCTCTCTCTCTCTCTCTCACACACACACACATACACACACACACACACACATACACACACACATACACACACACACACACACACATACACACACACACACACACACACACACACACACACACACACACACACACGAGAGAGAGAGTTAGATAAGTACTTTTACTTATACAGAGTTTTAGTACTTTTTATTTAACGATTAATTACCTAATTAATTGATTAATCAAATTAATTAGTAGTTAATTAGCAGGGGGTACTCAGAAAATTGGACCGTGATAGGGGGTACCCGGGCCTCCAAAGGTTGAGAACCCCTAATCTAGGCAGGATTGTGCTCTTAATCATGTGAGTTCCCACCAGTAATCTGAGGTAGTGCAGCTCAGACCGAGGTTTATCATTCAGTGTGAGGTAGGCCTATAAGTTTTCTATCTGCCAGCTATAATTATTGCACCACCCATGTGCATAGTGCTTTACAAAGTTTGGGAAAAAAAACAGGTCCCTGGCCTGAAGGTGCACGGGCCTAAATGAGACACAAGGGTGGGAAGTGGATTCAGTTTAATAAGCTTTTGTGCAGTAAGCCCCATTGGTTCAGGTAAGCAAACTTTGCTACATTGGAAGACAAAGTAGTAGTCATGAACCAGATTTGGTGAAATCTGCCTTTCTGATCCCTTTTGGGATGATCCCCTTTTTCTTTTGTCAGGTCGAAAGAAGCATTTCTTCACCAACGCCTTTCCTAAGGTAGCTTGTCTTGTATGTCCACTGCCATATACTGTATTGTATGTCCTGTATGTGCCGCCAATACTTAATTATTAATCTCTGACCACCCTCCCCAGTTGCTGTCTTGTCCCTTTTTAACGTAGTTTTGTAAGCCCAGGGACTGCATCACTGCTCTGTGTCGTAGGGCACCCATCATATGTCTGGCACCAAATAAAGCTGAACAGCAAACCAGTCATTCCAGAATGTGAGAGCTAGTTCTGTCCATTGACTCACTCAGAGCAAGGTTTCTTGGCAATCTAATGCAATTCCACTCTATCTCATTCTCAATTAGAGCCACTTGTGATGGCTCTAAAGAAAATCAAACCTCCAGACTTGTAGCGAGAGCAGGCTTTCCTCTAACTTTCCTTAAAATGTACTAATACTGTACAGTACAGTCATTGGGCACATGGTAGCCACAGGGAAAGGGCTTAAAAATCCTGCAGGGGTGGCTTGGAGTCCATGATAAACTGCACTTGTGCATATTGAGTGATGTGCATAAATCAGCTTTTGTAACACTACCCAAAGTTGAATCCAAAGTATGGCTGCCTATGTGCATGAGACTGGCTTGCACAAGACTACCATGTGGCTTCCATACACCTAAGTAGTTGTGCAAGGAGTTCTTTAATGATGGATGTATTACCGTATTTCTTCGAGTCTAAGGCGCCATCAATTCTAAGGCGCACCTTTACTTTCAGTACCACCAGCAGGGGAAAAAAAATCCATCGATTGTAAGACTCACCTCCCTTCATTGAATCTACCAGCTCAGCACCAACTCTCCCCAGCATGTCTCCTGCAGCTGAGGATGACTGAGTGCACTGCCTTTGCATAGCATTTCTGGCCTCGCCAGAAAGTGTCATTTCCTTCGTTACCTGGGTTTGGGGAAGCTTCAGGGAGGCCTGCGCAACCCTCTGCAGGCCTCCCTGATCTTCAGTTCGGCGAAAAACCGCGATTTTTGGCCATTTCTGGTTTTCGCAAAAACCGGAAATGGCTGAAAATCACCGTTTTTTTGCTGAACTGAAGATAGGGGAGGCCTGCAGAGGGTCGCACAGGTCTCCCTGAAGCTCCCCCAAGCCCCAGTAAGTAAGAGGATAGCATTTTGGGGTGCTTTTTGGAGACCTTCGATTCTAAGATGCACCCCATTTTTTGAAATGCTTAATTGGGAAAAAACATGCGTCTTAGAATTGAGAAGGCTGGGTCACATAACTAAGCCCCTCAAGCCTTGAGGCTATTCACTAGGGCTGCCTCATTATGAGAAATAGATTGAGGGTTTTTTGCAAATCAATAAAATATTACTTGTAAATAAATCAATAAAACATTTATTTCTAGATCACCTTTTTTTAAAAGCCTCATAAAGCTAGGTGGGTCCCCATAGAGTGTCATTTTAAAAAGTGGGTCCCAGTGCTAAAAAGTTTGGGAACCATTGCTGTAAATGATTATTTTACAGTAATCCTGAATATATTGTACTGCTAGGATTCATTGTACTTAATGGAGTCCTGTTAGTGCCGATGAATTTAGGTTTTAAACCTTTGAGCTCCTAATAGCTTTGCTTGCCATAGGTTTTTTCCCCCCCTTCAAGTTGTTTCATGCTAAATATTGTGTTCTAAATGTGCTGAAATACTGACAGTTAAACGAGTGGTTCTTACATAGTGAGTAATAAATAATCGCTTGTCTTGTTTTTCCCTTTTATACTTCCTGTTCAGTTTAATTTATTTTGCTGGTCAGGCACAGTAACTGTAACAGCACTGATGGAATGATGCGGCAACTATTTTTATCATGGTGTTCGTCTTGGTCAGTGGGGTTTTCTACTGGTAAAGGTTCACCATGTTTTTGAGCAACTCCATGCACTGTAATGTGGGATTCTTCAACATTTGGTGCTTTTAAGACAAGCCTTATTTACACACACACTTTCTTGCTTGGGTTCAGCAACATCCCAGGTGTCTCCCTAGGGCAAATTCCTGAGGCTGGCTTGTGTGCACCTGCAGCTGAGAAACTCATATCTTGTTAGGTTTTATTGGTTGTTTGGAGTGGGAGCAAAACATATAATTACATGTAAGCTGCAACATGGACTACTCCTGTTCTTTCCTCTTTTCATCTATAGATTGGAAATGAAAGCACAGAGAAACTGTAAATAATGCATCAAAACGCAGTGTAGTCCAGTGGATAAACCTTTGGACTTCCACATAAGAGTTCTGGGTCCAAATCCTTCCTAAAGTGTCACTGTGTGACCTCTTATTTCAAATGATCCTGTATACCTGCACAAACCTGCAAGTGAACGAGTGTTTCTTTCAAATAATTGGTATACTATTGTTAAGTGGTCTTCTGTGATTGGTTGAAGGTGTTGTCACATGTTGTACCATTGCAAAGGAAGTATGGGTGAGTGGCTCTGGTTCTGTTGACAGTACTTAGTATGGCCACTCTTGTGTTTTGACCTGTTTGTGCTCAGCATATACAGTGGGACTTCGGCAACCAAGAGCCAGAGTGCAAGATCTTTGGTCAGTCCAGTCATCTCAAAAGTGGGAGACCGAAGGAGCTTATTTTCAGTCCTGCTGGGTGCCTGACAGAACGGGTTTCCTTAATCTTTTTAACCTGTGTGTGTCTGGGGGCTGGACAGGGGCAGAACTGTTCATATTGAAACTGGTATACAAACTGGTATATGGTGAACTCCAGCAAAATAAAATTAGGAGTTGATAGGCAGAATTGCATGTTATCTCTGCAACTGTTTTTTCCATTCATATGCATTGCTTGCTGCAATAGCTCAAATGTAGAGGAGTTGGTGAAGGAGTGGAATATCCATGGGTGGAAAGTGCTTAACCCCTTCCTACGTTTGTTGATTCTTTCTTACAAATGCCCCTTTGAAGCTGTTTTTCTTTTAGCTCTGCTTGTGTCCAGTTTTTGAGCCTGGATGGAGAGAAAAAGACTTAAAATAGTGGCAAGGACCAGAATACTTGTTCAAGGGAGAACTGGTGGGTGAAAGAAGCACCCCTTCCTATCGATTCTCCCCTGCAAATACGCCCCCCCCCGCATTAGTGTTAGAAGGTAAACGGGGTTGCTTCCATTACAGTGCCCATTGTTGCTGTCTTGCAGTAGTAGTTATAATGTTCAAGGCTTCTGAATCAAAGAATAGCAGAATACTGCTGGATTGATGTTACTAACCCAGAGTGGCAGATTTTATTTTTTTTAAAAATCAATATTCAGTCTTGGATCTATATTATCAATTTTTCATTAGGCTATTTGGTCCTGTTGCTCTAGATTTTTTTTTTTAAAAGCCTTCAAGCTTTTCATTTTTTGGAGGGGTGTGTGCGTGTATGGGTGTGCAAGCATCCCCCAGTCTCCTGAATCTGTAAGAGAATGACACTCATTACTGGCTCTGCCTTTCTTGAAGGCATTTGAAGAATTGCATCTGAAATAAAATCAATACGTGATGCAGTAGGTTATTTACATTTAAAAATATTGAATGGCGAGGCAATTTATCAGTTAAAGAAATGGCAAAATAGAGCTCCAACTGATACCAAGATTTTTTTGACTGCTGGTAAAATACACAGTGGAAGGCAACCTTTGGATAGTGCAGCCAGTACTGTTTCGGTTTTTGTTGGATCGTACTATTTACACAACCTGTTCTATCCACATTAAAACTGTGGTGTCTTGGTCCATGATAGGATGATCTGTTCTCCTTACAGTTAATACTGTTTATATGTTGGCCATTATCTGACTGTGTGGGGTGTGGGGCAGATTTTGGATCATTCTAATTTTATTCAGTAATGGAAGCTAAAGTTTGTTCCACCTTTGCAGCATCTTATACCAAAAGAAGAACTCTGATATTATGTTAGTTTTGTGGAATTCTCTATAGCTAGGTTTCTTTGAAAAGGGGAAATCTGTTTACAGTACAGGTTCAGTATCCCTTATCTGGACTGCTTTGGACGGGAAGTTGTCTGGATTTCAGAATATTTGCATAAATATAATGAGATCTTGGGGATGGGACCCAAGTCTAAACATGAAATTCATTTGTCTCATATATACCTTATACACATAGCCTAAAGGCAATTTTATACAATATTTTGAGTAATTTTGTGCCCCAGCATGCCTTGCACTGTGCCAGTCAGGTGCTAGAAAAAGTGGGGGGGGGGGAAGACATAGTTCCAAAAATGTCTGGATTTCAGAATAGTTTGAATTTTGGATGTCCAGGTAAGGAGTAATCAACAATCAACCTGTATTTCCTATTCAAGACAAAACTCCAATTAACAATCCACTTATACAGGCATGTGAGGCACACACACATGCATGTATGTATGTATGTGCTGCAGTGAAAAGAGAACCTGCACCCTGAGGTATTGTTGCTAAAATTTACAGGGACATTTTCGGATATATGAAAGTTAATCTGTATTTGAAAAGTCACATTTAAGAATATAAGAAGAGTCCTACTGGACCAGGCCAAGCACTCAGCTACTCCAACATCCTGTTTTCCACAGTGGCCCACCAGCTGCTTCTAGGAAGTCCATAAGCGGGTCAGAGAGACACATTTCTCTCCCACCGTTGCTTCTCTGCAACTGGTAGTCAGAGGCATATGTCTCAATCATGCCCCCCCCCATTGCTTTTCCCCCCTTCAAACTAAAAAGCCCCAAACATTGTTTGCAATAGTCATGAATCTGGGAGATGACAAGGTTAGCTCCTAGCGTATGTTTTGGGATTGCCTTTCATGTGAAAAATACAGATGCATACTCATGTACTGTACAACTAAAGACAAGACCTATGGGCAGTGAGACTCCAAAAGAATTTCTGAAATTCCTAGTCTTTGTTTGACTTGTTTAATGAATTTGCATGTACTCTTTCATTGCATTTTCCACCCCACTTAGTTTTTCCCTGGTGCTCTTGATATCAATTCAAATTGCTAGCAGAACCAGAAATGCTTTAAGTTGAACATGTCTGTAGGTGTCATTACACCTTATGAAACATGGAGCTGCTAGGTGATTCTTTGGAATCTCTTGACTTCTCACTGAGAGGGAAATCTCTGGACCTGGCACAACAGCAGCAGTGATGACAGTCCACTTTCCCTGTCGGAGGCAATGAGTGCTCTTATACTGCACTGGTTACGTGGGTTGGCAGATGTATGGCTGGGTGGGTGCCTGCAGTTGTGCAGTGTTCATTTGCATTTGATTCCAAGACCTGATAATGCACAACTGTGTTTGACAGTCTATGAACCATCATTGAGTTGTGTGTCCAAACACTGAAACCGCAATTAGTTGTAGTAATAATACCTGCTGTGGTACCTGTGAGAGACTTCTTTTGTAAAAGGGTTCTCCATGTGATTTCAGGCCACTGGTGATGAAGGAACTGTTTTTACCAAACTCTTATGCTTGATCATCCAAACACATCAATAGTCGTTCCCTAAGAATTTGAGCTATTCCTCTAGTCTGTATCACGTTTAGGAGATATTCCCATGACACAACAGGAATAAACTGTCATGGGGATAAATAAGACCTTTAATTAACATTACCTTATGTTGCATAGATAAGCATAATGAATTTCCACCAGTGGAAGTGGACAACCACAAGGAAGGGTTGTTTGCAGAGGCGTCGCTGGAGCGTGGCGGGGGGGCGGGGCGCCCCCGGGTGATGCGCGCCACGGGGTGACGCGCTCACCCCGCGCGCGCCACCTCGTGACACGCGCCACCCTTCGGATGCTCCGAGGCCGGCTCAGGAGCCGGCCTCGGAGCGTCCGACCCCGTCGGCGCTCCAGGGCCTTCTGAAAGAAGGCCCAGGCAGCGCGTCCATCCGGGTATTTTTCGGATTTTCGCACATGCGCAGACCCGTTTTGAGGGCTTTTCGCATGCGCGAAAATCCGAAAAATACCCGGATGGACGCGCTGCCTGGGCCTTCTTTCAGAAGGCCCTGGAGCGCTGACGGGGTCAGATGCTCCGAGGCCGGCTCTTGGGCCGGCCTCGGAGCGTCCGGAGGGCAACGGGGGGGGAGCCGGGTCGCCCCCCCGGTGCCGCGATATCATAGCGTCACTAGGGTGACGCGCGTCCCCTGCCCCAGGGTGACGCGCGTCCTAGTGACGCTACTGGTTGTTTGTTTAATATAGTAGTGATAGAGGTCATTGGAATTATTGCTGTGAAAAATGTCATGAGTTTGTATGATGAATCTGTTTGTACCAAAAATGATCTATTACAAACTTTTTAGGCATGTAAGACTGTTAAGTTATGACCACTTGGTGGAGAGAAACCATTAATTTTACAAATATTTGAGCATCACACTTGGTGTGTTGCTTCTTGGTGTTTCATAAAAGGAAAAAAGCTGCTGGTGTGTTGATCGCATTGTATAGAGACCAGGGAGCTGAGAAATAACATACTCTGGACTTTGCAATATGAAACTCGTTGCTGTGAACCATTAATAGAAAAGAATATTTTAAAGTAATCTTCTAGCAGCCCTTTTATAAAGGGTTATGTAAAGTATTTACAAATCAAAAACAAACACAACCTCTTTAAAGCTTCCTTATGTTGCAAGAAATTGTAACTGACCCCGCTGTAGCACAGGGAAAATGCTGTTTTTATGTCAAACTCTAGAGAGCAATGCCGAAATCTAAAGAAGTGTTAGAGGCATGCTGGATTGAACATGTGCAGCTGCAGCTTTAATTGCTGTTTCAGCAGCAGTAGCACCTCCTGCTGAAGAGACAAGTTGTTCAGCTTAAATGGAGCTTGTCTCTTCATCCGTGGGAACTGCTGCTGCGAAAACAGTTGTCAAAGCTCTGACTGGGCACATAATATTCTTATGTGAGCACTATATTGCTCTTTTTGGATCACAGTCCAAGTTATCATTTGGGGACATGCAAAGGGGGTAAAGATAGCAACACACTGTCTGATGTATATGCTTAACATGTTGTTGGCATTATTTGTAGTTCTTCTTTTATGTCTAGTTATTAAGTACATAAGAACATAAGAAGAGCCCTGCTGGATCAGGCCAAAAGTCCATCTAGTCCAGCTTCCTGTGTCACACAGTGGCCCCACCAGATGCCTCAGGGAGCACAAGACAACAAGATAACCTGTTCCCCGTTGACACTCCCTTGCACCTGGCACAGAGAAAACCCACTTCTAAAAACCAGGAGGTTGCTTATGGCTTGTAACCTGTGATGGTCTTTTCCTCCATGAATCTGTCCAAACCCCTTTTAAAGGCATCTAGGCCAGATGCCATCACCACATCCTGTGGCAAGGAGTTCCACAGATGAATTACACGCTGGGTAAAGAAATATTTTCTTTTGTCCGTTCTAACTCTCCTTCCACTCAATTTTAGTGCATGTCCCCTGGTTCTGGTGTTGTGCGAGAGGGAGAAGAATTTCCCTCTATCCACTCTCTCCATCCCATGCATAATTTTATAAGTCTCAATCATGTCCCCCCTCAGGCGCCTTTTTTCTAGGCTGAAAAGCCCCAGACGATGTAGCCTTTCCTCATAAGGGAGGTGCTCCAGCCCACGAATCAATCTGGTCGCTCTTTTCTGCACCTTTTCCAATTCAACTATATCCTTTTTGAGGTGTGGTGACCAGAACTGGACACAATAGTCCAGATGTGGCCTTACCATCGATTTGTACAAAGGCATAATGATATTGGCCGTTTTATTCTCAATCCCTTTTTTAATGATCCTGAGCATGGAATTGGCCTTCTTCACAGCCGCCGCACACTGGGTCGACACTTTCATCAAGTGTCACGTCCACCAGCAACCCAAGATCTCTCTCTTGATCCGTCACAGACAACTCAGAACCCATTAGCATATATGTGAAATTTTGGTTTCTTGAAGCGCATCTGCCATTTTGCTGCCCATTCTCCCAGTTTGGAGAGGTCCTTCTGGAGCTCTTCACAATCCCTGCTGGTCTTCACCACCCGGAAAAGTTTAGTGTCATCTGCAAACTTGGCCACCTCACTGCCTATCCCCGACTCCAGGTCATTTATGAATAAGTTGAAAAGCACCGGTCCCAAGACCGATCCTTGGGGCACACCGCTTTTCACCTCTCGCCATTGTGAAAATTGCCCATTGACTCCCACTCGCTGTTTCCTGGTCTTCAACCAGTTCCTAATCCACAAGAGGACCTGCCCTCTTATTCCCTGACTGTGGAGTTTTCTCAGGAGCCTTTCATGAGGGACCATGTCAAACGCCTTCTGAAAATCCAGATATATAATATCCACGGGTTCGCTCGCATCCACATGCCTGTTGACCTTTTCAAAAAATTCTAACAGGTTTGTGAGGCAAGACTTCCCCTTGCAGAAGCCATGCTGACTCTCCCTCAGCAGAGCTTGTTCTTCTATGTATTTTAAGATTTTATCCTTAATGAGACTTTCCACCATCTTCCCTGGAACAGATGTTAGGCTGACCGGCCTGTAGTTTCCCGGGTCCCCCCTCCTTCCTTTTTTAAAGATTGGCGTGACATTAGCTATCCTCCAATCCTCTGGCACAGTGGCCGTTTTAAGGGACAAGTTGCATATTTTGGTCAAGAGGTCAGCGACTTCATTCTTGAGTTCCTTCAGAACTCTTGGGTGGATGCCATCCGGGCCTGGTGATTTATTGATCTTTATTTTGTCTTTATTTTGTCAATTAAGTCTGAATTGCTAAGTGCAGCCTAGTTGTCTATTTTTCCACCTGAGAACAGAATTACCGTATTGGTCTGAGTATAAGACTCACTTTTTCTCCAAATTTAAGTTTTTTAACTAGGGGTGCATCTTATAATCAGGCTGTTGCAATTTAATGCCAGTGATTTAATTAATTTTTTTTAATAGCACCAAACTTTGAGGGTGCGTCTTATAATCGGGTGCGTCTTATACTCGGGACAATACGGTATTTATATGCCACTTTTTAAACAAAAGTTCAAAGTACATTGGGGCACTGCTGAGTGGAATGGGCAACTTCAATGAAGAGGGAACGAAATAGAATGGATGGTAGTTGCCTGTGGCCATCTGAGGAGACTTGGTTGAGATGTTTTTAAGCTGACAGGATGGGAGTGGGGAGAGCTGTTTTGGCATGTTAGAATTTTAAGGGGAAGTTGGCATCTGTGGGAAGGGTGCTTAGATGATGGGAGGCTTCTAGATTTAGGAGGATGAAGGTGGAGATGCTGGTGAAGCTGTTGTGGTGGCAAGAGGTTGAAAGGGGGCATAGTGGGACTGGATGAAGGTGGACATTTCTAGATGCTAACCATCAAGACCTGTGATTTCAATGGATTTTTATAAAATAGTGTGACCCTTAGGCGTCTGAAGAGAGCTGTTCCTCTGACCCATTTGAGCTTGATGCTCCTCTACTAAATGCAGGTAAGTACAGTTTTGCCAGTTTGTGGCCTGTGTTATGATTACAGGGAGTTAATTCTTCTACGTTTTGCTCATTTATTAGCCAGAGGCAGTAGTGTTGGCTATATATGTAATTACTTTAAGTGTTGATCATAATTGTAAGAAAGCAATGTCAGTTGGGGAAGCAGATGAGGAGCTCGGTGCGTCACCCCCATGATGGACCCCAGAGGTGAATAGGGGGAAACCAGGTTAGACTGAGCTGGGTTCTACAAAAGATGCCCAACAGGCAGGACTGTGTATTTCTACAGATTACTCCTGGTCACAGAGACGTCCTCAAGGGGGGGGCGGGGGGGCCCAGGGCCCCCGGGCGGAGGGCGCAGAGGCTCCTGGGGGAGGGACTACTTAGGTTTCGATTTTTGTTTCTGTTTTTTTACGGTTTTTTCGGGGGGTTACGGGCTTTTTTACTGTAATGTGCATGTGTGTATGCTTTGTCCCACTTAGCTTGTGTGTCCCACTTAGCTTGTGCAGGCTTGTTCTGCCTGTGACCGGGCGGCAGAACTCTGGAAAAAAATTCGAATCGTTGTGCGCATGGGCGAACTGAGAAGACTTGCACATGCGCACAACGAGTGGAATTTTTGTCATTCTGCGCCTGCGCAAACTGTGAATACATGCGCAAGCGCAGAACGATGGAGCGCCCTGCTCCGGAGCGACCGGGCGCTTTTCCAGAGTTCTGCCGCTCGGTCGCAGGCAGAACGAGCCTGCACAAGCGAAGTGGGACACACAAGCTAAGTGGGACAAAGCATACACACATGCACATTACAGTAAAAAAGCCCGTAAACCTCCGAAAACCCCCCGGGCGGGTTTTTTATTTTTATTTTTTTCCATTTTTTATTGAGGGGCAGTGAAAATCTGCCCCCCCCCACCGGGAGGCGCAGGATCGTCTCTGCCTGGTCAGTGGTGTCACTAGGGTTGTTGTCACTCGGTCCGGTAACTCATGGTGTCACCCCCTTTAACTTTATTTCAATATATAACAGTATAGGTTACCCAACAATCTTCCCTTGCACTTCCCAAACAATACCCAGTATCTTCCCTTGCATTTTGGTTTGGGAAATCGTAGTTTATGTCCAAATCAGGCGAAGTACGATTTTCCCAATTTTGACATCATGGCAAATTATGATGGTCTAACTGTGGTTTGGTTGCTGCATATAAGTAATGTTCCCTGAGACTGTATAGGTTTATAAGCACAGAAAGTGATAGGGTGGCAGAGCAACTTATGGTACCCAAAATGAAGGGGGAATATAGGGCATTAAGACCCTATATGCAACATATTTCATTGTGATCCCCAGTTTGGTAGAGTCCATCCCTACAAGAAAGAGCCTAAGACCTTTTCCAGCTGGTGTAAAGAAGGGTTTCTTTTGTAGCCTCTCCTCATTGGATATTCTCATCATGAGTGAATACAAATCTCAGATAAAATGTTGTCCTTATAGGATAAGTAAGGCTAAAATAAGAACCAGTTAGGCCCAGAACAAACATGGAAATCAGCATTTCCCATGGGTGTGGTACACATTTGGATGCAAACCCCACATGGATTTCCTTATCCATGTGTTATCTGCATTGTTCTCTTTAAGCTGCCCAGCCACGCAAGTGAAACTCCATCGAAGCTGAGCTCTGCGTGGCTCAGAGCTCGGCATTCGCGGAAGTCAGGTGCTGATATTTGACACATCATCACTGTGCTTCTGGAAACACTGAGGAGCTGCCATGCAGGAAGCAAAAGTTGGAGTGTCTGGTTGCAAATCTCATATGAGTTGAAACACACAGATGTGCTCACGGATGTAATTTCCCAAGGAATAATTGCGCCTCTGGTCATGTCTTAGTTGGTGAAGATTTGGACTTAGAGTTGGAAGACCTTGGTTCAAATTGCACATCTGCCACATTGTGAGGTCTTGGGTGAGTTATCTGTCAGCCTCTATCTCCAACTTGTAAAACAGGAATAATAATGAGCTACCTCCAGCATTGTTTAAAGGGTGAACATAAAGAAGCTTGTAATGCACTTTGCAAATTAAAAGTGTTGCTTGAATCTTGGGAGAAAGTTCAGCATTTCTGCTGGGAACCTCACCTTTCTGCCTCTGGCACGTACAGGAAAAATCCTCTAATCCTGTATAAGCAAATGTACGTATGCTCTTTATGTAGCACCTGGTTGAAAAGATAAGATAAGAGCTGTTCGCTATCTGAAAATTAATGATGAGCAAAGGCAAGGAGGAGAAATTTTACTTGGTGTACATTAATGATTTAATCAAATGGCAGAGACAGGGAACTCTCCAGTTTCCATTTCTATCCAATTGCACAGATATTGAGCATTTCATAAAGGTTACAATGTTTCCAGTACTAAGCATCCTGCCATTCTGGCTTAATTCTTAGGATTCTCACATTGTGGGACTTGACCATGGTGGTAGAAGTCTTAATATTTTCCTAAGCATGGTTGCCAGGGTCAAAAACAGTATAATTTCAGGTATGAAATACTTCAGCAAAGTTAAACTTCAGCAAAGAGCATACTGCATTGATGAGTTCTTTTTTAGAGATTTACAAACAAGTCTTTTGGGGGATCTATCTTAGTTTGGCATCAGAATCCTAAACAATTTGCAGCGGGTTGTCTTCTTTCAAAATGAACGATTTGTTGAGGTTGCCCTGGTTGTGTAGTCACTGGTACACCTACTAGTATGATGTGTGATAAATCCTAGAATTTGTTTGTTAGAAATTAGAATGTTTGTCTCCTAAAATGATGAAAGATGGGCTTTCAAAAGCAATAAGCTTTAGCAATAAACTACTGTACCGTACTTCTGTATGTGACTTTGTATTGGTGCAAACATTACACCACTGTTGCGTGCTGCAGAGCTGCCAGTGGAAACGGCTGGAGGCTTTGTGCATGTACCAGAACCGCACGGACACTTTGCCAGTGCAGGTTAAGGTGGTGGCGGGGAGTAGGCCAAACTGGAGAAGTGGTTCAAGGGTGGGAGTGCGAGGATCTCAGTGGCAGTCATTAACACTGGATCCTATCTGTTGGTGTGGCTGCATGCTATGAACTGTAAGGGGATAGGATTGGGCCATTAATTCCAGGGGTATTTATGAAGCAAGATGGATCTGACATTGATTGATTAGTGCCTTTCCTCTAGCACAGGGGTTCTCAACCTTTGGAGACCTAGGTACCCCCTATCACGGTCCAATTTTCTGAAGTATCCCCTGCTAATTAACTGCTAATTAATTGGATTAATCAATTAATTAGGTAATTAATTGTTAAATAAAAAGTACTAAAACAATTTTAAATGTGAAAAATGTCTTTAACTGTGTGTGTGTGTGTGTGTGTGTGTGTGTGTGTGTGTGTGTGTGTGTGAGAGAGAGAGAGAGAGAGAGAGAGAGAGAGGGGGGGGGGGCTCCTCCCTCTCCCACCCCACCAAAGTACATTTTGCAAAGGACAAAAATAAGCCCAAAACCAAAATCAGAGACACAGAAGGGATCCAAAAATAATTAAAATTTAAAATCCATGGTTGCCACTTGGTTGGCCTAAGTTGGTATCTCTTGCCATGCAGACTCAGTAAAGGTAGCTTAAGGCTAAAATGAATAGAAATACTGTACAGTATATGATTTTCTTTTTTAAGATAAGTTTTGTTTAAATTGAATTATAGTAATTGTCTCTGAAAAACAACCTAGCTTTAGATAAAATCCTAATTTTAATAGCAGCAAACATGTTGATGGTCTCTGCTTACAATATCTTGAAACAGAATTATGATAATCTGTCAGACTGGTTGCTTTAAAGGGGGCATTTCACATCTAAAAAGAATGAAGAAAATATCTGACTTCTAAGGCTTTATAAATGACACCAGTATAAATACAGGATCCTGGGACCTGCTAATTATTGCATGCACTGAAATCCTGGAGATGCTATCTGTGGATTTTATATTCTCGAAATTTGTAACTCAAACCTTGCAGGTTCATTTGAAAGTGAATTCTCCTTTATCTTGTTGAACTTGCTTACAAAGAAGTGTGCACTGGATCACAGCCTTTATTTTCAAGTAACCTCCCAATCCTGTGTAACTCTTGCATCGGTGTAACAGTAGATCCACCGTTGTAAGTGCACTTATACCAGTGTAACTTGCCGTACGCCGACGGATACAGGATGAACCCCCCCCTTGGGGCATAACCGGTATAACCCCCCTTGGATGCCACGCATGCGCAGTTCAGATGTGGGACGGATGCCGCTGCAACTCCGCTGGCACAGGGGGCATACCAGGGGCGTTTGGACGCCCCCAGAATGCCCCCTGCGCTGGCAGAATTGTGCTGGCGGCTGTCTTGCGCCGAACTGCGCATGCGCGACGTCCAAGGGGGTTACGCCGGTGTACGTCCTGCATTCGTCGGCGTATGGCATGTTACACTGGCTATGTGCACTTACACCGGTGGATCTACTGTTACACCGGTGCAAGAGTTACACAGGATTGGGCTGTGAGCTTGTGTAGTATCCTTTTATGTGTACAGAGAGTCAAGCAAATGTAATTTTGCAGTGTGGAATGTGGACTGTGCATGCAAAAGTTTTGGATTATGTTCCTGGATTGTAAAGAGGCTCTGTTCATCTTGTAGCTTCAGGTTTATGGAAGGGAAAGGGCAGTCTTCCATGATTACAAGAAACAAATTGTATGGGTAAAATAGCCATGTATTTAAAAATATAAACAGCAGGAAACTCCAATAAAACATGTAAAAAATCTTCAAAGAAGCCACCAATAAAAGCAGACACTGAGAAAATTGGAACGGTAAAATCAAAGAAGTCCGGCATTTACAAAGACCGACGTTTCAACCTCTAGCTGAGGTCTTTATCAAGGTAAAAGAGATGAAATTGCGGTCCAAGAAGGAACGCGGAGTTAAATAGAGATCTGCTGAAAAAGCACGTGAAGTTAAAACGGAAGTGTGGAAGCCGCTTGAAGCTGCTTTTTCATGTGGTCTTGGACTGCAATTTCATCTTTGCAGCTTTGCTGTCTTTTACCTTGATAAAGATAAAACTTATAGGTTGCCTGTAGTAATCATAGAAAAATGTTTCTTACTATAAATGAAGATTTTCAATAATTATTTGGATCTTGTTGAATTCTGTACTGAAGTAAAAGGGACTGACGAGATATCCAGAGCCATGAGGAGGAAATATATATCAAATGTAGCTATGAGAAAAAGAGTCAGCTGGGCATAGCTGCCTCATTTTCAGTGCAATCCTTTCTAAGTATAGATCGGCGGAGCATGCTCTGCTGCTCTAAGCCATTGCAAGCGTACCGTAAAGCACATTTGTAACAGTTCAGGAGTAAGGGCCGCCGGCGTGGAGGCCGGCAGCCCTCACTCCGCCTCCAGACCCCACAGCCGCCATTTGCGGTAAGTCCTGCACCGTTCAGGGCGGGGGGGAGGGTTGAGAGAGGGCAGGGATATCGGCGGCATGCTTTGCTGATATTCTAGGCTCTTTCGCAGCCCGGTTCAGCCACCACCTCGGATGCATGCCAGCTTCAGAACTGGCGTGCATCCAAGGAGACCCATCCAAGGAGCACTACGCTTGGGGAAGGAGAGGAATGTCCCTTTCTCCCTAGGTGTTCCCAGGCTGTGCTGCGGCGGCCCAGGTACAGGCTTAGGATACAGCGGCCGGCCCTTTAAGCTGGTTGTGTATCCTTACACAGGATTGAGCTGTTCGTGAAGTCTGTTTCAAACAGAGACAGTTCTATCCAGCTGACTGTTTTTCTTCTAGCTACATCCCTTCTATCTATTTGTCTCCTGAAGAGGGACTGCATAACCCCAAATGCTCTGGGATTGTGAATATTTCTTGGCTTGCTGAATCTGTGAAACTTTAATAGTCTTTCTGGTTACAATTACATGTATTTAGTAGCTGCTGTGGCCTTCAGATGTCTGTGATCATCACGAAATAGGTACACAATTTTCATACATGACTGTATACTTTCTCCCTCTACATGAAAAGTATGCATCTTTATCAAGTCAACTCTCTTAGCACAGGAGCTAGTAGGCCTATTTTAATCGATTCATTAGCATTTATACTGCTTTTGCAGCAAATTTTGGGCCATTGGAAATACTTGTAATAGATTAAAAACAATAAACAATTTGACAGCTATAGTAGCTGCAAAACCAAAACTTATATTCATAGGTCAATTTGGCAAGCTTTTTGTGGTGCCCCGGAAGTGCCAGCCCTCTGCCGGCTGGGAGAATGGATGGTCCACCTTGGGAGTCCAAGCCTGGCACAGGATCTACCAGGCTCCATCCCAATCCGAAGTGAACTTACTAGAGGTGCCATGGGATCAGTTGAGAAAGGCTCACCCACAGCTGGGGCACACCTGATAATGAACGAAGAGGCCTTAGGGTGAATCCTGGTTAGTGCAGAGGAGCTTAAACCCTGGGGAGGACAGGGGGCTCCCAGCGGTTCACTCCAGCTTCTTGGCAGCTCTTCTGTGGGCAACAAGGTACAGGGTTCCCTGGCCTGGCAACAGACTGGGATGAGACTCCACTGTCCACTGCCACCCTGCTCAGGAGAACTCCGGGACAGGGGATTTATGCTTTAGCTCACTTTGGGCCCAGGGCTGGGAGCTCTGCCCTCCAGGAGGGATAAGTAGCAAGGGAACCATCTGGAGGAGAAGACTAGTTGAGCGGGGAGGAGCAACCAGGTGGGAATTGGGTGTGGGATGTCACTGGCAGTTTGTGTGAAGGGACCCATGGGGAGCCACAGTATGAAACGTATCAATGTCTGGGACCAGAGGCAGCCTGGAAGGATTCGCAGGCAGACCATGAAGATCCACTGACAAGAGTGAATAAAAGAAGATTATGTTGCATTGATCTTCCTCTGATAAGTGTGATCTTTTCTGCCCTTCCCCTATTGCCCAAGCCAGGTGCGTGTGCACTGCTCACCCTTGTGATGTAGAATTACCTCCTGTGGGATGACCTAGGATCCATGGGAACTGCAAGAGTTTCATAAGCCACTGAGTCGTCGTCGTAGTAAATCACTTTTCAGCAAAATAGATCACAAAGTGGTTTACATCGCAAAAGAAAAAGTGATTAATGGTCTCACCAAGCTCTCACTCAAATCCGCAGCGAGCCTCTGGGTAGCACCACATATGGCAGTGGAACACGAAGCAGAGCCCCTCCAGTGATGATCCCAGTTGGTGTGCAGGCTTGTGTGGGAAGGGAGACTTCTTTCGTGATTGGTTGAATCTTTTACCTCAACTGTCTCAAGAAGATAAAAAACGTGACCGAAGCGACTTCCGGTTGCACGCACAGCTCTTTAATAAGGTACAGTGGTGCCACCCCCCTCGATCCCCACCCCCACTCGACCGCAGACTTGAGCACCTGCCTATTTTTGCATCCACGGGGGTTCTGGGAATGGAATCCCTGCAGATACGAAGGGCCAACTGTAATTTTGCGCAAATTGCATAAATTTATGCAAATAGCGCTACAGCCTAACACTTCGGTATGGAAGTTAACTAAGACATAGGGAAGACATTGCGGGGCTATTTGTAGGCAGCCCTGTTTTTAAGCTTTGGGGGCTGCCTACAAATTGAGGAGGAGGAGGTCTCCGACTAGAAAAGGTATTACAACATAACTTTGACTTGACTTTTTTCTCCCTCCCACCTGATCTGTGTTGAGTTAAATTTGCGGATACAGAATCTGCGGATACTGAGGTTGAACCTGTACAGTTCTGGTTGCCACACCTCAATAAGGATATTGTAGAGCTGGAAAAGATGCAGAAGAGGGCAACGTAACTGATCAGAGGGCCCGAGCATCTTCTTTGTGAAATAAAGTGACAATGTTTGGGATTTTTTAGCTTGGGGGAAAAAAGGAGAGAGTGGCTAAAGAGAAGTCTCTCCCCCCCCCCCCCCGGTTCTCATAATAGCAGAACCAGGGATCATCTGATGAAAGTGATTGGTGGGAGATTTAAGATGGACAAAAGGAGCTGCTACTTCACACAGCATGTAATCAGTTTGTGGAATTCATTTCCACAAGATGCAGTGATGGCTACCGGCTTGGATGGCTTTAAAGGGGATTCGACAAAAGTCATGGAGTCAGTTAATATGCACCAAAAGTCAGTTAATATGCACCACCTCCAGGTTCAGCAGCAGCATGCCTCTTACATGCACCACCTTACAGGTTCAGCAGCAGCATGCCTCTTACATGCACCACCTTACAGGTTCAGCAGCAGCATGCCTCTTACATGCACCACCTTACAGGTTCAGCAGCAGCATGCTTCTTACATGCACCACCTTACAGGTTCAGCAGCAGCATGCCTCTTACATGCACCACCTTACAGGTTCAGCAGCAGCATGCCTCTTACATGCACCACCTTACAGGTTCAGCAGCAGCATGCCTCTTACATGCACCACCTTACAGGTTCAGCAGCAGCATGCCTCTTACATGCACCACCTTACAGGTTCAGCAGCAGCATGCCTCTGAATACCAGTTGCAGGGCAGCAATGGTGGGAAACAAGTACAGTGGACCCCTGTTTTATGATAGTAATCCATTCAGGAACCTTCATTGCATTGTGAACATATTGTAATGTGAACCCAGTAACACTTCTTTGGTAATTTGTTCCAAGAATGTGGAAGCTGATGTTTCTCCCACACATAACTAAGCTATTTCCCTCTCTAAAAGGTGATAAAAAGGTGCCTACTGCGCTCTTTAGAGGCCGTGGTTATCAGTTTACACAATGTTGCAATTATAAAACACAAATCACAAGGCTGTATCCTTCCCTCCATACACACCTCTACCATGTGAAAAACACTGCTGGTTGGCTGAGATGCTACCAAACATTTGCATTTGTATTGCTGATTGGCTTATCTATCACCTACAAGGTCCTGGCAGCAATCATGAGCCCATGGTAAAGTGAATAACTTACCATATTATAGTGGACCTTGTTTTACCACAGAGAGCCCATTGTAAAGTGGGGGTCCACTGTATGTCTCTCTTCTGCTTGTAGGCTTCTCAGAGGCAGCTGGTGGACCACTACGCGGAACAGGATCCTGTACTAGGTGGGCCACTTTAGCTTGAACAAGCAGGGCTTTTCTTATATCCTTATCCAGTATCAGTATAGAACATTGGGTGAGACAGAAAGGGGTTTGTTCCTTTCATGGAAATCAGGGCAGTACATGGACCCTGAGTGATCTTCACATGTATGGACTCACTGGGTGGCCTTGATAAAATTTGATTTTTCACCCTAGCCTACCCTACTTTTCTAATTAAAAGTATGACAGGCATATTGTAATCTTGCCTGAGCCCTTGGGGTAGGGTAGTAAAGGCATTTAAAATAGTTTCCACACATTGACCAGGATCTGGGCACTGTGGATAACACCTTCTTTAATACATACAATGTGATTTCTGTAGTAGAAAAATGGGGTGTTTTGAATAAGGAAGCAGAAGATTTCATTCTGTTTTGATGGAAGGTTTCATGCCTGACAACTTATGGAAAATGCAAATTTATCATTTTGTTTTTGTTGAAGAGCTGTTAAATTAAGACTGTTTGTTACCTCTGTGCTTTTATAAAATGGTACCTTATTAACAATTAAGATGCCATTTACAAATAATTGGTACCTGAGTAATGGTGATCGGAAGGGAAAGTGACTGCTAGTTGATGCACTGCTTGAAGAATTTATTTAATTATAGCTTTAGACTTGAGCAGATTGCATAAGCAGTTTTACCTAAAATAGAATGCAGGTGGCCAGCAGATAATATCAACAGAAATTTGCAAGCACAGGAGTTCAGTGCTCTTCTTTCAACTGCTCCAAACACATCAGGTTCACTGAACACTACAGTAGTTATTAAAGTGTCTCCTAGGAAAATTATTGGTGCTGAAGGGGAATGTGGCCATAAGTGCTATTCAACAGCATGTAGAGTTCTGTGTTTTAGAGCAGGAGGTGATATTCTTAGTGCATCTGCACAGTTCCTAAACATGCATTGAGCTGTGTTTTTTCAGTCTTTTCCCTTTTTCCCTTGCCACATTTTGATCTTTCTCTCTTCTTTGGTGATTAAACTTGTGCCGTTTGCAGGACAGGATTTCACTTTAAAGGGGGTTCACTTTAAAACGTTCAACTTTTTGTGCAAGAAAATCAAAATGAAGGGTTACAGTTTTAGGAAAGTGAACCCCGTTGCAGCTATTTTGGCAACTAGAACGTGCAGTGGAACTTACTAGAGAGAGAGTTTGAGGGTCAGCAGAAGCAAACTGGTCAAATAGTTATGTCGAGAAAGAGGGTCCAGATGCCCATGTAAGCCACCGTAGTGAGTTCTACTGGCTGGCCTAGCCTATTAAGGAATCGTCAAAAACTTACCTTCTGGGTTTACATTTCTCCTACTCACTAAGAAATGCATCTACATTTTTTAGATACCATCTACATGGCACTACCTATCAGTATCAGAATTGGAAAAGCACTTCTAACAGATTGAGTAGAAACCAAAAAGATTGGTATGTTCTCCCAACCAAATAGATTCAGTGTGTTCCAGTATAAGATTATGTATATTTAGTACATAGATTGGGAAAAGCAGGTACTGTACCTATTAAGCAGGTACAGCTGGAGGGTACTTATGATGATATTGCATAATATCTGTGTGAAGCTTTTAAGATGAAGCCAGGTGAACCCAGACTGAGGCTTTGCCTGACTTCCAACCTGGGCGTGAGCCTGTATAGAATTGCAGCTTTTCAGCAAGGCCAGTTGAAGGTCTCATGGCGGTCACTGCTTATCAAAGCTAGAATGAGCTATGATTGTCTAGAATTTAAGTTGTGCTATGCTGTGCTGCACTGTATTAAGTGTATGTTCCCAAGAGGTAAAGCATAATTTATGGCACTGGGATACATACTTTTGAAGTGATCCTTATTCTTTCGAAATGCAGATGTCGAACACTTTAAGGAGCTGGTGAGTTTGGAATTGGCCTTGGGGTGTCTCTATACAAGTCACTTTTAGTTTGTGACAAGATTGGGCTATTCTCTGAACATTTCATTTTGAACTGGGCTCCTTTTCCCCTTGGACTTGGATTGTGTTGAGCTTGCCAGCTCAGCACTGTGTGTGACTCAGAATCGCAAAGTGAATTTTGCAACATTACCAATCATCATAAATTATTTCTCTCTTGCTGTACTTTTGTACATTTTAGAAGTTGGGCCCTACAGGGAAGCATTTTCAGATATTAGTGTTAATAGGTAACCATTGACTAGTGTGTCTATACACAATTATATAGGGAGCGCTGAAAACTGCCATAGCGAGTCTTGGTAAGTCAATAATACAGTTACTGTTTTACAACTCTGTGGCAGCCTTGCAGTTTCCCACTTCTCCATTGATTCAGGGACAAGTGACAATTAGTTTTGTGTGAACAGCTGTACTGAACTGCTCACCCTGCCTATATGCATCAGTATGGGATGGTGAGCCAATAGAAACATTCTATTTAACAACAAGTCTGCATTAAAGTTTTACTACCTTCAGCTTGAGGGTTAATTCTGTGAAGATCAGTTAATTCAACTCTGCATTTTCAGTTGTGTTTTGATGGGGCAGGTTTTTCAAAACCAGTATTTTTAGTGCCTTCACAAGAAGTGCCCTACCGTCTGCCTTTTTTATGCATCTGTGTTTTCCTTCCTTTCCATGCCTTTCCTATTTCTCTTGCCTTTGCTTTTTATAAAGCATTTGACACACAGGGTATCATGTACTTGGCAGTTGATGGGGCATATACACCCAAATGTATAATTACATATACCCCCAAATTTTGTTTTCTTTTTGTCTTTTTCTCCCCATTGAAATAATGATGATGATGATGATGAATTTCTATCCTGCCTTTCTCCCCCATAGGGGGACCAAAAGCAGGTTACAAAAATTAAAATACATACAAATCCTTAAACTCCTAAAACATTGATACACTCTAAAAACAATAAAACACAAAATCACCAGCAACTAAGCTTCTAAAAGAGGGCCAAACCTCTTACACACATGTTTGCATATGTGCATGTATTTTTGCCTGTTTTCTCTTGGCAGTTTTAATAAGTATAACAGATAAGCTGTCTCCCCCCAGCTATCTCTCAACTTGACGACTCCTCCAAATATTTAGCACCCCGCTTTGCTGCTTGTTTCCCATCCTCTGTGTATCTGGATAATTTTGCCATTACTCTCATACCACACTCCTGAGGTATGTGTTTGCCTTGGGCAGAATATATCTTTGGTCCATGCAGGAGAGGAGATCTTGTGTTCCAAGGCACTTTGGAGACATTGCTATGTATTCTTGTTTCTTACTATGGAACTGACCCCACCTGAGCAAGTAGTGGCTTCTGTTGATAGAACTGTAGCCTATTTTTCAGGGTTTAAGTGTGACACCTGTCGTGCTTGGGAAGGAAGAGGACACTGTATGCTGTTTTGAAGAAAGGCAAAGCAGTAACTAATCCATTCCAGGCCAGAGCAATTGGAGGACATTTTGGGAGGGATGCTGGTGGCTGGATGTGGACAGGGAGGAACTTTCCCCTTCCGCCGCAGTCACTTCTGCCTCCATGAGGAAGTGTGCCTTGTGTTTTGTGAACTACATTTCTTAGGCAGTTGGTGGAAAGAGTGTCCTAATGGAATAAATGCCATAGCTTTTAAGTTGAACTGCACCTGGACTCTGTTTTATGATGGCATCTGTTTAGCTGTCTGTCTCAAGGCATATCTCATAGCTATGCCAGCATCCAGTTTGTTTGCTCTCTTGCTTGTTGACTGGAAGTATGGCAGGGTAACACCATGATGCCGAATGGAAACTCTAGAGCTGTTGCGCTAGTTAATAGTGCAGCCAGTGTTTGTAATTGTACTCCATGATCAAACCTTCAGCTGTCAGGTCTTAAGTGTGTGTGTGTGTGTGTGTTTTCTTCACTTCTAGCCTGACTGGTTAATATTACAAAAATTATGTTTGATTGAAGGGCCTTTAGGCACCATTTAGTGGTAGTCTATGGGAATGTTTATGTGGCTAAGCAACATAGTAGTTATGACTAATGCCTATGTATTGCCATGTACATGCCCTGCTATGGTCAAAGAGATTAGGCGATTCTTCTTCTGGAAAGGACAAAATGGATAGGTTGCTCCCTGTGCACTGTTTCTTATGCCTCTTTAAGAAAAAAGTTCTCAGTCTTCCTGAATTTCTGTGTTTAAAAAGTAGTAAGTGGAATGGTCCTTGAAGAGAGTGTTGGGAACTCTGAAGTTTGAACCAGAAATATCACAGTCTTAGATTGGGACCTAGCCTAGTGAGCCATTTGCCTCTCAGAAGCCTCTTTGGGTGAAGAAGAGTGCAGTATATGACTGTGATGGGCAGGAATAATGAAATGCTTGAATGGCTAAGAGTAGCATAAAGACCTTGTGCTCTTACTTGGTCCACATAATAATATTATCTTCTTCTGTCTACTGTATTTCAGGCTGTAGCTTCTCTAGCTCAGGCCTTCAGCTCTAGCCACTGACCTTCGGGAGCTGTTTGGCACAACTTTCTAGTCTCCCATAAGGTACTGCAACTAAGATATACTCTGAAGGATAATCCTGTCCCCTTCCCTGTCATAGCTTGCAGTTGCACCAAAATAGGCTGTGCTGTATGCTATTGGGGGGGCAGCTTGGAAGGGGAGACGGAAAATATTTTCCCTTACTTCTCCGTAAGCCTCCCCATTGCCAGTGGGTCATCTCGGACCTGCGCCAGCTCCACCCCCCCTTTTGGCTCAGAGGCTTCTGGCAATTGCATATAAATACCTATACATTATGCTTTCTTCTAAAGTTGTTTGTTTGTACCTTTCCCCCCTGCAATCTTTTTACTATTTCTGATTGGCTGTCCTATACTACTGTGATCTCATTTCCAAATGGTACCTTCTGGATGATCTGTAACATTTACACCCTCATGTGGACCGAAACAGAGGTTGCCTGGCTCCTGTCAGTTTTCCCCTGTGGCCAGTTTAAAAGTTGCTCCGCCACCTTTTTGAAATTAATCGCCAGCAGCCTGCCTGTCGCAACTCTATCTCTCTACGTTCCTAAAGATCAGTTCACCCAGTACTTGGAGCGTGTCCATCCCCAGAGGGGTATACTTGGTGCAAGAGGATATGAGTTCATCATCCAGGACGTATTCTTTCTGAATAATAACTTTTCTCTTCCTCAAAATGACATTGTCCTTCCGTAAGACTCGCATTCTCCATGACACCAGTGGAGCTGTTACCTGAAAGCTGGACACCCTGAAGGTCTTGATCCACATACCTCTTTGACTTTCTCCGCTTCTTCAGGTTAGCTTCCTTGGCTTCAAGGGAGCAAGCTTTTCTCTGGAGAGCCAGGAGCTCACTGCACTGAGGACAGGCACACCCATGGCTTATCCCCAACAGGCAGATGGAGTGCCACGCGAATGATTATGCAATACACTGGAATGTACCTTCCTACTGCTGCCTTTTACCTTCTTAGCTATTGATTATTTTGGCTTACTTTGGTTTTTTTATGTATTGTTTACTTGGAAGCCATGTTTCACTTTTATTTTATTTCTGTTTTAGGGAGCTTGGTTTTGAGAAGAGGGGATGTTGATGCCCTGACCTTGATCTGCTGCTCAACTCACATGGATCCTTTAACTTGACTGTTTCTGTTTCTGTTTACCTCAGTGCTTTGTCATTGGGATGCTTCGTCACTGGGGTCGGTCATGCTCATAGAACTGGCTTCCTGTCTAGCTCCCTCTAACTTTTTGTTTAAAGGAAGGGGATGTTGCTCAGCTTCTGGGTTGCACCAGACTATACTGACAACTAATTTAGTAAAAATCATTTTTAATTACCTCTCCACAGGCCGCCTCACTGTCTCCTGGGGACAGGTCTGGGCCAGAAAAAGAGGATAGGAGCCAGCGTGCACTGCCACCGCCAAATCTGCTATCCTCCCGTCCCCTGCCCTCCTCGCTCCCCACCCCAATCCTCCCTGTCACCACCCACAAAATGCTGCCTCTGACACCTTACCTGCTCCAGTGTGGCATGCAGGGCCACTGCCATACATGCGGAGCCTCTGGCCATTTGTGCTGGCAGCCCTGAATCTCACAATAGTGGTGCACCTTTTACAACGCCGCAGTGGCATTTACCTGGGCAGACTGGGAGTTACACTGCCATAAATGCCCTATAGGATTATGCCATTAGTTATGTAATTGTTTTAATGTAGAGTGTGTGATATTTCTACACATGCAGTAAGAAAACCCAAGCATGCTGCACTTTATATGGTTAGCTTCAATTTAGTAAGCTGATATAGAACAAAAAAAATGTAGGCAAGGAAATTCTGTTTGTAACTCTTTTTAAATGAAGGTGTTATGTAAAAAAATGCACTTCCTATGCTAGTTTATAGTGTGCAGTAATGTAGCAGGTGTTTAAAAATAGTTTCAAGTCAATGTCTGTTTTGATATTTTTGTCATGAACTTGTTTGTGTTTTCCCAAAAAGGAATAGACACACAAATCAGATTTGACAGTTCCTCTTTGCAGTTTGCACACTCAAATACACTTTGTTGCTGGTGATCAATACTGTCAAATGGTCCAATGATCTCTTGATTCCTGAAAATGTGGCTCTTGCTTGCTCAAGTATAGATGTACTATTGCCATGGAACCAACATCTAGAATGATACTGTGCTGCTTGAGTTATGGTCAATGTTGTTATGCTGCCACTGTCAGGATTCCTTTTTGTAACTTTTCTGGTTAGTCTAAGTTTGTTTTTCCTCCTCAAACTGAAGGCTTATATCTTGACCCAGAGAAGAAGAGCAACTTTCCAGCAAAGGTATATGTGCGATTGTCAGGCTGAGGTTATGAAAAGATTCCATGACTCTTTCCTAATTTTGCAAAATATTGAGAGTTGTGAGTACTTGGTCATTGTGGAGCAATGGTTTCTGAACTGTGCGCCATGGCACCCTGGGGCACTGCAGGGAATGCACAGGAGCGCCACGGGGTGCTTGCCGTCCGAGCCTTTGCTCGGAGCCAGTGGTGCAGCCTACTCCATGTTGTCGCCACTCGGCAGCGAGAACATAACGCAACCCTGAAGACCGCAGAGCAGAGGCTCTGTTTGGTGGCAAAGTGTCATGTGCGAATGTGGTGTTACCTGAAAAGTCCACCCGCCCACTCCAGAGCTGCTGCCTGCAGTCTTCAGGGTCATCTCGTGTTCTCGCAACCTGGAAGTAATTGGTGGTAAAGTGATGACATCATCGTTTCATCGCCAGTTACTTCTGAGTGCCGAGCTCCATGTCTGCAACACAAAGGGCGCTGTGACCATGGTAAGTTCGGGAACCACTGGTGTGGGGTGTCTCTGTGATTCTTGTTAGTTTAAGGATGTTGTAAAAAAAAAAAAACACCCAAGAAGCTTATTGTGAGAGCTGATTGAGTGAAATTGCCATCATTTCTGGTGCATGATCCATAAAGAATCAAATTCGTAAAAGTTCTGGGTATAGATTTAATATGACAACCATTCTCAAATTGCCCATTAAAAATCCTGGGATGCTCAACTATTTCCTGTCTAATCATTTTTGCAACTTGAATCAGAACTAGTGCATCTTCATTCTTCTCTGTGTGCTTGGCTCAGCAAGTTGCCAACATTTTTTGTCATGGATCAGTAGGTACTCTTTTCCTGAAAATTTCACCATCTCCACCAGAAGTTTGAGAGATTGCTTTCACACAGCCAGAAGGCACGTACAGTCTGTTGCTCCCCAGTGCTTATTTGATCCTCAGTACATTTTAGCCAAACCTCTCCTTTTGAATAGAGGCTGTGTTTCATTTGTTATCTTGATAATATCCTCTGTGTAATCTATTAACTTTGCAAAAATTGCCGCTACAGTTACCTGAACCATGGTAAATTCAGTTACCTGATATTTTTTTTTTGCTGAATTACTTGTCCTGGACTAGTTGTAAAGCATAAGAGTTTGCCTGGTAACTCACTTTCCAGGGTATCATAACACCAAACATAGCTGAGAAATAAGTTTGGCATTTGTTGCTTATCGGTAATTGCACTCTGTTGGACCGCTTTGTCTACATCAAAAGTCATAATAGTAAACAATAGATCTGAAGATATAGCTGAATTCACAGGAAAGCCATGATCTTATTTTATTGCTTGTGGAATTGATGGACTCTCACAATGGTTTGTCAAAGGCAATTGTTGTTCCTTGTCTTCCTCTGAGGGCCATTTTCTTTCTCTTGGTCTTTCCAGCTTTGTAATGCAGAAGTACAACAAACGTTTGTTGTGCTGTGGCTCTGACAAAGGGTTTTCCATTCCACTGTGGGCATATTAAAAGTTTTGCAAACCAATACTTGCAGGTAGCCCACCATTAAAAAAAATAAAAAATCTCTGCAGTGGTTAGTCAAGGTAAAATAGCTCGTATTATGTGATCATTTGTTAGTGGTGTTTGCAGGTCAACAGACTAAGATATTGACATAGGATACACCAATCCATGTAGGTTGTTTCTCATGGTCATTTCCAGAGTGGATTAATTTAATATATCTAAAGTATCTTATAATATATTTCTGCCCTACCTTTCCTCCACTTACATGAACGCCCAAGGCGTCTTACATAAAATAATTAAAAATGCAATAATTACTTGGACAACCAACCATACACATCTAAAATACAACAATAAGACAGCAGCTGCAAGCTAAAAGCTCTGGATTACTAACCAGAAACAACAGAAATGACATTGCATGTGTGTTTCATATATGATATGGGAAGGTTTAAATAAAAAACAATAACAAAGTGCTGCTATTTTTACTGTGGCTGTCCTATTGAAATCCTTGCATTTCCCAATGTGGCTTTACAGCCAAAATTGCCAATGGAACAGATATCAACAATTCTGTAGAAGTGGATCCTTTTATCACAACTTGTCTTTTTTTTTTTATAAACCACCCAGTACCCCAACTATTTTTTTGTGACGCAGTGTCCTACAGCAGATGGAAATATAAAATTAAATGTTTAAGCAGTTTGTGTTCTAGGTATTTGCACAAGTGGTGGTGTTGGGAGATGTTTTGACATGTTTGCTATAATCTTGCAAATCAGGAATTGGGAATCTGGTCCTGCCCTGCAGTGCTTTTGATTCGAGCGTCACAGCATTGGCAACACTTAAGCAGTAGCAGCTGTGCAATTCCAGTGTGTTGTAGTGACTGAGTATACTGTGTGTGTGTGTGTGTGTGTGTGTGTGTGTGTGTGTGTGTGTGGGTGGTGGTGGTGTGACCTGGAACACTGTCTGATGCTGTCTCGGGGCTGCCGCCTGTGTGCTACAACACCCCCCCCCCCCAATGAAACCCTTACCGTGCTCTTTGCATGCTGCTGCTGTGAAACTTGGAAGTGTAGGTCTTCCAGTTCCACAGCAGCACGCAAGGAACACAGTAAGGATGGGGAATGATGTGCTTCTCGCTTGAGTGAGCAGGAAGCAGATCATTGCAGCTTGCATTGGTGGCAGGTTGGAGGGAGGGGACATTTGCAGATTTGGGGTGAAAGGCAGCCCCAATCCGCCGCTCCCTCAAACCCCTCGCAATCGGCCACTGCTGCAATCGGCATCAAGTGTGTGAGTGAGTGAAATTTTACTTAAACTTGTAAAATGGTCTCGTAAGCTTGGCCACTGGATATAGTCCGTTTTACGTTACTGTATGCCAGTGTTTCCCAAACTTTTTTGATCCACGGCTCCCTTGACCATTGGCAACCCTTGGCTGCGGCTCCCCATTACATTATGTTGATGCCTGCCAATTGGCATTGCACTGTATTCCGAGAGGATTCCGTGGCACTCCGCGGCTCCCCTGGCCGGTATCCGCGGCTCCCCTGGGAGCCACGCCTCCCAGTTTGGGAACCACGGCTGTATGCTAACTCTGGATTAATATATTGGGATTAAATAGTACCTTCCCATTTTGTTCTCACAGTTGTTACTGTGGATTTGAACCTCCAGTCTTTCCACAAGTCTACATTTAAAAGAGTGAAATAAAGGCTCACTTTTTATCACTCTTGAGTCATTCCGCATTGGGAGTAAAAAGGGTTGTTTAAATCCTTTGAACAAGTTCTTTTCTAAAATGAAAACTTCTAGTTTTGTTAATCTTGATTTATGAAAGTTGTTCCATGATGTTGATCATTCATTTTCCCTTTTTCTATGGCTTTAATGATTTTTCCAGCATTGGAAAAATTATAAGAAATCTTATGGCTGAAAGTCCTCAGTGTTTTGTTTTGCTTTTTAATACTTGGATGTGCAGCTGTGCCCTTAAAAATGCTTGCTCTCTCTCTCTCTCTCTCTCTCAATTGAATAATGTTCAGGTAGGAAAGTCCACAGGAAGGACAACAGTCATCCAAGCAAGGTCAACAAGGAGCCAAAGCTTTATTTGACTGGAATGTTAACTGTGGGCTCCATAGTAACATTTAGGTATCTTGCCAAATGCCCTTATTTGGTTGTGGTACAGATTTCAAAGATCCACTTACAGCAGGATGTGAAAAAAACATCTCTCCCCCCCCCCCCCCGGATATTACTGAAGGCAGTGATGTTGTTGAAGGCTGTGATTTGGTAAAATGTTTGCTTGTATGCAAAACTGAGAATCCCTCCTCTCCAAGTTTGCAGACATTTTACAGCTTTGGTTAAATCTAATTTTTGCACTTCTGGAATAGGCTACCTGGTCTAGGAGCTGCCACAATATGTAGCAGTAGAATTATTAAATGAGGCCAAGTAGGACAGTATTTTAGCTCTTTGAGAATGTTAAACTTCCTTTGATGTGCAGAGCAATCTGCTGAACTGAATTATGCAATATAGAACAGGGGTTCTCACTTTTCCGAAAGGCCTTTAAGGGGGATGGCCAGCTCCAACATTGGGGGCGACACTCCAGGATTGCACCTGCCCCCAACCCCAAAACGCTTTTTAAAACATACCTGGTTGTCCTGCCTGCTCCCCAAGGGGTCTGGGGGGGGGGCTGCTGTTGCCTTTGCAGGCCTCCTCAAGGCTCTAAACAGCAGCAATCGCATTGAAAAGCCCACTTCCGAAAACAGCAGCAGGCCCCCATGACCCTTTGGGGAGCTGGCAGGACAACCAGGTATGTTTTAAAAAGCGTTTTGGGGTTGGGGGTGTGCGTGATCCTGGAACACTGCCTCCGACATCGCCCCGCCCCCACACTTACAGGGGAGTAAGTAACTCCCCTGTAAGACGTTGAGAAGCACTGATATAGAAGATGCCTACATTTTGCAAATTGCAAAGTCTGTTTGTAATGGTAGTTGTAATCAGAAGTGAATTTGTTTATGTAATTTTCCAGCAATATCAAAAGCCAGATTGTTCTTCCAATTAAATGACCCTTGACATTGGCCTAGGACAGTATTGTTGAATGGAGGAAACTTTATCCTAACATTGCCTTGATGGGCCCACATTACTGTTGATTACCAACCAGGAAAAATGATAGTGGAAAGAAGATGAGAGGGGTCAGATGGTAGGATGATGAGGAAGGAGATGCCAAAAAGTACAGGGCTCCAGCAGCATCAAACTTGTAGAAGACTCATGGATCTGGGGCTGGTACATGTTGAATGTGTGCTACTGGGAATACTATCCTCTTAGGACCTGGGAATTGGAGCCAAGAGTGTTGAAGAGACATCCTGATCAAGATCAACTGAGTGCCGAGCTGGAACTTGCTTATAGGCTGGCCAGTCTAGCTATAGGAAAAAAATGAACAAGGCCCTAGCACAGGGGTGGCCAACCTTTCAACTTGAATGCTCCTGGCCCTTTAAGGGTTGTCTAGGTGAGGGCATTTCAGCTGGTGCAGTTGCTTTTGATGCAGCACCATCAGCTCTTGCAGCTGCCAAGATTCTGTCTTCTACACAACTCTTAAGAACGCAGAGGCCCTAATGGTGGAAGGTTGGCCACCCCTGCCTAGCAAGACTTACAAAACTACCACAGTCAAGCTGAATGTCAAGAAATTGCCACATCGAGGCAGGATGAATGTAGAGAATGGAATGCCTAGACCCTGAGGCCACGAAAAGAGGTTGTAAGGTCTCCCCAAGTAGCATAAATAGTGGCGGAACTATTGATGCTATGTCAAAAAATCCTTGCACTAAAATTAATAAAGATACATCAAAATATTCAGCTAAACACAAAATTGTTCGGATTTTGACACACAGTATTACTGAAGCAAGACAGAGAGCATGGAAAGTTTCTCTTGCCCACGAGCGCTTACCTCTCTCCTTTGGCATCCAGCACCGCTGCTGCCCCCTCCTTGCCTAATGGCCAGCAGAGAGAATCCTAGGAGGCCAACATTCCTTCCACGACGGTTAGAGGTAGCAGTGGCAGCAGTGCTGGGCACCAAGGCAGAGGTACTTGGCACCCTCAACCACTGCTTGCTTCACTTACCTCTTTCCCTTGGTGTCCACTGCCACTGCCACCTTCTCTAATGGCTGCAGAAGGAATTCCCAGCATTCCCTGAACTGGCCATCAGAGGAGGTGGCAGCAGCAGTGGCAATGGATACCACAGGAGAAAAGTAAGCGCTCCCCATCCTCCTCTCGGTGTCCAGCCTTGCTGCCACTGCCTCCTCTGAGGACCAGCAAGGGAATGTTGGGAGCCCAGCATTAAAACTCATTTCCTCCCAGCCCACAGGTGTTGCACGCATTTAACTCCTGTTGCGTATATACACTCTTGAATAAAAATACCTTAATGACAGCAACAACAATGGCAAAAGTGACAATAGTGTCATTAATGATGATGTCCCTTTAAGAGCTCGGAGGGTGTGGGGAGCAGAAAGAAGAGCATGCAGACCCAGCAATGACAAAACTTGAATATCAGGGATGTCCCTTTAAGAGCTCGGAGGAGAAAGAAGATCTGCATGGAGGGAGTAGCGCTATATGCTGCTGTCACAGTTACAAGTAATTACCATGATTGCAGCTAGATGTGCGCATGGAGTTCTGCCTGCTCATCTGGAGGCAATGTTTATTATAGATGACTAGGCGAGTGGTTATTTTATTTTCAAGCCCTTAATAGCAATGCTTTCATATTTGACATAACGTTGTAAGCAACAAGCTCTCAAGTTCTGCATAAGTGCTCACAATTTTGTCACTTCAGTGGCTCCTAGTAAAGGTATTCTGATATTTGGATATTTTCTAATAATGGATTAACATTGGTACCTACAATTTTTTCATATTAACCAAAAATGCTAAATCAGCATATAAAACGCTTTCATATGAATTGTTACAATATGCACAATCTCAGTAACAGCTGATAATTATAAACGTAGCTTGATATATATATATATTTTTACTTTCCAATGGAATACTTGATTTTTAGAATAACATTACTGAGTAATTTCCACTTTAATATGGGGGTCATGTTCAAGAATTTTCAGAATGCCATTTAAAGAAATACTCCAGAGATTCAAGAGCTTTGGCAGAATTGTTATAGGTTACTGTGTCAATGAGGAATTGATGGACTCTTAAACCTCTGGATTACGTGGCTGCCGTGTGTGCATGCTAAGTCTTCATTCATTTCAAATTCATTTTAAGCATCTTTAAAGAAAACTGGTTTTAACTCCTTTTCTGCCATGTGTGCGCGCGCGCACACACACACACACACACACACACACACACACACTCTTACTGTCTCTTACTGCTGATTCTCATAATGTTGTAGTGAACTGGGAAGTGAGATGCCCTCTGAATTGTTGTATAAACCAGGTGTACCAGGAAAGTAGAAGATTTAAATTGAATTAAAATTGATTTGGATGGGCGGTTCGTCATATATACTAATAGCAATCTCAGGTGGTTGGGTGCCTATCAGTTTGAATTGGGCCACCCAATTGGGGTGGCAAAATGGGGCCACCCCAAAAATGAGAGAGTGGTTTTTACGTACAAGGGGGACTCCCCAGGTACAGTTGCATAGCTAAGCTAGGGCCGCGTGGGCGCTTTGACCTGGGTGCCGCCCTTGGAGCTTTCACAACTGTGGCTGCAACGACTGTGGCAGCCATTCCGGCTGATTTTAGGCTTGGAAATGTGCCCTTCCACCCGCCCTCGTCCCTGTAAGGCTCCATTTGGAGTCTTTTTGGGAGTGACGTAGCGACGTGGAGGCGGGGCGATGGCGCTACAAAATGCGTCATTGCCACGCACATGGCCCCCCTGTCAGCAATGCCACTGTCCAGGTAGACAGAAATTAATACGTACATGAAAAAGTAAACAAAAAAACCAACAACCTGTTGCTCACTGGGGAGAAAACGCTTTCTGAAAGGTGGGTAGGAGAGGAACTACAGGAATGATTCACATGGTCACGCATGCGCTGCTGCACTTGCAGAAATGGCTGCTGAGAAGCAGCAAGTGTAATGCTCTGTTCATGCATGCAGCTGCATCGTATGAGGAACTGGCAGTGGTCTGAACTGACGCTTTCAAGAACGTGTGTGTCTAATTGGGAATCTAGAAATGGCAATGCATCTGGAAGTTTGCCATTGTGGCACTTCAACCCCCCAACAGCCCTATGAAAACCTGCCCCCTCTCCACTTCACCTTGCTTTAAGCACTTCACTGGTTTAAGCACTTTTCTCTTCTGGTATGGAAGCCAGGCTTGGAGAAATGACTTAAAAGCCCCACAGAGCAGGGGGAGGTAAGTTGGGGGAGGGTTTCACTCTCCTCTCCTGGGAGTTCCGTTTGGTATAAAAAATAGACCCCTCCGTTCCTGTCACTGTATGAATGGGGGAAGAGCATGTTTAATAAGAAACATGTAGCTGCCCCTAACATGCAGTTTGGCCCTGAGAGGGAGTTTGAACCTGGGTTTCCAACACCCACGTGCTTTATTTCCATATATAGAACCTCTGGCAGCACATTTCCATGATGACAGTGGGCCCTCCCTATCTGTGGGTTTGGAACCTTCGGATTTGACCCAACGCAGGTGCTGACCTGTGCTGGAGGGCCCCACATGACCTTCGGCCGCGCCTTCAGGTCACATCTGGGAGGTGTTCTCAGGTGCAGGGAGGCCGCACACTTCTTCCCCGGGCCACAGAAAGCTTCCTGGAGGCGTCCTGAAGGCACATTTGGTTTTCATCGAGAACTGGAAGTGCCTTCAGGATGCCTCCGGGAGGCCTTTTAAGGTGCGCGGAGGCCACGTGCGGCCTCCCTGCACCCTAGAACACCTCCGAATGCAAAAGAAAGACACTTCTGGTCGTATGAGGGCCTCCTGCAGATTTGAGTATCTGCAGATTTTGGCATCCGCGGTGGGGGTTCTGTTACGAATCCCCCTCGGAGACCGAGGGCCCACTGTACTGTTTACTGAGGTGGGCAAGCTGGAAAAAAATGTCATCCACATAGCTACTAATTAGATTTGAAATTCTCGCTGCTTTTGAAGAATTCTCAACACCAGAGTGAAAGGTGAAGCCCTTAAAAAATAAGTGTACACTTGATAATTAAATGCAGTGGTTTTTAAAGCTCATTGACGCGTGTCCTGCTGTTTCTCTTGAATGCTCCTGTCTTATTTGCATATTTTTCTACTTCTAGAGTGTTTTACATCAAAAGTGTATACTCCAGCTTCGTTTTGCCACACCATATTCATGAATAGGCTCTCTAGCAACTTAAGTGCTTCAGGACCCAATCCTAACCAACCTTTCAGCACCAATGTAGCCACCATGCAGCCCCAAGGTAAGGGAACAAATGTTTCCTTACCTTGAGGAGGCTTCCATGACTGCCGCCCCACTGCAGGATGCAGCGTATCTCCCATTGTCATGACTGCATCGGCGCTGGAAATTTGGATAGAATTGGACCCTGAGTTATAGAAACATACTGTACTTGATATTTTTAGAAGAAGTAAATTTTGACACAACAGAGCAACGTTTGTTTGTTTTTCATTGTGGTGAGATTTACTAGTAACCTGATACTGAAGATGGGTTTCCATTTTAATGAGTTATTTACCTGTGTAACAACTGTAGGACTTGGCAAGTGTAAGGTTCCCATTAGATATACTGTGATTATAGTTGATGAAAGAGGCGTCTATCTTGTCCCTAGAGCTTAATACACTCAGTTGTCAGAAAATATGTACTGTACTTGGTTTCTTGCATTTCAAGGCATTTGGGAAAAGGAAAAACTAAAAGCAATGTCATGATGATTTCTTAAAGTTTTTCTTATTCCTCTGGTTTAAAATGACTATAAAAATGTATTTTCCAATCTCCTTTGCTTCTGAATAGGTAAAAAGGAAAAAAGGGCACTGAGAAGGTGATGGCGGAAGCAGCATGATTTGTAGACCTCCGTGTGGAGACATGTAGCCAAAGTGATGCAATTCTTGTCCTTCTCAGCCAAGGCCTTTATTTTGGCCTTATTTCAGACTTCTAGGCATTTAAATATACCTGCGTGTTTTTTGCATATACTGTATACATTTATTTATTTATTCATTCATTCACAGTTATTGGGCTATTCTTAGGAGCAGGTTTTATTTTTTTAAATGTTAACACATTGACTATTGGGTCCTTCTAGACATCAGTAACTCTGGATTCTGCAGACAAATGAAGTCTTGAGCATTTCTGTGGGATTTGGAAGTCACCAGGAGTTTCACGAGGTGAGTTTAGTTCCTTGCCCCAGGAATTCTGTGCTATCGGTACATGGTCATAATCTTACCACTTTTTATTATACTCCGGTTTTTGTAAACTTGATAAAATGTCAAAGTTGGTTAGATTTTTTTTTTTAGTGTTTCTGAGTGTGTGGGTATCCCCTCCCCAATTAATTATGTAGAAAAACAGTTCAGACCATGTGATGTAACTATTTGAGGACAAGTTTTTTTATTTTACTGGCTGGCTTATTAATTTACAGAAAGAAGGTTAGGGCAACAGACCCAAATGAGCCTCAAAATCAGTAAGTATCCGTGTTTTGGGTAAACTTCAAAAGGAAAGAAAGAAAAGCAGTCTTTGGTTTTTAACTAATTAGAAACTGGCCTGCCTGCTGCCTCTTAGTCCTGGAGCAGGCTCATTATTTTCCTGGTGTTGTTTTCATGTTCTGCCCTGATACTTTGCAAGAGCTGCCTTTCTCTTCACCGTTACTTTTGTACTGGCTCTCCTTACTCATGTAACTACTGTATTCCCTGTTCTTTGTCCTTGAGTTGTATTCATCCCCTGTCGCTCTTCTGAATTCAAAATTCTGCCAACAAGGGAGAAAAAAAGTATTAAGATTGGGAGCTCAGAAATGCTGTAGCAGCACTTCAAGATTAAGATTTTAATAAATTTCACCTTGCCCTTTTGGATCCTCCTCCTTTTCACTACATGATATTTATAAATCAGCTGTTGAGTCACTGACCTTGTCTGTTGTCCCTCTTCCTGATTACTGTGCACTTTCTAGTTGGTCTTTTGTTGCTAAGATTTAAAATCTCGTTTATGTAGCTTGTGAGAATGAAACAATATACATTTTTAAGTCCACTCTCATGGACATTATTATCTATATTTGAGAACCCAAAATTACACAATTTTCCTTTAAGAGTTGTGTCTTTAGACATGTGCAGATAATATAACTTATGATTTTTGCAGGTATTTAGGAAAACTTCAAAAGGCAAGCAAACAAATATGCATCTAAAGTAGACATGAATGGTACATTGGAGTGCTTGAGACGTGTGGAATATATAAAAAGTCCCTGTTGTCTGTGTTATATTCAGGCACAGTAAACCAACTGTATACTGTTCCTTGTAGTACATCCCCCATCTCCAGACTCTCTCTTCCTTTGGCCCTGGAGAAACCCTTCTGCAGGCCGGTGTTCAGAGGCCAGGAAACTATATAAAACATTATAAACTGACAGTGTTTACTGTGAAGTTATCGGTGCCTGTGTGGACACAGGTGGCCCTTCACGTCTTCACGTCACATCAGTAGTCAGGGTTCGACAGACAATGCAATGTCTATGTCACACGTCTATGTGGCTTGTCTGGATTGTACAAGTTATCTGGAGAAATTTGCATGGCACATGACTGGGCTGAGTCTGACTGTGGGAGGAGAGCTTCAGGTGTGAACTGGAGAGACGTGAATGGCCAATAAGAGGAGGTGAAGATGAGCTGGGTCAGGTCGTGGGTGACAGTGAAGCAGAAGACATAGTTGGGGACAGGCTGAGTCAAGTACTGAGTGAGATATAGTTGAATACATGCAAGATGCTTTGCTACTCTGAGTTGCTCAGGTTTCCAAGCTGGCCTAGGCCCTAGAGGCAAGGGTGTTATAGAGCTAAGGGGTCAGCTGATCTTACAGGCCACAGTCAGCTGATAGCGCTCAGCCCTGCTTTGCACCCCAGAGGGCGCCCATGGTCCATAAAGTTTTAATCTGTCTGGCTTGCAGACAGGCCAGGGTGTGGGCGTGGTGCAGGCAATATGGTGCTAGAGACTGCTGCCGGACTTGGTTTGATGCTGCTTTCTCCAGTGCCTTACACACAAGTCTGGAGAACTGGTTGATGGATGATCTTAGCTGTCGGCCATGGATTTGACCAGATGGAATTTTCTTCCCTTCCCAGCTCCTTAAGTGCAATCCACCTCATAAGGCAAGTCCTCATGAATACCCTTACTGATGTGAATGACTTTGGAGTTGTGGCCCTTTCCCTGGACTTGCAGTAGTAGTGCATATGTGTATTATTCAAATGCGTGTAGCTTTTCTGCAAGGTTGAAAATGTGGTTGCACCAGTTGTGGATTTAAAAAAGACATTTTGAAGACCTTGCCTGCTGTCACTCATCCTCCTTTCCCACAGTTGTGCCTTTCAACTTTTCCGTTCCCTCCCTGCTTTTTTTAAGGTACTGAAAGAAATTCAAGTTCTCATGGCTTGCTCAAAATAGACTGAGTCCAAGGGAAAGGCTGTCATTTTTTTCGTTATTACTCTGAGGCATTCTTTACTTAACAGCTCATAATAACTTGATGGGGGGGAGGGGCCCATGCTCTAAAGAAGAAGAAATCTGTGTTTGTTTGTTTGTTTAACAGTCTTTTTCAGTGCTAAGCATTTCCTTGGCATCTCTTTTTTGGTGAAAAATCACATGGAGTGGGGGTGGAGAAAGTTAGGCCAGGCTTTGCTCAAACTGTTCTCACGAACTAAGTGACTATGTGGGAAGGAATAATGAGCTGGCTGCATCCCCAGTTATGCTCTGGCTGTGTGGTTGAATTGGCCCTGCTAAATCCATTACATTCTCATGCAGTTTACATTAAGAGGAAAGAGAAGATCACTGAACTCTGTCCCAACAGTGAGATCAGAATTAGAACCTTGAAGTACGGTATTTTTAGAGCTTCCAGAATTTGTTTTGCATCATATTTTATATTAAAAACAATAATGGATTTTTCTCCATGATCACCACCACAGTGTTTCATTTAAGCATAAGCAGAGCTTTAATTAGAAGTTTTTTTCCCTCCTTGGTTAAAGCTGTGTTACATCATGAAATTATGTCCATTTCTGAGTACTGTATACATTTCTTAATAGGGGGTCATGGGTTTCTTCTAAGCAGCAGCACACAGACTTTTTCGTGTATTCTCTATGTTGAACAAAAAAAATAAAACCCTGCTTCTTAAGCCGGTGACAGACCAAGCCCGTGGTCCGGGCGGTGCGTGCGTTGCTCCGGCTGCGTTGCCGCACCGGACGCACGCTAGGGGGCTGGATGGGACGTTACTATGTCCCACCAAATCGCAGCCGCAGCGAGGATCGAGCAGCAAGCGAGTGAGGGAGAGGGGGGGAGAGAAGGGGGGAGAGAAGAGGGAACTTCCCTCTTCTCTCCCCCTTCTCTTCCCCCTCTCTTTCGCTCACTCCCTGCTCAATCCTCGCTGCGGATCTCCCCTCAGGGAAGAGAAGAGGTCAGGACTATTGGGGACTGCACAAAAGAGAAACGCTTGTGTGTGTGTGTGTGTGTGTGTGTGTGTGTGTGTGTGTGTGTGTGGGGTTACTAAAGCCACAATATAAATGGCAGTAACTATCGCAAGCGATAGTTACTGCCATTTATATTGTAGTAAACACACACACACACACACACACACACACACACACACACACACACGTACAGATGAGTTTCTCTCGGCAACTAGCGAGGGGGAGAGGGGACCTGCAGGGGGGAATCAGCAAATGACAAGACGCTCGAAGGTTTGAAAGGCGCGCTCGCTCGTAGTTACCCCAAGTGAGGAGAAAAATGGCCGCTTTATGAAAACATTCTGCCCCTCTTTCCCTTTGATTGACTTTTGCTTCCTTTCCTTTGATTGGCTCTGGCCGCTCTGTGTCCCGCCTCCAGGGGGCTGGGACACGGACGGAACGAGACAAACCTTGCCAGAGCTGGGCTTGGGGCAGCTGAAGCGTTTACGCGCCCGTGGCTGACGACGTCTGAAGGCGGCTGCCAGGAGCAGAAACGGAGCCATGTCACACTGACCAAACGCGCCCGCAGCACGGACGCATCCCCGTGCCGCACGGAGCACGGGCTTGGTCTGTCACCGGCTTTAGTTATGGGATACAAGAAGCTGGACTAGATGGGACCTTGGCCTGATCCAGCAAGGCTCTGCTTATGTTCTTACGTAAAATAGGTTTCCTAATGTTGTTTTTCCCATGAAAGGAAAAGGGAGAGGCAACGGTAATCGGCTAGAGCAGGGGTTCTCAACCCCTCCCCGGCCGCATACCACCTCCAGCACCACTCTCCCGCTGCGTACCACCAGAAGTAACTGGCTAGGACGTCACATGGAGGCCAGAAAAGGGAAGTAATACGCTCTTGGCAGGCGGACATACCCTTCTTAGCGTTTCCAAGAGGCTTGGCCAAAGGCCCAGCCGTCCTCCCCCTCAGCAGCTGTCCTGCAGTGCTCGGGTGTAGCTCGTCCGGCCATATCCCTAAACCTCCCCTCTCTTGCTTGCCTGTGGGCTGCACTAGCGTCTCTCTGGCCGGACTGGGAAGGGCACGCCCTAATGGGTGGAGTCTCCCTCCTGCTGCTGAGCATTGGCATCACGATGAGCCTCTCGGCAGCCTTTCTCAGCTCCGTGCCGGATAGGGCTGTAGGTGCCTCTGCAGCTGGAACAGCCCTTGATCAGTCTGATGCTGAATAACAATTTCATCTGCCTAGAGAACAACAATCCTAGAATACATTTATTAGGACTAAGTAAGGACAAAGCTAGTGTACAGTTGCAGGCTGTACACTACTCATGTATAGCAGCTGCACAGGGTTGCAGTTTGGACTAGGACTATACAGTTATACTACTATAACTAAAGGGTTATGGCATTTTTAGGGCTAAACAGCTTCTTTGGAGAAGCAGTTTTCAGCAGGAAAACAGCACAGAGGTAAAGAGTTAACTATCCTCTGTCTCTTCACTGCTGTCCCCACATGGCTGTTACCCATGAGTAAACTTAAGCCTGCAGCTGCTGATGCATTTAGCATCATGTTTAACTTGGCACTAAACTGTCACAAGCCCATGGTCAAGGCTTTGAGCTGCCCAGAGCTCTTCTTCAGCCTGGGTGTTAAGCAACAACCCAAAAAATGGACAGAGGGGGGAAAAGAGAAGACATTTCCGGGGGTGATTTTTCTTTTTAAAGTGAAGTTTATTATAATCTTAAGGTCGTGATACACCACATGCATTGCGGTGTGGAGCACCAGCAAGCATTGGGAAGCAACATGAAGAGTCCTTTTTTTTGTACTTTTGTTCTTCACGTGGCAACGCACGAGAGCTGTGTTGCTGCGTGAGAAGAGTGGGAAAAGTTGAACTTCGGCCAATTGGAGGCCGTGTTTGGTGCAGTGGGGCGGGATGCGAAGTGAAGCATTCAGCCAATCAGAGTCGAGGTTTTATTTTTTGAGCCAATCAGAAGCAATTGTTTTAGTCCATGAAAATGGCCGAGATACAAACTTACAACAGCTCCGGTATAGATAGAGGGCATTGTGGTGCGACGCGATGGCTACTCTAGTTTCCACATGTGCAGTGTGTCACAGGCTTTATTGTTATGATGGAGCAGAGAAAGGAGGTGAATGTATGAAGCTGCCTGAGACTGTCAGACCGTTGGTCCACCTAAGCTCTGTATATGTGACCGGCAGCAGTTTACCAGGGTTTCCAAGAGAGGGTCTTTCCCATCATCTACTACCTGAATCTTAGCTGGAAATGCCTCAGATTTAGCCTGGTATCTTCTACATTTGGAATACTTGTGCTCTGCTACTGAGTGATGGCTTCGCCTCTATACGTCACCCAGGTTTCATTAAATCAGACTGTGCATCAAAGGCTTCTGGCACAGTGAAGCAATGACTGTTCTCTTTCCAGTCAATTAAAAAAAAAGTTACAGTATTTGGGAAGTTCACTGCAGTGCTGGAAGGGAAGAAAGAGGGAACATATGCGAGAGGTTCATCCTCTTACTTCCCTCCTCTTTCCCAAGTTGCCGTTGAATGAGATGTCGGGGTGGATGGGGGGTGGGGGCTGTGATTAGCCAAAGTGGCAGTAGAACCAGCCAAAATAGATAGTGAAAATATTTCCCTGCATAAAATTCTCGTTTCCACTCTTTTTTGGAAAGGTGACCTCTTGTTGTCCTGCTTGTTATATTTGAATATAACCATTTCTTTTATCACCCAAACAAAGATAAAATCCCAAGGCGGAAAGAGTAACTTGTTGGAACTGTGTCAAGCAGCAGTACTAATGTAAGCACTTCCATTTCCCTGGGGTATTGGAAAAGTCCTTGTAACTGTTTTATTCTGGACAATGACAGTTCTGTGGATTCTGTTTTTGCAATACTGTAATATATTTGTGGTGGTAGTTTGATGTATATCCAGGTTAGCAACATCTTGAAAAATGTTGTTGTTGTAATACCTTTTGAATTAGAGAGCTTTATTTGTTGTTGTTCTTGTTACTGATTAATAATTGAAAGAGCAATACAGTTCTATTAAAAAGGAGGTAGCATGTGTGATCCAGAATGTCCAAGGTCTTATTAATCATAGGGAAGAAAAATAAGAAAAGTGATCACCTGACATAGGGAATAGGAAAAGTGATCACCTGACAATGCAAACTCTTTGTTCAGCTGATTTTTTTAAGCCCCAATCATTTTTAAAGCTGAGAAACTTCTCAAAGAGGGGAGGGGTTGTGATGCTCTAGCCTAGCATTTCTCAAACTGTCGCATCCCGATGCTCAGGTGGGTCGTGAGTTGGGCCCACCTGCCCACCCTTGCTTTTGTTTGACTCCAAATTGGAGCCAACCGGAAGCAACCCGAAGCCGTGACTCACATTGTCCTGCCGCTCCTGCATTGCGCGAGGCCTGGGATGGCTTCTAGAGGTCTTTGCAGGCCTCAGAAGGCCTTCAGAAGCAACCGGAAAATGACTTCCGGTTTACTTCCAGGTTCGCGGAAGTCACATCCGGTTGCTTTCTGAAGCCTGCAGATGCCCACGCCAGGGGACGAGGTTGATCATGGGGCCTTCCACTGGGAAGCAGGTGGGTTGTGGCAGGGGAGAGTTTGAAAACCGCTGCTCTAGACAATTGGAGTGGTGCACAGCTAGGCCTTTGCTTTGAATTGGTAGAACCTAACACAGACGATCGTACATCTGACAATAACATGGTGAATGTACTTTCAGCGCACAACTCTTGTTTTAAAGTAGATCTGTACTTTCCAGAGTCAAAATTGCATGACTGATCCTCTCCCGTTCCCTTTGGCAAGTTAGCATTAACATACTATGACATGGCAGATATTTTGGCCTGAATTATAGGTTGCAGTTGTCTTGTGGTGGCCGCTTGAAACAGCCTTGGCATGGCGACCATTCCACCAGAGTGCATAGAGTGGCTTATTGTGTGAATCATCCGTTCTGTGGGAAGCAGAGTAACCAGATGCAAAAGAAGACAAGGTTCCCGTTTTTAATAGTTGTGTAGCAGTTAGAAGTTTCAGTAGTCAAGCAATGGAAGCCACAAAAATAGCTATAACCTCTCGGTACAACAGAAACAATATAGTCATATACCAAAATAAATCAAAGCAGAATCATTAATCAGGCACACATCTGACATACATCATAGCCCTGAAAATAGATTGGGCTTAAAATCTGTACCAGAGTTGCTAACGAGGAAATTCATAGCACATCAAAAAAGGAATGCTGCACTTCACCATGTGAATCTTTACATTGGAGGATGGTTGAAGGTTTCTTTAACTGTAAACAACCAGGGACCAGTTCCACTGCACATTTCAAGACATCTTAATCATAACCATAGTGAATACTATAGGACAGCGGTTCTCAAAGTTCTCCCTGCAAGGCGGAGATAATTTTGTGTTTGCGGGGGCGGAGCCAGCAGCGACGGCGATCCAGGGGATCGCCCCTGAAACCGCCCCCAAAATTGCCCCCTCTGCACTTACCAGGGCTTGGGGGAGCTTCAGGGAGGCCTGCATGACCCTCTGCAGGCCTCCCCAATTTTCAGATCACCGCAAAATGGCGATTTATGGGCGATTTATTCACGAAAACTGGAAATACCCAAAGATCGCCGTTTTGCGGCGATCCGAAGATTGGGGAGGCCTGCAGAGGTTCACGCAGGCCTCCCTGAAGCTCCCCTAAGCCCCGGTAAGTGCAGCGGTGGCGATTTTGGGAAATCTTGCGGTGGCGATCCCCCGGATCACCACCGTCGCCATGCTGACCACGCCCCTGTCCGGGGAAGAGGACAGCTAAAGTTCTCAATGGTGGGTCGCGACCCACAGTTTGAGAACCGCTGCTATAGGACATATCTGTTCCATATAGTGAAGGTTGCTATAAATTAGTTCAATTGTATTGCTAAGTAGACACTCTGAAGCACAACATGGTCACTGGGTCTTCATATAAGGACTGGATGATAACAGGAAATCATATACTGTATACTGTAAGCTAAGTAGAATAATGCAAGTGTCTTGCAACTCATAGCTCTCCAACTTCTGCTATGACTGCTAGCTGTCAAGGTAACGTCTTACTGAAAGGATGAAATAACTTCTCAGCCACTCCAGCCTTCTCTTGCATTGCCACCAAAACTGTGCTCAGTTTGTTTTGAGGGCTTTGTCAGATTTGAACTTGGTTATTGATTCTGCTTTGATTTGCTATTGGTTACATTTTTGTTCGTTTATACTGGGTAATTACTGTATATCTATTTTTATGGCTTCCTTTCCTTGATTACTAGCTCACATGCGGGGCAGCTTCCTCCTCCAGGCCTCTGTGTGGTTTTTGAAGTTGGAGTTTTGGCAGATGCAGCTTGTCATGCAGGGATGAGAAGTTTCACCTGCTTAAATTCCCTCTTCTGTATTGAGCAGTGAAAGGTGCAGGAGTCCTGCCCTTCTTTGCATCCAGTCATGCTGATGTGGAGAGTTTCCATGCTGCTGTCAGTCACCACCATACACTTCTGGCAATGGAGTGGAGATGCTTGATATGCAGATATGTGTGATCAGGTTGTTAAGCCCCACTGTGTTTTGGTTGCCACATGCAGCTGCTGTCATGCCAAAACTGTTTTCAGCTTCCTTCATGTGGCAATTACAGTGTCTAGACCAGGGATTTTCAACCTTTTTCATCTCACGGCACACTGACAAGGTGCTAAAATTGTCACGGTACACCATCAATTTTTGGACAATTGACGAGGCATACCACACTGCCGGCCAGGGGCCTCACATCCCCTAATGGCCCTACTAATAAATGACCATCCTCCAAACTCCCGGCCGCAGCACACCTGCAGACCATTCACGGCACACCAGTTGAAAATCACTGGTCTAGACTGACCTCCTGCTTGTAGTTGGGGGAGGCATCTGATCAGGCTTCCCACATGGATATAGATTTTTAAGAAGAATGGCATTATTTTTGCTTCAGGCTTTCCTAGATATCGGCTTAAAACAACACTATGGAAGGATGTGCAAGATGGGAAGCCAAGAGTGAATGTGTGGCTGGGGATGATAGAATTGGCCAATGCTTTCCTCCTCCCAGCCCAAGCACAGACATGTAGATCACTATCAGAAGGGAAAAGGAGCTGTGTCAGCGTGAACTCTGGCATGAGTGACAATGAGAGGAGAGGAGGAGGGGGACATTTCCCGATCCGGAAAGAGTATGCCTGTGAATGCCAGATGCTGCTCACAAACAATAAGGGAAGGCTGTTGGTTCATGGCCTGCTTCCTGGGGACATTGGGCAGGCCGCTATTAGAAACAGAGGACTAGATGAGTGCTATGGTAGGCCTCTTTTAAAGTATTCGTAATGTGCTCCTGGCTTGGAAGGAGACAGGCATGGCTAACTAGAAGAAATGATTGCTCTGGGGAGCGTTTCCCCCTCCTTCTCTGTTGCTTGATTCATCCTAGGGCTCATGCTGGCATGGTTCGTCTTTGTGTCTGTTGTACAATTCCCCAGCAGAGAAGCATGAGCGCAAACCTTGGGTGACAGTAGAATGGATGCACTGACCAAGCTCCTTTTTACTTCTTCTTCAAAGCCATCTCTTTCTGTCCTCCCGGAAGTAGGGGTGATCATCATGAACCCTGGAGAGGGTGAATCAAGTCCCAACAAGTGATAGCAGAGGAGGACTGGAGGGAAAACCCTGTTTTAACCAATCAGCTCCCTTCCACAGCCATTCACAGATGTTGATCATTCAGACAAATAAGCGTATTTGAAGGCTACAAGCCTATGCATACATCTCTGGGAGTAAGGACCATTGAACACAGTGGTACTTAACTTCTGAGTACTGTACATGTGCATATAGGAGTGTGCTGCACATAGCTATAGCATGGCTCCGAGTCATCTGAATCCTCTCTCAGGTGGAACAGGACAGTATGGGGCAGGAAGTCATGACACCTTGGAAGGAAGGAAGATGGGCTGCTATGGGTTGCACATGCTATTGGATACTGTAATCCTGAGAAATATTGCTGTTCATTAAATAACAGCAGTCAGTTTCTTTCTGGGACAAACTATTGTTTGCCCCTCTCTATATACAGTAGTTTAGGTTGTCTGGATTACATAATCTATTTTTTCTTGGAAATCCGGTATTCACTCACTACCATTTTAACAGTGCATGTCAGGAAATGCTATCTTTGGAAATAGCAGCAAATGGCCCCTGCTATGCAAAAATGAATATTTTGACTATTTCTGCCTGAATGCTCCGAGAGAACATTTTTTTGAGATAGTACTGCTGTATGTTTAGAGCTGTGTGTCAGGTTTATTTTAATTATGCAAAAGAAGCAATATTGTTTTTCTAAAGTAGTAAAAAAACAACACCGGTAATCTAAACTACAGTACTTTGGAGAAGAAAACCAGACACAAATAAACCTCACACCCAGAGAAATGGGAATAATGAAATGTAGCTTCAGGACGGAGTCAGGTTCAAATATTTATTCAGCTATGGAGCTAACCAGGTGATCTTGGGTCCATCATTGTATCTCAGCCTACCATTCCTCACAGGATTATTGGGTGGGAAGAGAACCAGTTCCCTTGGAGAAAGGGTAAGATGAAAAACATGTAAAGCAACATGTGGAGACTGTGGTTAGTTTGGCTATAGGGCCAGACAATAGTCACCTTTTGATAAAGGCCAAGGAGTTGGCAGGACCTTGATGCCATGTTAACTGACCCCTGGAAATCCTATGCCAACCCTAAAGTTGGCCCCCCTTTTTTCCTGGCAGCAGTGCGGTAGGTGTAGTGTTTCTGAAGTAGTGAGAAGGCAGAACTTCACCTGTTAAATAAGTTTATTTTTGTTATGAAACAGTTAAAGGCACAGGAGCTGTAGCAGGAGAAAACCTGACAGTTTCTCCTTTTGCAATTTTGTCAGACACAGCCCACATCTGCAGTTGGCAATCTGAAACCTGCTTAAAAAAAGTGGACGCTGTGATTTCCCCAGATGCTTAATTCTATTCCACAAACAAATGTGTGAAATGCATGCAGTCCTGAATACATTTACAACTCCTGCTGGTCAAGAAACACTTCCAGATTCCCCTCAAACCTTAATAAGGCAAAATTTAACAGATTGTTTCTTTTAAGCGACTGTTGCATCCTCTAGAAAACATTACATAGAACACACTTGAACTCCCCTGCCTCCTCTTTTTTTTTTTTTTTAATGCATTTTGGGGTGGCCTTTTAAAATGAAAGACTCATTTTTGTTTCTCCATGGGTGGTCAGAAAACAGGAGACTTGAAGCATTATAAAGATACGAGTTTGTTTTTGCGTGGAATCTTCAAAGGCTTCCAGGCTTCCTTGCATGATGATGCAGTCAGGAAGTGGTGTGGGAGGAATTTTCTGAAGCTGTTTTATATAATGAGAAATCTACAGCCACCATCCTTATTTTCCTTTAGCTGCAAGCTAGCCTGGCAACAGATTTCTCTTTGCACTTAGAAATCTTTCTGTGTTTGTATTAGTAGCTCTGTACGCTTCTAGGTGTGTGAATTCACATTGGAAATGTTAAAATAGAGTGCCATATTCATGAATAAAACTGTTAATAGGGTTCTAAAGCTGAGCAACTTAGTACAGTATATATACCTTGAGGTGCCTCGTTCTGGGACTTATTCCAGGCCATATGTTTTGCAGATTTCTACTTCCTGCTTCTGATGCACGGGATGAAGTTTAGAGTTACAGTCTCAGGCTATATTCTGTAGTACAGTGCTTCCATTTTCTACTTGGGAAGACTAGAGAGTTTATTTTGTCTGGCATAAGCAGTAAGGTCGCTATCTGCAAGACCAAACCAAACCCGTATTGACAGCTGCAAGTTGCAAATATATATATATATATTTATATATTTGATCTGGGACCTTGACTCTGCCCTGATGGCTAAGAAAAAGAAGCAGCAGCAGCAGCGAGTGCCTCCCGAGCCAAGTCGCTTGACTAAGTTGGGTGCACAATGCGTTACTTGATCTGCCTTGCAAAGTTTTTCAGATGGCAAGGATCTGCAGTACAACTTTGACGTTCAGTTGTGTTGGGTCCTTGGACACTTCAAATAGGGAGGCCCTATGTGTGTTAGGGATCCAGAAGTCTTCAGCTGCCCCCATGCAACTGGGAGATGGAGAAAGGAGTGGGAAGCGACTTCCGTCTCAACCCCCCTGTGGCATCCCTTCACCTGCCCTCTTACCTCTCTTATCATCTGTGTTGACATCAGTGGTAGCATCAGTTAGTAAGTCAGTGGGGACCAAATTGTTTGGGCGACAAAGAACTGCCTGTGAGATTTTGACACAGGCAGCCTCTTCTCTTCCGTTGTCATTCCTGCCAATCAGATTGCTCTCTAGGAAGCAAAGCCTCTGGAGAGCAACCCGATTGACTAGGGGAGTGGAGGAAGGAGGCAGGACAAGCACAAGGCCCTCCTGCTGTCCCCCATCCCCACAGCCAGTCACATTTGTTTTCTAGGAACCAGCGTAGGAAGGACGCCGCAACAGAATGATATGTTTTGCTGCTGCCCCATGTTGGAGTGTCCGCGACTTCAAGGGTTGGGTGGGTGGGCCCATGGCCAATGCCTGACCTGGCCAACCTCCGACTCCAACAACTATACAACAAAACATGAGCGTGGTAGGAATGTAAGGTGGCTGGATTTTTATATTTGAGCAGAGAAGCTTAGGGCAAAAGATGTATTGCAGCATATGTTGTATCTACTTTCTAGAGTTCCAAGCTGGGGAAACAATGAAGGCATAAATGTTAGGAACTATAAACATTGCACCTTATTCAGGGGCACTGACAAAGCAAAGCAGCCTTCCTTCTGTATTGCTAGAAGTCTGCTGTGCTTTATCAGTGCCCCAAATAAGAGTGTCCACTTGAAACACATTGGACCTAGTAATAAAAGTACTTCTAGTGCACCTTTTGGGTTTTCTTCTCCTGTTGTTTCTACATGGATGCCCTTCTTCTTTATCTTCGTGGATGACTGTGGCCAGATCTGATTAGTTTTTTCAGATACAGATGCACCTGGTCTACCAGCTGAAGCTGCTGAAAAATGTTCCTTATTGCCACCTGGGTACTTGGCCAAGGGTAGTGTTGGATCGAGGAGTACTCTCAAGCTGCATACTGATTCTTCAAAGCAGTGGTGGTGCCAGAGGAGGAATCTGCCTGGGCACATGCCGGGGGCTCATGGCCCCTAAGGGGTCCACCAATCTATCCCATGGCCTGTTGTGGGACTCACAGCAGGCTTAATGTCCTCTTAGAAAATCTAGAGTCGTAAGACTAACACATCAACATCAAGTTAAGGAAATCTAGAGTCACCATCTGCGTTTTCCAAGGGGACTTTTAGGCTACTGCAAGTCCTGCAGCATCAGCCAGTTTGGTTCTTCCAGGCTCCCTTTAGGCAACCTAGAGTAACAGAGCAACCTCTACTGGTCTTCGGATAGGAGGGAAAGAAGAAGGCAGTGCCTGCGCAGTCTCTACCTCTTTCATCCCCTCCCAGAGGCCAGTGCGACTGGTGCCAGTCAGCACCTGCACCTGTGAAAAGGATGAGGAATTGCACCTGCCTGATGATAAGGAGTCTCATCCTCAGGTAACCTACAGTGTGAACCAGGGGTGGAGTGGGGCAAGCTGGTAGTATGTGGGGGAGATGAGCAAGGTTGCGCAGCATTCACACAGAAGGGGTCCAAGAACTTTGTCTTGTATTGATTATGAAGTAACATTGCTCCTGGTTCTTGTTGTTAACTGCTTTTGGGATGAGCTGAAATCAGTGGGTTGAGGACCTACTGCTATATGCATATTTCCCCTTTTAAGTTCTAGTATTTGGTATTTCATAACTGCCATCATTTTACCAACGCATGCTACCTTTAAGGTGAATCTGATATCAGTCTTGTCCAATACAAACTTTACATGTGCTTTTGTTGTATACCACCAGTGTTATATTCTTATAAGAGAGGTTTAGAATACACATGCTAAAAGTTATTCTCCTTTGTATTGTTTTCTATCATATACATAGGTTTTAAAGCAGAGGTCATCTGTCATGCAGCTGTACTGAGAGATATGAGGCCAGGATGGTATCTTCAAGTACTAGATTTTGGGTGCTATTATGGTCAGCAGAGTGGCAGACAATGAGATCTGACCCGTTGAACATAATAAAATAGAAAGCTCTCCTGTGCACCCTATTGAAATGAGTGGGACTTTTGTGTAGGACACCTTTCTGGTGAACTGCATCCCATATTAATTGGTGGGAAGGAGAATGTTGTTTGGATTCTCTGCCTTGGACATCAACATCTTGTCTGTTGGCCCTGATGGTGGTGATGATAAAAGCTTTCTACCAATTTACCTGGATAGAAGTCAGAGGGATAGATCTTTGATTTCTTGGACCCTTCTTGGTTCTTTTTCTTTTTAATTAGTGTTTGGTCACCTGTCAGTCCTATGGTAAGTACAAAAACAATTGATTCAAAAAGCATATTTTATATATATATATATATATATATATATATATATATATATATATATATATATATATATATATATATATATATATATATATATATATATATATATATATAATATTTATTTATTTATTTATTTATTTTCTCACAAAGGCCCAAACCTACAATTTTTTTTAGTCTTTTTAATGTACATTCAGTTCCCCTCATAGTGCCTAATTGGGATGCTGCTCAGTTAATTACATGGGAAAAATAAAATGAAGTTGGTTTTCTTGGCAATATATATTCTTGTTATCCATTTAAAAGCATCTGGTGTGCTCTTATTGCAGCTAGAGATGGCCTTATGCATTCTGTGCAAAACCGCTTCCCATGACCTCTTTCTGTATGCTGTCAACAGCAATGGATCTTCAGGCCTTTCCATAGAATACATTTTTAGTGCAATAAATATGCAGCAGTTGTTAATTTGTTGCATTGGGTCCAGGCATCTTTTCTCAAGTCAGTATTTCTGTTGCAAGGAGATTTTGTTTAGCATTCAAAGTGCAGTATTTTGTTCCATGGGAAATGTAATTAGATAGCACAGCCGTTGTCGTGACTGCTGTGTGCCATGTGGCTAAGCAAGTGTTATGGGAACCTTTTGGATACGGCCTATGAATGACCCATTTTCCTCTGCCCATGCTGTTTTGTGACTGTTGTTTTATTAATATTATCATTATAATTGCTTTAGGGACTGAATGCACACATTTCCCCTGGACCATTCCAGTGTGGGAACATGTAGTCTTCCCTTTTTTTTTTTTTTAAAGTGAAGAATGCAGCCAAGTTATCTTTTTTTTAAAAATCCAAAGCAATTTCTCTATTTCATGAACCATTCTTTTTTTATTTTTTTGAAGTCTATGTGTTTCCCCACACCAGGTATAAAGGAAACATAGGAGTCAAAGATGAAAACTAGGCTACATGCCTAGGCAACAGAGTTGATGGTAGCTCTGTTAACGGAACTAGAAAGAGCAAAAATGGAGGAAGGCTTATGAAGGAACATGAGAACGCCATTCCATTGTTGACATAGTGAGTTTTTGAAATGTTAAATTGCTGAGAGAGAGGGGAGGTTAGATTAGAGTGGGCAGACTTGCGCAGGTTCTAATCATCCTACCTTCTGAAGAGGGAGGAGCTGAGCAGGTTGATCCTTGTCAACCTTGGCGGGTGGGGAGGATTCTATGACAGAAGAAGGTGCTCCTTGGGGTCCAGACCATGTCAATCTAAAGGACAGTGACCAGCAGCTTGAGCTGAGCACAGAAGCAAATCATTAGTAGTCTATGTGGTTGAGCCAGTCTATGTGTCATCTGCATGTTGTGCTCTGCCCTAGCCAAAAGGTGGATTGCAGAATTCTGCACCAGGTGCAGCTTCCAAGCTCTCTGTCTTCAATGGCAGCCCCATTATGATACTCCCAACAGGACATTACCAAAGATCTGGATGATAGGAGCCAAGTCTGAGGAGGAGGTGCAGTGAGTTTATCAACTGAAGGTGATCTATGGTCACTTGAAGATCCAAGGCTGGCATTGGGCGCCGTGCTCTGGCTGACTCCTGAAGCCGCAACAACTGGCAGGCAGTGTTGGTGTGAGTCACTCAAGAGAGCGAGTTATGCTGTCACTGCTTTCTTCCACCCTTTCCATCTACAATGGGACTCCCTCAGGGCTTCCTTCCAAGGCAGTGAGGGAGTAGTGTGCTGGGAGACGGCCTCTGTCGCAGCCCCCTTGTTGCTAGTACTGAGAAAGGAGCAGCTGACTTGCCCCTTTTTGCCTCCTTGGCCATTCCAAGTTGTCAAAAGGGGGGTGTTCAGGATGCTTGTATATTGAGGATGCTGAGACAGGGCTGGCCAGCCGCTGCCCTTTTTCCGTTTCATACAGATGGGGAAGTACAAAGGAAGTTCAGCCACTCCTTTCTCAGTGCCACTGCAGGACTGACAGCGCAATCCTATCCAGCTCCCCCACCGGTGCAGCCAGTGGGAGAGGGCAGGACAGAAGGCTTTGGACGGGAGGGGGGGGATTTATATCCCCTTTGAATCCCCTTTCCATTCCGGGGCCTCCTGTTCTGCCCTCCCCCACTGGCTGCACTGGTGGTGGAGCTGGATAGGATTGCGCTGTGAGACAGGAGTGGCCAGAGAGAAGACTCAGTGCCTCAGCAACGCTACAAATGGAGCATCCAAAGCACTCTGGGTGGAAGGGAGACCGTGCGCGTGCGCGTGCGCAAATGTGTGAAAGGCTCATCGGAAGTCTTTGCCTGAGGTCCTCACAGAAACTAGTGCTGGCACTGTGAGAATCAAGCAGTGAAGGAAGGTCCAGAGCACCACCCAGGCGTAACTTTTAAAATATTTATTCTGAGGATGTGATTTCCAGAAAATGTGATTACATGGTAAGTAGCCTGTGAAACATTCACTAGTATACTGAACCAAACAACTATTTTTAAAAAAGCAATTTAAAATCCTTTGCAATTCCATTTCCAAATTCATATTTGTCACGGTTTAAGCACACTTTCAATACATTTGCTTGCTTTTTTCTTTGCAAATTTATACCCTATTTCTTACAATAAATGCATTTAAACGACTACATTTTATGTTAATGCTAGCGTATTTTAGAAACTCATTTTATGGCTTATGGAGGGTGTTTTATACTGGTGTTCTATCTGAAAATTAATTTTTGTGAGTGGTTAAAAAGTCCTGTTGGTGAAATAGTTGTTTGATGGGTTGCTTGCATTCTTTATAACACTTGGAAATACTTATAGGTGGTATTCTTTTTTTTAAATTAATTCTATGAAAGTGATCTCCTCTTTAATGGTATGAAAGTACTAGACAAAAGATCAAACACAGTAATGTCTTTCTCCTCCAGATATATATGCCAAATCCTTATTTTATTATATAGGATTTAGTAGACGGGGCATTAGAACAAGGCTTAAACCCTGTATGGTGTGTAGAACGTTATGCGCACAGTCCTTCCATTTGTTTTTTTGTGGTTTATGGATTGTGCATTCTGGCTGTTCATTTGTGTATTTGATCTACAAATGGTGTGTGTGTGTGTGTGTGTGTGTGTGTGCGCGCGCACTACACTTGTTCCTTGTCCCCACCCTGTGTAGAGCCTAGATGTGGAAAACATTGGTCTTACATGGACATAGCTGCCAGTACTGTAGGAACAAAAAATGATATTTTGCTTCTTTTTACTACTGAACGTTCCCATCACTAGGATCATCTGCTGGAGAGAAAATGAGATTCTTATAGGAACCTCCCTGATAAAGGGTGGGTAAACGTTTTGGCCCAAAAGACACACTGAGAAATGGAAATTTCATGATGCTTATTTATTTATTAGTTAAAATATTTGCCTCCCCCTTCTCTGACTGAAAAGGAGGTGTTCAAGGTGGCAAACAATCCATGTAAAATAAATAAACAATGAAAGATGAATAATAATTTTTAAAAGCAGCAACAATCAAAATCAAATGCAGTAATAAAGAAAACCCGTATTAATAGCAGCAGAAAAAGAGCACCACAATCAATAGTCGTTATACTGTAAGTCCCATTATAACCACTACAATAATGAAATCGAACTTATTCATTTCTTTTTCATACCTTTTTTATCTGAACAGTGCAGTTGGCTGCCTTTCTTTACAAAGACATCAGAATCCTGCATCTGATGGTGTACGAAAGCTTATGCTATAACAAATTTGTTTGCATTCCAACAGCTCAGGGAATGAACCATTTGAGGTAACAAAATGTTCAAAGTCCTCATTCTGAGTGAAAGGGGTAGGTGCCAGTTTCTTGGAATAAAAAGCTTCCAGAGACTCGGGGTTAGACTAAAGGTTAGAAAGTTGATGGGATCATGCAAAGAATAAAGGGTGAAGAGCCCAGAGGAAGCAGAGAAAAAAGGAGAACAATGCACAATGAAATTGAGGTACGTGAAACTGACTGGAGGGCAAATGGAAAGAAAGGCACTGGAGTAAAAGATTTGGGCACTGCAGCAGGGTAGAGAGCCAAGAGGAATGAGATCATCCAGTCCGAGAACTGGAGAGGAGTCCTGTTCTATGGCTTCTACCACCACTAGCACTATGACCTGTCAATCCTGTGGATATAGAGAGAGCAAAGAGGGAACCAGGTTCTGAGTTTCACACATTGAGTATATGCACCAGTCAATACTTGGTCACAATCTTTGAATGGTCTAACATGGTACTTGAGAAGAGTCTGTTTTTGTGCCTGTTGTAGAGCATGTCCTAAAGCAGGGGTGGGGAACCTTTTCCTCGCGGAGGGCCATTAAAATATTTAAATTTTGTTTGCGGGCATTTTAATTAATTATTTAATTTAGCCCCCCCCCCCCATCGGCCTCCGGCGGCTCCGCGCTCACCGTCCGAAAACTCCGGAGGCCGGGAGAGGGCCCCTGCACGTCCTCCTCGCTCGCCGGTCAGCCCGTTCTGACCAGGCCCTCGTCGGCGATTTTGCACATGCGTACAAGGTGCAAAACCTTGTACGCATGTGCAAAATCGCCGACGAGGGCCTGGTCAGAACGGGCCGAGCCGGCGGCCCGAGAGGACATGCGGAGGCCCTCTCCCGGCCTCCGGAGGCTCCGCGCGGACCCGGCGGAGCCTCCGGGGGCCGGTTGGGCGGCCTCCCGGCAATCTTCCCGGGGGCCGGAGCCAATGGCCACGCGGGTCTGATGCGGCTCGCGGGCCGGAGGTTCCCCTCCCCTGTCCTAAAGAGAGCCATGTGCTTGTCCTGGCAAAGGTAACCACTTAGAGAACCGTGTGAGTAAATCTGCATACCATATGGAGCTGTTCAGTACAATCCACTGGGAATGTGTACCATGCTTTTTGCTGCTTTTGTGGAGTTTGCGTGGGAGAAGTTCTGGGTGGATGTTACCCTCTTGATTTAGTATTTAGCAGTAAGAGAGTCTCTTTTATACACATGGGGAAGTTTTCTGAATTCAGTGATTGATGGCAGAGGAGATGGATGCTATTGTTAATAGCATTTTGTAGTAGTAGTAGTTGTACACCACTTCACAGCAAAAAAGTTCTCAAAGCTGTTTACACAGCAAAGGAACAAGGAGATGGTTCCCTGGTGCAAAGAAGTTCACAATCTAAAAGAAACACAAGGGAGATACCAGCAAAGAGCCCTGGGACGGATTCCATGATGGAATGGAGAGTGACAGCTGCTTTTCCTCTGCTAAATGTTAGAGAGCCACCACTTGTGAAGTGCCTCTTGGCCAGGGGTTAACTATGCAAGAGAGAGATGTCTTGCTTGGTATGCAGATGCATAAAGACCGATTCTGCTGATACCAAAATGCAAAGTTGCAAAGCCAAGCTCAACAACTCTGCTGTGGTCAGATTACTGAAATGGTCAAACCCTTCAATTGACAATCTGCCATTTGTTTATGAATACCCTTTTATGTAGATACCTTTTCAGGAAAGTATGAAGTATTGAAGTTTGAGTAGGAATTGGTGACCTTCTGTGAAACAAATGCTGTAGGTCAGAGGCCATGAAAAGACAAAGCAGTCCTCCGTTTTGATTAGCATTTAACTTAATTCATGTGAGAGTTCCAGGTTGTTGTTGTTGTTGTTTTAAGCTGCTGCATCTACAAACAACACTAGAAACCAATTGCTTCTGATGATACCCTGCAGAGTTAGGGTGAAATGTATGTCAACAACTCTTGCTCTAGCTCAGGGGTTCTCAACCCCTTTCTGGCAGAGTACCACCTCCAGCGCCACTCTCCTGTTGCATACCACCAGACGTGACTAGCAATGACATCATTGCCAGTTATGTCCAGGTTTTCAAGTTTTCAGAGGCCTGAAAATGCAGGTAGGAGGCTCTGGGCAGATTGGAAGGCCCTTCTCTGAGTTCTTGAGAGGGCTGGTCAAAGGCAGGAACCTCTCAGGAGTGAAAACGCACCGCCAAAAGCGCCGTATTGGAGCAGGGTTCCAGTGGTCCGGCAATCCGAGTACCACCAGCAGTTGGCTGAAGTACCACTGGTGGTTCTAGTACCACTGGTTGAGAAACCCTGCTCTAGCTTTTGTTTTTAGCCTTAACTCTTAGCCTTGGTTTTAGCTTTGTTCAAGTTTTAGCTCTGCTTTTAGTTTTTTTTTTAAGCCAGCGGATGGCGCAGTGGGTTAAACCGTTGAACCATGAGCTGTTGATCAAAAGGTCGGCAGTTCGAATCCGCGACGGGGTGAGCTCTTGTTGCTTAGCCAACTCCTGCCAACCTAGCAGTTCCAAAGCATGTTAATGCGAGATAGATGCTATGCGCTGCAGCAAGGAGAGTCATGCCGGCCACATGACCACGGAGGTTTCTTCGGACAACGCTGGCTCTTTGGCTTTGAAATGGGGATGAGCACCACACCCTAGAGTCGGACACGACTGGACTTAATTGTCAGGGGTCACCTTTACCTTTACCTATGTTAGCTTTTGCCTTAGCTTTTAGCCCCAGTTTTAGCTTAACTCTTGCTTCAGCTTTTAGCTCTCAGCTTTTAGCATTTGCTTCTGCTTTTAGCTTTGACCTGTACTTGCAGCTGGTTTTAGCTTGCTTTTAGGCTTTTTGCTTTTTTAACTTGTTTTTAGCTTTGCCACAGCTTTTAGTTTCAGCTTTTGCCTTAGCTTTTAGCTTATGCTTTTTGCTGCCAACTTATTTACACAGTCTGTTCCCGAAGAACCAATGGCTGAAAACTAGAATGTTCTTTTCTAAATAACAGGTATGGAAGATTTCCCCATTAGTGGTCATCCCATAGTGATTTGATGTATTTTTTGATGACAGATTTGGTCTACCATTCTCTTTGCTTCCCTGGGACTTCAGCCTCCTATCAGCATGTTGCCACCAACAGGGTATCAATATGCTGGTGCAATGAGCTTGCTGTTGTGCTAGGCTCTTCTCTGCTGGCAACAAGAGAGATGGATGAATCTACTATATTCTCTAGCTTAATTTCACTGTTCATAATGTATTAATAATATGGAAAGAAGGGGTGGAGTTCCCTAGGCCCTTTCATTTCTGAGGACATTGCAAAACATCCACACCTGGTATTGCAGTAGTTTGGTCCTGTGGGCATGAATCCATACCACACTAACCCTGAAGTAGCCTCGTCTTTGCATTCCTGTAGTCTCAAAGAAGATTAATCTTTGCACACACACCCCCACCCAGTGTTTAATGTCTAGTTCCTGCATGCCCAACTCTATGCAGAAGTGGTAGCCCCTATGAGGGAACAAGGCCACTGAGTGATTCTACCCCTGCCTCCCTGGAAGAACACCATGGCAAGGGTGAAAGCAGCCTGTCCCAATAGTCAGGCAGCAAGAAGGAGCAGCTGCAGGGAGCCGGCTTTCTTTCCCCCCTGCCAGAAAGAATTCTGCTCCAACGGCCAGGTGTCCTGAGATTGCAGAATTGAACCATGGCCACTGGACGTATCAGTATTTTTAATATTTTGCAGGCCACGTTGGCGATAATATGATCCAAAGGTAGGGTGTACATCTTAAAAACAGAATACATGCCATAAGAATCAATCCAGCTGTTCATGCAGCCCTTATGGATCTGTGGCACTTCATGTATCTAAGAAGAGAATTGCTTGTTTGAAAGTACCATCATGCTAACTTTCTCCTATGTGTGGAATGCCAGCCAGCATGTCTTGGGGAAGGCCTCTGCCCCGGTCCTTCACCGCAGACATTAGCTTTGCACATGTAAAGACTTGCAGGTTTTAGATGTTGAGATCATTTTGAACAGGTGCTCCTCAATGCACAGTAAGAGGTGGGAGAGTCCCGTGACAACGTTTCTGCTGGCTGAGGTTGAATAGTGCTTGGTTTGACTTGATTGACTCCATGCTATATCCCCTTTAGTATGACATGGATCTCAAGAAGCATGTGTGGAAGGAAATAACCTCAAGGGAATTTTCCTGCCCCCCTCTTCTCACAGCAGCCTGCCTACACTCCTAGAATCTTCTCCTGAAAGACAGCGGACTTTGGTGAGTGGGGCGGCATGAGAGCTACGCAGGGGGACAGGGAAATTCTCAGAAATCAAGCACCTTGTTTGAGCTGCGCTTTGAGGATTTTTTATTTGAATCCAATAGCAATAGAAATTAAGAAGCTCTGGAGCGGAAGAATGAAGAAATCTCCTTTTAAAGCAATCGTATATCCCTTAAGGAAAAAAAAAAAGAAACCTCTTTTCCTGATAGACTGAATTTGAGACGTGAAAAAGCCATATTGAAGCCAGAAGGTTTGTGCTTCTCAAAGCAGGACTTCTGCCCCTCTCAATATTTCAACAGATGGGGGGGGGAGGGGGATAGACTCCTAGCATGCTTCTTGGATGGCCCTTGTAGGAAATAGTTCCCTCTCAGTTTCACATCTGCTAGGTTGTAGTAGTTGCTCCTTATAGTAGTTGCTCCTCCTTTGGCTTCTGTCTGCCTCCATTTGCCAAGCTTTGGGTAATGAACAGGACTCCCATTGCTTGCTTCTCATCCATCTATCTTTGAGCACACAGAGGAGCAAGTGTTTCATCCTGTCAGGTCCTGTGCAGGGTGAGGGCCCATTCCCTCTGTTTCTGGCAGGATCTTGTGCTCTGCCCCTCATTTTGTTTGCTGAAGTTATCACGTTGGACAGAGCTTGCAATGCATGAATGGCAGATAGCCCAAAAACTGTCATTTGGAGTCACGGTAGAGCATACATGTGTTCTCTTGTGCATCGTTGGTGTTGCTCTCATAGCACACTTACTCCAGGTAAAAAAAAAAAAGTTTTAGAAGCAGCTTCAATACACCAGCAATCTGTGCTTGTCCATTACAATCGTCCCTCATTGCCTCCTACTGCTCCCTGAGATCTACATTTATAGCCAGCGCTAGTGGGTTTTTTTTTTTTTTTACATTACATCATTACACAAATTCTTTGTAGTGGCTCTCCTGTAGAAAGAGGTTTTCAAGCAATAGAATGTATACAGGGAATGTGTGGTGAATTGAAAAAACTTAAAACCATGAAGTGAATCTCCTTTTTCTTGCTCTGGTCAATGAAAGGACCACTGTTATTGGAATACAGTAAGAAGACAATTCGCATTAGATAAATTTTGGAGTTAATTTGCTATACACAGATGCTTCCAAAACAATTAAGTGTGTGTTGGTGTGTGAGCAGTTGAATTCTTTAAGCACAGTAGTCTGCAGAGGCAGTGCTGCTTTGCTCTCTGTTTAGAATGAGACAGCTGTAGGCATCAATAAGAAATAACTCTATCATGGTGACAGAATGAAAAACATTTCTACATATGTTACAGATTGCTTGGAACTTGGATAAGACCATTGGAAAAGCTATTTTGCACTGCAGTCTGAGATAATCTTGTGTTGTATACATAACGCATGTGTGCACAAGAAAGGCAAGCAGTTATTTTATAGTGAAAACATTAACTCCCCCCCCCCCCCCGGAAGTTTCTCCTTCTCCTCGCTCCTTCCTTAGTCTACTCTGGCCATGAGGCAAAACCAGAAGCTCCTTGATCAGTCTACAGTGGGTGGTGTTTGTGCAATGAGGATTTGATTTACAACAAAATATATGGCGGTAGTCATAAAAAGAGACATTGGAGCGTGTCTTTGTGAGGTAAACCTTTTCAGCCCAATCCTATCTGGGATTGGGTTGTCGTACGCAGCCATTTACAACAGTGGAACAGAGTTCTGCTGTTGTAAAATGGCTGTTGATGGAGCGCACAGTGCTCTTGTCGGCGGCTATTTTGGGAGTGCTGCCACAAGAGGCAGTACTGCTCCCCATCCATCTGCATGCCGGAGTAGGTAAGACAGTGGTGAGGGAGGGGAGAGGAAAAGGGGGCAGGGAAGCTGCTGGAGGGGGTGGATCTGGTGGCGATGGTACGTGCTAGATCTTACCCCTTCTTTTTCGAGCCTCCCCACCCTCTTTCTTTGGACCAAGGAGACCCACTGCAGAGTGGAAGGCTTGTGGACTGGTAAGGGGATTCCCTTTCCCTTCCGAAGCTTCCTGATCCACTCCCCCACATTCAGCACACTCAGCCCCCCCCCCCACACTCAGCACACACATTTTTGGCGCAGCTGCACCAGTGGGAAGGGGAAGGATAAAATTGGGCTGTTGGTCTATATAGTGGGCCCTTCTCATCCACGGATTATCCATCCGTGGATTTGACTCAACGTGGCTGGCTAACCCCAGAAGTAGAATCTCATTGGGAGCGGGGGGCAGCATCACAGTACCTTATTTTTCAGCTGCACCCAGCCCACCACCCACTTCTTGACTGCCACGCACCTTCTAAGTACTCCAAACTTGCAGCAAACAGTTTTAAAATTAAAAGTGATCAAAAATGACTTCTGGTTGCAACGCAAAAGTGGAAGTCGCTTTTGATCACTTTTTTTTACAGTTTGCTGTAGTTTGGAATAGTTAGAAGATGTGCAGGAGTCAAGAAGTGGGTGGCGGACCTGGCACAGCTGAAAAATAAGGTTCTGTGTCCCCCTCCCCGGATTTCATTTAATGCTCCCCTCCCAGGAGAACTGCAGTGAACAGAACCCCCGTGGATACCCAGGGCCCACTGTAGTTGTTAGTACAGTTTGCTTGAATGTTTTATAGAAAGAAAGCTGGTAAGAGTGGAACAGGATTGTAAACTTTAAAATCTAGGTTTACAGACATACTAGATGTTCGTTCTTCAATAATCAAGCAGACCGTCGGTACTCTGTGGTATCTGAATAGTCCAACCCCCCCTTTAATTCTCAACTAGAAAATGAAAGTTCTTTTTTCCCCTGTGTTGCAAAAATGCCCTGATGGTTGATGGTTTTGTGACGATAGTGTAGACAAACTTCAACTCTGAGAGAACGCTATGTCAAAAATATTTGATATGATGACGTTTGTGAATATAGAGCTGTCCAACGGAAATGAGAAAAAGGCCTTGAGGAAAACCATGTGTTTTGCATTTTAACACGAATAAGTCATCTCCTCTGTATAATGTAACCATAATTTGGAAACCATTCTTTCCCTTCCCAGGAGAACTTGCACTATTTCTCTTTTCCTTTCTTTGGTGTAAATGGTTGATAACAATTGTTGCTTTGACGGTGTGTGGAACAAAATCTTTAAACTGACAGTCATAATTTGTTGCTGGTAAATTAGTGTAATCTGGTGTGTGTCTGTCTGTATCTCCCTTGAAAGTCAGAGTTTTGTGCTAAGATTCTGGGAATGGCACTCGAGTCGTAGGCAGGTACATCAGAGCAGATGTTTGTGGCCCAGGTGCCCATGGTTAGGCATGTTTTCTGAGATGAAATCACCTTGATTTTTCTTATGTTTTTTCTTATGTTTGAGTATGGTCTGACTTTATGAAATAAAATGAATAAAAAGCCACAGATGAAATCCAGAAGCATTCAGAAGAAACAATTCAGTGACACAAATGCATTTAGTTTTGGCACGTATTGACTGCTTTGCTTCAGAAAGTTATATGGCTTTATTTCTAGCAGTGTGTTTCTGTCTAGGATGACCTACCTCTGTCCTCTCTTTAAACAGGTTTGGGCCCAGGCCTTATTCAGCTGACGGTTGTTGCATTATCACAAGCCTGATGACATCGTGCAGGTAGGAAATAATTTCTGTGAATTCTAGGGTGGTTTCCCTTTCCCAGTACTTTATACTAAACTCTCCCTCCCCCCCCCTTTCCCGGGTTTTAGTTAAGGCTGTTTTACAAGCTGTAAAATTCCTTCTCAAAAGGCACATCCAGGTGTGTACGCAAGTGGAAAAACTTGCATGCTATCATCACGTCACGATGTATAGACAGGTTGCTATTTTCTTATGCAGAGGTAGCTTTAATGAAGGAATTGTGTATCATGCAAAGTGGCCCTTTATATTTCCATTATTTAAGACGTAATCCTTTGAACTTCGTTATGTTGACTTATGGTCAAAAGGGTTTCATAGGAAACTGCCTTTATATGGAGTCAAGTTGTTGGGCCATCTAGCTCTGTATTGTTGACACTGATTGGCAATGGCTCTCCATGGTTTCGGGCAAGGTTCTCTCCCAGCCGTACCTAGAGATGCCAGGATTTGAACCTAGATTATTCTGCATACAAAGCATGTACTCTCCCATGGAGTTATGGCCCCATCCCATTCCAGCAGTTTGCAGTGCTGTGCTAGATTGCTGTTGAGCGCCCCCCCCCCCCCGCCGATGCAATGTCTTAGGAACATATTTGTGATGCTACACAAGTATCCCATGTTCACCCCATGTTTGAACACTCTTTCTCAACTATGTGATTCTCCAAGTGTCTGTTTTTAAACAGTTCTGTGAAAAGTAGTCCCTCTTAAATCATTACAAACTCCAACACCAGAACTTCCACATCTCCGTGCTTTAGATGTGGTTGCATGAAAGATCAACTGGATGACTCACTCTAGGATTAGATTGCAACTATGGTTAGCGAAAACATATTTGTGATGATCCAACAGCTAAGACGTGTGGCCTTCTTGAAAAGGGCTATCCTCCGTCATTGCTGAACCTCTGTCATGCTGCAAGATCTACTGCAGAGAAAGGCAGGTGTTGAGAGAGAGATGGTGTGTATCACAAAGGCATAAAACATTCAAGGAGCTGACTTGCAAAAAAATAGAGGCAGCTGGTGGCAGTGGACAGTAATTCAGTGTTATGTTGATCTTGCTTTGTTGGCAGAGAACATCTGGGCAGCAAAGTTCACACAGCTGGATAAATGTTGCACCCTGTAGTTTCTTTTTCCACTTGGACTGAAATGGAGGTGTTGGGCATATAATCTGACCTGAACACAAGGCTAGAATGGTGTTGTGCAACAGTGTTTCCATTCTGAATGCATCTGTCCTCATTTCCCCTCTTTTTTCCTTTCTAGTCATTGAAAGGGAGAATACTAAGTCAGTTCTTCATTCAGTTCAGTGATTCAGACAAACTAAACACCTTCAGCAGGCTATGCTGAAGAACAGAATTATTGCAAGTCTCAAGAAAAAGGATTTAGCATATTGCTTATGCTTCCCAGAGGGACAGGGGCTGAAGAGCTCTGTCTTCTAGTGATTCTTGGAAATGTAGAACAATGTAAGGCCAGTTGTTCCTTTGGAGTGTGTTCTTAGTTGGGGAATAGTGACCATGTGGGGAATAGTGACGATTGGGGAATAGTGACTTGGGGAATAGTGACCATGCTGCGATCTGTTTCGCCATGCATGTCGGAGGGAGAGTGCCGAGCAAATCTGACACGAAAACCCTTGACTTCCGAAGGACAGACTTCCCCAAAATGAGGAGACTAGTTAAAAAAAAGCTGAAAGGGAAGGTAAAAAGAGTCCAATCGCTCCAGAGTGCATGGAGGCTGTTTAAAACAACAGTCATAGAGGCCCAGCGGGAGTGTATCCCACAAAGGAGGAAGGGCTCGACCAAGTCCAGGAGGGTGCCGGCATGGCTAACAAGCACAGTTAAGGAGGCTATAAAAGGCAAGGAAGCTTCCTTCCGTAAATGGAAGTCTTGCCCTAATGAGGAAAATAAACAGGAGCACAAACTGTGGCAAAAGAAATGTAAAAAGATGATACAGGAGGCCAAGAAAGACTTTGAGGAAGGTATGGCAGGCAACATAAAAGGGAATAATAAAAGCTTCTTCAAATATGTTAGAAGCAGGAAACCTGCCAGGGAAACGGTTGGTCTGCTGGATGGTGAGGGAGAGAAAGGGGTGATAAGAGGGGACTTGGAGACTGCAGAGAAATTAAATGAGTTCTTTGCATCTGTCTTCACGGCAGAAGACCTCGGGCAAATACCGCTGCCGGAATGGTCTCCCCTGAATAAAGAATTAAGTCAAATAGAGGTTAAAAGAGAAGACGTCTCAGACTTAATTGACAAAATAAAGATCAATAAATCACCAGGCCCAGATGGCATCCACCCAAGAGTTCTGAAGGAACTCAAGAATGAAGTCGCTGACCTCTTGACCAAAATATGCAACTTGTCCCTTAAAACGGCCACTGTACCAGAGGATTGGAGGATAGCTAATGTCACGCCAATCTTTAAAAAAGGAAGGAGGGGGGACCCGGGAAACTACAGGCCGGTCAGCCTAACATCTGTTCCAGGGAAGATGGTGGAAAGTCTCATTAAGGATAAAATCTTAAAATACATAGAAGAACAAGCTCTGCTGAGGGAGAGTCAGCATGGCTTCTGCAAGGGGAAGTCTTGCCTCACAAACCTGTTAGAATTTTTTGAAAAGGTCAACAGGCATGTGGATGCGAGCGAACCCGTGGATATTATATATCTGGATTTTCAGAAGGCGTTTGACACGGTCCCTCATGAAAGGCTCCTGAGAAAACTCCACAGTCAGGGAATAAGAGGGCAGGTCCTCTTGTGGATTAGGAACTGGTTGAAGACCAGGAAACAGCGAGTGGGAGTCAATGGGCAATTTTCACAATGGCGAGAGGTGAAAAGCGGTGTGCCCCAAGGATCGGTCTTGGGACCGGTGCTTTTCAACTTATTCATAAATGACCTGGAGTCGGGGATAGGCAGTGAGGTGGCCAAGTTTGCAGATGACACTAAACTTTTCCGGGTGGTGAAGACCAGCAGGGATTGTGAAGAGCTCCAGAAGGACCTCTCCAAACTGGGAGAATGGGCAGCAAAATGGCAGATGCGCTTCAATGTAAGTAAGTGCAAAGTGATGCACATTGGGGCAAGAAACCAAAATTTCACATATACGCTAATGGGTTCTGAGTTGTCTGTGACGGATCAAGAGAGAGATCTTGGGGTGCTGGTGGACAGGTCGATGAAAGTGTCGACCTAGTGTGCGGCGGCTGTGAAGAAGGCCAATTCCATGCTCGGGATCATTAAAAAAGGGATTGAGAATAAAACGGCCAATATCATTATGCCTTTGTACAAATCGATGGTAAGGCCACATCTGGAGTATTGTGTCCAGTTCTGGTCACCACACCTCAAAAAGGATATAGTTGAATTGGAAAAGGTGCAGAAAAGAGCGACCAGAATGATTCGTGGGCTGGAGCACCTCCCTTATGAGGAAAGGCTACAGCGTCTGGGGCTTTTCAGCCTAGAAAAAAGGCACCTGAGGGGGGACATGATTGAGACTTATAAAATTATGCATGGGATGGAGAGAGTGGATAGAGGGAAATTCTTCTCCCTCTCGCACAACACCAGAACCAGGGGACATGCACTAAAATTGAGTGGAGGGAGAGTTAGAACAGACAAAAGAAAATATTTCTTTACCCAGCGTGTAATTCATCTGTGGAACTCCTTGCCACAGGATGTGGTGATGGCACCTGGCCTAGATGCCTTTAAAAGGGGTTTGGACAGATTCATGGAGGAAAAGACCATCACAGGTTACAAGCCATAAGCAACCTCCTGGTTTTAGAAGTGGGTTTTCTCTGTGCCAGGTGCAAGGGAGTGTCAACGGGGAACAGGTTATCTTGTTGTCTTGTGCTCCCTGAGGCATCTGGTGGGGCCACTGTGTGATATAGGAAGCTGGACTAGATGGGCTTTTGGCCTGATCCAGCAGGGCTCTTCTTATGTTCTTATGTTATGTTCTTATGTTCTAGTTGCTCCTTAAGCCAACAGACAACCAAGGTACTTGTGCTTCCTACCTTTGGAAAGCTTTGAGGCCGCTTTTCTTGAGTACATCGCTTTCGAGCTACATCAGGCCTGCTGAACATGATTAGCTCACTGAACCGCTACCTTGTCCTCCTCTCACCGAAAAAATACTGTCTTCTCCCACTTCTACTCATAGTATGTGGCTGCAGGAAATTGGGTTGTGCAGGTTTAGAGCATAGATTATGTTTACAGTAATGGACCCTTGTCTTTGAATAAATGGATGTGATCAGGGAGGGAGGGAGGATATGTCTAGAACAGGCATTCCCAACCTATGGTACGCATAACCCTTGGGGTACGCGGACTGTTCAGCGGGGGTACGCAAGAGGTTGCCCATTATCAGCTACTGCAATCAGCAGCTGATCGTTGGTGACCGGGATTTTTAAATTGTTAAGGCTTGTGTCTGCAGGGTCGCTGCAGGCTTGCATCTGCTGGCTCCACCCCCAAGTTCAGCCTCCTCATGCTACTCGTGGCCGCCAATGCCAACAGATGATGCAGTCCGCCCCCAAGCTCAGAGGCTTAGAAGCCTCCCAGGCCATCAGGCCCACTGTCGCCCAGGCCGCTCAGGGCCGCCACCCCCTCGCAGCCAGAGCTGTGAGACTCTGGAACCTCCAAGGCCATCAGGCCCACTGTCGCCCAGGCCGCTCAGGGCTGCCACCTCGTTGAACACCTCGCAGCTGGAGTTCTTGGGATCAGGTCAGTTAAGAAATCACTGGGAGCAAATTGTATGTGAGTGTGCGTGTGTGTGTAGCGGCTGTGTGCGTGCGTTTGAGTGAGTTGGAGGATGGGCAAAGCGGTTGCTGTGGGGGGGAATTGCATCTTTAACTCTTCTCTGTGTTACATGCAAAGTTGTACAATAGTGAGGACAGGCAGCCGATGACCTGGTGGTTGTATAATGAAACCAATTGTACAGTATAAACGTACAGTATAATGAAACCAATTGTACCGTAGACCAGCGTCTCTCAACCTTTTCCCTCCTGCATACCCCCTGTCCTAGCCCCCAAAGCACCACCGATTTCCCCAAGTCCTGCGTACCCCCTCCCAAAAAGTGCACCCCCCAAAAAAAGCTCGGAAGCGCCGCATGGACGGAATTGTCCCCTGTTGCTGTCCCTTAACTTTTTCCAGCCATGCGGCACTTCCGAGCGATTCCTTCGGCTCGTGCTGCAAGCCGGAGGACCCGTTCGGAAGCACCGCATGGCCAGAATCATCCCCGGTCGCTCTCCCTTACTTTAGCTTGCAGCCGCTGTCATGTTGGATCTCCCGAGGTCTCGAGAGATCCACGATCGCGGCTCCCAAATCTCTCGCTGCAATCTTGGATCTCGCAAGACTTCGGGAGATATAACACGACGGCGGCTGCAAGCTAAGGTAAGGGAGAGCTACCGGGGACAATTTCGGGTTGCAGTGCGACTGAGCGGGTCCTCCGGCTTGCAGCGCGAGCCGGAGGACCTGCTCAGAAGCGCTTTTTCTCTGGTACGCACACCCTTAGGGGGTACGCGGGGGTACACAAAGTAGCATCTCACGTACCCCTAGCCTGTGGCCCACGTACCCCCAGGGGTACGCGTAACACAGGTTGAGAACCTCTGCCGTAGACTAATTGATGGTCATGGATAGCTTTAGGATGGTTCCAGAGAGCTTTAGAATGGCCGTGCAAGGCATTCTGGGGCAACACTAGTGAAATTGACCATCTTTTGAATGGCTGTGGAGAGTTTTAAAATGACCACAGCCACAGCGAATACATTTGAGAAAGATTAATGAAAACAAGTAAGATAATTATTTGTAGGATGCAGTTTTTTTCTCGTCAAGGTTATGACACAACATTGAAGGAAACAATGTTAAGTGAGGACTTCATGTATAACGTTTAGCTCACCTTCATAGTAAATATCCCCTTATAACTTTACCATATATGCGAACATAAACTCAGACCTAACTTTAACAGCAGCAAGCACAAGACATCCCACCTTACGAATGACCAAATCTCATTTATAGTTCATAACAGTACACAGTTTGAAATGTTGGCAGAACAGTGTGCATTTGTTTATTACAATGATATCCCAAGTTTCTGCCATTCTAGAACTCAAGGTGGCATTCAGGGGGGTCCCAGGCAATCTCCTATCTGAGTAGTGGCAAGACCCAGTATTGCTTAGTTTCAATAAGGTGCCTGTTTAATCTGCTTTGAGACCACGCCTTCTCTGTATACTGCCCTGTTTCATTTAAAACTAAAGGGGTAATCGGGCTAAGCAACATTGTTCAGCAAGTATTGGGAGTTGGTTGTTACCTTGCCAAATACTGAATAATCTAGGTGAAAAACTACATCAACATTTCTTGTAAAATGCTGGAACTACGAACATTTGCGGGATTATAATAGTGTAATACCTTTATAACTTTGACAAATTTTTGCACGCGATTGAGAATCAAATAAATGAGCTGTGTATAAATATGCATTACATGCACTGTTCTCATACATTAATTTTTTATTTCTGTGTGTGTACACATATGTAAATCTTATAATCCTTAGTTTGAATGACATGTAGCATTTTAAAGATTTGTGTTTATCCAAAAGAGGGACAAAGCCAGAATATCTGACATGGAAGCTTAACGAATATCAGAAGTAAGCCAATTTCCAGTAGTATGCCAGTGATTTGCTAGAGGCTTGGAAGGCCAGGGTTTGTAAGCTTAAATTGTTATAACCTTTTGCATGAAATTATTCAGTCTGAATGGGTATATGTGTTTGAGGTATTTGTATGGGCAGGTGTGCATGTGCATGCGCAGGTCTGTGCAGGTCTGCACAGAAGCAAGTCTCATTGAGTCCAGTGGTTTACTCTCAGGTAAATTTGCATAGGATTGCGACCTTAGTTTTTGTGTAGATCAGGAGTTTCTGTGAGAACCCATAGCGTGGTATGGATGTGTTTTAAAATGTTTTTATTGTATTTTTAATAGCAGACTTTTAAAGTATTTTTAGTCACATATGTGATTTTAAAGAGACTTACAAAGTTATATTTTAATAATATAGATTTTAGCATTTTTAAAATTATATTGCTTTTATGACCACAATCCTGAGGATGTTTCATTCGTGTTACAGCGTGGTATACTTCTGTGTCTGAATATAGCTTGAAACAAAGCAAAACTCAAAACTATTGTAAATCTCATAGAAACTGGCTTGCTGGTAGGATTTCTAATACTGTTAATACTGCTAACTGCTTGGCTTGGCTTCTGCGGTTTCAGTTATCCGCGGTTCCCTGCGGCCCGAAAGTAATAAATGGAAACTCCAGAAATTGCACAGCATTCTGTGTCACATGATGAAACCTTCCTGCCCTGTCGCGCTCATGACCTCTGTACCACACACTCTTTGTTCTCTGTACCTATGCTGGCCTGTTTTACTCACGTCATGCCTGCTTTACTCACAGTTAGTGTTCCGCTTTCATAAAGCTCTGCGTGTGCCGGCGCAGTCCTTGATAGGATTTGGTCGTTAATATAATGTATAATTTGATCCTAACCTTCCTATCTAGTTCTGTTCTGCATCCTCTACCCTACTATCCAATACCCTACTACCCATTTCCCTACTACCCATTTGGTTTCGAGCTTCATGAATATTGTATCCTGGAGACATGAAGAGAAAATGGCAAACCACAAAATGGAACGTTGTGTCTGTAAAAGAACTGCATTTGATGTGCTGAAATGGCTTAGATTTGAATTTGGATTGTGTGTCATATTTACCACGGGTAACACTCCTACCCATTATGGCTGGAGTTGCTGTTTGCAAATTAGTGCAGTACTCCTAGACCTCATTGACAGTCTCTTTTTGGGTCGTCGTCCCCGAATATTCAATTTTAAAGGAATCAAGAGTTTTGAGTTTGGTCTCTCTGGTGTTAATGAAGGAATGCATTTGTACAAACAGAATATCTGCATGTTAGAAGAAAGTGGGGAAGAAGATAATTAGTTTTGGGAAGATTTGTACAGCATTATGACAAGGGGTGTGTGGAATGGAAATGTGCTATTATATATCAGTGCCTTGAAAAGACTGGTATGAACAGCTGAGACCACACTGTGTGTTCCCGTACTGATAACTAATATGCTTCTCTGACATGGGGAGTGACTTGAAGTGAAAGATAGCCAGACTTTGCATAGAAACTAGCACCTAGTCTTTCAAATGGCTGAAAAATGTATACTGTATATGCCTATACCCTGTGTACAATAGAAGGATTGGGCTGGGGTGCACAGGGATAGTTTGAATAGAAGCAAATATTAAGTGAATCCTGATTAGAACGGAAAGAAGTGGGCATGTTTGCCTTCATTGTCTAGACTAGAGCATTCGGTACTGTTGTTTCATGTAAGGGACCCCTGCCTGGTATTTGCTGGCATGCCATCATTAGCTCCACCGTATCCCTTGCAAGCAGTGTAAAGAAAATGGATGCGATAAGGTCTCATGAGAGAGCTATCAGCAAGTGAGGAATTTCATCCGTTTTCATCTGATATGGAATTCTATCTCTGGGATTGGACCACCCTTGGGTAGGCAAGATTGTATTCAGTTGAAGCGATGTTGGTGGGCAGCGCTGAATCTCTGCTCTGTTTCTAGGATCAGACAGGCATGAGATTAGGCCTGTTTCAAGCTGTCTCGTTTTCACGGTTGTACTCCTTTTTCTGATCCTGGTCATTAAGAGCTTAGGTTTCTTGAAATATTGGTATTTGCTGGCCCTGGTCCTTTCCTTCTGCCTATTTCCCCTTCGCCCCCCATCCCACCGATCAAGCAACCAACTTTAGATGCAGGAATGTTTGACTAGCATTTCCATTTCAAAGAAATAAGGATTTCCTAGGATGTACCACTTGTTCAGCAGAACAGTTGTTGTTGTTGCAGTTTGTTGATAAATGGCTGTGGGAATGCAATGCTAAAGAAAAGTGATGATGCATTCCTGAAGGCTAGCCTTGTAGAAAAAACAGCGTCCAGGGTGTGGGATCTTAAATGGCTCACAGTTATGATGGTGGTTGTGTTCCTATTCAGAATGTGACCTGACAAAATTGGAATGAGAGTTTCTCAGGCTCTCAGTGATGAATTGTTGAAGAACTTTATCCTTCTTTGTGATGTGAGATCATAATTATGTGGCTTTATGCTTTTCGTGGAGATTTGCTTGCTGATTTTCTTTAAAGCAAGGGTTTATAAAAAGGTAAAGGTGACCCCTGACAATTAAGTCCAGTCGTGTCCGACTCTAGGGTGTGGTGTATTTATCTACTCGCATTAACATGCTTTGGAACTGCTAAGTTGGCAGGAGCTGGCCAAGCAACGAGAGCTCACCCCGTCGCGGATTCGAACTGCCGACCTTTCGATCGACAGCTCATGGTTCAGCGGTTTAACCCACTGCGCCACCCGCTGGCTATATAGGGGCTTCCTCTGAAGATGTTTGATGGTGGCTAAAGCAGAGCCTTTGTAATGGTATTGCTCATAAATCATATTGTGTCTGTGGCAGTGGAGAAAGTGCAGGAACCACCATCTCTTTTCAGAGGAGGATGCCCACAAGGTTACATTACCATGGAATAAATCTTCTCTGTCTCAGAAGGCATCTTGAGAGGAATTGGGAAGCAATTGTGTGTGATTAGGGTGGTGGTGGTGGTGGTGGTGATGTTCTGGGGGTGTGACCTCAAGAAGGATTTTTTAAAAAAAGACCTACCTGGGAGACAGTTATTGGGAAGACCTCCAAGAAGGGAGCAGTTCGTAAGGTTGGTGCCACTACTGAGAAGGAATTCCGTAAGGTTGGTGCCACTACTGAGAAGGCCCTATTTCTTGCTGCTGCCCCTCTCACCTCTGAAGGCAACGGCACTTTTAGAAGGACCTTCTTCGATTACCTGAGGGGGCGGGCCGGATTGTACGGAAGTAGGTGGTCTCTCAAATAGTCACTACAGAGAAGGCTCACCCTCACACCACCATCCCTGTAACTTGGGACAGAGGTGGCACTTGCAGGAGAGCCCACTCAGATGTCCTAAAAGGGCGGGCTGGAATGTATGGGAGAAAGTGGTCCCTCAGATAACCTGGTCCCAAAATTGCATTGCTATGTCTATGTTAAGCTGGGTTATAGTTTTCTGATGATTCTAAATTGCACTGGCCATAAGAATCCCCTAGAAAGCATTGATTTAATATTTCCATCTAACTTGTATTGAACTTTCCTCTTTATTTACTCTGTACCCAATTGTTTCAGAGTGGTTGTGATTGTACAGTTCTGGCAATCATGCATGTGCAATTCTGCTTGAATTGAGCAAGAAACAGTCTTATCTAAGAGAGTGGTGGAACACACCAGGTCCTGTGTTCCCCAAAGGATAGTGCAGTTACCCTGGTGTAACCAAATGAATGATACTGGTAGGGATAAGCGCATACAGGTCAAGTATGCCTTATCCGGACTTCTTGGGAAGGGAAGTTGTCTGGATTTCAGAATACTGCATTTGCATAAATATAATGAGATCTTGGGGATGGGACCCAAGTCTAAACACGAAATTCATTTATGTTGCATTTATACATTATACACAAAGCCTGAAGGAAATTTTATACAATATTTTAACTAATTTTTTGCCCCAGCATGCTTTGCACTGTGCCAGCCAGGTGCTGGAAAAAGTTGGTGTTTTTTTTAAGTTATATCCCCCAAAATGTCTGAATTTCAGAATAGTTTGGATTTAGGATGTCTGTATAAGGGGTAATCAACCTGTATTAGCAACAGGCGATTAGGGACGAGCAGACAATGAAAGGCAGATGTGCTGTGAGAAATGAAACTAGAAATTGTACAAAATTTTCAAATGCAGACATAGCCTGAGTGAAATTGATTGATTTTAACTCTTTGGTAATGTGTTAAACCGCTGAACCATAAGCTGTCGATCGAAAGGTCGGCAGTTCGATTCCCGCGACGGGGTGAGCGCTTGTTGCTTGGCCAGCTCCTGCCAACCTAGCAGTTCCAAAGCATGTTAATGCGAGTAGATAAATAGGTACCGCTTGCGGGAAGGTAAACAGCGCTCCGTGTTCCAGCCGCATGCTACGCGCTGCGGCAAGGAGAGTCATGCCGGCCACATGACCACGGAGGCGTTTTCGGACAACGCTGGCTCTTCGGCTTTGAAATGGGGATGAGCACCACACCCTAGAGTCGGACACGACTGGACTTAATTGTCAGGGGATACCTTTACCTTAATGTGTATACAGGGGTGGGTGAATGTAAGTGCACACGCACATTTAAAGAGCCTCAGGTAGACATGCACAAAGTATGTCATATGAGAACTTATGAGAGTATGTCAAATAAGAAATTAACTGTTCACAACCCAGTTCAGCAAAGAATTTCGAATGTGAGTAGAATTTGTCTTATTAACCTTCAGTGGAACTGAGTGGATTGCCTCAAATCTGAGAACTCCAGCTTAACTGAGAAATGGATCAAACTGCAAATTGATTTTTTTACATTCTCACATGACTCCTAAAGGAGATGTCTAATTATCTGAAACCCTGTTCCATAAATAACTTGCTTCCTGCTGGCCCTGACTTCTACTCAGGAGCTCAACAGAGAAAAGTACAAGCCACATCAAAGCATTTTATGCTCCTGTCCTAAAATATATGTATTTAATTTTACCAGGGAACTGAAAGTTAAGTAGCCATTTGGAAGAATTATCTTCAAACTTGATTGATACTTTTAAAAAGGCGTAATCAACACATTTTTCAACCAATGTCTTAAAAAAACACACAGCTATGCCATCCTGTAATTTTGAGTAATAAGGGCCATTGATTTGATGTACCAGTGGGCTTGATTATAATAACTTGTAATCATTATTGGGGAATGCATGTTTTGAAAGAGGAAGAAACTAATCAAGACCTTGTGACCTAACAAAACTATAGTTAAAGGATAAAGTGCTCTTTCAAGAGTGCGATAAATAAGATCACTATAACAACAAAGGGCATCTATCAGTGCGCTTAGTATGTTGAAATTCCAGGATATCATCACCTTGGACAGCAAATGTAAACCTTTCCCATTACAGGTATGTGTTGCTTAACAATGGGGATACATTCTCCAATACCCGTTGTTAAACGAAATTCAGGCCTCCGGACCCTGTGGAGGCTGTTTTCAGGTTGCGTTGGGCCTGCAACCCATTGGCCTCTGTGGACCTCTGAATGGCCTCCAGAAGCATCAGAAAATTACTTCAATCAAACTAGAAGTCATTTTCTGATACATGGGCCATTCAGGGGCCCATGGTGGTCAATAGAGTGTATTGCGGGCCCGGCGCCTGGGGGGCCTCAGAAAACTGTGGAGGGGGTGTTTGCCCCTTCCTGCGGTTTCAAGTATCCCCGGGGGGCCTGGAACATATCCCCTGTGAATACAGCGGCCCCCTTGTTTTGAAATGAGCAGTTTCATGGCAGGGTAACTTTTGAGGTACTCAAATGCTATAATTTATGCAAGGACTATTTTCTTATTTGTAAATGTAATCCATGGCTTTTCTTGCAACTTCATTGTTATCTTGCTGTGAAGTGTTGCATGCTTTATAATGGCATTGCACCTAAATATGTCTAATGATTTTGCAAAGAAATGAGAGCAGGTGATCCTTGGAGGTTGCTTTTCTGGGATCAGCATGAAAAACATACGGGACAAATATTACACTGTATGAATTAAGGGTATGATCCTGTTCTTTGCTGAGAGCCTGGTCTGTGAGACTGGGTTGTGCATAATAACCTTCTTTGTATGTACATTTTTGATGATGGTGACGATGACATCAGTATCCCATCATAACTGTATTTGAATATCTGTTAGAAATTTGAAGAACCAAACAAGAATTTGGAGATGATCTTATGATGGGGGTGGAAAGGGGAAACGCAACTCATAAGTAATGACCACAGTTGAATTTTGTTAGCATTTGACTCACACCTGTATTTTTTTTATCTTAGGATATAACCTTAGAATTCCCAGGCAAAAGTTCTGACTTAAGGAACTCAAGCCTGCAGTATTTTCAAATGGGGGAATGCATGATTTCTGGGGGCTCCCTGGTAACCTCCGTGCTCTTCTTAAACCTTGCCTCTGTTGAACCTAAAGAGCAAAGGAAAAGAAGAAGAATTTTCTTTGTCATGCTTGCCCATGAGGCTCAGTATACTGTGTAATTATGGGAATATTGTGCTGGTCTGAATATTTGTAACAAGATCTCAGATAGCCTCAAGTTATTGGACACCCCTTTGACCAAATTCAGATGCAGAGATGCTGTAGGGGCTCCTCCAATTCCTGTTGCTTCATCTCAGTGTGGCCTCTGCGTACCTTGATCGAAAAATTCACAGCAGCTTTTAGATGCGATGAAACCCCAAGGTCGGAATAGAGACTTGACCTTTTTGAACTTTTTCTGAACAGCTAATTTATTATTCTCTGTGAGAGTTAATTAGATAGGTTTTATCTTGTTCCTTCATTTCAGTGCGTACCTTGACTTTCCTACATCTAACTTTCCGTAGCACAGGCTTGAACTTGGAAAACATGTTTGCTTTATGAGTGCTTCCTCTCCACCTCATAATTATATTTGCCTTTCATCCCATTTGGAATGTTTCATATGTTTGATTCCTCCAGCAATGAATACTATTGGTGAAGGTATGCAGCACTTGCTTGCAGCAGCTCTTTCGACTTGCTTGTTTTATTGCACGTTCGTCTGCTTATTTCTTTTTGGGAAGCTCATTAATCCACTTGCATGACACAGACCTTCCAGCGAGGTAGTGCCAAATGGTGTAGTAGCATGCCAGCACAGTTTAGAAGTGTGCATGCTGTTTGTTTTTCCAGGGATTAAATAGGATCTCTGTCTTGTCATTGAATATTTATTATCCAGTCCAATCAAAATTCCTCTTTCCTTTTTTTCTTATAAGTACGCCAGTTGAGGAACATTGACCGAATCTTTCACAGTCATTTCCCAGGCTATGTTTTTAGAGAGTATACATGCTAAAGAGGCAAAATATATGAGGGCAACCAACGTGTTTTGAAAGATGTGCATATTTGATTCAAAAGGTTTACATGTGCCAAGGAAGCTGTAGTTGGCCAGGGCCACCACCTCATGTACTCATCTTTTTAAAAAACATGCACTTTTTGTCCCATAATATGTGAAGCAGCCTTGAGAGAGGGAGGAAAGCTCTGAGCTCTATGATGTTTAAGGGTGAGCATTTGAACTATTGAAGAGTTATTGCTACTTGTGACTGTTTGACCTGGCTTCATGTCAGAGCTGTTAACCTCTGGATAGCATAGTTTTTAAAAAGAATGTCCTCTTTTTTTAGAAAACCTCATTAATCTAATTTATGGAAACCTTAGTCCTTGAAGCAGGAGACTCCCTCAGTTCTTGGAATTGCATCAAAATGGGACGAGAAATGCTGAGCTTCAGGCTGAATATTAGTGCAATCTAGCTTGGTTTGTCTTTGGTCTCATGGCCTTTTTGTTCCGAACGAGGCAAGATAAATCGTTACGAAACATGTGCTGTAGTGTAGAATCACAGCCCAGCTGGGCCTACTCCTGTAGCAGTAAATTGTGAGCATCACTGTGTGGAGACTGTGCTTCTCCTGCTCCATACCTTAAATCGGGCTATCTTAAAATTACCTATATCTCAGAATATGGCTGCTTCTTTATTTATTCATACATTTATAGCTGGCATTTTTATTGAAACCCTCAAGGAGACAAAACAGAGGCTCATACATAAGACATAATATTTACAATATGAAACATTAATTTTTTTTAAAAAATGAGGATATTGTTTTACAAGAGGAAACATTTTTTTAAAAATTCCCAGCTGTCCACAATTCAAAATTCTGACAGAGAAGACATGTGGTTGTGGTCCTGTTATAAGGACTTTTTCAAACAGCGCGTAATTAGTCTGTGGATTTCATTGCCACAAGATGAGGTGATGACCATTAGAGTGGATGGTTTTAAAAGGGGATTGGACAAAGCATCGAGAACAGCGCTAGCAATGGCTTTTCTTATGTATGCAAGGACCATTTGATTGGATCTGGTGTATATTCATTGTGTGTGGGGTTCCACATTGGGGGATTGACCCCTGTAAAGTATCACATGGTACAGGAGCAATGGAGTGCTGTCTGGAAGTGGTTGGGGCCTGGATGAGGGCTAACAAACTGAGATTAAATCCGGACAAGAGAGAGGTCCTCCTGATCCAGCAGGCCATGAGTTTTAGATCTACAACTTGCTCTAGATGGGGTAGGACTCCCCCTGAAAGAGCAGCGTTCTCATCTTGGGAGTCCTCCTGGATACACAGCTGACCATGAATGCTGAGGTGGCACCTTTGGCCTTCGCACAGTTTCAGGGGGGCCTTCGCACAGTTTCAGCTGCTGCATCAGCTGAGACCATATGTGAGTCAGACAGATCTGGTTACAGTGGTCCATGCCCTAGTGACATCTCACTTAGACTACTGTAATGCACTCTACATGGCCCCCCCTTGAAAAAGGTTCGAAAGCTGCAGCTAGTGCAGAATGCGTTGGCCTGGTCGCTGGGGCTTAGTGGGCTAAACCTGCCATTCCGTTGGTCCGGTGGCTACACTGGTTGCCCATTCCAAGCCCAATTCAAAGTGCTGGTGATGACCTTTAAAGCCCTATACGACATATGTCCGGAATACCTCAAGGATTGCCTTCCCCCATATAATCCTGCATGCCCCCTACGATCATCACATAGGGCCCTGTTTAGGATATTGCCAACATCTGAAGCCAAGGGAATGGCGGCAAAATGCAGGGGCTTTTCTGTTGTGACACCATGTTTCTGGAACCAGTTACCAGGATATTTGAGAACAGCCTCCTCTTTATATGGTTTCCAGAGGGGTCTAAAAACTTATTTCGTTTAGCCTTTATGGAGGGAGGAGGAACCTCATAGGGACCCTTTTTATCCTTGGTCTCTGCTTTTATGCCATTTTTCATGCTGTTGCTGTTTTTATATTTTTATCCATATCGTTTAACTTTATATTTTTAAATTGATTTTAATGGTTTTTATTGACTTTTTTGGGTTGTATTTTTATTTTTAAATTGTACGTTGCCTTGAACATAAGAAACGCGGTATATGCGGTCAGCCTGCCTTTTCCACAGGGTTCTGGTCCAAACCCCCCCTAGATAAGGCAAATCCGCGGATATGTAAATTCACGGACTTAACATTAAAAAAGGTTAAAAAAATACCCTTATTTAGCTTTTTGCTGCCAAACCACTCTTTCAGGGCTTTAGAAAAGCAGATTGAGTTCCCCTCTTCCGGGCTGCGCAACTCCCCCTCCCTTTGCCCATGCATTGCGCAGTGCATTCTGGGGCTAACCTGGGCAAAGGGAGGGAGTCGCACAACAGGCAGCTTAATCTTATATAAACATGGCTGACTTTGAATATGAGATTAGTGATACTCTGCATGTGTGTATGTTTGTCTGTGTAGCCCATTTATATGCACCTATGGGAATGTAGGTAGTGGAGTGACTGCAGTATGTATAGGACTGCAATTGGGTGGTGTGAAACGTGTCGCTTGTATGTAGTTGGCTTCAGGAGCTTCCCCCTCATTCTCTTTTTGATTCAATACTGCTTCTGCAACTGGTTGGTTGGTTTGATGTTTTTTCTTTGATTCTAGGAGAAGGTTGGTTTTGTTTTGACTTAGTTTAAGCACAGCAGGGGACTGTCTCCGCTGAATACATTTGCAGGGTGTTCCCTTGAGAGATTTCCCTACAATAAATGCAAGTATTTTAAAAATGTTTGTCTTTACCAGTTAATGCCTACAACTCAAAAGACTTACAGGAGGCGATTTTGTAAGCCAGTGCAGTTTAGGGGGAGGTGTAGCACTTTGATTACTGTGTTTCTTTTTTTATTTAGAGCAGAGTCTCGCTTTGAAAATACACAGTGTCTTTTAAATGGTCACACTTGGTGGTGCTGTTCAAGCCAGCAGGGGCTGAGATGCAGGAAAAATGCTACCTGCCACTGTAAAATGCCATCTTTCAAACTACCTGCCCCATTAACCTGGAGGACCTGTCCAGCAGAGAGCTGCAATTTGACCCAAGTCCTTTTAGATGCAGCTGTGCAAAAATGAACTAAAACCAAATGTTCTTCAGTTTACTGCCTCTAGAATTCTCAAACAAGTCCCAGGGCAGTACCTTTTTAAATAATGGAATGAATGAATATTCCAGACAGACACATATGGTACAGGACAACAGGAATGGAAGTATTTAGGCAGATATATACGCGCTGCGGCAAGGAGAGTCATGCCGGCCACATGACCACAGAGGCGTCTTCGGCCAACGCTGGCTCTTCGGCTTTGAAATGGGGATGTGCACCACACCCTCGAGTCGGACACGACTGCACTTAATTGTCAGGGGTCACCTTGACCTTGACCTATATCCCTACAACCCAGTCTATGCTAAATACCAAACAGGCTTACAGCCCAGTCCTATGCAGGTTTACCTGGAATGTGTTGAATAATGAATACCGTCAGTTAAATGTTCAGTTTAAAACTGTTAATGTTCTTCTCTGTTGTCTTCTCTTCCTTATAGGGATGCTTCCTGTGGCCCTTTTAGGAGCTACTGCAGACTGGCTACTACCAGACTACTTTAGTAACAGGAGAAGCCTAGGAGGGCATAGCAGAGGAACCAGTGGCCTCAGTGGTTCCTCTTCTACAGCTCCTTCAGAACTGGCCCGTTCACTGAGGCAGTGTTTCCCAAACCTTTTCGACCTGCGGCTCCCTTGACCATTGGCAACCATTGGCTGCGGCTCCCCATTACATTATGTTGGTGCCTTGCATTGCACTATTTTCCAAGAGGATTCTGTGGCACTCCCATGGCTCCCCTGGTTGGTTTCCATGGCTCCCCTGGGAGCCGCGCCTCCCAGTTTGGGAACCATTGCACTGAGGTGATGGAGGCACCAGCTGCCATCCACTTGACTACCTCCACTGCTCCTCTTCCTCCGGCCTTTAGATTCAAAAGGAAGAGAGGAAAGAACAGAAAAGGAAGCATGAAGGAGAAGAGAGTGGTGAGCTAGAGAACATCTCATGCTGTAGCTTACTATTCTCTTCTCCTATATACTTCCACTCCATTGCTCTCTTCTGTTTTGTATCCAGGGAGAAGTAGGAGCAGTGTGGTGAACATGCAGCCAGGTAAAGGGGAGGTGGCATTTGGTGTACTGCCTTAGGACAGTGTTTCTGAAACTGTGGGTCAGGACCCACTTGGTGGGTCCCGACCTGATTTCTGGTAGGTTCCGGGTGATGAAAAGATGAGAGAAGTAATTGCCTTAAGCCCTGAGGCTATTCAAAAACCAGATAGCTGCTAATTGCCCTGAGCTCCTGCAGTTCGCAAGCTTGTGTAAATATAGGGAGATAAATCTTTTTTTCTGGTGTTTCCCCCTCCCCAAGTCTGTTAATGACGGGTAATGGGGCAGGTGAAGGCTGGGTCACATAACTAAGCCCCTCAAGCCTTGAGGCTATTCATTAGGGCTGCCTCATTATGAGAAATGGATTGAGTTATTACTTGTAAAGTAAATATATTATTTCTTTCTAGATCACCTTTTTCTACGGCGCAATCCAACTCAAATTACGGGTGGCAGACCTAGCATTCTGCCACCCATAATAGTTGCAAACGTGCCATAAAGCACGTCTGCGGACTACTTTAGAGTTGGGAAGGCCGGCACAAGGCTGACCTTCCCATCTCCACTGCCTGAAGACTTGGCCCACCGCCAGACCCAGGTAGGTCAGGATCCAGCGGGTGGGGGGGGAGCGGGGTCAGCAAATGGGGGAGGGATGGTAGAGGCGGGGGATGGACGGAGGAGCTGGGAGGGCGACCATAGGCCCAGCCACCCCAGGCGGGGACGGGGGCATGGCGTCCGCCATACCCCGGTCTCTGCTGGACGGCTCGGCCATTACACGGCCTCCTTCGACTTCCGCCAGCAAAATAGCTGGCGGAAATCCGAGGAGGCTTATCGGTCCCAGCTGCCATTACACTCGGGGAAGGGGACGAGCGTCCCCTTCCCTGAGTAGACTTCCCACTGCGGGCTGCCTGCTGCAGGCTGCCTGCGGTGATCAGGATCCAACGGGCGGCCTCTGCTGCCCAGCGGATCCTTACACAGGATTGGGCGGTTAGTCTTGCAAAGCTAGGTGAGTCCTGACAGTGTGTCATTTTAAAAAGTGGGTCCCGGTGCTAAAGTTTGAGAACCACTGCCTTAGGAGATTGTGTGACCTTAGTATATCAGCCCTGTTGGGAAACTGGTGTGGGAAGAGTCTTTCTACAAGCCCAAGGTTTCTCATATTCCCTGACTGGTGCAGTGCCCTCCATGCCTTGCCAACATGCCAACAGGAGAAGGGGGCCATAATTCTTGTGGTAAAGTTCACTAAAATTCATATTCGAATTCCTGGATATGTTTCAGCTCTCTTCTGTTATCCGTTCTTTCTCTACTTGGTTTTCATTTTGCTCTTTTCTTCCTCTTATCCTTACTCCTCAATTGCTTTTCCAAAATTAGATTCCCCTTTCAGAAAGCCTTGTAACTAATATCTCCTCAGGGAAAAAACCCTTTGTATTTAAATGTTTTTGGACTCTCTATTTTCCCCAATTTCTAGGTCAGAATATCTTTTGGAATATAACATATGCTTCTTCTAAGTCAGTGGTTCTTAACCTGGGTTCGATCGAACCCCAGGGGTTCGGTGAGTCAGTCTCGAGGGTTCGGCGGAGGACTACTCATGATTCAATCGTGAGTAGTCCTCCGCCGAACCCGCGAGACTGACTCACCAACTAGCGGCGTCACTAGGGCGCGCGCGCCGCCCTAATGACCCCCCGTGCCGCCCGACAAGGATGTCTCCGGAGCCGGCAGCAGCGGAGCCTCCGCTGCTGCCGGCTCCGGAGATATCCTCTCCGGCCAGCTGTCTTGGGCAGGAGGAGGCCTCGGAGCGTCCGCCCTCGGCAGAGCTCCAAGGCCTTCTGAGGGAGGCCCGATGCGTGACGTCCTATTTATAAGCTTTAGTGCATGCGCAGTACGTTTCTGGGCAAATTTGCCCTCAAACGTTCTGCGCATGCGCTAAAGCTTATAAATAGGACATCGTGCATGGGGCTTCCCTTAGAAAGCCTTGGAGCTCCGCCGAGGGCGGACGCTCCAAGGCCTCCTCGGAGGCGTCGCTGGAGTGCGACGGGAAGGGCGGACCGCCTGCGCGCGACGCGCGGGTGCACGGGCGCGACGGCGCTTCACCCATTGCGCGCGTCGCCCCCAGGTGGTCCGCCCTTCCCGCCGCGCTCTAGCCACGCCTCATTGGCTGCAGGTGATAACATGGCGTGGCCTATCTGTGCTGCAGGGAATTTGGTGTGCCCAGTAGTCAAAGTGTGTGATTTCTTTCTTAATATTTATTTAATTTAATCCCTTCATACTATGTCGAGCAAAAAAAGAAAGTGGTTGGATGAATATGTACAATATGGATTCACATGTATAACGGAACGTGATGGGAGTCAGCGTCCTAGCTGCATGATTTGCAATGCCAAGTTGAGCAATTCTAGTCTAGCACCGGCAAAACTAAGAGAACACTTCCTTAAGGTAAAGCCGCGCATTTCTGAACTGGTCTCTGAAAGGAAACAGCAGAAGTCACACTGATTTGCAGTAAATATTCATTATTATGTTTTTGTTTTTGTGTGAAAATCATATTTTAATATTTGTTCTTAATGGTTTTGTTCTTTAATGGTTTTGTTCATTTTGTGCACCTATAAAAATATACCTATGTATATATACCTAAAATATATACCTATGTTTTGAATTTGAAAAAATCATATTTTATTTTTCAAATTAAGAAGGGTTCAGTGAATGCGCATACATATGAAACTGGTGGGGTTCAGTACCTCCAACAAGGTTAAGAACCACTGTTCTAAGTGCTAAGCTATTAATGCCTTTTTAGGAGAGGACAAATAAGTTTGCATAGAGTGACTTGCACTCCTAGCTGTAGTTAACAATTACATGTCAGCATTTCCATTGCAACCCCTTCTTCCAAGAGTTTATGACTCTGCTGTTAGAATTTTGCTGCAAACTGAAATTTGGCATTTAGAGCCTAGGTCCAGAATTGACTTTTTGTGTTTGATAGAATGCTTAAGCCAAAGAAGTGCAATAAAAACCACTAAGCTGACACAGATGCTTTTATATGCTAATACTTGTTTGAATCATGTGCTTGCATGATTCTGGTCCAGGATGTACACTAATGGTTTTCAGCAATCTAAGGTAGAGCATCCAGCACACTTAAGAAATACCTGTAGTGGAACCCAGAGTCTTAGTATCACTTTTATCAGCATTGTAGGTATCTAGTTCCTGTCTGAGAAATCTAATTTATTTGAATGACTTGCAGAGTGAGAGAGAATTTGGATCTGTTTTTAAATACTGTATCAAATTGGCACACTTCTAATTTTGCATGTGGTGAGTTATGACCGGTGAGTTTCTTGCCAGTATGTGGCAAGCAAGGACTTCCTATTTATGCGTACTGTTTCTTTTTCTTGTCAGGAAAGGGGATGGAGAGCATACTTTACCCCTAATATAATGCTTCCTGCATGTCGTTCTAGTGTGCGTTGAAATAGAATAACATAGTATCTTTCTCTCTCTTGCTTCAGTGGAAAATGTCCCCATCTTTGCAGAGTTTGTATTACATCAATTGGTGGTTTTGTTTTCGTTTTTTTTTAAAAGTTGAATCTGGAATATCAAGCAGTAATTCCATGTAATGAGGGGGAGTTACTTCTTGGGCCTAAGACCATATACCGTATTGTCCCGAGTATAAGATGCACCTGATTATAAGACGAACCCTTAGTTTGGTGCTATTAAAAAAAAATTAATTAAATCACTGGCATTAAATTGCAACAGCCTGATTATAAGATGCACCCCTAGTTTAAAAACTTAAATTAGGAGAAAAAAGTGAGTCTTATACTCAGACCAATATGGTAATTGGGCCTCCTTATTCTACCCTCTTGCAAAGTCTTCCTGGTACTGATATTTTGTTTGTTGTGTTATGCTCCATTGATTGCCATTATTATCACTAGACACTCGTACCATATTATATAGAGGCATCAGTACTACATGTGTTCATGTGTGTGGTTGCTAGGTGATGACCTATTTCAGCTTTCCATCCCCCTTCCACCACAGCAAGCTAGACCCTATTAGGGTGGGGGACTAATTGGGGACCACAAGGGGCATATTTTCCATGGGTAGGGACTGGGCTTCTGAAGAGATCACTGAGCTGTGTATACCAGCCATGTTAATTTTAAATGTCTTCGGATTTATAGCAACAACTCCCATTCTCTTGGACAGAAATAGTTACCTAGAGTGTCCTTATCAAATATGCTGTAACATTTTGATGTGGCAGTAGGTAGTCAGTTGGCTGTTAAAAAGTGTGTTATGAGCAGCAGGGGGAGGTGAGATTGAGTGAACATGTGAGGTAAAAGAATGATCCGAGATCTCTAGCTGCAGCCTTAACACAGCCCCATAGATGAGACTGAGGGTTTGTGTGAGTAGACTTCTTTGGGTGGCAACTGGATCTGGGTCAGTTCATACAATGAATGAGTGGCTGTGCAGTGACCATTTTAAAATCTGATTCTAGGAGGCTGTACCTTTATTTTCACCATACCACCATGTGAATTTCACTTTACACGCACACAAGCGCACGTGCACACACCCCTGGTGAAGTTATGTTTTCTCTTTAAAATGCATTGCTCTGGGGAGCCCCAAGAGAACACAACCTCATATGCTCCCCAGCTTGCATTTTGACAGAGATAAGAACAAGGAAATAATTGATAGTCTGAATTTTCCCACATATAATTGTAGCTCTTTGAGGGCCAGATTCTAAGAAGTCGGGAATTGCTATCTACCGAAGACAAGCTGAGTTGCAAATTAGAACTGGGGTCCATTTGAAGGTGTGTTGAACTTCATGCTGGTAAGCAAAACTAGCAGTTGCTCAGACATGCCTGCTTCACTGTTCTGCTATGCTCTCCCTTGCTGCTTCTCACTTTTTCTCCATCTCAGGAAGTGTGTATTATGCAATAGTCGGATGTATGAATAATAGCTCCACAAAGACTGACTGTCTCCATACTGCCAACAAGTATTGTTAATTCCATAACAAAATAGAATGTTCCACATTTTGACAGGGCGTTGCGTCTGTGTCCGTTTTACTGATAGATGCAGTGAGTTATCTAGGACAGGACAATGAGAATGAGCATCACTTTACACATTGTGCTTTTACCTATGTGGCAAAAACATGTGTTAAAGCAGCCTTGAGACCGAGCTTCCTGAACTGAGAAATATAGTAGCTCGAGTCATTTAAAGAGAGCACAGATCTTTCTTTTACAACAGGCAGATAGGCCACTTCATAAAGACTATCATTGAATAGAGTGGAAGTGGAAGGTTCAAGACCTTTTTTAACTTTTAAAAAGATGGTAGAACACTTATCTGTCTGCCTAACTTATGTATAGGTGGCAATGCATTAGAGGACGTTTGAGGGAATTGTCAGCACAAACAAAATTGAGCAGATGCATTCCTCTGTTTACTTAGGTGGAGATGAAAGGCAATTTTAGACCATTAGGGCCTGTTTATGCAATCAGTTATCTTGGAATGATAACTTCTGAAACCCCCACTGAGCCCCAAATGTGTGGATTGGTGGAGCGCAATTTTTTGTGTAAACTTTGTGGGTTTTGCAAACTGGCAATGGCCAATGTTAAAGTTTAATGATTAAGGAATCTGTGAATGATTCAAGAGAGTCAGCAAGATTTCAATAGAAGTGTCCCCATCTGGGGCTTATAACAAGGTTGGGGGGGGGTCATTTTTGTTGGGATCACAGCATGAATGAAGGAAAAGGTTTAAACGACTCTATGCACAGTGGAGTCAATTCTGACTGGGGGCTCCCCACAGTTTCTATTTAAGGAAAAGATGGACATGCCAGAAATACCTATACCCAAATTGTGTTGTGTAATTTCATGAAACCAAGTAAAGCAGCGTTTCTCAAAGTTCTCTCCACGAGTTTGGAAAGTTGTGTTTGTGGCGTGGACCGACGTAAATCGTAAATGTTTGTGGTGCGGGCTGATGGCGGTGCTGCTCCCAGGATCGTGCCACCAGAAAACATTTTTTTTAACTTACTGGGGGTTGCACCGGCCCTCCGGAGGGTGCAGAGACCTGTGGCCCCCTCTGCAGGTCTCCCTGCACTTCAGATCAGCTCCCTGAAGTGATCAAGACCCACTTCCAGTTTCGGATGAAAAATGGAAGTGGGTCTCGATCGCTTCAGGGAGCTGATCTGAAGTGCAGGGAGGCCTGCAGAGGGGGCCGTGGGCCCCTGCACCCTCCGGAGGGCCGGCGTGACCCCTGGTAAGTTAAAAAAGAAACACTTTTCCTAGCAGCAGGACGTCGCCAATGTCACAGCACGTCATCACCCCCCTTAAGGGGGTAGTGGCCGCTTCTGGTTTTCCTGGTGGGTTTTGACCCACCAGTTTGAGAAACATTGAAGTAAAGTATGCTCTTACCGGGTAAGACTCTGTGAATGAACAGCCTGCCTGTGTATTTTGACATTTTTACAAAGCCCTAAAATAGCAAGTGCATAGCTGAGATGGTAAGTGAAACTGAAATCATGACCATGCATTCCTATGTGGAGGAAATATCTGAGATGAAGAGGATTGCAATAGTGGAGCTGGAGGATGCAATAAGGCACTGCTGCTCGAATTCCCCTTTTGCTCTCTTTCCTTAACTTGTGGGAAGGAGAGAGCGAGAGCTAGGATCAAGACACTGAAGGGGGCCCCTACTTCTTCCTATGGCCTCACAGCCGTATTCTCTTTCCAATCTGCTCAGCCTGTTTGAAAGAAGAGAACATTGCAGTGGCAGGACCATTGGGTGCAGAAGCGGTGAGGGTGGGGTGTGCATCATGTGCTAATATGCACAGAGAAAATAAGAGAAGGGGGATGGTTGGTGCTACTTCAAGTACTGGTTTGGCTTGAGCCAGGCATAGCAGGCATGATACAGGATTAAAAACAAAGTCTAGACAGAGTATTAATTGTGATCATACATTTGCTATGCCATGTTCTTGTTCATGCTTGTTTTATAGCCACCACAGGCTAGTGGCAAAGACCTGGCCCTAGGTCTAAATGTTGTTTGCACAGTTCACCATTTCTCACCTTTTTGGTTCCCCATCTCTAAAACTATATTTCTCCCAGGGTTGTTTTGAAGAACATTTATAAAATAATAAATACTGGCAAACACTTTTGCATGTGATAAATACTAGTAGAAATGGTGGGAAAGTTCAGAAATTTTGCACGGGATTAGATGCAGACCCATGTAATGGTTTTGCTCCTTTGGGTGTCTTGTTTTTTCTAGTTTCATATTAAGACAAGAACTGCAGTGTTCTTTCAGTGCGTTTTTCCAATATATTTGCAGACTAACAATTTGGGTATTTTCTGAGTGTATGTTTCGTTTGGCCATAATACCACTTCCCTCTTGAAGTAGTAGGGAGTTGTGAGACTTAACTCACTGGTATGTGTAATGAGCTATAAAAGTGCAAGTCATTCGAAAACTGTGATTTTTTTTTAAACACTCTTTGGATAAGGCCATGTATGCAAAGGTTTAGTCTAAATTGATTTTTTACGAGGCTTCTGAAATTTGAGTAGGTTTCTGAACTCAGGGAAAAAAATCTCCTAAAAAGAAATGGAAGTGCTGCAAACTTGTAGTCACAGAAGTGTCAAATACTTCCACAATACAAGTAATGTTCTGACAGGAATGGATCTGCCATGAATTAAAGTGGCAGTGCACCTTGGTTTTGTGTCTGGTATGTTTTGCTCCAATGCATTGAATTTTTGTTCTGTGTCATCTTTTCCTTGAGATACTATTTCCATTCCTGATCTTGAAAGTTGCTTTTGGTTGCTTTTTGATGCATGTAATTAAGACTATCAAGGAGAAGGTACTAAGCAACTAGTGCCCCGATTCTATCCCTTACCATCCTACACAATTCAGCTGTGATGCTGGAACACACTTTGCATGCTTTGGTTGGGAGGGGACCAGAAAGCCTGGGAGAGGTAAGTAAAAATATGTTTTACTTACCTCTCCATAGGCCACCAGACTGTCATTGGGTCTCCTTGGACCTATGCCAGCTCTTTTGCTGCCATAAGTCCAAGGAGAGGCAGGGTGTGTGTTGGGCCGAGAAAACGGGGGTAGGATCCGGCAGGCGCTGCTGAGATTCACCTTCAAACTGCCCCCTGCCCACTGATACCCTCCCTGACCCTCCTCCTCCCGTCCACGAACTGCCACCACCCTACCTGGTCTGGCACAGCATCTGGGAGCTGCTGGAATGATACACACAGGGCCTCCAGCAGTTTGTGCCAGCGGTCCCACAGAGCACAGCAGCGGTATGCCTTTTATGATGCCATAAGAGGACTTATTGCCGGTGGATCATGAGATCCGCCACCGTAAGCCGTCGATAAGATTGAGCTGCCTAACTCAAGGAATACTTATTCACATGCAAAATCAGAGGTTCTCAAACATTTTAATACAGCTACTTGCCAATGCAATGTTGTCTTTGTCCAGGCACTATATCCCATCCCTTATTCTGAATAAAATCCCCTTCTCTCATAGTACTCTTAATTGCAAGATCTAGTCACTAGATTTTTGTGTCCATTTACAGATGCCGACTTGTCATTTTGGGAACATTTTTAACAGCTTTGTTTGTTTGTTTGTTTCTCTTCATCAGGTTATGTTCCACCAGACACATAGTTATGATGCATTCACAGTGGTCTAACTGTTACTTAAACCTTCAGTTGTACCATGGAATAAATAGATTGACCCCAACCCCAGAGTTCCATGACTCATCAGAGAATTGCAGAAAGTATGAATTTTAGCTAGGGGCTACGCATTTTGGGACTGCAGGGAGAAAATTAATATCCTTCTAAAGCTGGCTCTGCAGAGGCTTGCATATTATTTATTCAACAGTATGTTGCAAAATGTTGGGTAGATGCCCGGTGCTAGCCTTGCAAACTGTTAGTACAGATGCTGCTTCTTTATGTGCCCAGTGAGCAGTGAGGTTTCTTTGTGCAAAACTATACATTTTTCTAGACAGCTTTAGCTCTTAACTCTCAGTCTTGTGCTTATTTAGGAGTAAGTCCAATTGACATTAATAAGATGCACTTACCAGTGTAGCTGGGATCACTTCACTTGTGTGCAACAGAATTGTTGTGGATATTTGAGAAAACTGAAGTTGTCCTAAAGTAACTAGCACAATGTCTGTGAGTATGGTGAGTGGAAAGAGGGCCCATATGTTATGGGTATAATAACGTTAACATTTGTATAGCACTTTCTAAGTGTGCAAAGAGGGCCTCTGTAAATAATCCTTGAGCATCATATCTTTGTGTCAGGCTTGCTTACTCCTCCCCTTCCCCCAAACCTCACAATGCAATCCCTTTGATGCGGAGCTACAGTACCCACTTGGGGGGGGGGGGATGAGGAAGAGTCCATCCCCCATTGTCACAGCATCATATTAATTATAAATGAGTGGATACCATAAACATTGTGTTTACATGTGGGTTTGGAACTCATGAGCATAAAATGATTTCCAGAGCAGACTCAACAAAATGTTCTCTTTGTTAGTATGTATAATATTGCTTCCCCTTCCCATCCTCTGTTACCTATAGAATTGGCTGAATGTTCAGTGGGACTTGTTCCCTTGCAGTTGTGCTTATAGTTGCACCTTTAGGGTCAGGTTGTTAAATTCCACTGTTGTTCCTGCTATTTAAATATTGCAAATTAACCTTGTGATACAGGACTCTAGAAAAAGAGAGGACAATGTTGGCTATAAAAACTTACCTGTAATGGATAGGGTTGCTCAGTGCAGTAACTATGTAGTATCATTCATATTTGTTAAAAATAAACTCATGTTGGTTTTCCTTAAATGATTCTCCTTCAACTACTCCTACTTAGTTGCAAGTGCATCTGTATAGTAACTAACCCTCCTGCAATATGCACTGACCATAACCTCGTTGGGAAACCGCAAGAACAGATGTAGGAGGCATGGCAATAACAGATGTCAGTGTACTTTGACCTTTGTTAGTTCTCCTTTCAGATCAGCTGTAAAAGCCTTGGCCTGTCTGAGGTCGTTTTTTTTTTTTTCTTTTAACATCCTGTCTGGGATAGTTTATGTTCAGATGCATGGGATTATACTGCTTGAATGTGATTGGTTTGCTTTAAACATTCCTCCTTAGCACTAATAACAGTCATATAAATAAATCCAGAGCAAAGGGTTGGGTGAGGTTATTCACTCTTTCAGGCAGAACATTTGAGTAAAGTAGGGTTTGCTGTTGAAGTCTTGACCTAGGTTGGGTCTCACTTTATTTTACTCTGTGTAGCCTGAGGATCTAAGGCCAATTACGCATGCAGGTTTGCAAGAGCTAGTTATATACAATCCTCTTTTGCTCCATTATGGCTTCCATGTAATACTTCATAATTGGTGATGAAAGCCTTCATCTTCACGGTTGGGGTAAGAGGTGTATGGATGGGTACAGTTGCTTCATAGAGAGAGGGGGGAGTGTAATGGGGTGGGAAGACTGGTTTTCTTCTGTCGTAAAAAGTAGAATGCTAAAAGCTTCTGAAGGGGAAGGTAGCAAACATCCTGGCCAAACAAACACAATACATTGTCCCAGTAGTGCAAATAAATGGACAGTGGCACTGGAGAGGACAGGTTCTGGTTTTAGCTTCCTTGCATACCTGAGCATTTACCCCAATTCATTTGCAGAGAATTGTTTTGCCACCTTAAGTCCAACTTGCACTTGTGGGAATCTTGAGTAGAGAATATTAACAAAGCTCCACGGGAGCCTTTGGGAGACGTTTTCTCTTGACAGATCGACTATCTTACAAAGTCATATGGTCAGCACTCTAAGCAATCACCATTTGGTGATTGCTCACCCTCCCTTTTTTTTTTTTTTTTTGCTCAGCACTCACATAACGAGTCTGCATTTATTAAGAGAGCACAGAAGGAGATCACAGGAGACTTCTTGTGTTCCAGACTAGCTCCATGCCTGTGAAAAGCAGTAATTATGTGCAAGCTGAAATGAGAACGGATCTAAACATGTGTAAGAATTTGAGATGCAACTTTTTGCAGGTGATGACTTGGGTAAGGTTAGCAACCTAAATCAATATTATTGCTGCTGTTCTCTTCGTGAGGGAAGACACTGTTCTCCCTGCCCCTCCCTGCTCACCCTGCTTCATCTTGTGAAAGCTATTCAGACTGAGAGAGAAAGGGGGGCTATCACTCACAAACAGGATACTTAATCCCACGCAGGTGCAGTTTGAGTAACTCACTATGCAGGCCCTTAAGGTCATCTTGGCTGCAAATCTAGGCAGACCCAAGCTTTTGCAGATGGCCTGAGTGGGAGAGGGGAGCTGCTGTGGTAATGTTTCACATCTGTAACTTCTGTGCATTTCCTTTTACATCCAGTCCTGCAGCTTTTCTTGACTTCCGGGTCACTCTTCTCTCCCCCCCCCCCAGCCTTGCCCAAGGATGCATTCTGGGACAAGGCTGGGAGGAGGGAACAGCCTTCGTGTGACCTGGAAGTGGGTCATTAAGCTTGCAGAAGTCCTGCAGAGACTTGAAAATGACGTGGTTTGCTTCTAAAAGGTAGCAACCCCCCCCCTTGCATTTTTAACCTTTTTTTTCTTATTACAGCATTTTTAAAGTGGGCCCCTGCGGGTCTAGGATCCGCAGTGAGACAAATTCATGGATGCTGGATCTGCTGATAGCAAAGTCTGACTGTATTGGAATTTAAAGCTGCACCCTATATACACTTTTCTGGAAGAAAGCCCCATTGAAACATGGGTCTTACTTCCGAACAGACATGCATTGGATTCCGCCATTAGCATCCTTACATAAACCAGTAATGTAACTTTTTTTTTTTGGTTTTGTTTTAGTGGGGTTGGTTATTATAAGGGTCTATAAGAACTGAAGCTAAAAATGTTTCTCTCAGATTGCTGCAGAGTTCTATGGTATTAACAGCCCAATCCTATTCATATCTACTCAGGTGTAAGTCACCATATAGTTGGACTTACTCTCAGGTACCTGTGCATAGGGTTGCAGCCTAAGTTTCCTTACTTCCTTTTTTAGATCCAGAGGAAGATATGTTTAAAGTGCATTTTTTTTAAAGAAAAGTAACACCCAAGACAGAAACAGAAAACCTGAAGTCCTGTAAAAGATATAGACCCAATGAATGAACCAGCAAGCACCATTAACTCAAAAAGGGACAAAAGGGACATAAGCTGCTTCTGCCCCCACTACTGCTATTGATAGTGTTAACAATGTTCTACGTGGTATACAGAAGTCAGAATGTCTTGTAGTGTTCCTGGAATCCCCGCAGATACTGAAATCCATGGATAGTAAAATTCGCTATCACGGATACCAGGGCCAACCTGAAATATGTTTTAAAAAGAAAAAAAAGGTTACAAAGCGGTTTCCTTACCTTTTTGCTGCAAACTGCTGCATGTTCTTCCTTCTACAAGCAGAAATTGTGCTCTGGAAGCCTCTTGCGCAGGGGTGCACAACATACGGCCCGCGGGCCGCATGCGGCCCGCCTGACGATTTCCAGTGGCCCGCGAAGAAATTGGGGATCCCCAAGTTCTTCGCGGGCCCGGACCCGTTCTTTAATGGCAGACGTGGCTCATTCCGCTGCGCGCGGCTCATTCGGCTCCTGGCCAAACGCCAGAAGACTCCAGGCAGGCTTTGATCGCCGCCAATCAGCTGAGTCTCCTGGCGTTCAGCCAAGAGCCGAATGAGCCGCGTGCGTGTTGGCCAGGAGGAGGCTAAAGAATGCAAGAGCAAGAAGGCATTTCCTTAGGCAAGAAGACCCGCCCACTTATCGCTGGCTCTGCATTGGTAGAAACTAGAGAGGGCGCTTGGCTTTGTAAGCCCAGGCCAGCAAGCAGGCTCCCACCCGCAGCCACACGCCGCCCGGCGTTGCTCGTCTCCTCAAAGCCATGCTGCTTGGAGCCGCTGGGCTAGCTAGCGAGGGGCTGCCCATTTGGTGGTCTCCCAGCGCCCTGGCTGGGCCACTCGGGGCGGAGTGGAGGGGCGCCTTCCTGACACAAGCCGAGGATTCCCGCTTCTCTCGCGCCTTCCACTTGCTGTTCTCCGGGCAGAGGAAGCTCCGGGCACGGGCAGTTGCACACACGTTCCCTTCCCTGCTCGCTCTCGCAAACGCACACATAGGGAGCACTCTCATCCATCAATCCCAGACAGCAGGAGCAGCATTGGCCTCTTCCCCAACCCCCCATCTCATTCTCTCCACCCTCCTTGGGCGAACTGATCCCCCCCCCCCCAAGAAAGACGGTGGCTGTCTGCACGGAGCAGCAAAGGAGCAGCGGAGGAGGGTAACCCTTGCAAAAAGGTAGAGTTCAGAGAGGGACAGCCAGTTACATACATGCTCTCTCTCTCTCTCTCTCTCTCTCTCTCTCATATCACGTACATTCTAATCAATATTTGCTTTTGTTCGCTATTTCGCTGCCGCCCCCTTTAATAAAATAAACTAATTTGTCTGCGCTGTAACCAGGCCCATGTGCGTAGGGGAGGAAGAGGGAACGGCATTGAGGGCGTCCGTAGTTCTGGCGTGGGGGACATGAGGAGAGTCACCTTGTTTGTTAATGGCAGCCCCAGGAATGGGAAGGTGAGACTTGTGCGTAGGGAAGGAGGAGGAGGGAATGCCTTGAGTGGGGGGAGGGCTGCGGGTAGTGGGGCAATGCATTATTTTTTATTATTGAATTATTAGGGTTGTGTGCCTGCGCTGAGCACTTCCAGAACTTTCTAGAGCTCTAGTCGGAAAGCTGCCCCTGTACTCCCTCCCCCTTTGTGGAGAAAGCTTTGGCCTCTTTTTGCCTGCTACAAGTGGTGAGGGGAGCTTCCCCACGTGATTCTTTTTTGACTGCCCTCAGCCCTTCCCGGGGAGTCGTCGGCGCAACCCCTTCTCGAACTTGGAGAACGCGCCACGTCCGCCGGGGCCCAGCGAAACCCAGAATGCTGCGGAGGAGAAGGATCTGAATAGGTGCCCTGAATAGGTGGGAAAACGGGTTGCTGGGGAAATGGGGGGGTGGTGGATGATTTTTGGCTGATCCAGTCTGTGTTCTGTCTTGACTTCACTGCAAAATAACAGCACGTGCATGCTGCGAAAGGTGTGCTGCTTTGCCCTGAATAGGTGGGGAAACGGGCTGCTGGGGAAATGGGGGGGAATGATTTTTGGCTGAAGAAATATCCAGTCTGTGTTCTGCCTTGACGTGACTGCAAAATAACAGCACATGCACGCTGTGTAATGGGATCGCAAGCTTAGGTTTGAATTGGAGATAGTCGTGTGTGTGTGTGTGTGTGTGTGTGTGTGTGTGTGTGTGTGTGTGTGTATCTGGAAGTTTCATTTTTCTCCTTTGTTTAGCAATGTGCTCCCTTTATTTGCTTTCATTTATCATGGTTTCCAGCTGATTAAATTGTTTAGAGATGGAGGGGTGAGGATGCATCTATGATCTGTTTTTTAAAATTTTAAATGGGGGCATGACTGGTGGGGAGGGGGGGTTGCTTGCAAAGGAATCAGGCTTGTTGTGATTTTTGTAATGTGCTGCTTTTTGTAACTGTACTGTGCTTTGAGTTTGAATCAAATTTCTGGCTTGCAAAGTGATTTGTGCTTTTTAAAATTTGACTGGTGGAGAGGGGGGTTGCTTGCAAAGGAATCAGGCTTGTTGTGATTTTTGTAATGTGCTGCTTTTTGTAACGTGAGTTGATATGGTTTTAAAAAATAAAAGAGAATTTTTTAAAATATGTTGCTTTTTGTGATATTTTCCGGCCCATGGACACGCCCCCTGTGATGTCACTTCCTGAGGAAGTGACATCACGGTTCCTGGACACGCCCCCTATGATGTCACTTCCTGAGGAAATGACATCACGGTTCCTGGACACGCCCCCCGTGCGGCCCCGGAGAAGTTTGGCCTGTTCATTTCGGCCCCCACCTACTTCCAAGTTGTGCACCCCTGCTCTTGCGGGTCACTTGACTCCCCCCTTCTCCTCCAAAGTTTGTCCCAGAATGGATTGCCCGGAAGAAACATCCGTCAGTTCTGGTCATGTTACTGACCAGGGTCGTGCTTTCCTGGCAGGCATCCAGCACCATGTACCCATGTATACCAATATGTCATAATCCTCCATTTAGATAAAAAAAGGTTATTCAGCAATGACTGTTAGTTCACAAATGTTCTGTTCTGTTCTGGAGTAAGCCACGTGCTGCAAAGAAAACTGATTTTGTTTTGGAGTAATTGATTTGTGGCTTGTATCTACTGGAGTTGTCTGCTAAGTGCTGCTGCTATACATCTTTCATATTCCATATACAGTAGTCTATTCCAAATGCAATTAAAACAGAAGTTGTCTTGCAGTACTGCTTGATGATCTGCATGGTGGATGAGCTGGACCAGAGTACCGTACTGACACATTGGTTGAAGGAGATTCCTATCTGCTAATTTTCTCTTGTAACCATGAGGAATGTTGGAGAAGGATAAATAGAGGCAGTTGGGTGTTTTTTTGTTCTTACTTTAAATAGTGTTTTGCATTCCAATATAGCTGTTGCAAATAGCTATGGGATTCATGTAAATGTTCCTGAATGCTGGAGTACGGGAGATAAATCTAATTAGCGTACAGTATTCATTTTGCTTCTTGAGATGTCATCCTTGTACAGAATGAACACAACTTTTGTCTTTCCGGTCTTTGAACTAAACATTCATATTACACTGGTTGGAATGTAATTATGCTTGAGCTCAAATCTGTGTTTGAGTGTATGCATCTCTCTAGATAGATATATATTGCAGCATTATGTATTTATTTTTTATCATTCCCTGTCCCTTAGGCTCAGGACAGTTAATGCAGATTTTAAAATACAAATATTTTAAATGGGGTGTATACAAGTGCTTTTCACTATGCAATATGCCCTTCATTCAACCTCTCTCAGCACCATGATATACATGGTATTATTATTTTAAATGTTTATATACTGCTTTTCAACCAGAAAAGTTCACAAAGTGCTTCAAAGAGCTAAACAAGAGCACAATCCTGCGCAAAAAAAAGTGGCAGAGTGAGCGCTCTGCTGCCAGAAGCCGTCGCAAATGTGCCATAAGGCACATTTGCGACAACTTGGGAGTAAGGGCAGCTGGCCGGTGCAAGGCTGAGCACCCTCACTCTGCCGCCGGGACGTCCATGCAGCCGCCAGAGGAATTTAAGAGATCTCCCTGTGGCTGCATGAGTGGTCTGGGCAGCGAGGGAGGGGTCATTGGCCATGCCGGCCTGGAGGGGGGGGCGGGCGGGGATGGCGTCTGCCATATCCCCGTCTCTCGCCAGGCCAGCTTGGCCGTTACATGGCCTCCTCTTACTTCCGCCAGCTATTTAGCTGGTGGAAATTCGAGGAGGTCCATTGGGCCTTTCCCGATTTACACCCCTTCCCCTGAGTAGACCTCCGGGCTGCTGCAGAGCGACCTGGAATGGGCATAGGATCTGGCGGGTGGCCCTGGGCCGCCTGCCGGATACTTACATAGGATTGGGCTGTAAATATGGTTCTCTGATCTGGAGGGGCTCAGAATTTAAAAGATACATGAGAGACCCCAGCAAACTATCTCTGGGAAAAATGCTTTGCTGGGCCAATAGGGAACTCCATGTAATCCTGTTTTAGAAAATGGGAATAAGGCCATTATTGGGTGTAAGTGCATTGATACATGCATGCATTTATTCAGTTAATATCCCGTTCTTCAAGGAGCTCTGAGCAGCATGCTTGGTTCTCCCACATCCTATTTTATCTTCACAGCAACCTCATGCGGTAGGTTAGGTGAAGATAAATGATTGGCCCAAGCTCACCAGGTGAGCTTCATGAGTGAATAGGAATTTGAAACCCAGTCCTAGTCCAACTGCTATACTGGTACAGGTTTCAAGTTCTGTTGAAATTGGTGAACTTTGTTAGCACCCCTGCTAACTTAGCAAAGAGGCACCTTTTAAAGTGGTGTCCTCTTACATTAAGCAAGGGGAGAGCAACTGTCCCTCTTCACCCCAGCATGCCCTCTTTTCCAGTGGCTGTTGTTGTTGTCCCTTATGATGATGATGATGATGAGTGTGAGCCCTTTGGGGACAGGGAACCTTTATTGATTTATTTTAGTGTAAACCGCTTTGTGAATTACTCTGTGGAAAAGTGGTATACTGTATAAATATTCTTCTTAATATAATAAATATAATAAACTTTGTTCCAAAGTAAGTGCGCAGTCCTGCTCTATTATCGGGCGGCAGACCAAGCATCCCGCGACCCGTAGTAGTCGCAAACGTGCCGTAAAGCACGTTTGTGACTACTTTAGAGCCGCGAAGGCCAGCGCAAGGCCGGCCTTCCCAGCTCCACCACCAGAGCCCTCGGCCAGCTGCCGGACCCAGGTAAGTTTGGATCCAGCGGGCGGGGGGGAGGGTTGGCGGAGCTGGGAGGGCGCCCATAGGCCCAGTCACCCCATAGCTGGTGGAAATCTGAGGAGGCCTATCTGCCCCAGCCGCTGTTACACTCGGGGAAGGGGATGAGTGTCCCCGAGTAGACGTCCCCGCGGGCTGCCTGCGGCGGAGATCTGGATCCGTTGGACGGCCTCTGCTGCCCGCCAGATCTTTGTTAGGATTGGGCTGCACATGTGCTTAGGATTGATGTCAGAGAGAGTTCATGCAGGAGAAACACTAACATTGCTGTGTGGATGGGCTGAGATTTAAACCCAGGTTTCTGTCATTAGTTGATTAGCTGAACCACTCTGGTCATCAACAGGAGTGGGTTAAACCACTGAACCATGAGCTGTTGATCGAAAGGTCGGCAGTTCGATTCCGTGCGACGGCTCTTGCCAACCTAGCAGTTCGAAAGCAAGAAATTGCAAGTAGATTAATAGGTACCGCGTCAGCGGGACGGTAACAGCGTTCCATGCGCCTCGGTGTTGAGTCATGCCGGCCACATGACCATGGAAACGTCTTCGGACAGCGCTGGCTCTTCGGCTTTGAAACTGAGATGAGCACCGCTCCCTAGAGTTGGACACGACTGGACTTAATTGTCAAGGGATACCTTTACCTTTACCTTCTGTCATCAGTTGATTAGCTGAACCACTCTGGTCATCAGCAGGAGTGATCATAGGCAGGTGGGTGATCTGGACAGGGATTTACTGAGTCTCGCCCTGTAGAAATGTGTGCCCTGGTGGTTCTGCATCATCTCAAATTCATATTGTCTTTGCCTATAGGGTGAAGATTTTGGGGAGTGTATCTAGGTAAGAAGTGCACCACATTTCTCCTTCCCTTGCTTAGCAAAACTACTGACTGGATCAGATCTGAAGCTAGGGCTAAAAAAAGCAGTTTAGGGTCAGGAGTCCTGTTTATTTTATGGATAGGTTAGCCAGGGATGCTGAAGATCTCATTATGAAGTATCTCATGCTTGTTGGTAAAAATACATAAAGCATAACAAAATAATCCAGATGTGTCTGTGGGCAACCATGTGGATGAGCCTGTGTTTTCTGATTCTGCTCCATCACATCGCTATTGACGAGAAAGGCATGGTGATTACATCCTGAGTATTCTTGGTCTTCTTGACCCTTTCCTACGCTTTTCACTTCTTACTGTGTTCTTCCCCTTTAACTGCAGTTAGATCAGTGAGCAAGCAGTTATTCTACTCGGAAGCTTTTTTTAAAAAAATGCAGTAGTTACAGTAATCGGTGAAGGATGAAAAATAGCCCAAAGTATCAGGTTATGAATAATTCTAAGAAAAGGTATAATACTCTACACTCCTGAAGTTCTGTGAAATGATGACTGTATACTGATATCAGTATTGTGAACTAGTTACTCAAAAGAGGCAGGGTGGTGTAGTGGTTCTGGTGTTGGACTTAGACCTGGAACATTGTAGAATCAAATCACTTCTCAGCCATAAAGCTTCCTGGGTGACGTTGGGCCAGTCGCTATCTCTCAGCCTAACCTACTTCATAAAGTTGTTGTGAAGACTAAAGGAGAGAAGGAACCATGTACACCACTTTGAGCTCCTTGGAAGAAGGGCTGTAAATAAAAATGTGACAAATGCATAAGAATGGTTCCTCATGTAAGCTGTTTACCAGAAGGAATATTTTTAACAATGTAAAGTGTATTGTTGTTGTCATGTCATCCTTATGCCTGTATTTTCCTGTTCATGCTCCAGCTTTGTGTCTTGAGCATCAGTATAGTTTGCATTCTTGTTACAACTGGGATCCCTGGCTTTGCAGTGCCCAGCTCATTCATTGACCACACTGACATTGTTTGGGCACTCCAGTGTTGGATGATGTTGTATTTTATTCACTTCTTCTGCTCACTCGTGTGTTTGGATTCATAGAGACAAAAATAACTTGCTGCAGACAATTTTGGGCAGCAGACTGTACTATTTAAAGTATCCCCTGCTTCCGGTAGGGAGGCCACTTACTGATTATATTTCTAAATTGTGGGCAAACCATTCCATAATATCTATTTTAGGAAAGCACTGTGGGTATAATTATACAAATCTGTAGGAAAATAAGCAGATCTGCATAGTATTACCTGCTACTGTCCAATTTCAACTGAAGAAGCTTTTCTGTGGTTTTATTGTGAATAGCATCTGGAGTCCAAGGGCTATTTAGTCATTGAAGTGTTACCTGTTATGTAATTAAAGTTAAAAAAAAATTGCACTGTACTGGAGCTGTGTGTAAATGCTGGTATAGTTTTGAGTTGAGATAGTGAATAAGCAACTGAGCTTTTTCACGATGTCCCCAGTTCAAAACTTGCATCTGTTGTTAACTTCATTAGCAGCCCAATCCTATCCTGGGCTGGCCAGAGTGTACAGTGACACTGACACAGCCTCCATTGCATGTTATGGTTTGGCCAATAATGAGGTAGTGGCAGAGATAAGTACAGAACTTTTATACTTTTTTACTCCCTGGTTCTCAATAGGCTACTTGGTAGGACGGTACTGCAAAGTTTCAGTGATAAAGCCAGCAGTTTTCCTTGCCTGTAGGGTGTCTTGATTTATTTATTTATTCAATTTTGATCCTGCTTTTCTCTTGAAGGCATCCAAAGCTCTGATAGCACGGCGAGTATGGTATCTGGGCTCCGTTGCAGAGTACCTGGTTTAAGATGCCCAGTACTTTTCTTTAGCCCTGTAAGCTGGATGGATGGTAGGCCACCTGGTCTTGGTAGGTAGGCTACCTGGAAGCCATATGTATATGGCTCTCAGCCCCTGAGAAGAAGAAACAGGGTATGTGACATATTTTTGTTAAAAAGTCCAAGGTTGTGAAAAAACAGGGCTTTATCATACATTTAGAAGCTAATAGCTAGAGAAATGTTTCCCACTTGATTTTTTAAGCTAAAATCTGGTTTTATTTCTGTACCAGTTTTCACATACACGCTCATGGGTTCTGAGCTGTCTGTGACGGATCAGGAGAGAGATCTTGGGGTACTGGTGGACAGGTCGATGAAAGTGTCGACCCAGTGTGCGGCGTTTGTAAAGAAGGCCAATTCCATGCTTGGGATAATTTAAAAAGGGATTGAGAATGAAATGGCCAATATTACTGTATTTCTTCAATTCTAAGACGCATGTTTTTTCCCAATTAAGCATTTAAAAAAATGGGGTGCGTCTTAGAATCGAAGGTCTCCAAAAAGCACCCCAAAATGCTATCTTCTTACTTACTGGGGCTTGCGGGAGCTTCAGGGAGGCCTGCGCAACCCTCTGCAGGCCTCCCTGATCTTCAGTTCGGCAAAAAAGGTGATTTTCAGCCATTTCCGGTTTTCGCGAAAACCAGAAATGGCAAAAAAAACGCTGGTTTTTTTTTTTTTTTGCCAAACTGAAGATCAGGGAGGCCTGCAGAGGGTTGCGCAGGCCTCCCTGAAGCTCCCCCAAGCCCAGGTAACGAAGGAAATGGCACTTTCTGACGGGGCCAGAAATGCTATGCAAAGGCAGTGCACTCAGACATCCTCAGCTGCAGGAGACATGCTGGGGAGAGTTGGTGCTGAGCAGGTAGATTTAATGAAGGGAGGCGAGTCTTACAATTGATGGATTTTTTTTCTCTGCTGGTGGTACTGAAAGTAAAGGTGCGCCTTAGAATCGATGGCGCCTTAGACTCGAAGAAATACGGTATTATGCCGTTGTACAAATCGATGGTAAGGCCACATCTGGAGTATTGTGTCCAGTTCTGGTCACCACATCTCAAAAAGGATATAGTGCAGAGGTTCTCAACCTGTGTTACGGGTACCCCTAGGGGTACGCAGACCTCTTGCTGGGGGTACACCAAGCCCTGCCCCTTATCTGCCCCATTAGCAGCTAATTAAGTGTTAATTAACATGGATTTTAAGTTTTAATTGTTTTCGGAGCCCTTCTGTCTCTCTGATTTTGGTTTTGGGCTTATTTTTGTACTCTGGAAAATGTACTTTGGTGGAGAGGGGGAGGGAAGAGCTGATTTGGGGAAGTGTGACTTGGAGAAAAGAGAGATCCTTGCGTGTGTGTATGTGTGTGTGATACACACACACACACACACACACACACACACACACACACACACACACACACACACACACACACACACACAGAATGAGTTAAATAAGACTTTCACATTTAAAATTGTTTTAGTACTTTTTAATTTAAGGAATCACCTGATTAATTGATTGATTAATCCAGTTAATTAGCAGTTAATTAGCAGGGGGTACTTCAGAAAATTGGACCGTGATAGGGGGTACCCGGGCCTCCAAAGGTTGAGAACCCCTGATATAGTGGAACTGGAAAAAGGTGCAGAGGAGAGCAACCAAAATGATTAGTGGGCTGGGGCATCTCCCTTATGAGGAAAGGTGTCTAGAAAAAAAGCGGCTGAGGGGGGACAGGATTGAGACGTATAAAATTATGCATGGGATGGAGAGAGTGGATAGAGAGAAGTTCTTTTCCCTGTCACACAACACTAGAACTAGGGGACATCCACTCAATTGAGTGGAGGGAGTAATAAAACAGACAAAAGAAAGTATTTCTTTACCCAGCGTGTAATTCATCTGTGGAACTCCTTGCCACAGGATGTGGTGATGGCACCTGGCCTGGATGCCTTTAAAAGGGGATTGGACAGATTTATGGAGGAAAGTCCATCACAGCTTACAAGCCATGATGGGGAAAAGCAACCTCATGGTTGTAGGAGTAGGTTTTCTCTGTGCCAGGTGCAAGGGAGTGGTGACTGGACACAGGTATCTTGTTGTCTTGCGTGCTCCCTGAGGCATCTGGTGGGGCCACTGTGTGACACAGGAAGCTGGACTAGATGGGCCTTTGGCCTGATCGAGCAGGGCTCTTCTTATGTTCTTATGTGCAGTCAGAACAAAACTACCCATCTGAAATGGTTGTTTGCTGTGCTGTTTGCCTTAAAGCTGTCCTGGCTCTGTTCCATGTATTGTATCCTTGGAGGCTTATTTCTTTTCCAGATGAAGTGGGACATTTGTAATGTGGTATAAAATGCACTGGAAAACAAGAGATTCTTGAACTGTAATATTTCTGTGGAATGTGATAATGTATTGAAGAGGAGAAATTATGTAGACTCCCTTCCCTCCCAACACCTGGAGTTCATGCTGTTGCTACTTCTGTTGCTGGCTCACCGTTGGCTTTCATGCATCACCCTGTCAGGGGGTAGGAAGGGAGGGGGGAATAAATGTAAAGAAAATATGGAAAACAGTCATGGTTGGGAAAGCATCATCTAATATTGAACAACTGCTCAACCTGCATGCTCATTCTTGGCTCTCTCTCTATGCTTGGCATATTAGCTTTAAAGGGGAAGAACTTGAGAACTTGGTTAGCTTTAAAAGTCTACCATAGATGTGGGTTATTAAACAATGCTAACCTTCTTGTCAGTTGAATGATTTCACTAAATAAGAAACCTGATGTACAGATGTTTAAGGTGTGCTGGTCCCAGAATTAAAAGACATAAAATAAGAGGCATTTTGCACATTGTTTTGTATGGATTGTGTTTATGTAGGAGCTTCTTATAAATCTGACATATCCTGAGGAAGATAAAGCATACCTGCCAACATGCAGATATCACCTGCTAACATGCAGATATCACCTGCACTCTGATCCATCTTGGTAGTAGTAGTAATATTTATGATTTGTTAAGCTTCTTCAGCAACAATGAGGTGCTCTACAGAAATATTAATAGGATAGTGCCTGGCTGATAACGTGCAGTCTAATAAATTGACCCAGGGAAGAAAGAGAGAATGGGGGAGAATACCGATAATGCAATCAAATAAATGCTGACTGAAACAAACTGGTATTAAGGCATTTCTTAAAGGCCAAGAGGGATTAAATGGACCGGATCTCAAGAGGTGAAGCATTCCAAACGAAGAAAATGCACACAGTTGAGTCAAAGGAGTAGAAAGAAACCTGCAGCTTGGAAGATAAAAACTCAATGAATAAAAACTCCTCCTATTGAGGAGATGAGAAGACAGATAAGGAGCTCCATAGTGGGTGCACTTAAATTAATAACATCTTAAACTAAATATGGAAGGAATTGGGTAATGGAGCAAAAATGGAGTTCAGTGATCAAATTCATGGGCTACAAAAAGTAAGTAGCCTTATGTGAGATAAGGGCAAATCAACAAGCAGCAATTGGAATATTCCAACATTCATTAGATGAAAGAAGGTCCGCGGAGGCCTCTGTAGGCCTTTCCAGGCTGGCGCCGATGTGAACGAGGCTCCGCAGTTCTCCGCAGTGAGTAAATGGGCCATTGGGTGCTGGACTCCAGCACCCCATTATTCGCGGGCTGCTTCAGCAAATACTGGGATCTTCAGAAGCAAAATCTGTGAATAACGAGGGCCCACTGTATATACTCTTTCATTTATTATTAATCCCATTCTATTGGTTAGATTTGTACTCTTTCATTGATGATTGAGTGTTCCTTTGCTTTTCATTGGTTGTCATATGTGAATTGGAATGGTTGTGAAAAATTGAACACACATGTTGTAATTTTCTTTTTATAATAAAACCCTTTTATTTATTTTTTTAAATCGTGGCTTGTTTACAGATAGCAATGGGACCCTAACTGCTTAAGTGATGTAGTCTGAGGTTTATTGGGTAACTCCTTGTGTTGGATCTGGGAATACAAAGTGGATGTTAACAGTGCAGAACACAAGTGGGTTTCATTAAGATTCATTTGATCATCTTGAAGTAAGGACTGTAATGATTCCCCATTATTGTTTCAAGAGCAGGAATGTTCTGTAGCATTCTGACTTAAATTGTTGTTAATATTGAGTCCAAAGGTCACAGAGTAGGAATCACTGGATTAAAAACTTTGTTTTGAGTCTGCAAGTCATCTATATGTTTTGCCTCATCCTGCTCCCTATTCTTGCTGCAAGCAATGGCGACTGTACTCCAAGTCATTAAGCTATGAAGCTTTTGCCTTTTTCTTTTAACATTCATGCTAATTTGGGGGTTGGAAGACATGAAACGATATTATACTGATAATATTGCTTGATGAAAACAGATTAGCAAAATATGCACTATTATTTATTTATTTATTTACTTACTTACTTACAGTATTTTTATCCCGCCTTTCTCCCCGAAGGGACCCAAGGCAATGAATACAATAAAAAAAGAAAACACAATACAAAAAATACAATACAAAAAAAAATTCACATTTTAAAACAGTAAAAAACAATTAATGAAAATTAATAAAAACAGTACCTAAAAATCGATTAAAAAGATCATAGCACAATTAAAACAGGAGCATAAAAACAGCAGCACCCCCACCTGTACCAGCAAAAAAGGCAAGGGCTCAGAAGGCTTCTTTGAACAAGAAGGTTTTTAGGCCTCGCTGGAAAGTGCCCAAGGAGGGAGCAGTTCATCAGTCAAAGGGGAGGGAATTCCATAAGGTTGGTGCCACTACTGAGAAGGCCCTGTTTCTGGCTGCCACCCCTCGCACCTCCCTTGGCGACGGCACCCGCAAAAGGGCCTTCTCTGATGACCCAAGGAGACGAGCCGGACTATATAGGAGTAGGCGGTCCCAACCACCTCCAGAACCTCAACAGCCCCCCTGCAATCAGGTGGAAAGGAGAGATGGAGCTGGGTGTCATCAGCATATTGATAGCACCCCACTCCAAATCCCCGAAGACCGCTCCCAGCGGTTTCATGTAGATGTTAAATAGCATGTCGAACAAGATGGAACCCTGCGGCACCCCACACCTCAAGGGCCAGGATGCCCAAGACCACCATCTGGGACCTGTCTGCCAAGTAGGAGCGGAACCGCCACAGAATGGTGCCCCCGACCCCCAGCTCGGCCAGTCGGCCCAGAAGTACACCATGGTCGATGGTGTCGAAAGCCGCTGAGAGGTCCAGCAGAACCAACAGGGACGCACTCCCCCTGTCCAGTCCTCGGCGTAGATCATCCACCAAGGCTGTTTCCGTCCCAAAGCCCGGCCTGAAACCAGACTGAAAGGGATCTAGGTAATCCGCTTCATCCAGGACCCTCTGGAGTTGAGACGCCACCATCCGCTCAATTACCTTGCCCCAAAACGGGAGATTTGAAACTGGCCGGTAGTTGTCCATTATTGTGGAATCAAGGGAGGGCTTTTTCAGAAGGGGTCGAACTACTGCCCACCTCAAAGCAAGCGCCAGCACCCCCTCCACCAACAAAGAGTTGACCACCCTCCCCGTCCACTCGGCCAGTCCCTCCCGGGCAGATCTGATTAGCCATGCAGGGCAAGGGTCAAGCAGGCAGGCAGCTGGCCTCACACTCCAAAGGAGCCTGTCCACATCCTCAGGCTGTACAAGCTGAAAAAGAGTCCCACAACACTGGGCAAGCAGATGCCAAGGGGACATCCTCAGATATTGTCAATGAGGCATCCAAGTATTGGCGAATCCGATCGATTTTATCTGCGAAATGTTTAGCAAAAATGTCACTGTGGGCCACCGTTTGTTCCTCCTGATCTATTGGAGGGACCTGATGGAGTAGGCCTCGTACCACACGGTACAGCTCCGCTGGACGATTGCCTGCAGATGCAATGGTAGCAGAGAAGAAATTTCTCTTCGCTGCTATCACCGCCACGGAGTAGGCTCTGTAATGGACCCTACTCCATGTTCGGTCGGACTCGGCACGAGTTTTCTGCCACCGTCGCTCAAGACATCTACCCCGTTGCTTCATCGTTTGCAGCTCCTCAGTAAACCAAGGAGCCGCTCTGAGTCTGCGGCGTGGCAAAGGTCGCTCAGGAGCGATCTCATCCACTGCCCTGGTCATTTCCCCATTCCAGAGGTCAACCAGGGCCTCAGATGAGTCACCATTCTTGGCAGTGGGAAAACCCCCCAGAGCCCTCAGGAAACCTTCTGGATCCATCAGCCTCCAGGGGCGGACCATAGAATGCAGTCCCCCGCCTTTGTGGAGGAAGGAAGCTACAACAAGCCTAAACCTTACCAGAAAATGATCTGTCCATGACAATGGAGTGATGTCAATGTCCTCCACATCCAGATCACCGCCCCCTTGTTCAGCTGTAAACACCACGTCTAGTACATGTCCCGCCTCATGTGTCGGGGCCAAGATCTTCTGGGACAGGTCCATGGTTGTCATGGCGGCCATGAAGTCCTAAGCCGCACCAACACTGGGGGCCTTGGCATGAACATTGAAGTCCCCCAGCACTAAAAGGCGGGGGGACTCCTACGCCACCGCCAAGATCACACCTGTCAGCTCAGGCAGGGAGACTGTTGGGCAGCAAGGCAGGCGGTACACCAACAGAATCCCCATCCTGATCCTTCCTCCTGCAACCACACAGCGCCCCCTGCCGCAGTCCATGGCACCACTAGCCTTCCCCGCTACAGAAGGGCGGGGAAGAGGGTAGATCAAAGTCTCGTCGCCTACTGACCCATAACATGAAGCACACGCTCTGTTGGTGGTGCCCGCACACTGTAGGCTGAGGGGAGATGGGGACTGTAAGTTGGGGGAGGGAGAAGAAGAAAAAAAATGCTGGCAGGAGCTGAGTGAAGACCTTGTTAGCCAGGCAGGGCCAGTCTGGGGATTGGAGGAGAGCCCCTCCTTTTGGTGGTGTTTCTGCACGTTGACCCGTCCTGGCTTCTTAGAGGAGGAGCTTTCAACGAACAAGAGACTGACCCACCCTGGACCCACAGGAGAAAATGCAGATATATAAGACATGGGAAGAAAAGCAAGAATTTCTTGTCTCTATTTTTTTTAATGAAAATTTGTCAGTGTAAACAGACTCCATTGTGGCAACTCCATTGTGACAGCGTCATTGCCATGAAGTCATTTCTTCATAGAAATGACTATGGGACCATCTATGGGAGCAAGTTGTTGCATAGGAAGGCTTAATCCACAATAAAGCAGTTGATTTTCTACAGTTTGTACAGAATGTTGTATTGCAGCAGCAGACAAACACGGCTAATCTCCTGAAATTCTAGCAACTGCAATTCCAGAAACCATTATGGGTAGAGAATAAATCTTGCCTTAAAAACGTACGTTGATACGGAGTCTGTTTTTCTAGCAGTGTCTGTCCTCACAAGTCCTCTTTGAGGTCACTGAGTAGGTGGAGACAGAACAGCTGTGCCAAGAGTATTGGTGGAGTCAGCAAACACAGCTACAGGGCAGACACTCGCCAAAGATTCCACAGGGAAAAGAAAACAAGAAGTGCAAACGTGGTTTTTGCCTTCTACGGCATCCAGTTGTTAGGTGTGTTTTCTTTAAATACAGTGGGGAAAAACACACAGACACACACGGCACCAGTAGAAATTATGAAAGCTAGAATGCCAGCTTACCAAGCGGCATTGATGTGGCATCTTCCCTTGCTTTGGCCTTCCTTGCCATCCCCCCTTTTCCCACCACAAAATGACTTTGCCAAAGCATGCCTTGGAATGACCTGGCACTTTGGCATGGCATTTGTTTCTTTTCTCTGTCCTTGATCTCTCACTCTTTGAGAAGCTGAGGGGGGGGGGAGGGAGGCGGGGAATGTAATGTCTGAATACACACCCACACACCAGGCAGTCTCCCATTCCTGCTTGTGCAGAGTGAGGTCCTGAGTAAGTACAGTACTGTTGTATATCCTTCACCCTGCTGGGGTGCTCCGCCAGCTCTGCTGCTTGCAACCCCAGCAGAGTCGCTTACAGATTGCTAGCTACGTTCCTATCCTCCAAGGGCTTGGTGCGTGTGCTGATTTGGTAAGATTCAGAGAGATTAGCGACTGTACTGCCAACTTTCCCTCGCTTTCGGCAAAAATAGACAACCCCAGGTTACCTTGATTTTAAATAAACATCATCCTTCCCTTCCCCCTTCCCTTTAGTGCAAAAAAACTGCAGATCTAAAAATAAGCTGTGTAATCACAGCAACAAGACATTGCTGTACAAAACCACCCACTTGAATACTGCCTGTCTCAGCATCCTACTGTACACCTAGACGACTAAAACAAATAAATAAAATGACAGCAGGCAGAGAGTGATGGGGTTTAACTTTTTCAGACTTTTACTAATGCATTACCTTTTAGGCAGGTACATATCAGACACACTCCCAGGCTTCAAAGCCATTATCGCTTTTCTGTTTCAGTGATAGAATGGTGAAGTTAAAAAGAAAAGAAACAAGTACTCCTTATTTCATTGCCGGGAAGGGCTAGATATATAAATCAACTGCCTTTCTCCTCCTCCTCCTTGCTTTCTGCACTTTGGTTATCACCTGATGGAAACGTACATGCTGTACTCTCTGAAGGGGAGACCACCCAGCATTCACCCACATCTGTCATTATCGGTTTAAAGAGTAGGCAGAGTCTTTAAGATTATTCCATCAATAACATCTCTATCTCAGAGGCCAGCGATGTCAAGGAAGGGTGTGGGGTTGCTTCCCTCTCTTGCCAGGGAGCACCCTCCCCCCCCAGCCACACAGTTCTGGGGTGCAGACAACTTGTGTGGTCTGACAGGGCCCCCAACTCTACCAGACATCTAGACCCAATGTAGAATGCTGAGCCTGGTTGTAACAGTTGGTTTCTAGGGAGGTCCAAGGCTTCTTGTCCATAGAGGCATCCAGCTTTTCTATGGTGTCCTCTGCAGGGGTCAGGGAGGTATCACGCACCATAAGAAAAAAAAAACTAAGAGAGACGAGAGACGCAGTTGCTCCAGTAGTAGGAGTGGCAAGAGAGTCGGGGTTGAAGGTGAGGTAGCCTCAGCTCACCCCAGGGCTTCCTCCAGCCCCATAGCCTCTGCCCAACCCACTTGGCCAGTGTCTGTCTTACCTGGTTGCTTGCCCAGGGTCATCAGGGCTCATTAACATCACTGTCCACCTAGCATCCTGAGCCAAGGATCTGATCTGTGCAGTTCACTGGACCTAGCGGGTTTTGAGGTCGTCTCCTCTCTGGAGGCGGGCGAGGAGGCTGAGGACCAATTCTTAATAACAGAGTAAGAATTGGGAGTGGTAGCGTGATGGGACGTGACAGCCAGTCTAGCAAGACAGAAGGCTGCAGGAATAAAGGGGCAAACATGCAGCCCTTCTTGGGGGACCAGGTATATAAGTGCTTTTATGCAAATGCCCGAAGTCTTCGGGCAAAGATGGGAGAACTGGAATGTTTGGTGGCTAGGGAAAACATTGACATAGTAGGTATAACAGAAACCTGGTGGAATGCGGAGAACCAGTGGGATACTGCAATTCCAGGATATAAACTCTATAGGAGGGACAGAGAGGGGCGTGTTGGAGGTGGGGTGGCCATCTATGTCAAAGAGGGGGTAGAATCCACCAGAGTAGAGCTGGAGGGGGGCTCTGACTCCTCCGTAGAATCACTGTGGGTTAGATTACCAGGCTCAAAGAGTGATGTAATAGTAGGGGCATGCTACCGTCCTCTTGACCCAAATATGCAACTTGTCCCTTAAAACGGCCACTGTGCCAGAGGATTGGAGGATAGCTAATGTCACGCCAATCTTTAAAAAAGGAAGGAGGGGGGACCCGGGAAACTACAGGCCGGTCAGCCTAACATCTGTTCCAGGGAAGATGGTGGAAAGTCTCATTAAGGATAAAATCTTAAAATACATAGAAGAACAAGCTCTGCTGAGGGAGAGTCAGCATGGCTTCTGCAAGGGGAAGTCTTGCCTCACAAACCTGTTAGAATTTTTTGAAAAGGTCAACAGGCATGTGGATGCGAGCGAACCCGTGGATATTATATATCTGGATTTTCAGAAGGCGTTTGACACGGTCCCTCATGAAAGGCTCCTGAGAAAACTCCACAGTCAGGGAATAAGAGGGCAGGTCCTCTTGTGGATTAGGAACTGGTTGAAGACCAGGAAACAGCGAGTGGGAGTCAATGGGCAATTTTCACAATGGCGAGAGGTGAAAAGCGGTGTGCCCCGAGGATCGGTCTTGGGACCGGTGCTTTTCAACTTATTCATAAATGACCTGGAGTTGGGGATAGGCAGTGAGGTGGCCAAGTTTGCGGATGACACTAAACTTTTCCGGGTGGTAAAGACCAGCAGGGATTGTGAAGAGCTCCAGAAGGATCTCTCCAAACTGGGAGAATGGGCAGCAAAATGGCAGATGCGCTTCAATGTAAGTAAGTGCAAAGTGATGCACATTGGGGCAAGAAACCAAAATTTCACATATACGCTAATGGGTTCTGAGTTGTCTGTGACGGATGAAGAGAGAGATCTTGGGGTGCTGGTGGACAGGTCGATGAAAGTGTCGACCCAGTGTGCGGCGGCTGTGAAGAAGGCCAATTCCATGCTCGGGATCATTAAAAAGGGGATTGAGAATAAAACGGCCAATATCATTATGCCTTTGTACAAATCGATGGTAAGGCCACATATGGAGTATTGTGTCCAGTTCTGGTCACCATACCTCAAAAAGGATATAGTTGAATTGGAAAAGGTGAAGAAAAGAGCGACCAGAATGATTTGTGGGCTGGAGCACCTCCCTTACGAGGAAAGGCTACAGCGTCTGAGGCTTTTCAGCCTAGAAAAAAGGCGCCTGAGGGGGGACATGATTGAGACTTATAAAATTATGCATGGGATGGAGAGAGTGGATAGAGGGAAATTCTTCTCCCTCTCGCACAACACCAGAACCAGGGGACACGCACTAAAATTGAGTGGAGGGAGAGTTAGAACAGACAAAAGAAAATATTTCTTTACCCAGCGTGTGATTCATCTGTGGAACTCCTTGCCACAGGATGTGGTGATGGCACCTGGCCTAGATGCCTTTAAAAGGGGTTTGGACAAATTCATGGAGGAAAAGACCATCACAGGTTACAAGCCATAAGCAACCTCCTGGTTTTAGAGGTTTTAGAAGTGGGTTTTCTCTGTGCCAGGTGCAAGGGAGTGACAACGGTCTTGTGCTCCCTGAGGCATCTGGTGGGGCCACTGTGTGATACAGGAAGCTGGACTAGATGGGCTTTTGGCCTGATCCAGCAGGGCTCTTCTTATGTTCTTATGTTCTTATGTTCAAGGCCACGCCAGCCTCTTTTCCCCTGAGTTTTGAAAAAAACCTTTTTGTTCAAGGTTATTAGGGTTTTGGCAAATCTCAGGGCCCAGGAGGGGAAGCGGGATCATCTGACTGTACAACCAGAAGCACCAAGGTGGCATTTACTCAGTGGAAGTACAGAATGCATTGGGGTGAGGCTGGGGAAGGGAGGGGGAAAGTCGAACAACTCGGAAGAGGCTGTAGTGGCACGATTTCACTCTCTAGCCTTGCAAACGGAGAGGTTTGCCAGTAAAAAGGTAGGCAACGCTATTTTTAACCTTTTGGGGGTGTTTTACAGTGAACCCTGTATCCGCGCTAAAGCAATTTCACTTTACATGGTTTTCAGTATCTGCTGGGGGTGGGGGTCTGGAACGGAACCCTGTGGATATGGAAGTCCAACTGTATTTGTAAATCTCAGAGTGTGTTACTTCCCCCCCCCATGTGTGAATATACATGTTCTTCTGCTGTTTCTTGGAGTATCTAGGAAGGCTTGTCCCGAGTTCCACCATGGAAAAAGATGGATTTTGTTCATTTAGGCTAGCTCTGGAATAACATTTTATAGCCACAGAATTGTGCTTGGCGTAAATCATGTAGCAGGGAACTACTCGGTGTTACTGTTTTTACTGCATGTTGAGGAAAAGTGTTGTTTGTTTTTAATCTCAGTAACAATAGGTTAGCTGAAAACACTGAAAACTAATATAGCTTCATTTCCTGTGCACACCCTATCCAGTTTTCATTTACCTGGTTCTTGTGCTTAATCTCCAGAAACATGAGTTGTTAGACTCATGGATCTACCTGTCCTCCATGCTTCCTTGTGCAAATACTGCATAAGGAAAGGCATCGTTAAAACACAGATGATTGAAATGGGGTAATTTTTTTTTAGCTTTATGCGTTCTGCTGTGCAAATACTACTTTTCTGTTTTGCATCAAAACATCTTTTCTTGTCTTATTATGGGTAACGTTAATGAGCAATGAGGAAATGGCTTCATAGTTGATAAAAGACATTACAGGAGGCATGCTGTGAGTTAACTGTAAACTAAATTGTGTTCAAATCATCAGCCTAGGGGAATGGTCTCCTGCTGTGCTTTCTCTTTTCTCCTTTATCTGGTTTCCAATAAGATTTACAGTTTTGTTGCTGCCAGGAAAATGTACAGCATTGGAGGAAAAACACTAAAATGGCTCCACTAATGGTGAGGAGGTAGTGCTTGAAAAACTAAAATAGTTTAAGCTGTTGTTCATATGCATTTAACAGTCTACAAGCTTTGTAGCTGGCTGTTACTTTTGGTTGCTGCTAACCTCTGCCCTCCCTTACGTTCTTTGCATCTGCCATAGGAGGGTTAGTATCTCTTCACACTGTACTTTTTGTTGTTGTTGTTCAGTCGTTAAGTCGTGTCCGACCCTTCGTGATCCCATGAACCATATCCCGCCAGGCCTTCTTGTCCTCCACTATCTTCTTGAGTTCGCTCATTTTCATGTTCGTTGCATCGGTGATGCTGTCTAACCATCTCGTACTTTGGAGATGGCCAAAAGCACATGATTCTCTCTCTTGCTGCTTCTGACAACTCCTTCCCCATGAGCCTTCTGGCATGTGATGCACAGAGACTTTGGAGAAGGAGCAATGCCAGTGCCATGTTGCTGGGGGCCCTGGGGCACCGCCCACCCACTTGTTGAAGATGCATTTGGTGCTAACACTGTCATCAGCACTTGAGGGATCAGCCTGGCCATATGGGCCCTCAGCCAGTGCCCAACCCAGCAGACCTCTGATGCCTCTGTTGAGAAGGGATCTAATGTGTCCCTAAGCTGTGACCATTATACTTAAGGAAGAGTGCAACTCCACTCAGAACAGACTGAATTAACTGAACCATCTGTTGACAGCTCCTCATTGTTCTAGATCAGGGGTTCTCAACCTCTTCCTAGCCGAGTACCACCTCCGGTGCCACTCTCCTGCTGAGTACCACTGGAAGTGACTGGCGATGACATCACCAGTTACTTCCGGGTTATGGAGGCCAGAAAACGCAGATAGGAGGCTCTGGGCGGGTGGGAGGGCCCCTCTCAATGTTCCTAAGAGGCTCAGCCAAAGATAGGAGCCCTCTCGGGAGCAAAAGTTCCATCAGGGCAGGGCCGGTGGTCTGAGTACCACCAGCAGTCAGCCGAAGTACCACCGGGTGCACAAGTACAACTGGTTGAGAAACCCTGTTCTAGATTGAATTTTAGTTTATTAATCCTTCCCCCATGCTGTTTTCCAAATCAAAATTGCCATGTCCTCCCTACCTCCAAGTTTGTAGTGTATTGGTTCTGCTAGAAAGAAGAGACCAGGTACCTGGTATTTGTTCCTGTGTTGTTTCCCCAGAGAGGGTATTACAACTCCTGACAAGGGTGTATGTGATTTTGCTCAGGAAAATGGAATTGGGGAAAAATGGTTCAGCACACACCCTTGTCCTGAACATTGTTCAGAGATGGAGTCCCATACCCCCATCATTTTGTTCCCAAACTCCCAATGGGTATGGATACCCCCAGTAAACAATCCCTGACCTAGACCCTGAAAATCTTGCAAATTATCTTGCAAACCTTGAGTTCTGAAAATCTTGCAAATTAGTCTTGAGCTAATTTGAGGTTTCCCCACATCTGCTTTTAAGCTTTAACAAAGATATTGGGAGATCTGATCTTGATATCCTGTGTTAAGAATAGTTTGACATATAGACTAGGGGTTCTTAACCTTTTTAGGATTACAGACTCCCCCCCCCCAATGGATTGCTCAATATGTTCTCATACCCCCTTCACCAGACTGTCAAAATCGTCATCATCACCAGTCCTTTTAGGTACCAGTATGACTTAAAAAGATGTCAATAGCTTGATTTTACTTTACATACGGATAGCTAGAAACAGAACACCTCAAGCCATATTGATAATGGTGATAGTTAATAATTTAAAATCTAACAACATTTTTTAAATGTTCAGAGATAAAGTCCCATACCCCTATCATTTTGTTCCCAACCCCCCAATAAGTATGGATGCCCCCAGTTAAGAATCCCTGACTTAGACCCTTGGGAGTTGCTATGTAAGTCTTCAGAATGAAGAACAGAGTGCATGCTCAACATGGTACCTACCTAGGTACATGCTCGGTGTTCGCTTTTAATTTTGTATCATCACATTTTGTAGATTTCTGTAGCTCTTGTTTGTAAAAGTCTCCTTTAGTGCTATTTTGGAAGCATCTTGAAGATGTAACATGCATGTTCAGTGTACCGTATTTCAGGGGAAAAATAATGTTCTCTTTTGTTTAATGTTTGCCTGCCTGCACCTTCTGTGGAATCCCCTGCTGATGTAAAGGGTTAGGATGTGTTCCCGCGCTGATGTGTCTCTTGTGAGAGTTTCTTTCCAGACCTCTTGTAATACAGAGAAACTGGCAATTAGTGACCTTCTGCATCAGTAGTTCCTTCTTCTGGGCATTAGACTTGATGTTATGCATCTTGGCATGTGAAGATTTAGAGCATGGCCCTTGACCCCATCACCAGAGTGGTGGCTCCTGCTGCCAAGATGCAGGCACAGAGTAATGGAAAAATGGCAGCCTAGGATCTCCTATAGGAATGGAAAGAGGCGTAGGTGGCTCTAGTGCTCTCATTTATATAAGTGACCAGAATCACATTGACACAAGATGAAAGTGTAGCATTGCCAGACTTGTTATGTATGTGGATAGATAAGTAGGAATGTTTTAAATGGGGAGAGGTAGACCAGGAAAGGGAATTCCATATGGCGAGTGCTATATCTGTGCCCAATTATGCGGTCAACCCAATTACGCTGTCAACCAAACTCAACCCAGATGCCAATATGTCTTTACTGAAACCCATATTACATTGTCCCACCGTGTGTGTGTGTGTGTGTGTGTGTACGTACGTACGTACGTACATGAGAGAGAGAATTGTACGTAAGTCTAATTTAATTCTTTTGGACTAAAGCAATAGACAAAAGTCTTTTGGACTTACAAGTAATTGGAAATGGGAGTTGACATGTGAAAAAGCACTCACTTCACTTAAGTGATGTTTCGACATTAACATTTAATGACTTGGGAAGAAAGGCAGATAGATTTGATGTGCTAAGAAAGCAGCTGTGTGACAGTGCTGAGAATTTGCCACCAAAGGTTAGTAGCTTCTTTTTTTAAAATGCAGAAGGAATTTAGAAACAAATATTTTGAGTGTCTTTACACATTTGCTCCTTAATTGTCCACCAAATTGGTAAAAATCCAGTGGGAAAACAGGGACCTTGAGTGGTTATACAACTAATGTTGACTTCTTGTGGTTGAGAATTTGGCACTTTTAGAGTGCGGTTCTTTGGTGTTACTTCTGGCACTACCACTATTTGAAACATTGCTTTGCAACTATCAGTCCTACAGAATGGTTTGATTTAAATTAAAGAAAGGAGGAAGCTGAATTCTGTGACCAATAACACATTGGCTGGAGACATTTAGACATAATACCAAACCATTTTTTTTGTCTTTACAAGCCTACGTGGCCTTGAACTAACATGCTTCTTCCTTTGGGCTTGAGGGTGAGGAGATAGAATCTTCCATTTCCCCTCTGTGACAAACCATAGTTTGCTGTTTCATCTAAACTTAGCAAACTATAGACTGCCCATAGATCAGGATCAAACCATGGTAGATGGGCAGTGCAATCCTGCATAACTATCTGGCCGGTGGCCCAGGGCCACCCACCAGATCCTATCCCTGTTAGCCCGGAGGTTTACTCGGGGAAAGAGGACGTTCATCCCCTTCCCCCAGTGTAAACTGGGGAACGCCCAATGGGCCTCCTTGGATTTCTGCCAGCAAAATAGCTGGTGGAAGTAAGAGGAGGCTGTGTAATGGCCAAGCCAGCCCGACGGGAGACGGGGATTTGGCAGAAGCCATCCCCGCCCCTTCCCGGGCCGGCTCGGCCAATGGCCCTCCTCCCTTGCTGCCTGGATTGCTCCTGCACCCGCCAGGGATCTCATACCTTCCTCCGGCGGCCGTGGGGACTTCCCAGCGGCAGAGTAAGGGCTGCTGGCCTCGCGCCGGCCGCCCTTACTCAAAAGTAGTCATTAGCGTGCTTTACAGCACGTTCGCGACACTTTAGAACGGCGGAGCTTGTGCTCCGCCCTTCTAAAGTTCTGGAGGATTGCGCCGTAAGTGTGGTTTGCTAGGTTTGGATGACCCGGTAAACCAGAAATGGAAGCTTTTCATCTCCTCCCCTTATGTACAGAGGAAAGGGTAAGAAGTTGAAGGAACACAAAACCCAAGCCTTAATGTGGCTTGTGCTGGTAACACCATGACTCTGTATGCAGCCATTCTGTGGCTCCTCTATGCTTGTGTGGAATTGCAGCATACACATGACATGCAGTGAGTGTAGTTGCTTCAGAATTGCCGAACATGTTCTTGTCTTCCCATCCCTTGCAACACACAGGCAGCTGTGTTTACCAGGGGAAGCTATTCTTCAGGGTTAGTACTGTGGAGAGCACTCTGTACTAGTTGAACTTTGGGTGATGGTAGCTCAATCTCTGGACTCTAGGAACAGTTTGACTTATGGATTTGTAGTTGTTAAAAAGCATTCCAAGAAGCAGCTGCCATTTCAGCTTTCAAAAGTAGGTCCAGGAGGACTCTAAACTGCACACCTGATCCTTTAGGAACAGAGACACCCCATCAATCATAGGCAAGCTAATTGACCCCAGATCGCAGGATCCCCCTTGCATAATCAATTCTGTCTTCTTGGGATTCAATCTCAGTTTATCATCCACTCAACCATGTTTTTAAGACTGTGTTTCAAGTCAAAGTCTGCTGCTCCTGGGTCGGTGGAGAATAATAAAAGAGAGCTGGGATTTACAGTTAAGCAAGTCAGTGGCACCTCAGTCCAATCGCTGGATGATCTTTTCCAGTGGCATTGTATTTATTTATTTATTTATTTATTTATTTATTTAAATAATTTGTATCCCGCCTTTCTCCCAGAGGGCACTCAAGGCGGCTTACAACATTAAAATAAACATGTACATTAAAATAATTAAAAACACATAATTAAAACAAACAACCCCAGTGGGTCACCTGTATTTACATTTGTTAAAAGCCATTTGTTAAAAAGCCACCATGTCAGACATCGAAAGCTAACACTAAATACAGTTGCTCCTTGTCTTAGGTACACTTTACTTGCGCAAATTCAACTACATGTGCTCGGCAAACGAAAAGCAAACAAAAGAAGAGAGAAATACAACCGTTTAAGTAGTGCAGGTGATTCTGCCCACCATTCCACTTGCTAAATACATGCCCTGGAGTGAGCGTGAGATTGGTGAATGAAGCTGCTGTTCCCTCAGTCGGTCTCAGGTCCCACTTATTGTAATTTTTAAAGAGACAGTACATATTTTCCAAATATAAAGGATTTTCAAGGCAATTTTGAGTATACAGTACAGTACACAATTTTAGCTCAATGTGCTGACTCTGGAATGTAATCCTCATGTAAGAAGAGGGCCAACTGTATTACCCAGAACTGTTGGTTTAATTTGCAGCAATCTCATTAGCATGCTAGTTCAACACTGCCTTTTATATTCAGTTACATAGAGTTAAATAAGCATAGGGTAGCAAAAGTGCTTGTCATAGTTTAAGGTGCAGCACAAAGACACCTACGCAAATTGTCTTAACAAGACTCTAGCATGGGGGAATCGCTGAACTGCATATAACCTATCCATTTACATAAACCACAAACTGCTAGACTGTTACAACAGTGACCTTGTCTACAGACTTCCCCTCGCGCTAAGTGTGCAGGATGGAAAATTCTCAGCCACAGTGGGAACAAATTTAAGGTTGGACTTCCAATGCTGCTGCTTAATTTAGGGTCTTGCGTCCACTCTGGATAAGCTGTCTAAATTGCTAGCTGGTATATTTGTTGCCTTATTGTCCTAGCCCATGTTTCCTTTTCTAGCACCCTTAATGTTGAAGCTAGTAATTCAGCAACCTCTCAGCTTTGGACAGAAGCCACAGCATTGCCTTATAGTTGGTCCAAGGGAAAGGTTCTGACCTTTTTAACAAAGTAACTTCTGCATGTTTTATTCAGATGTGACATTAAAATGAGGTGTTTACATTCTTGTAAGTGAAGGGTATTTTGTAGAAGAAAACCATCTTTTTTTCCCCCTTTGATGGGGCAGAGAGAGCCAGCTTGAGAGCCACCAGTTAAGACTAAAACTGGGGAGGCCTAGGTTCAACTCACTGGTTCCGCTTATCTGTTAGCCCAAACTACCTTACAGGAATTTTGTGAGGAATAAAATGCAGGGGGAGGGGAAAACCATGTGCACCACCCTGTGCTCCTTGCAAGAATATTAATGAAGCCATATTCATAAACTGACGGCGCAATCCTGCATAATATTAGAGCAGCGGAGTGTGTGCTCCGCCGCTCTAAAGCGTCACAAAAGTGCTGTAAGGCATTTTTTTATGACTCAGAAGTGGCGCTGGCACCGCTCACTCTGCTGCATAACTTACCTGACTCCGGCTGCCGGAGGTAAGTCCCGCACCAGTAGGTGGGAGGGCGGGCTGGGCCGGCGATTGGCTGGCCTGGCCTGGGAAGGGAGTGGGGATACGGCGACAATATCCCAAGTCCCTTCCCGGCCCACGCCGGCATGACACCGCCTCCCCGAATGTATGCCAGGTCTAGACTTGGCGTACATCCAAGGAGGCCCATAGGCCTCGGGCTCGCTTATACCCGGGGAAGGGGATGAACATCCCCTTCTCCTGAGGGTGTGGCCTAGCAGCCCCAGGGCAGTTCGCAATGGGCTTAGGATGCAGCGGCCAGCCCTTTGGGCCGGCTGCGTATCTTTACACTTGATTGGTCTGTAAATGTGCACAATATATGTCATTTTAGGATAGTTCTATTAATCTGTGCAAATTTTCATTCTTCTTTGGTAGAGAGCTAAGAAAATGCAAATTATCACTGTGGAAATATTAATGTCTGATAGAAACACTGTTTATTTAGTGGTCATTGATACCAGTGGGTTTTACTACCAAGTTAGATGCATTAAGGTGAAATTCTGCTATGTAAATAACTTTGGGAACTATTTTGTTGCAAAGCGGTATATAAATATTTTAAATGAATACAGGTACATAAAAGATTTCACATTTAATTTTATGTATTTATACTTCTTAGTCCATACTGAGGTGTAGAAATTTTGCCTTGTCTTGCATAGAGCTGAAAACGCAGTCCGCATTCTTCGGGAGCAAGGTCAAAATCTTAGGTACCCATTTACTGAGTGCCTTTGATTTTTCCAGCCCTGCCTATAACCTTTCCGATTGAGGGTTGCTTCTTGCATTTATATTTTCAGTAGGCATACATTAAAATATATAGCATACTTGCTTACACTCCATAATGTGTGAGGTGGATAGTGTATTTAATTCTCTGTGTTTGGGTTGGGGACACATAACTTAGTACTAGAGCACATCCTTTGCACATCACTGGGTCAATTCCTGATATATCTAGGTCAGGGGTTCTCAACCTGTGGTACGGGTACCCCTAGGGGTACGCGGACCACTTGCTGGGGGTACGCCAAGCCCTGCCCCTTATCTGGCCCATCAGCAGCTAATTAAGTGTTAATTGACATGTACTTTTATTCTTTCCCCCATCCAATTTTCTGCAGCTTCTTTTCAGCATCTGTTTGCTTGTTTTGTATGGAAGGGAGATGCATTTTTATTTTTAAATGATTAATTAGCTAATTAATTGATTAATCCAATTAATTAGCAGGGGGTACTTCAGAAAATTGGACCGTGATAGGGGATACCTGGGCCTCCAAAGGTTGAGAACCCCTGATCTAGGTAAAGGATTTGGAAGAGATCTCTGCTCGTCACCTTGGAGAGGTGTCATATCTAAAGGCTGATTCACACTAGCCCTTTCCGTGCGCGTTTTGGCTTCTTTTCGTGCGTTTTTCATGCTTGCGTCTGACGCAGCATGAGCTTACGATGCAGCCAGGAGAGATGGTTTCGGTTTATCTTTTTGCGGCGCTCGCGTTTAAGCTAGCGTTTATGCTCCCGGTGCTAGGCAGCTCACCAATCAGAGAAGCGCATTTCTCTTCACCCAATCACAGCTGCGCTTTCTTCAAGAAGGCGGGCAAACGTTCAGAGAACTGCTAGACGCACGTACAGACGTTAGAGTAGAGCAAACGTGCACGGAAGGCTAGTGTGAATCAGCCTTTAGTCACTTCACTTCTCAACTCTGATGCATCTAAAGTGTTTCAACAGTGGTGTTAACTTGTTATGTAGTGTCCCTTTTAGTTGTTGACTTTTCAGTGCTCCAGTGCATTAATTTCAGAGTTCACATGAGTAATTGGTGATGGACAGTGTAGTCGATTTTATTCTGTTATCTCTCCCTTGTTTTCTAAGGTGGAGCTGTAATGCCCCTCCACCTTTGTAGGTTTTCGGGAGACATTTCAATGTTAGGAGGCAAATTTGGGTGTCAAAAGTTAGTGATAACTGGCGTGTTTGTCCCAAAGGATGCAAGCTGACAGCAGGATTCCACCCCTTATGCTGTATAACCCTGACAACGACTCTGTGTGTTGATGTTACATCCTTCTCTGGGCATTCTGGGGCAGGGGCAGGGTAAATGGTGACTTTCCCCCAGTGACTGCTGGGCGAAGTGCTGCACGAATACATAGAAAGGCAAGAGTGCCAGTTTCAGACCTCATTTTCAGCTCAGCCTTACTTTCTCTCTCTTCTATTGGCATGAAATGACTCAATACATTTTTTTCCGTTGCATAATTTTCTCTCTCTCTCTTCCAGGTATGACTCATGTCAGAACAGCGAATGATGATTTATGTTTGCAAAAGTCAGTAATTAAGGGATTTACATGTGGAACTGTGAGCTGAAGTTCCTTCCTGTTGCAGGACAGATACCTGAGGTAAGTGAGTAATGAGACTCTATATAATAGCACTAGTCTTCTTTCAGGAGACCTACAGTTAAAAACGGAAAGATATTACCTAGATGTTTTCAGTTTGGAATAGAAACTCACTGTGATATTGCAGATACACCCTTCAATTAAAAGTGTCCAACTTCCTACCTCTCTTTTCCTGTTTAGTATCCATAAGAGTTTCCATAAGAAGTAGTATCCATAAATTGCATTCACTTTTCAGCTACTGTATCCCAGCATCCTTCATTGTTGAATTTTTCAATGAAGGTGATCTAACCTTTATCATTGGAAGTGGTGGAGTCTAGTCTAATCTGCACATTTGCCTAGGCATGGAAAACTGGTGCATTTCCCCCTGAATCACTGTATACATCACAGTCATGTTTCCAGACAAGGGGTCCTCATACTGGTCACATCTTCTTCTTTCTCATATGCTCCCACAGGGCTAGTAGCTTTTTTTTTTGTAGCTTAGTATTACGAGTGCTTTTGAAACTCTCTCCCTCCCAAATTTCCCCTGAATTTACAGATTGCAATATGCCCTGTCCTGGTTGTGGATAGTGTGGATATGTTTTCTATTTTGCCATCCACATGATTTGTGTTTCTGAAATTTGTAGAAGACCACTGACATTGCAGTGCTCATGTGTAGTTTGATTATTTTTTAAAAAATATTCTTTTTACCATCCTGTGCATGAGAAGTGTATTTTCTGATTTTTTTTACCCTTTTTTTCAATTAAAGCATTACTATGTGGACTAGTACTGGTAAACATATACCAGTACATGCTTTTTTGTCTTTTGTAGACTGGCTGGGAAGGATTGCTATCTGTCCTGTGAAACTGACAAGGTGACGAGTAAACTCTTATCACTGTCAATTTTTAATTAAACTATTACTATGCACACCAATGCTGATATGCTTACATGCTGTTTTTTGAACAAAAACATGCCCTTTTGCCTTGGCTAGCTACAAATGATAGCTGCCTTCCTCGGGAGGTTTGTTGGAGTCACTGAGTCTGTGTGTCCAGCTGAGCAGCAGAAGCAGCAGCAGCGGCAGGCCTAGGAGGTTGTCTGTGATCAGATTGTGTGAACCCTTTTATAAATGCCTCCAACTTCAGCTTGTGGTCAGTTTGTGTTGTTACTACATTGCCGTATATAAAAAATAATTTCCTAACAAAATATTGCGGGTCACCAGAAGTTGATAAGTGGTGGTCCCCGTTATGTGTGATCTGGTTGAAAGAAAGTGATTCATAGAACAGTAATTCATAGAGGGTAATCTCCTCCATGTCAGTCGAACCTCAGGTGCTGCTGCTTCAGAATAAATGATTGGTTGGTTGCACACAGGGTCATTGCAAAAAGTCATCCGACTCTGCAGCAGACATTGAGCCTATACAAACTTACTTGGAAGTAAGCTTCCTTGAACACACTTCCAAGTAAGCATGCGTAATATTGAGCTTTTAATACCCATCCCCTTTTGAAAACACCTTCCTTGCAATGAGCATGAATGCATAAGCAAGATGGTAAGATAGTCTAGGTCTGCTGGTGCTTAGAAAGAAAGTTGAGGTTCTTGGTTCCTGGTCCAATCAAAGTTAATTAATTTCTGAGGTTGTTGCATAAGAAAAATGAGATTCATCAATTTCACTGTATTTTTGCTTTGCTCCTCTAGCGAAGGAAAGTCTTGTCAATTTCATTTTTTTATTGGTAAAGTAGAACCTAGAATGTGGATGGAGTTGTACTTCTAAATGCACATTCTGTTCAAACAAGTGGTGAAGATGAAGGACATCCATACTCAGATACACATTCAGAAGATATTGGATGTGTATCAGAGGGGAAAAAAGGGAATCTAGATTAGATGGTCCACACCTAATGCTTCCCCCCCCCCCGAAAGTCTGTTTTAATGTGTACCATCACTTGAGAGTATTGCTCACCTGTAGTGTGTGTGTGTGTGTGTGTGTGTGTGTGTGTGTGGATCATACAGACAAATGAAAGGGACAGAAAACTGCAGCAAGAGAAAATTGCGTATGTGCCAATTCAGAAATTACATGGAGCGTTTCAGTAAGTAAAATTTGGAGATGGAGCCAAATGCAGTTAGAGTGAACAGTTTGCAGAAGAATAACAGAAGTCCACTCATTCCTGCTTGGTACTCATCTTGCACACCTATCACAGCTTGGGCAGTATTCAGCAAAGCACAGATTTAGAGTGCAATCCTGCGGAGGTGTAGGGCGGCGGAGTGAGCAAGGCCAGCCGCCCTCACTCTGCTGCCAGGACGCCCCCACAGCTGCCGGAGGCAGGTAAGAGATCCTCCGGTGGGCGGTGAGGGAGGGGGACCATTGGCAAGCCAACCTGGGGGGGCAGGTTTTGCGTCCGCCATATCCCCCGCTGGGCTAGCTCGGCCATTACACGGCCTCCTCTTACTTCTGCCAGGTATTTAGCTGGTGGAAATCCAAGGAGGCCCATTGGACCTTCCCTGGTTTACACCAGGGGAAGGGGACAAATGTTCCCTTTCCACGAGTAGACCTCCGGGCTGCTCCAGAGTGGCCCGGAACGGGGATAGGATTTGGCGGCCGCCAGATAGTTGCGCAGGATTGCACTGTTAAAATTTGCTTAGGTATAGGTCTCTACATGGAGATGGGTATTTGACTGGATATTAGTTCTGTTATACTGGTGGCTGGATTCCTTCATTTTAGGGCGAAGGAGGTAAAGACAGGCCTACAGCCAAGGGGTAATCTGTGGATCAAGGGCTGAAGTGACGGAGAAAGCTGCAGCTGGTGGAATTTCCCCTTATATAGAGCCCTTTATTTATTTGTTTGTTTGTTTGTTTGTTTGTTATTTAAAGAATTTATACCCCACCTTTCTCCCGAGGGCACTCAAGGCGGCTTACAACACAATATTAAAATACATATATACACATTAAAATAATTAATTAAAATTATTTAAAATAAAATAAAATTTAAAATAAACAACTCCAGTGGGGCTGGCTCTTAAAGGTACTGAAGCCCCCTTAGGGTCTGGACTTTGACAATCCATACTATCCATACTATTTAAATGTCTTTAATGTTGTTAAATTTTATTATGTTAAAAAATTAATACACCAAACTTAAAATAGACTTAAAATAGACTTTTTGATGTTTTTAATTGGTTTATGATAACTCCTCAGGCCCCAGCACCCACTACAAAGTCTCTAGCTACGGGCCTGGAAAGTTGTGAAAGGTTTGGTAGAGGGATGGCTATGGACATTTTTTGGAGTTGTGGGGTCCGGTGTGTGTGACGGATGATTGAATAATAGTAATGAGGAAGTAATGTAGCTAGAAGAGACAGGGAGCAGAACCCATTGGAAAAGTGTTGGAAATAGGGAAGGTTGTTGCACCAGGGCTATGTAGTAGACTAGTTATGGAGATTGATGTCAAATGAATAGGGAGCAATAGTGCATAAAATGGTTTAACTTCTGAAAATGACATGTCTTTCCCAAACGTTATTTGTAGGACATTATTGCAGAACCAAAACAAGTATTGCTTTTTAATAGAAATAGCTACTAGCCATGAAACCTCTTTGGAGATAATGTTACTGAAAACTAATTGCTGAGTGATAGAAGGAGAGGGTTGTTGCCATCATGCCCGGCTTGTGGGGTTTCCTAAGACATCTGGCTGGCCACTGTGGGAAACAGGAAGCTGGACTAGACGGATCTTTGGTCTGATCCAGCAGGGCTTTCTTATGAACTTATGTGCAGTGGAACTTGTATTTCAAGATGTAAAGATGAATAAGGCTTGAATGATTCTTTCATTAACTATTTTTACTATTGCCCTCATAGATTCAATTTTCAATGCCCTGGCTTTTTTCTCCCTTAAAACTCGTATGATGGTGATTCTACCGAGTCTGTGAAGATGCTGACCTAGCACGATTGAGTCAGTCTGATTAAATGATAAGTATTTCATATCCTGACTCTTCATCTCTGATCATGTACACTTTTAAAAGCCTTTTTTTAAAAAAAAAAACTCAAGTAAATTAAAAGGAAACCCCTTTCACATATGGAAGACTTTGTGAAATTTTTGGCCATTATCCCTATATGACATCATATGTCTACTTAATGTCTACCACTGTTCAAAAATGCGAAGCAGAATGTGTTAGAATCTCCAGCCTGTGGGTTAATATTAGTATTTCCATCAGTTGCTGTTTATAATAAATTCCATATTCAAAGCAAACTGGTGTGTGTGTTTATGTATAAATGTACATACTGCATGTATGAGACAGTAAATTTTAGTATCTTGTGGTATGTAGAGGTTGTACTAAGTGATGCATGTCTTCGAGCCAAACCAGATGTGACAATAAGCATGCATCTATCATACATATGGCTTTCCCCTGCCGTCTGTATGCATGGTTGCTGTTTTTGGCAGCAGCCACATCTTTACTTTCATGTCTGCTTTGGCTCGTAGGTGCCTTGCTTGCTTTCCTTCCTCTTTCCTTCATCTCCTCTTACACTGTATTCTTCTGAATAGACATTGCCAAAGCCGTCTAAATATGCAGGCAACCCACTGATACTTCCCCAGCTTTATTATTCGCAACTGCATCTGTTCCTCTCACTCAGGATCCTTCCATTCTCATCTGCACAAGCAGAATAGGGCCAAGAATATAGAGGATATGCTCGCAGCTGCCTTTCCCTTCCTGCAAAGTTCCAGCTTCATTTTCTGGAAGCAACCCTGCCACATGCTCCAGGAATGCTGCTGAAAGCTTTCCCAGAATGTACCCTTAACGACTGCACTGTTTTTATACAAACTTGGAATTGAATAAGCTAAAGCAAATGGGGGGGGGGGGGGGAAGCGGACCGTCTGTTTAAAGCACTTTAAGAAGTTTGGTTTTCATTCTTCTTCACCCTATCCTCCACCCCACCCCACCCCGAGTTTCTTGTGTTAACTGTGGCTTTATTTAAAAGAACCTTCTGAACATTTTACAAGAAAAAATGTCTGCTGGTTCTGTTTGAGCAGAAAGGCATTCTGAAGTGCCAAAGTTATAGCCAGAGATACAGTTGGCCCCCGTATATGCAACTTCCACCTCCATGGATTTGTCTCACCATGAATGCTTTGTGGATACCAGGGCCAACATTAATTTTTTTTTTAAAGCCGTGTAAAGCAGGTCCAGGCTGCGACGGGGCGTTGGTTATCGGCGCAACTTGGCGCCAATATCCCCGCCCCCTCCCAGGCTGGGCTGGCCAATAGCCCCCTCCCTTGCCACCCCTGCCTGCCCTCCCCCTGCCCCTGCGCCGACTGGCACAAGACTCACCTGCGGTGGCCAGCACAGGCCCAGGTAGGTGCTGGAGTGAGTGGCGCTGGCCTCCATGCCGGTGCCGCTTACTCCCGAGGAGCCGCAAGCCTGCTTTATGACACGTTTGCAGCTCCTTAGGTCAGTGGAGCGCTTGCTCTGCCGGCCTAAAGATAGGCAGGATCGGGCTGCCCGTCTGTGCAGTCAGTAGAATGTAGGTGATGAAGTTTGAAATATGCATGTGATTCACTGGAAGAGCCCCATGAGCAATTTTCCTAACCCCCTTGAATCCCTCGCACTCAGGGCTTTTCTGGGCTGCAGTCTTATCACGTACTTATCTCTTTTTAAAAAGTGAATTTAGTGCTCACCTAACAGTGTAGGTCAGTACGTCTGCACAGCTGGGAACTCGCTGTTCTTCTTGAGTTATTGTGTGTTGAAACCATCCTCAATAAAAGGACAGTTACACCACCAAGGTTGTCAGCACTAAAATGAGTGAAGGTGGCAATGCCTTTGTCAGCCCATTCCTGTCTATCCACTGGCCACCGTGTCACCTAGGTCGAGTCTTTAGCCTCATTTCTGCATAGTTCATGGCTTTCTTTCCCTTGCCCACCAGTTTTGTCCACAGTTGCATTTTTTCCTGGCAGTGCAGGACTGAGCAATTGTACCATTCCTGTGACAGATTATTTGATTAAAAGGACCGTTTGAGGAGTGCAACAGGCAGGAAGACACTCCCATGAGTCTTGAAAGACAGCCCAGTTTCCCTGGCATTAGGAGAGTCGCACACTCGCCAGTGATAGTTGGATATTTTACCATCCAAAAATCTAGTATGTGGAAAACCCTTAAATTATGATGGATTCATGTCATAAGACTCTTCACCACTAAATTATAAAACTAAACAAAATATAAATAGTAATTATAGAAATTGTAATTAAACAAAGATGCTTTTTTCTCTGACGTTGGTAAATATCAAAATTATGTGTATAAAACTTACTTCCCTTTCAGTGGAATGTTTTATTGCCAACATGAAAAGATTGCAGTTGTTTATGTATAGTTATAGACAACAATTCCCAATTTTTTGGAAGGAAGAAATCAGTAAAGCAGTAGGAAATCTAAGTCCTTGGATATCCAACCAAAGTAGTCCAGGTTTTCTGACTGTCTTCCTTCTCCTCCTACCCAACTCTTTTTTCCCTCCAAGATGTTTCTGCTCTGATTTAGATGTTGTGTGGGAAAGTTGAAGACCGGTCACAAAATAGGTTTGAGAGAGAAGACTTCATAAAACTGTTTTGAAAACAACAGCCGAGTCTTACCAAAATAGAAAAGTTGAAATTTTGAAAATGAGTAGTTTTCAAAACAGGTCACCACTTTCTTCCTTTGAGTCACTAAATTCAGTTGTTGGGATGTCCTGATTGCTTCTAAAAATAATGCCCAGTTTTCAGCTACTGTTACAACATGGCATGCTTAGTTAGGTGGCAGAAGATAGTTTCCTGCCTTGTAAAGCATGTCTCTGACATTTTGGAGTAGACTGATACGAGATTCAATTAAAAAATAAACAAAAAAAAAACCCTTTGGTTTAAGATCAATACATATTAAGGTGCTAACAATTTCCCCATGCTTCAAAAAGCATGGGAAATTGGAAATTAAGGCGGTCACCTTAATTTTTGCCCCATGTAAGCAGTAAAGACTTATTTTATAATAAGACTTTAGAAAGTAGACTTTAGAAAGTAGGTTTCATGTTCCCACATTTGCTTTGGTCTTTCAGCCTGTTGGACTGGCGAAGGATGCATCAAAGCAGAAATTCCACAGGTGAAGCTATCCCAGTTACATGCTAGAGATGCACCTGATGAATGTTTGGCTGATGCATTGCTACAAGGCACAGTGCTCCCTGGCAATGCCACCTTGTAGACTCAGTGCTGTCACTTGGGCACTATTTTTTCTGTACTGTCCAGTCATGTGGTGAAGCGCACTTTCCCCTATCTCTGGCATAATTGGAAAATATGGGGCTGGGAATGTGGCAAGACTCTCTTCATGATGCACATGGCTGGTGTCAAGAATTGGTGCAGTGGGGCACTGGCTGAGGGTCCACACCCATCAGAGGGCCTACCTGACTGGGCTGCTCCCTGAATGTTCAGTACCAGTAGCAGCGGTAGCATCCAGTATATAATCGGGGCAAGCAGGGGGCACCGTTGAAGGCCCATAACAACCTGCTGCCAGCACTGGCTATCTGGTGCATGTGACCAGTTCCTTATGTTGTTGTGTATGTCTGAGTTTATCAGTTGTTAGCAGGTTGTCTCGGACCATCTGTATTCCCAGTCTTTTTGGGGTGACCGTATTGGCATAGTGAAAAGTGCCTGATCAGTGAGTGACTCCCCAGAACAGCTTGGTATGCAATAGCTGGTGCCACCATATGGAGCAATGTGTAAAGTGACTTCCCTGTGACATGTAGACCAGACCTGAGATGCCTATGATGAGGATTAAGGCCACTTTGCTTTTAAGATTGTGGTGTGTGGATGGCGTTAGGCTTGAACCAAGTCCCTGTTTCCTGTCACTCTGCCTGTGACCTCTGGTAAGCAGCTGATAACAGCCTCTTCTTGTTTGTTGCCAGCATTTTCTCCTCCTATATTCTCTCTCTCTTTCTCTCTGTCTCCCCAAATGTAATATACTATCTTTTCAAAGGCTGGAAAAAGATAGTTTGGCTTGCTGTGCCTGCCCAATAATATGTCTGCTTGTTTTTGATGAGCGAGACATTGTTCTCCTTTTACATCCCTCAAAGGAAGTGTCTGTTGACATAGTCTGTGCTTCAGTCATCTTTATTATACAACACTCTGGGAAGCCTTTGGGGCAATCCAATGGCCCTAAAATCAGCTTCTTGCACACATAGAAAGGCAAGCCTAACCAGACACCAGCAGTTCATATTTCTATATTTACTGAGATCAGTGTAACGATAATGTCGGGCTTCATGGAAGACGAAGGCCACTTATTTGGAACTGTCTGCAAGGTGAAGGCCTCCCAGCTGCTGTTTTTCATGCTAGGATATGCTAGTGGTGGTGATCTCTTTTTAAGAGTGAGCACCGAAGCAGAACAGCGGCAGCCTAATTTTGTGACTCTACTAGTGCTTTCATCTGGGGTGGGGGCTGGACAAAATGTAGACCTAAATAATGAGAAAAGTTCTTGGAGCTCCAGGCACAGAAGAGGGGCAAGGGTGTCACTGGACCTTGATATAGCATGCAGTCGGCATGCATCTTATGTGAGGGTTACATTACAGAGTTAGCGCTCAAAGCCAAAATCGCATGTGCTCAAAATTACCTTGAAAATCCCTGTCAGCTGAAAAATATGTGCTGTCTCTTTATAATCTACAAGAGGCAGATGGGATCTGAGACCGACTAAGGGAACAGCAGCTTCATTCTCCGATCTTATGCTCACTCAAGGGCATGTATTTAATAAGTGGAATGGCGGGTGGAATTGCCTGCATTATGTAAACTTGTTTTTTTTCTTTTTTTGCTGAGCGTGTGAGGATGAATTTGTGCAAGTAAAATCCGCATAAGATGCGGGCTGACTGTAATAATTTTCAATCACTTGGTTTTTGATGATTGAGAGCAAGGCTGGTGGGGCAGGCTGACAGCCAGGGAAAAGGTAAGCTAGCAAGTCAGCAGCCACTCAGGTAATAGTACTAGCAAGATAAAGCTTTGAACAGGGCTTATTAGAGCTTCCACTGAGGTGACACAATACACTGTAATAAATGAGGCAAAGCAATTAGTAAAGCAGTAAGACATAACTTCAGGCAAGGAAGGTTCCAGGAAAGCAAGTCCTCCGCAGCTGGGGAACCAAATCTGAGGCAGCAGGAACCCCATTGGCTCTCCAGATGACCTGATCCAATTGAATTGCAGTACACTTTCCCACCACTATCATAGTGGCACTGCAGAGTGTTAAAATTTCGGCCAGCAGTTCCAACCTAGTGCACAGACAGAAGACACCTTGGCTCTGCTACTCGATTCCTCCAGTCTGAGCCCAGTGGAGCCACAGATCTTGAACCCAGGAAGATCCAGCTGTTTGGCTCTGCTCTAATGAAATGGAACCTCTATTCATTCTTGAGAGGTATAAGAGACTTCCGTCAGGTTTCTTTCTTCTTTTGTTTGTACACTGTGAAGCATACCAAGCTACCCAGCTCTGTTGTGAGAGAAAGGATAGTAGTTAGGATCTGTCTGGGAGCAGGGATGTATCCCATCACTTTGTGCAAAGGAAAATACCTGCTTCACAGGTTACATTGTGGTTATATCCTACACCAGTGGTACTTCAACCAACTGCTGGTGGTACTCAGATCACCGGAACCCCACTCCGTTGCGGCACTTTTGGTGTTGCGTTTTCGCTCCCAAGAGGCTCCTGCCTTTGACCGAGCCTCTTGGGAATGCTGAGAAGGGCCCTTCCACCCACCCAGAGCCTCCTACCTGTGTGGGGGGGGGGGGTTTGCCTTTGAAAACCCAAATGTATCTGGCGATGATGTATTGTACGCAGTAGGAGAGTGGTGCTGGAGGTGGTACTCGACCGGGAAGGGGTTGAGAACTCTTTCTCTATCTCTAATTTTGGAGTGCCCAGTCAGGGTTACTTAAGGGTCAGCCTATTAGTAAGCTCTGTTCAGTCTATCTTACTCCTAGGGTGACTAGCATGTAGTAAAAAAACCTGAATGTACCATTCCATCTGTGCTTATGAGTGGAGTGGGGAGTCTGATCAATGAACATTACTGTGAAGACAGGAGGGGGTGGAATTTGCTTTGGAGTAGCCTAGAGTTTTAAAAAGTGGTGGCTTGGTAAATCTATTCTTAGCTCTTGTACTCCACTGTAAATCTTTGGGGGGAGTTGGCCCACTAGCTGTGTATCCAGCTAAAATCGGGGACTGATTCTAGGAACACTCCTCCACCATAAGGAGAAAATAAATTCAGTGACTCGTTAAGATTTTCCCCATCCTCCTGCTAAATGAGTGTCATGGAGTAAGCACTGTCAGTTTTCATTACAGTTGTACTGGCATAAAGGTAAATAGAATTACATGGCTTTTTAACTGCTTTAGTTTTATTTGTTTAATGAGATATGTATTGCCAGAATAGTTCTATACGTCTAGCTGGACAACTTGGCCTTATGGTTCATTTAAAGTTCAGCAGCATCATAGGAACTTGGTATGTTACCAAAGCTGGTTGCTTATTTTTAGAAAGGATAAAGCTAACTTTTGTATTAAGGCACCAGTCCTGCTCAAGCTTAAATTCATTATCAGGAGGGATCATAGTGGGCTTTAGGGCCAATTCACAGAATTATCTGTAGTAAAGTCAGCTTTGAGTGACATTTTTTCAATGGTTGAACTGGTTGTGTCAATGCTCTGATGTGTACAGGTCATGACTCAGAATGTCCAGATTCAACTATTTATTATTATTAGAAGCCCCTCTCTAGAATTGCTTGAGGTGGCTTATAAGAATAAAATAATTGAAGCATAACAATAAATAGGAAAAAACCATATTAACTAAATCAATAGAAAACCTAAGACAGCAAAGCGGTAGATAATACAAACACATAGGAATCTAATTCAGTTTAAAAATTATTAAATGATGATGAATTTCAATACTGTAGCAGTAAGATGCATAAACTGAATTAAAATGCCTGAGTGCATACAAATGTTTACCTGGCACCAAAAGGCCATAATAAGCATCAGTCAATCCTAAATGAAATCAACCCTGACTGTTCCCTGGAAGGACAGGTACTGGGGCTGAAGCTCAAACATTTTGGCCACCTAATGCGAAGAGAGGACTCTCTGGAGAAGACTCTGATGCTGGGAAAAATTGAAGGCAAAAGGAAAAGGGGAAGGCAAAGGATGAGATGGTTAGACAGCATCACCAATGCAACAAACATGAACTCAGGAAGATAGTGGAGGACAGGAAGGCCTGGCGGGATATGGTTCATGGGATCACGAAGGGTCGGACATGACTTAACGACTGAACAACAACAAATCTGGTGTACAGAACTGGGGAAGGTATTCCATAGACCTGCTACCAATACAGAGAAGGCCTGTTCCTTCATTACCACCTGCCCGACCTTAGCAGGTGGGAAAACCTGAAAATGGACTGCACCAAATGATCTTAAAGCACTGGCAGGTTCATACAGGATAACTTGGGTAAACCTCCTGAAAAACTTTAAATAAGGACCCAATGAAGCAACCACAGCAGCAATTCATTGCACTCAATTTCACAAAGGAAAAAAATCTCCCGGCCAGTTCAGATATTATATCCTCCAAGGAAGCACTGGTGAAAAACAATTTCATTGGATGTGTAAGTCAAAATGTTTGTAAACAACTTGCAACATGGTTTTGGGAGCTGCATTCTGATTTGGTTCACACATTTATTTATTTGGCAGGTAAAGACAATGACCCAAATTTCTGTTCTTGGAACATTACTTAGACTGCAATTCCCAGGCTAATTCACGTAGAAATAAGTGCCCTTGAAATGAATGGAACTTGCTTTCAAGTACACCTGTTTAGAATTGTGGTGTCAGGAATTAATAGAAGTGGACAGGATTGTAAAACTGGTGATCAGTAGCATTAAATCGGGCATTGTTCTTTTCCAGATGTAACTGCCATGGTACTAGCTCCAGATACATTAACCTCATTCATATTGACTCATCCTACAGGTCTCCGACACTGTATTTTGTAATAGGAGGAGACAGCTATAAACCTGGCTTTGTCAAAATGACTATAGTTCCGAATCCAAGATTTAGGTAGACTTAAGATTTTGTTTTTGTAAAAAGACTGCTCACCCTCTTAACTTGCAAGGAATAAACTGCACAAGAAACTAAGGTGGCTCAGGGAAAAACAGATAATTTGATTCTCAAACATCCATCGTGTCTCGTGTGTTGCTTAGGCAGCTGCTTAATGTCTAGCTACCTTGAGTAAAGACTGACCCACACTACACGAGCTCAGGCGCGGAGGCCTCTGCCTCTGCCTCCGCGCGCAGAGCTGGTTGGAAGGAGTGTCTTCCCGCCTGTTGTCCCTCCTGTTGTCCCGCCTTCTTAGAAAGCGCAGCGGTGATTGGTTAAGCACAAATGCGGTCCGATACACGAGAGAAGAGAGAGAGAGGGGCAGGAAGGAGAGAAAACTAACAATTTGTGCCGGGAATAGAATTCATCTTGCTAACTTTTGTGAGAAAGAGAAATGGATCCATGAGAAATCGGAGACTCAAGTGAGTTCCGATTGACTGACAACCCCTTTCATCCTGCCCTCTCATCCGATTTGGTTGGCTGCAGTAGCTCTGCGAACCCGCACCTCAAAAGATGAGTTTTCAGCTTTATGTACGCGCCGGAAATCAGGAGATCGCAGCTGCTCCGCTTGCTTCCGCAATGGTGACAGAGAGCTCCGCACATCTCCGTAACGTGCCGGGATTTGTGTAGTGTGGGTCAGCCTTAAGGAGTATTTGATTAAAGCAACCAGAGCCTAAAGAATTGTTGATGACATGCAACATAAGCCAGGATTTAATATCTAAGACATAGATATTAAATGGCAAAATCTGGTGTTATGTATGGGCAGAGGAGGAAGCACTATATATGTTGGTGTAGTGTACAGTACCTGTGAGGGGTTCATATATTCGTCTGAATTCTAACAGTTAGAATCTAATCCCAGTTAGACATAGCTTTGGTATCAGCGTGTTTGGGGGGAGTTGGAGGAGGAGGATACATAGTGCAGATCTGTTTCTCTGATGCAGATTTATTTTCACATTTTTATACCACTCTTCTTCCAAGGAGCTTAGAGTGGTGTACATGGTTCCTTCCCTCCTTTTGTCCTCACAACAACCCTGTAAGATGAGTGAGGCTGAGAGATAGTGATTGGCCCAAGGTCACCCAGGAAACTTCATGGCTGAGCGGGGATTTGAACCTGGATCTTCTCTAGGTCTAAGTTAAACTCCCAAACCACTACATCATCCTGGCTCTTATGCCAGCTTTGTCATCAGTACCCGGTAAGTACCCAGTAAGACTTTGAAACAGAGGAGCCAGGATAAAGGAAGAGAGGAATATATTTATTTAAAATATGTATATACTGCTTTTCTGGTACTCAAAGTGGTGTACATGTACAGCATAGAAATAAAACATACAAAATATAAAACATCTGAATAAAAACATTAGAATAAAACCATTAAACAATTTAAAACTAAAAATGATACAAGAACAGATTAAAATGTAAAACATCCATAACATATAAAAGCAGCAACAGGAATTAAAAAGGGGTCCCTAGGAGGTTCCTCCTTCCTCAAAAGCCAAGCAAAACAACCCCTTTGGAAACCATGTAACAAGGGGGCTGTCCTCAGCTCTTCTGGTAGCTGATTCCAGAGATGTGGTGCCACAACAGAAAAGGCCCTGCACCTTGCCGCCATCGCCTTGGCTTCAGATGGTGGTGGTATCCTAAGCAGGGCCCTCTTTGATGATTGTCTTGATAACAATATGGATTTAACTGTGAGAGAGTGTAGACCTGCAGGGGCCAAGCTATTGGATGTTGAGCACAATTTTGAGATATGGATTGACTGTAATTTCTTCTGCAAATGAGAACTCTGCCCTGTCCATCCTCTATACTGAACATATGAGAATGTCTTATATTGATTCAGACCATTTATCCACCTAGCTCAGAGGTTCTCATCCTGTGGTACGGGTACCCCTAGGGGTATGTGGACCTCTTGCTGGGGGTACGCCAAGTCCTGCCCCTTATCTGCCCCATCAGCAGCTAATTACGTGTTAATTAACATGGATTTTAAATTGTAATTATTTTTGGATTTTAAATTGTAATTATTTTATCATTTTCTGTCTTTGGAAAATGTACTTTGGTGGGGTGGGGGAGGGAGGAGCTGATTTTGGGAAGTGTGACTTGGAGAAAAGAGATCCTTGCATGTCTGTCTCTCTCTCACATTCACAGAGGTAAATAAGACATTTTTTCACATTTAAAATTATTTTAGTGCTTTTAATTTAACGATTAATTAATTAATTAGCAGGGGGTACTTCAGAAAATTGGACCGTGATACTTTTAATTTAACGATTAATTAATTAATTAATTAATTAATTAGCAGGGGGGTACTTCAGAAAATTGGACCGTGATAGGGGGTACCCGGGCCTCCAAAGGTTGAGAACCCCTGATCTAGCTCATATTGTCTACGTGTATGGGAAACAGCTCTCCAGGGTTTAAGTTGGGGGGCTTTCTTATTCCTACCTGGATATTTTGAACCTGGGACCTTCTGCGTAGAAAACGTACTTTTCTGCTGAAGAATGGTCCTTCCCCCTAACACATGTTGATTTGTATTATAAACAGCAGAGAGAAGGGTACACAAAATATTTCTATCTACCAGAACTTATACTTAGGGCCCGATCCTATCCAACTTTCCAGTGCTGATGCAGCCTTGCCAACCGAGTGTGTGCTGCATCCTGTGCTGGGCTGTCTGTCAAGGAGGCTTCCTCATGGTAAGGGAACAAATGTTCCCTTACCCCAGAGCTGCGTTGCAGCTACATCGGCACTGGAAAGTTGGATAGGATTGGGCCCTTAATGATTTTCTGTGCTTTCTACACCGCTAACATTGTCAGTCTGTCTTGCTGCATTGTGAGCTGTATCTCTGCTTGGTGTAAGCATTCATGTTCTTCACTTGGGCTCCTGTCTGTTGCTGAAAATGAACTTTGTCGACACAAGACGCTTCCACATGTTGAGATATATAGGTGATGGTTGTGTCAGAATTAAAGCAAAATAAACTTCATGCATATTTGTTTAAAGGAGGGCTTAATCTTGCTCGACTGTGAACTAGTCTGCAGTGTGTGTTCCCTCCACATTTTTGTTAAAGGTTAACAAAACTGTTTAGACAACTTTAATGTCTGTGCATCAATCTGCTGCATCAAGTTGATTAATGGGGCTCATTTCTGCACTGAATTCTTTAATTGCTCCTTATTTACCGGAGGGAGGGGGTGGGGTGTAATTTTGATTAAGGCAGCTGTCTGGAGTGTTCATTCACCTTGTAAATTCACTTCTTGACTGGGATACATTTCAGAAATGCATACCTGCTCCTCTTCTTAACCATCTCAAAATGAAGGCATCCTCCTCTAAGCATGTAATTATAATTTGCATGGGATGTATGTGCTGTAGTTGTTGCTCTGTCTAACCAAAATCAATCAAAATGCATTTAACAAGGTTGCTTGCTGGATTGTAAATCTGCCTTTCTGACATACTTCATTATCCCTTTCATGACAAGTAACTTTAAGTACATGGCAGCTGGAAGTTAGTCCCCTCCCTTTCTTACAATCTTCTGTGCTATCTTCTGGGGTTTCAGCAACACCTGCAAATGCTCGCTCAGTCTTAAACAGAATCTGAAAGCGATAAAGTCTCATACTGCATCTCAAAAGCTGCAGGTAAATGTATAGGCTGGTTTTTTTTTTTTAAAAAAACAGGTGGTATGATGAAGGTATCATTGCTTGTGATGTGTGGTGTATGTTCATCCCATGATGGTCTCTGGAAAGCAGGTATACAGGTGTTGGTTAGTGTTTCAAAAGCTTCCACAATGAATCTGTCCAAAGCTCTACCGATGAAATGAAGAAGGGTCTGTATACTCCCAAGGACAGTGATGCCTCTTGCCATCTTCCAGGGGACTGGTCATATTAATCTGTTGCACCAGCACCAGCAGCTACAAAAGGGAGCATTGGCTATGTCCTGAGCTGCATGACCTTTTAAAAGGTCAGAGGACAGGAACTGCTTTTGGATAGTTGCATCAGACAGGGACTCCTACTCTATAGTGTGTGCAGCATAATGGTTACTTCCTCTGCACTTCGTCCACTATATAAAATATCACCACTCTATCCAGGAGAAGGGAAGCATTCAGACCTTCTGCCTGAAAAAAATGAGTGTCCTGGAAAGGCAGCAAGATATACACAGACTTCAGAAGCAGCCCTACCTTAATTATTTGGCTAGATTGTAGCTGCAGATTGACCCAATAAATGCTAACGATCCTAGATTCCTACAGTCCTATTAGCTTCCTCTTTATGTTACTTCCTCTAAGAACTGAAACCCAATGTCTGGATTCAACAAAGAGCATGGGGGTGGGGTGGGGTAGGGTAGGGAGATGAAGGGAAAGGCAGATAACAGGCACATGTAAGCAACATTTTATTACTATCCTCAGGAAGTGGGAATGTTTTTTAAAAAAAGAAAAGAAAAGAAAGTAGATTGGAGCACCAAAAGTTAATTATGGTGAGGTATTTGACAGGAAATTACAAAATACAGACAGACAGAAGAAACACACTTTAAAGCAGGCTAGGAAATCTCCAGTTACTCCATGCTGTGTATTCCAACCCCCCTCCCCAAGCAAGTGCTGAAAATAGTAGTTTAAACAAAAGCTATCTTATCTGATAAAGACATTTTGAGCACAAAGGGAAATTTATACATTAGGCGGACAGTCTTCAAATAAACTGATTGTCTTGATAATACCCTGGATTTAATTGTGGGAAAAAACAGTTTTCATTTGAATGACTTGCAGATGCAGTAAGTCCTCATATAAACTGACTAGGGTTATCTTAAAACATGCGCGCACACACACATGCAAACACATACTTTTCTATTCTTGCAAACATTGTTTATCACTGTTTTGCAGAAATTGTGAAGGTAGACTTATGGATGTAGGATGAAGCTGATAAATATGTACATATTTTAAAAGCTGCTATGCAGAGCTGATATGATTCATTTCACCTGCTACTGTATGGAGACAGAGCAGCGGGTTATCCCTGTTGGGAATGAATTTGAACACAAAAGCAGCGCTTTAAGAGAAGGTGCAAAATTTCCATGGCTTGTTGCAATTCCAGGAGATTTATCATTTTGTTGCTAGCTTTAGGGTGCCCTGGTCATTAACATTCACCATGTCTGTCTTGTTATCCTTCTGTACAGCAGGGAAACTCCCTTTTCCATGTTACCCATTTATATATATATATATATGAGAGAGAGAGAGAGAGAGAGAGCGAGAGAGAGCTCATTGGCTTTGCTTCCCACTGGTTTGTTCTGCTGAATTGCTGTCAGTTTTAGAGCTAGAAAGAACAGCACCAAGAGGCCAATACTTAATACACATTCTCTTTCCCAGACCTCAGTGAAATAGCATTCTCAAGGCTAAGTGAACCAAAGAGGGATCTTTTATTTGGACTTCATTCTAGGGCCCAACATTTCACATGACCTATATGCCACACATACCCATCTCACTGCTTCTCACATGGGCAATTTGAAGCACTCATGTGGGCAGAAAAATTAATGGCCTTCCTCAATCCTGTTAACAGTCCCTCTCCCTTCCACTATCACACTTCTGTGGTTCTTGTATTACTTGGGCTACCATTAATTCAGATTTCCCCACAGCTGAGACCATTGCCATCACTCATTTGTAATTTGAATAAGAAACTGGGTGCCACAATCTAAGCACTAGAGAAATGCCCTTCACAGCAAGGGAAATGGGGAGGGGGGGGGAAGTGCTATGTAATAGCTTATAGCACAATATCCAATTTTGCTAGCTCACCTCTCTGTAACAGACCCATGATGAGTAACTTTGTTCCTGGCCATCCTTTTAAAAGATGACCACTGCTTAAAAAAAAAAGAGAGCCAAATAATGTTCTCTTACCAGGCTGCTCGTTCTCTCCTCCCCAAATACATGCTGACAAACTTGAACTTGTAGTGTAGAATATGTGTAAGAACATGAGTGACAAACCCCTGTAAGTGACACAAACTTTAGGGGTTTGTGGCATTTCTAAAGAGACCTGTGGCTTGACTGTGGTACTTCTGCCTGCTTGACTCTCCTGCCCTGTTCTGTTACCCAGTTCTGGTTTGCTAAAGTAGAAGCCAAATGCACAAGCTTCTACTCCAGGCACAGGAGGTGATGGATTCTGTAGTTACTGTAGTTACTGTCGTGTGCACTATCGTTGTCTTCGGATTTCACTTGTGGCACCCTTGCCAAAACGGATTGGCTGTTGCACCTTGTCGGGGGCTCTGTTGTCATGAGTTTGACCCTGAGTTTAGAAATGTGCGTTTAGCTTTGGAGAAAAGCATTTGATGATCGATGTCACACAGCTGTTTCTGGCTTCATTGGTCAGGTTTCTCTTCCTTCCCCGCTGTCTCCGAATGCTGCCTGCTTCACTGTGGTGTATATTATGTCATCCCTCGCTGACAATTTTATAGAATATGCAGATGAAGGAAAATAAAACCCAAGGGAAGAGCAGGCCTGTGGAAAAAGTCTTGCTCACACAGCAGAAATAGCTTTGCATCATGTGACATACTTCCCATGTTTTGAGACAGTGGGATTTAGAGGCACCAGGGATTTTGAAATGAATGCTCCCAAAATTAATGTTATAAATGCCCAGTCATAACAGTGAATCAGTAGCACATCATTGTGCGGCCTCACTCTTCTGGGAAATGTCAGATGTTACTTTTTCTGAATTACTTACCTGGCTCATGTGCAGCCCATCAAGCCCTGCCATTGCACCTCTCCTGCACATTTCAGTGGCACCCACTTGGGGGTTTCCACACAAGTCGTGGAATGGATGGGGGTTGTGCTGTGTTTGAAATCATGCGCTCTTCTATCAATTGCTACCTGGTCATGGATCTTTCAGAATTAGTTCATACACAGCTCAATCCTATCAAAATCCCCCTCTGCCAATGAAGCCGCACCACTGGAGTGTGCGCTGCATCCTGTGGGAGGGGACGGTGACGGAGGTCTCCAGGTAAGAGAACATTTGTTCCCTTGCTCTGGGGTAAGCCTCCGCTGCCCCAATGGGTCTACTCAGACCTGTGCAGTGATTTTGCTGATGCAAGTCTGAGTGGACTCAGGTAGGTAGAGACCAGGAAGGAGGATAGGATATCAGTGGAGCTGCTGCCTCCAATAACTTCCCCCTTCCTGCCCCCAACACACACCCTTCCCTGCCCCATTCTTTCTCTGCCCACCATTGCCTGCCCCCCGCGCCATCTTTCTGGCGCTGTATCTCCCACAGTGGCCGTTGTCGCCTGGCTGCCGCTGTTCACCATTTGCGGCAGTGGCCAGGCTGCGCTCTGTGTCGCATCGTATTTTGCAATGGCTGTAAAGCGTGCTGCGCCGCTGGAATGGCATGTTCTGGTGACGCAGCAGCTCAATAGGATTGGGCTGTTAGTCAAGGTTGGAAAGCTCCAGGTGCTTACATAAATAAATACACATTTATTATTATTAGTTTATTTTACGAAGAATATTTATATACTGCTTTTCAACAGAAAAATTTCACAGAGTGATTTCTATAGCAAAACAAACAAACATTTACCTGTCCCAAAAGGGCTCTCAATCTAGAAAAGATGCAGAACAAACACCAGCAAACAGCTAATGGGAAAAATACTGTGCTGGGGTGAACAGGGACAATTGCTCTTTCCTTTCTAAATACAAAAAAACACCACTTTACAAGGTGCCTGACCAGCAGAATTTAGTAAACAAAGGATACAGCAATGTGACCTGGGACAAAGAGAATTGGGGTAGGGAATGTGTTTTAAGGGTTGCAAAATAAAGTGAATTAAAAACCCTGCTCTCCTTCCTTTGCTTCCGTTCCAAATCCCGTAGTAAAAGTCTTGAGAGCCAGCTTGAAGAAAAGTTCTTCCAGAAAGTGTTCAGGGGTCAGTTGCAGTGAACCTCCAGCAGACGGAAGTTCTATGTTGTCTTGTAGTGGGCATGTTGGTGCAAGGAAGATATCGTTCAAGGGGTGTTCCCAGTTCATCTTGGAATTCTGCCTCCAGACATGTCAAGCTTAACTGGCAATTGTTGTTCTCTTGTTTTGGCGAATTTGTTTTGTATGTACACAATCTATGAAGAAATACTTTTGGTTTCCATTGAGCAAGCCATACCTCTCAGTGGTAGAATTGTACGGCTGCAAGATAACAAGTCTGTGAACTGAGACAAGGCCATTGTCAAGTGGGCTGATACTGTTTATGGCCCATTTGCCACATGTATTTGCAGAGTGCAGTGGATTTAGTTTTGCTTTTGGACACAGAAGGCCCAGGTGTTGGGATTCTGGAGTTTCAACTAGGGACCTGGCCCAGTTAGCTACCAGGCACAGTAGCTTCAGAACCCTCTCTGGGTTAGAAGGGACTGGGAGTGTGCAGCATCAACTATGTTTGAAGCCTCCTGGACTGACCAGGTTTGGTGTAAATATTGGAAGCCTGCCCTTTAGTCTTTGTCTGCTCAACATAGCTAGGTTTTCTGCCATCCAGGCTCCAATTTCTAGCTTTTCCTTTTGCTAGCTGAATCCACAGACAAGGAACCCTGAACACACTTTCCAGTCCTAGATACAGGGATGTTCGCCCCAGCCCCAGCCTGATCCTCTTATCAAGGAAAAGCCTGTTGAGCATTCTGAAGGATACAGAACGGCCTTGGGAAGGTCACTGTAACCTAACTTCACAGGATAGTGGTTAAGATGACAAAGTGTGATGTGACTATATTTGGCCAGGATCCCCCAAACCACACAGCTGGTGTTCAAGGTTCTTTGGATTTGCATTTCTCAAATAGTCGCCTACTGAAAGAAATGTGAAAAATTGTTTTGTGTTATAGTATCGGGTTTTCAAAGGGGGGGGGGAGTCATTAAGCCCACTGAGCATGCACCAGCCCTCAGGACCTGCTTGAAATACCTCTTTAGATCCTGTCCACGGTTACCTGTCTTGGGATAGGATGCAGGAAATAAATGCAAGAATAATACATCATTTGAAGTGGCCTTCTAGCCTGTGACATGTTTTTTATGCACTGAGAACAGATTTCCCTTCTCTGCTATATGCCTAACGCCCCGATAGAGGATAACACACCATCATCTGGATGATGTAACTAACACACCACAGTAGAGGTTCATTCAGGCCAACATATGAGATGGCTGCAGCTTAGAAATCCATGGCGTGTGCTTTGGAGGAGTTAAAAACCTTGTGGAAAAACTCTCAGATACAATGACTGATGAAAACCTGTGTGTGAAAGGAAGAGTCTGTGCACTCACAGGAAAATATAAAAATGAGATACCAAAGGCCTTTTGCATTGAGGTAATCTGCTGAATCCAAGTACATGAATTTAGGATTATAGGTTTCTCCTTCTAGTGGGAGGACAACAGATGTACTCAGCAGTTTACGCCCAACTGTGGGGGGGGGGCCCTTGCAAATGCACAGAAGTTACCAGTCCATAGCATTGGTACTAACCCGCACATTCCCTTGTTAACCTGTGTTAAGACGCTTATGGCAAATCCAGTCTGAAATAAAATGAGAATTACGGTAACTTCACATTCATAAACTGAATGGCCCTCCCTGAATGGTGGCCTGGAGGAAATTGATATTCATAGCAGGTGCCCAGGCAACTGACTGTTTGCAGGCCTGAGTAATGGTTATCTCTGATTCTGAAGAAAAAAGTACCCCCAAAAGTCTAGAGAGGGAGAAAAACACTCTTCTTAGTCTAACCCGAATAATGCGCACAGTCTTGAAAATTCACCTCTCAAACTTGTGTGTATAATCTTCTGGGAACATGTTCTAACGAAGTTCAAGGGCTCAAGAACTTTCACTTAGGTATGGGACTGACGAGCAAACATCTGCTTGGATCCATAAACACAACAGGAAGAGACCTGGTTTTAAATTACCGTCCTACTGCTGTGAAACCTTCCTAGTAATCCTATAAAGCTGTCAAATGCTGATGAGTCCTTGAGGGCTATGGCAATTTTCAACACCCTGCTATCAAATGTCAAAAAGAAAAAAGAGGATTTGGTTACTACATAAATGTTCCAAACTTGATTTTATTGCATTTCATTTTTTAAAAAATCAAGTCTGCCAACACCTGAAGAAGAAACAACCATGGAATGCATTTCTAATGTTTTCTCATTTTCATATGAACTATTTTTTTAGAAAGGATGTTATCTGCTTGCATAGAATCATAGAATGTTGCAGTTGAGAGGTGTCTTAGAGGTCATCTAGTCTAACCTGCTCAGTTCAGGCAACTGGAGCATCTCTGACAGATGGCTATCCGGCCTCTGCTTGAAAACCTCCAGTGAGAGAGAGAGCCCACAATGAGACAGACTATTCTAATGCAAGATAGCATTTACAGTTAGGAAATTATTCTCCTAAATCTATTTACCTTCAAGGGGAAAATATTCATGGGGCATTTTCTGGAGGTTGAGGGGTATATGCTCAGTCTCTGCATCCTTGTGCATTCTCGAACTCCCTTTTCTTTCTCCCCACAGTGCTAGTACAGTACTGTATACTGTACTGGCTGCTTCATCCGATTCATGGTATAGATCAGGGGTGGCCAACCTTTCAACATGAATGCTCTGTCCTGGCCCTTTAATGGTTGCATAAGTGAGGGCATTTCAGCAGGTGCAGCTGCTTTAGCAGCACCATCAGCAGCAATTGCAGCTGCCAGGATTCTGTCTTCTACCCAACTCTTAAGAATGCAGAGGCCCTAATGGTGGAAGGTTGGCCACCTCTGGTGTAGATTGAAAGATTGTGTGTGTGTGTGCGCGTGCGTGTGCACGCACGCACAAATGCATGCGCATGTGTGTGCACACTTTTCTAGCATTCACTGTTGCTAAGAAAAAATAACACAGGTTTTATTCAGAACTGTATCAGCTACAACAGCCCAAAACACTAAAGTCATGCTCTTAAAAATCATTTCCTCCCAGCCCATAGGTGTACGCATTTAACTCCTGTTGCGTATATACACCCTTGGGGAAAAATGCCTTAAACTTTAGAGGGGTCGTTCTGAAGGGACTGTTTGAAGAGGGAGGCTTTTATGGTTAGGCCTGGCTCAAACCCTCCTGGCACCTGAGACCAAGCTCAGGGATCGCTTAGCAGCCCATGATGCACAAAGCAGGCAGCATAATTCCTCCTTCCTTGCCAGTTTACTATCCATATCCCCCCCCATTTGTGCACATCACACAGATCTTACTGTCTCTCTCCTGAACACCTTCATCTTCCTCCTGCCAGTACCAATTTTAACCTTCCAGTTCCAACTCCCTGCTGTTTTAAAAGGCAGGGAGAGGAGCTGAATCTGGCCACTTAGAGCCACTCTTCTCACCCCCCCCCCTTCCCTGCCTTTTGAAATAGCAGGGAGTGAGAACAGCACAGGCAGGGAGCTGGGGGGTGGAGCGAAAAACAGCGATGACTCCAGCTCCTCTTGTTCCCTGCCTGTGCCATCTTTCAAAAAGGCAGGGGAGAAGAGCCATTCTAGGTAGGCTTACCAGATCTCCAACCGGGACAGAGTGTTAGACCTTTAGGAGAAGGAATGTGGACAGGTGTAGCTTGTTAAACCTTAGAGCACAATCCTAGGCATGTCTACTCAGAAGCAAGCCCCATTGTGTTCAGTGGGGCTTGCTTCTGAGTAGACATGCCTAGGATTGTGCTCTAGGACTTAACAAGCTACACCTGCCCACATTCCTTCTCCTAAAGGTCTAGCACTCTGTCCCGGTTGGAGATCTGGTAAGCCTAATTCTAGGTGGTCAGTCTTGGGTTCTCTTTCCTACACCCTCTCTGTCTTTTGAAAGGGTAGCAGGTAGGGAGCTCAAGAGGAAGGCAGCTCCAGTGGTAGTCCATTGAGGGAACAACCTGACTGCTCTCTCTAACAAGCCACTGCTGTCTGGGAGTCTCCGTGGGGCTTCTTGTAGTGCTAGCCCTATTTTACAGTCCTCCAGGGATGATAAGTTAATGATAATGGGAGTAGGAAACTACCATGAGTATGGAACACCACCTACATCATGAATGCAAAACAAATGGAAGGCAGTTATACTTCCAGAGTGAGAACTATCCTCCGTACTTGTTCAAACCTCATCAAGTACAGAGTTATTAATGAGCTCTTACTCTGCAGATCTTACATTGAACTGGAATTTGCAATTGTTTTGTGCAAGTGTCATTAGTCTGAAGGTCAAAGATGCAGTTGTCCAGGGGATACTGAAGTGCTCTTCTAATGACTTTGATTTCTGATGTGAGAATAGCTGAGGAGTCTGTGCAGAAGATCATTATCTAATGGATGGCACTGGGGAGTGTTTTGAAGGGTGGGGGAGGGTTATGATCTAGGAAAGGAGGGTCATGAAGTTTCAGGAAACAGGAGTGAAGCCGAGTAGGGATGTTGTCATGAGCAGAGGAAGGGTAGTGGTTCCTGTCTCAGGCACAAGGTCGTGTCATGAGAAGGCACATGTGCGTCTTACCAATAATTATATGTGTGTGGTGTACAGTATAGTTTTACTGGTACGTGCATAAATTCATTACAAACTCCTCCAGAGATATGTGTCACTGTAATGTGTTCCACTGAGCATAGCAGCTTTGAAAAGACCATTAATAAAGAAATGAAAACTGGCACAAACAGGCCTTTGTAAGACAGCTATTAAGTAAAGCTTAAACTTCATGCATGAGCCAAGTATATGTGCTCATGTTTCAGCTACAGTAGTGCTGGTATTCACCAACGTTTCTTTTTTTTTTTTTTTGGTCTCACTCCTGATTTATTCCAGCTAAAACTAGCACTTGGCAGCCTCTGTTTTATCAGCTGGCCTGTTGTATTTAGAGCTGCACCTCCCTCCTTATCTCCTGTGCTGAGGCGGGCCTCAGCTTTCAGGAGTCCAGTGCTGTTTTGTTTAGACTTGTGATCTTTCTCATGTTTCTCTCCTGGTTACTACACCGCTTTTGTGGAGACAGTGACTGGGATTTTGGTTTTGTGCATGGTGCTTTTATACCTTGGCTGGTTTCCCACAGCTTCTCTACCTCTGTATTTTAGAAACACGAGGGACTTAATTGACAGTGTCCTAAAATCACGTTGAGAATGGCATAATTATCCTGAGTTTCTTGTTTTTTTCCCCTTTAAATCTTGTGCTAAAGATACAAACCTAATAGGTGGGGTTCCTGTACAATAATGGAACTATTTTATATCCTGACTATTATTTGACAACTTGTAATGTATTTTGATTTATTGTAAATTTTTGAAACCCAAGTTTGTTTGTTGCCTTGGGGATCTCTTTTAAACACAGACAGGCTGGATATATCCAAACAGGCTGGATATACTGGTAAATGATTTTACAAACATGACTTTGGTTGGGTTTTTTTTTTTCATTTTGCATACATCAGGAGAAGCAAGGTGCAAGATTCTTTAGAACTACTTGCAAAAAAGGTTAGTGCAGTGGGGTCCACGGCCACAGTTTTACTAAGAAAAAACCCAAACAAATGAGGTATTGTATCTCCCAAGAAAAATTCAGGCTTAAACTGAAGAATGTAGGGAACACCACTAGACCAGTCAGATATGACCTAAACCATATCCCTTATGAGTATACAGTGGAGGTGAAGAATAGATTTAGGGCATTAGACCTGGTAGACAGAGTGCCTGAAGAACTATGGACGGAAGTTCGTAACATTGTACAGGAGGCAGCAACTAAAACCATCCCAAAGTGGCTGTCAGATGAGGCTTTACAAATAGCTGTGGAAAGAAGGAATGCAAAAAGCAAAGGTGAAAGGGAAAGATATAAACAACTGAATGCAGATTTCCAGAGAATAGCAAGGAGAGATAAGAAGGCCTTCTTAAATGAACAATGCAAAGAAATCGAGGAAAACAACAGAATGGGGAGGACTAGAGATCTCTTCAAGAAAATTGGAGATATCAAGGGAACGTTTTGTGCAAAGATGGGCATGATAAAGGACAAAAAAGGCAGAGACCTAACAGAAGCAGAAGAGATTAAGAAGAGATGGCAAGAATACACAGAAGAACTATACAAGAAAGATCTTAATGTTCCTGATGACCACGCTGGTGTGGTCACTGACCCAGAGCCGGACATCCTAGAGAGTGAAGTCAAGTGGGCCTTAGGTAGCATCACTAACAACAAAGCTAGTGGAGATGATAATATCCCAGCTGAGCTATGCTAAATGATGATGCTGTGAAAGTGCTGCACTCAGTATGCCAACAAATTTGGAAAACTCAGCAGTGGCCAAAGGATTGGAAAAGGTCAGTTTACGTTCCAATTCCAAAGAAGGGCAGTGCCAAAGAGTGTTCAAACTATCGCACAATTGCACTCATTTCACATGCTAGCAAGGTTATGCTCAAAATCCTACAAGCTAGGCTTCAGCAGTACGTGGACCGAGAACTACCGGACATACAAGCTGGGTTTCGAAGAGGCAGAGGAGCTAGAGATCAAATTGCCAACATGCGCTGGATCATGGAGAAAGTCCAAGAGTTCCAAAAAACCACCTACTTCTGCTTCATTGACTACGCAAAAGCCTTTGATTGTGTGGATCACAACAAACTGTGGCAAATTCTTAAAGAGATGGGGGCACCAGACCACCTTACCTGTCTCCTGAGAAACCTGTATGCGGGTCAAGAAGCAACAGTTCGGACCGGCCATGGAACAACCGACTGGTTCAAAATTGGGAAGGGAGTACGGCAAGGCTGTATATTGTCACCCTGCCTATTTAACTTATATGCAGAGTACATTATGAGAAATGCAGGGCTGAATGAATCGCAAGCCGGAATCAAGATTGCCGGGAGAAATATCAACAACCTCAGATATGCAGACGATACCACCCTAATGGCAGAAAGTGAAGAAGAACTAAAGAGCCTCTTGATGAGGGTGAAAGAGGAGAGTGCAAAAGTTGGCTTGAAACTCAACATTAATAAAACTAAGATCATGGCATCTGGTCCCATCAATTCCTGGCAAATAGAAGGGGCAGAAATGGAAGCAGTAACAGATTTTACTTTTCTGGGCTCCAAGATCACTGCAGACGGAGACAGCAGCCATGAAATTAAAAGACGCTTACTCCTTGGAAGGAAAGCTATGGCAAACTTAGACAGCATAATAAAAAGCAGAGATATCACCATGCCAACAAAAGTTCGCATAGTCAGGGCGATGGTGTTCCCAGTAGCAATGTATGGTTGCGAGAGTTGGACCATAAGGAAGGCTGAGCGCCGAAGAATAGATGCTTTTGAACTGTGGTGCTGGAGAAGACTCCTGAGAGTCCCTTGGACTGCTAGGAGATCAAATCAGTCAATCCTAAATGAAATCAACCCTGACTGTTCCCTGGAAGGACAGATACTAAGGCTGAAACTCAAATATTTTGGCCACCTAATGCGAAGAGAGGACTCTCTGGAGAAGACTCTGATGCTGGGAAAAATTGAAGGCAAAAGGAGAAGGGGAAGGTAAAGGATGAGATGGTTAGACAGCATCACCGATGCAACGAACATGAAAATGAGCGAACTCAGGAAGATAGTGGAGGACAGGAAGGCCTGGCGGGATATGGTTCATGGGATCACGAAGGGTCGGACACGACTTAACGACTGAACAACAACAATCTCCCAAGAATCAATATTCTAGCGCAGGGGTGGCCAACCTTCCAACCAGGGGTGGCAGAATGCTCCTGGCCCTTTAATGGTTGTATAGGTGAGGGCATTTCAGCAGGTGCAGCTGCTTTAGCAGCACCATCAGCACTTGCAGCTGCCAAGATTTTGTCTTCTACACAACTCTTAAGAACGCAGAGGCCTTAATGGTGGAAGGTTGGCAACCCTTGTTCTAGCAAGTTCATTTGATTTCACTGTTCTCAATAGAATATGAGATAATTAGGGCATCTTTGCTGTATTAACAGTAATTACTGATTTCTCCTTAGTCCTGTTTGACTGGTCATAGCTATATTCCATAGATTCTATACTTTAAGCATTCTGTAGCAGTAGTAACTGCTTTTATATGTCTTCTGTTCTCCTTCATATGGTACCTGAAACTGAATCTTCAACCTAAAATTGGCTTCCAAGGTTGCCTGACTACCTTTCCCAATGTCATTGGTGCCACCGTGGACCACGACTACTTGTTACACCCCAGCATTTAACCATGTAAGAAAAAAAATGTTCTCTTTATCATAAGGCAACATGGTAATTTCCATGAATTTTGGGTTGTTTGTGAATGTGTGGTTAAAATTTACCTCATGTTGTGGTCAAACACTATAGATCAGAGGTTCCCAACCTGTGGTATGCATACCACAGGCTGGTGATATGCAGGCTGTCAGTGGCCAATATGGCAACTGTGTCGGCAGAGCTCGAGTGCGTGGGCTTTAAACTCAGGGAATCCCCCCCCCCGTGTGTTACCTTGCCTTTTCTTGCCTTTCTGAGCTCCGGCACGGCTGCGAACCCGGAAGTACCGATTACGTCACCGAAACCTTCTTCCCGTGATATGCGGCTGACCAGAGGGGCCCACGTAGGTGGTACACAGGTCGAAAAGGTTCGTAACCTCTACTATAGATAGAGGTGGGAGAAAATGGTTTTATGCTTTAAAAGTGTACTAGGTAGGTGGTTTAGATTTACAGTATCAGCAGATGAAGAATGATGCAAAATTACATGGTTTTGTTTTATTTTTTCTCAGATTTTTTTAAAAGTAGAAAACAGTGTTATGTGTTTTTATTTTGTTATCATTTTCTCCTGCCCCTAACAGTAGATATCCAGCTTTCCATATGATCAGAAGTGCACTGCAGTAAGTTTTCAAGTGACAACTGGTTTATATAAACTGGTTTATATATATAAACAGTCTGTAAACCACTTTGTGAACGTTTTGTTGAAAAGCGGTATATAAATACTGTTAATAATAATAATAATAATAATAATAATAATAATATAATTTGTAGCTACCTAAACTCTCTATTTTTCCTTGTTATGAATGTACAGTACCTCCTAAAGATATTGCCATTTATACCACGCTTGCTTACATAATGGATTTGCTAAATAATTTAAAAACTTTAGCCGTCAGTTTTCCTTGAATGCTTATTAAGAGAGTCCGTATAAATTTGGCTGTCAGCACTTCTAATTGTGGAAGGTAAAAGCAGTGCCAGAGTTCTACATACTGGAAGGTTGAGTAAGTGAGACAGACAGTCTGTGTGTATATAAACTTTTACATCATTTTCTGATTTCTGGTAGCGATTACCGGGGGGGGGGGGAGCAGAAAGAAGAAATTTCTATGAGGGGGAAAAAGCAAACACCTTAAATGCATAGATTTTAGTATATAGTGAAAGGGATTATTTTATTATATTTTCTATATACCATTGGGTTTGTGTTAAAATTGAATCAGAGAGAGAGAGATAAAATAAAATCAGTCATTGGGCTAAAAAGGGTTAAAATCTTTAGCCCTTTGTTTTACGGGAAAGAACATTTGCTCAATTAGGAATGGAACAGTTAATACTCAGCTGGACTGTGGCTAGCAGAAAAACTTTATAAAGTAACTAATTAAAATAAAAAAGACTCTGGTTTGCTGAGGATAAAAGTATAATAGCCTGAAGCTTTAAGCAAAGCAACTCCAGTAAGAACTGGGAATTTGTTAGACTTGGTGCAAGAAAAGATTGGAATGCAAACAAGTCAGAAAGAGAGACTTGGGAGACTCCCGAGAGCAGGCAGAATTTATTTATTTTTTCACATTTTTATACCGCCCTTCCTCCAAGGAGCTCAGAGTGGTGTACATATTTCCTCCCCTCCTTTTTGTCCTCACAACAACCCTATGAGGTAGGTGGGGCTGAGAGATAGTGACTGGCCCTAGGTCACCCAGGAAGCGTTGTGGCTGAGCGGGGATTTGAACCTGGATCTTCCAGGCCTAAGTCCGACTCTCAAACCACTACATGGGTGATTCTTGTTCAGAAATGATTGCTTAACAGCCCAATCTTATCCTTCTCCCCCCCTTCCTTTGCTGGTGCAGCCGCGCCAAAAAACTGGTATGCAGTATCCAGCGGTGGATGGGGATCGGGAGACTTTGGAGGAGAAAAGGGATTTAAATTCCTTTCCCCCTCCGTAAGCCACCCTCCCCGCAATGGGTCTCCTTGGACCTGTGTCAGCGATTTCACTAGTGCAAGTCTGAGGAGAGAGAGGGGGCAGGGAGGCTGCTGCAAGAAAAGATAGGATCTGGCATGCACTATCGCCACCGGTTCCACCCCTCCCACAACCTCTCTATCCCCTGTTCCCCCCCTCCCTGTTCTGCCCTCCCCTGCTCTCTCCCTGTCTCTCCCTCTGGCTTACCTGCTCTGGCATGTGGCCAGTGATCCGACGATGTGGGTGGGAAGGCTCTGGCCTTCCCGCCAGTGCTCCGATAGCGCATTACTCAGTGTGCTGCTGTAGCGTGTTTTACGGCTGCTTTTCAGCAATCGCCACCAGCGGAACACACGGCCATAGGGCTGCAAGACTGCAATCATATACACACTTAGACTTATACACACTTACACTGAGTTCCATAGGACTTCTGAGTAGAGAGGTATAGGATTGTACTGTTAATCCGTCAGATTCAAGGCTGCTTTCAGCAAAAGACCTAGAGGTAGAAAACATATTTGAGGGTCTTAAGGTTGTAGCTAGTCTGGGAAGACAAACTGAATTTGTAAGCAGTAAATCTTTGAGAGGTGGTGAGCCCAGGAACATCACTTTGAAGAAAATGTAAGCACTGGGGGCTATCCGGTGTACCTAGCACTGTATTTTGACTTACTATTTATACCTAGTATTTTGACGAAGTCTCTGCAGGGAATACCTCTGGCTTATACCCAGTTTCATAACAGAATTATAACAATTTCTGGAATATACTGTATTTCACTGGTAGGTAAGGCTATCACACAAAAACACTAGGACTTTGCTTAAAATATATATTTTTTAAATATGTATACAGCTGAACCTTATTGCATGGCAGCTTTCTCCATAACCCTATCTTCTTTGCTTAAAGGGAATGTTAGTGCTTTATCAAAACTATCTTTGCATGTTCTGTTTCAAATCACTAGTGAACAACATTGCTTCTTCCACTTCAGGAAACTCTGCCAATTGGAATCTCTTTTCATCTAAGTTACTTTTGAAAGCCATCTGCGTTTTCAGTGCTTTGCTGGTTTAAGTAAGCCTCTACTAAGGATATTATCTCCACTCCCTTTCACTTATAGCCCACAGTATTTGTTTTGGCTTCCTGCAATTGTCCATTCATTTCCATAACATTCTTTTTGATTAAAATAGTTTCTGTACCTTTTCTGTTCTCCTGGAATTAAACATTCAAAAACAAAGCAAAGCAGCTTTTAAAAATATAGTGGGCCCTCCTTATCTGTGGATTAACCATCCACAGATATAACTGTCCGTGGATGGCTATCCGTGGAGGACGGATCCCACTGGGGGGGCGGGCAGCGCCACAGTACCTTAATTAACATCCGTGTGGGCCCGCCACCGGCTTCTTGTCTCTCTCGCTGTTTTTTTGTCTTGAAAAATGCCTGTAAAAAGGGGAGGGGGAAATGACTGGAAGTTACAAGAGAGACCCGTGTGACTGTAAATTAAGGTGCTATGGCGCTGCTCCCACCTTCCCATCGTGGATTTTCGTATCTGTGGGGGGGTGTTTGGGAACGGAAGGTATTTATAAGAATATCAAAGGGGAAGATATTTGTTTTTTTTCATATTTGCAAAGTATTGGATAAAATTTCCATTCAGAATTGCAATGAAATTTTTTGGATTTTTGATGTTTGCTTCCTTCTCAAAACCTTGCCGTAGCAGGGCTCCTTTGGCATATGAACATCTACCTTCAGAAAAAAAAATAGTGGATCTATCTATCAAAAGCTCTCTCATATTCTCCCTTTGATATTTTTAGTTTTGTGTAGGCTAGCAGTTCTCAAACTGTTGGGTTGCAACCCACCAGGAGAAACGGAAGCAGCCACCAGTCTCTTAAGGGGTGTGACTGCAACCATGGTGGTGGCGGTGTGCTCGGTATTGCGGCAGCGTGCCCGGAATTGCGCCGCCACTGGGGGAAAAGGAGGCTATTTTAAACTTACAATCATTGTGTTGGCTCTCCTCGGCAATTGTGACCCACTTTCAGTTTCATCCCAAAACCAGAAATGGGTCGTAATCGCTGCGGGGAGGCCTGCAGAAAGGGCTGAGGGCCTCCCCACACCCTATGGAGGGCCGGTGCAATGATTGTATGTTAAAAATAGTCCCTTCTCCCCCCTCCCCGGTGGCAGCTTGATCAAAGGAGTGCTGCCACAAGTCCAGGCGTGCTGCCGTCACCTCCCGCCACAGCTGCAGTTCTCCCCAACTTGCAGGGGAAACTTTGAGAACCGGTGGCCTAGGCTGATAAGGTCTTTAGTGGCCTTAAGCAATGTAAGTAATTCATTCAGAGATTTATGCTTATCACTAGAGGTGGGAGAAAATGGGTTTTTTTTCCCCGCAGACTTATATGTATGTCTTTCAGTGTTATTGGGTTAATTCTTGTTTACATATTGTGGGACAGTTGTTTTAATTGTATAGTGATCAAGGGGGTCTAAACATGTCTGGATGTTCACTGCTTTGTTCCAAGGTACTTGAAGGTAATAGCTGGCACCTTAAAAGATGTAACAGATTTACTGGAACCCCCCCCCCCCAGCTCCTTCCTTGATTGCCTCCTGCATGTGGTAGTTACAGAAGAAAAAGCAAATCCTCCAGGACTAATGGAAAAACTGACTTCACATCTAGTCTGCTGTCCAGGGAGACCTCGGGCAGAGCAGCTGAAGGAATGGAACAGTGCATTAAACGATGGGCTGGGAAACATGAGTCCTAGAGGGTAGTTGGAAGAGGTGAAGCTAATCTCAGTTATTACTCTATGCTAGGAAAAGCTTCACCTGCATGCATAGTCTACTCTTGGCAACCCTAGGCCCCGAGTGAGTTGAGGAAGGGTGGTGGCAGAATGTCACACACTGATTTTGAACTAGCTGATTGTTTTAAATGCCATAAGGCTTTTTCTGGGGGGGGGGGAGGTGAAAGGGACTAAAATATGGAAAATATCAGTGACCTGTAATTACACCTGGTTATTCTTGCCCTATTGATTCTCACTGATAATTTGTTGTTAGCGTGCATGTGATGTGTCATGGTGACATTTTAAACCCGCATTGCAGGCAACATTCATTCATCCAACAAATGAGGTGGGAAGATAAGCATTTTGAAAGCATTGCTTCCTGGGAAGGCATCTGTGCAAGAACCTGTACTCACTTTCTCATTGCAGCAGTAAATTGTTTCAAGGCTGTTGTCATGATGATGAGTTATCATTACCCTCTTATCTCCTGCCGAAAAGCCTGTAGCTGATCAACTTTACCAGAACTAGACTGATGACGATCAATCTGACAGAGGGTGTCGAACAGAGAGATAAAGAAGAACTTGGAACTTCAAAACATTAATGAAAAATAGTTTATTAAAATCCCACCACTTAGAAGATTATATGAATTTGTTCTGTGATCTTTTTTAAATGACCTTGTTCTGAATTTCTCTCTAATATGAGTATCATTTGAAAATATTCTTTGTGCTTTCCTTATTGAGATGATGTAAAAATTGAGGGAAATTTCCAGTTATACTTGGTAGAGAGGAGAAACATTTTCATTTTTTTATACGAGTAGATGCTATGGAAAAGGGAGAAGTGAAACATTAAAATCCAGGATTCCATCAAGCTCCCGTTGGTGTCCCTGGCAGAACTTTTAGATTTGGATGTCATTTTTAAAATGTGTGGATAATTTTGGTCAGTTGCTTTTCTCTGAGTGTCCCGACTCACTTTGACAAAATCTTAAAATCTTGGAAAATGTTTGCTGAACTCTGACATATTTCCTGCTTCTATCTATGGCAGGGGTGGGGAACCTATTTGGGGTGGGGGGCCATTTTCCCATGGGGACAATTGGCTGCGGGCTGGCCGTGAGGCCGTCCGAAATTCCCCCCCACCGCAAATTTGCCCCCCCGCGAATTTACAGGACCCACCGACCCACCGCTCGCCCACCCGCCCACCCGCCGCTCGCTCTCGCTCAGCTCCCACCCACCCCTCTCCGAGCCCCCTCCCTCCCACTCTCCAACTTACCAGGCTCCGGGCCGCCGCCACCGCCGCCTTCCCGCGCCGCCTCCTTTTCAAAACGGCCTTTCTGTACATGCGCAGATCGCTGCTGGCCTCAGCGGCGATCTGCGCAGGTACAGAAAGGCCGCTTTCAGAAGGAGTAGGCACCGAGGTGACGCGTCACCTCGGCGCCTCCTCCTTTTAAAATCGGCCTTCCTGGACCTGCGCAGTGCGCAGCTGAGGCCAAGGTTGCCCTCTTGGCCGGCATCGTGCTCTGCGCAGGTCCAGGAAGGCCAATTTTAAAAGGAAGCGGTGCGGGAAGGCGGCAGCAGTGGCGGGCGGCGGCGGAGCCTCCGGTCGCGGGCCGGATCGGGCTGGTCCAGTGAGGGCCGGATCGGATTGTCCCACGGGTCGGATCCGGCCCGCGGGCCGGAGGTTCCCCACCCCTGAACTATGGAATGTGTGTGATTATATTAGTTTTAGCCAAATGTGCCATTTTTAGATGAAGTGAAGACCCAGTAGTTTCAGAGAGTAATTATTCCAGTGCCAGCCACATATTCTCTCCATTATTTCATAATTCTTTATGGTAGATTACACAGGTGGAACACAGGAAGTATACTACATTAAACCATTGGTCCATCAAATTCAGTACTATCTACACTGACTGGCAGCACGGGCACAGGTGGGGTGGGTCCTGGGTCAAAGCAGGGCCCCGGGCCCACTACTCCACTGTGTGCGGCTTATTGCCCACAAGCGCAAAACTCAGTGTTGTGAGTTTCCGTGATTGATTTTGCGCAACAGCCCTACCACTCATACATTTTTAACCCATGCCATAGGTAATGGATCTCCGTAAAATGAGACTTCCCCTTCAGTAAGCCATAAGAACAATCAAGAATTGTGTTGGGATTTGGAGTCTCCATGGCATGTGGAAACAGTCCCAGCTGTGACATTTAACTCTTCGGTGTTCACCTTCGATGTTGTTCTTCATGCCTCTGGCAAAGTTATTGGAGAAGTGATAGCAGACCTCTTGCTCAGGTAGATTTAAAGGCAGGGAAGGATTTATTTAAAAAATAGTAAAAATCCATGAGTTAGGCATGATAAGAGGCATGATACATACATCATGTGTATGTGCAACATAGTGGCTACTGTCCAAGATCTTCTTAGCCTTATGCTTAGCACCAGATAATGTAATACTTTTTTAATAACTGAAGAGAATAAATTTAACATTCTTCACTTGAATATTTCATGCATTCAGATGAGATGATTGCTTTCTAGACAGCAGGTGGCTTATTTCCACCAGCAGCACCCCAATAAAAAAGGGTGACATCCAGGGCACCTCTTTCCCTTAAGTTAATGAATGTGTAACCCTGTAGCTGACCTGCTTAGGAGAGAGGACAAGAGTTGAAATGATTCTGCTTATCTGTCTCTATTTAGGCCAGTCCTCTTAACTACCCCTCCCCCTTTGTTTTATCAGGTCCATCTCCCCCTTTCTACAGTAATTTGCTCTGAGCTCCTCACAGCAGAGAAACACATGCAGCATTAAATGCAGCTTAATGTTTTAGCAACAGCCAATTTTAATCTGTAGCTTTTCATTTTGAAATGACAAATGACTTGAATTTTGTCATTCTTTCAGTGACTTGTTTGCTTGGGCAGCCCAACCATGAAGGGATGTGGATAGGTTTACATCCGGGTGGCTGGTGGAAGGAGCAGCAGATTAGGGTAATCTTCACCCCAAGTTTACCACCTCCTCCCTCCAGCCCACTGCAGACACAAGCCGCATTGATTCACTAAATACGAGTAGGAATTAAGGCCGATTCACACTAGAGTTTACCAGGCTCGTGGCGGATCTGCGGAGGGTTGTGCGGAGCTGTTTTTATGCTTGCGGAGCAGAAACGCAGAGGCAGGAAAGATGGTTTCCCCTCAACTTTTGAAGCGGTTGTGCTTGCGTCGCTGGGGATGTTCGCGGAGCTACAGCAGCCCACCAATCGGAGGAGCGCACTTCTGTTCAACAAATTACAGCTGCGCTTTCTTAAGAAGGCGGGACAGAAGGAGGGACAACAGGCGGCAAGACACTCCCCCAGCTCCAACCGCATAGACAAGCGCAGGGGCGGGGGCAGGGCCATCCGCGCCGGGAAAACTCTAGTGTGAATCAGGCTTCAGATCATCCCCTTCCCACTCCACGGTCTGTCTTCTTGTGGGGTTTAAAGGGAACATGTTTACTTAGAAGCGCAGTCTGCAGCCTGCCTGGTCCACACCACTTCTGTTTTGATATGAGCAGAAGAGGTGGAGCTAGGAGCCCAGACTACACTGCTTCCATTTCAAACGGAACCAGCATGGACCAGGCAGGTTGCAGATCACACACCTGGTAAGTGAAGGGATGCTGCCGAGCAGCATGGGGGGGGGGAATTAAGGCAGCATGGGGGCCGACAGCCTCAGGTGCCAGGAAGTCTTGGACCAGCCCTTTGTGTTAACTTTAGAACATGAACTTAGGGGTTGACAAATGGGGGAAAATAGATTAAGGCTAAAATCCTGTGCACTTTCCTGAGAGTAAGACCTATTGAACATAGTAGGACTTACTTCTGAGTAAGTATGTGTAAAATTGGTGAGATAATGGATATTTCTGGAGGGTACATTTTTTATATATAAACAAATTTAAAATAAAACTAAGGCTGCAATTCTATATATGCTTACCTGGATGTAAGTCCCACTAAACTCGATAGGGCTTACTTCTGAGTAAAGATGCCTAGGATTGCACTGCAAGTCTCCAATCTTATATACATGTACTTCGGAGTAAACCTTATGGAACACGGTGAGACTTCTGAGCAAATATGCATAGGATTTCACTATTAGTGCCATATCTCTAGAATTTTATTATTCTACATATCAGAATATTTTGCATACTAGATGAAAAACAGTTTTTAAAACTCCTTCCTCTCTTTCCCGTCCACACTTGTTGTGAAAAGTACTTGTATTGCATCAAAAGACTATTTCTATGTATCTCGCTTTTACATATGTAGGTATTTAAAAAAAAATGTTTGGTTTCTCAACTTGTTAAAAATGCAACAGTGATGAATTGTGTAACTAAATTGGAAGAGATGTAGAAAAGAATAAATAAAATTATTTTTGCTTTTGAAGGTAAAGACCTATTGGTCTCCTGTTGGTCTGTCTGGCATTAGAAGTGTTTTCAAAATGTGATATTTGAATAATGACTAAAAAATCAGACCTAGTATTTTTTCACTTGGCATAGTTCACTATTATTAAGAACTTCCCTTAAATGGAGATGTGGTGGTTTGGAATGTCTCTTTATAAATATGCAGATCTACACAAGCCAAAATAGTTGTCAAGTATTTGCATATTAATGAAGTGGTACTTTGAAATGAACATAAGTAAGATGTGGATCACAATCAGATAGCCTAGGAAGATTGGATTTCTCCTAAGCATCTTTAGGAAACAGTTGTATCATCTAAACCCAAAGGAGTAATTTGTGTTGGCTGACAGAAGCCTTCGTGTTTGTCATTTGGTTCCTTTTTCACCATGCCTTTATGAGTGAAAACTGAATACTGAATCATTTGGCTATCTTCTACAATCCTTCTCTACCCCTCCCCCCAGCCTTCTGAAGGCTGAAATGAATACTTTCCAGTCCAAGATGGGATACTCACAATTCACGACGGTGGGAGTAATTATGAGTCTAAGGGTGCAGTCCTGCCTATTTATAGGCCGGTGGAGCGCACGTTCCGCTGGCCTTAGGTGTTGCGAACGTGCCATAAGGCGCTTTCGCAGCACCAGGAGAGTAAGCGGCACTGGCGTGGAGGCTGGCACTGCTTACTACGCCATCCCGTGGACTCTGCACCACCAGACACAGGTAAGCCCTGCACCAGGCGGCGGCAGGGTGTGGGAAGGGCGGGCCAGGGTGGCGGGGGAGCGGGCCTTTGGCTGGCCAGGCCTGGGTGGGAGCTGGGATATCGTAGCTGGGCTGCACCGATATCCCAAGCTCCTTCCTGGACCAGGCCGGCCTTACACGACCTTCCCGGTTGTGCACCAGCTAAAGAGCTGGCGCGCATTCGCAGAGGCCCATTGGGTCCTCCAGGGCTTACACCAGGGGAAAGGGACAAATGTCCCCTTCCCCCAAAGTGAGCCCTGGCCGCACCTGCACAGGCCGCATCCTACCTAGGATATATCCTGCCTAGGATGTAGCTGGCTGTCGCACCTTAGGCAAGATCGGGTTGTAATTCAGATCTTGTAATGACATAAGTTGAGCGACATTAGAAGCTGAATCCCTACATGATTGCCTAGCTTTTCAACTCATAGCCTTTGAGGTCTAAATAAGGTTTTTGTTTCAGAGGGTTTTTTCTTATTTTGCAGACCACTGGAATTTTAGAAGTACATTTGTGAATGCTGCAGCTTGTTGTTGCCTATCCCAGGCCCTGTCAATATATGTATAAGATCCATGTGGGGAAGGAGAGAGAAAAGAGTAAGAGAGGATCTGTGCAGGCCGGCCAGTGAAGCATTTTCAAGTCCCATTGATGTCAATGGAAGCAGTGAGTATACACACAAATCTCTCCCACAGAAATTAATAGAAGTTCAAAGTACTTTAACTTGAACTGCGGCAGCTTGTACAGTTTGAGTTTTTTTTTTTAATGTGGCATCTGTTCCCATGGATGTCTTAAAAAAACTAATGACCTTGAAGTTAACTCCTTAGATTTCTAATTGATCTTTTGTATTCATAAATGTTTTATCCTGCTGGGGGAAAAATCTGATCAGACTTTCATGTAGGAATTCTTTTATACTAGTATTATGGTTATGTTTGTACCTCTTATCGTTTTTTTCAGGAGAATAAGGTGTAGATCTGTGCCACCTATAATCTAATAACTGTCCTTGAGCTAGTGTAACAGTCTAGAGAGCTGGTTTTCACAGTGAGACTTTATTCACTATACAGCATCATCCCTTCAGTCTTCCCCCCAACTTCCCATCAAGATTCAGTAATTGCTTAACGGATGTCGATAGGTACAGACAGAGACTTTTCAGGTGACAAGACAGTCATGAAATAAAATAACCCAAGGTGAGCTTCCTTTCATTCTGTCTTCTGACTGGTTTTGAAGCATGGTTTCCAGTTTTTGATGCAATTGTCGTTCTTTTTTTAAAAAGAATTGAAACTATCACAGCAGCTCTCCAGGGCCTGAGGCAGAGGGCTTTTTTTGGCATCTGCCATCCTTAACTGGAGATGCTAGGGAATTGAACCTGGGACATTTTGCATCCAAAGTATGTGCTCTGCCACTGAACAATGATCCCTCCCTCAGTTTAGAAAGCAGTCTGGAAGACTAAGGAAGAGACCAAGTAATTGCATTGGTGCGTCAAAATGTAGGGTGATACAGGCAGAGTTCGCCAACTCTGAGTTGGCCATGAGGCCAACTAAGGTGTTCACTTTGGGCAGCAGGTTGAAGAGTGGTGTCCACCTTTGACCATACAGTTGCGTCCAGTGCTTCATCTTGCATTCCCTGAATTGGAAGAGGGGAATGGAGTGGAGGAGGAAGTGTGGAGGAGAGGAGAGCATTGGACTGGAGCAATGAAGATGATGTAGCCCATCCCTCCCCTCCACACTTATTCTTCCAATCCACCCTCTCTTCCTTTTCTAGTCCAGAGATTAGGAGGAGCAGGAGCAGGTCCGAGTAAATCAGTAAAGCATTGACTTGTCCACAGCACTAAAATTAAAACACTTAAATCAGGTTAAACTAGTACAGAGCAAATGCAATCAGTTTCAAACATTTCAGTCCAAAGAGTCATGGTGTTGCTTGCTAAACTATGTTGTTTATTATTTTGCGAAAGCCAAATCAACTGTTCTTTAACAGCTGCTCTTTATCCAAAGAATTTATGTCTTTGATCCTAATGCACAAGAGGCTGAGGGTAGACAGACTGAATAAATGCACTTGTGCTAGAACCACTCCTAGTGCAGAAAGTATTATTATTGTTAACAAGATGTTAAATTTGAATAAAAGTTTTTAAACGATGGAGTTGCCCAGCAATATGTTGATTTTCAACTCGGAGATCTGGTCACGTCGTGACAACTTGCGTACTTGCGTACTATATTATTATTTATTGGATTTTTATCCCACTTTTTTCCTCTGTAGGAGGAAAAGTAGTGTGCAGACCGTAAAACCGTATGTTAGCAGAGCTGGAATTAATTCTCATACATCTTTGGGCCAGACATTTAGATGGTGTGAAATGTATTTTTCTGTGTAATTTCTGTTACAGTTTTATCCTTGTCCTGTGAAAGAGTAATTTAGAGCTGTGTGATATTGGAGGTGGGGTCTTTCACAGCCACACCCAACTCTCCACACCTAATGCATGTATGTGTACAGCACTGAATGTTATGAGACAAAGGTAGAGTCATTTTTATCTGTTTGACCATAACAAACAATAAATTGGATAAGTACCCGTATTTATCGGCATATAAAACGCACCGGCGTATAAGAAGCACCTTCCTTTTGGCCCTGGGTTTCAGGAAAAAAAGATTTAAAGCATTTTTGGGCCACTTGGCCACTTACTGCTTGGCTGCTTAATTAGCTAATTTACATAAATTGCACAAAAATACCAGGATCTCTTTTAAAACACACAGCAATAAGACACATGAACAAAATGCACCAGAACATAAATCCCAAGTGCAACCCCCCCCAGACTCAACTCTTTTCCCCCAACTCACCCATGCACAGTTTCCAAAGTAAAAAACATTTACCCCAAGTAAAAAAAAAAACCCAGACTCAACTCTTTCCCCCCACCCCATGCACAGTTTCCAAAGTAAACAACATAAAAGTACAAAAAAAACACCCCAGACTCAACTCTTACCCCACCCCACCTACGCAGTTTCCAAAGCCTCCCCAACTAGGCCCAGTTCAGAAGCTTCCCCTTCCGAGGAGAGCTGGGAAGAGTGGGCCCTCTGCAGCTCAGCTCAGCTGAACTGAACTGAGCACAGCGCCCTCTGCTGGCTGCTGAGAAGCTCAACTCATGCACGTGCATAAATTAAACCCGACAAACAGCTGTAGATCGGATAGATTAGTTAGGGAAGAAAGCACAAGGGAGCTCTCTGGCTCTGGAAAAACGCAGTAAGCTCGAAAATGCTTTAAAACGGGCAAGGGGGGGAAAGGGATTTTTTAGTATTGGCGTATAAAACGCACCCTACTATTTTGGGTCACAAATGTAGACAAAAAAGTGCGTCTTATACACCAATAAATACGGTAATTACGATATGGCAAAACTAGAAAACCTGTCATCTATAAGTCAACACCAGCAGAGATTGCATCACATTAACTCAGTTGTCCAAGTAAGTCTATTACAGCTAAAGCAACACCAGCAATTTATTGTATTACCCTCTAAGTATCATTTGCAAACAACTGGTCAAGTTTGTGTAGATGTGGCCAGTGTTCCTGTCTTTTGAGCAGTTGGGCTAGACATTTACTCACTTTCCGTGATGGGACACTGTACTCCAACTCCCTTCGCAAACAAGAGACTGCCCGAGATAGGTAAGCCTTTGCAGGAGCCTAGCGGAACTGCGGGAGAAAACAACATAGGTTTCACAGCTGCGAACGCTGGAGGAGAAATGACCGGAAGTGCGAGGAGCCGGAGGCGAGCCGATCCTTTTAAAGAGAGTCTAAGAAGAGAGAAGAAAGACCTTCTTCCTGGAAAGGACAAAACCGGTACAAACAACACGGCCGTTATCATCCAGCAAGCACCTCTCTCTCTCGAGGGCTGGGAAGAATTGCGGATCTTCCATCGTCCCAGGCTAGGAAGAGGCCTTACGAAGGAGTGAAGAAGAAGCTACCATAAAGCAGGAGAGACAACAGAGCCCTATCTAGATCCTCCAGGATAGAGGTATAGCTACATCCCCTTTTGAAGTGCCTCTATAGAAAAGACGGTGAGACAACCTTCGTGAACTAAACGTGAGGACGTTCTCACTCTCAACCTAAGTAATATCGTTTATTGCTTGCAAGAATAGTTAATAAAAGAAACTTAAAGCATTAAGTTTCAGTCGTATCAATTCTCAGTTATGGCTAATCATAGTTCCTTCGATGTACCTTTACCCAGCTGGGCGCCCGCTGGACACATGGGTGACGTACAGACACTGAAATATATAAAGAGGCATGTCTCTGTTCTTCCTTCCCCATGTATGCAGTGACAGAATTTAAATGGAATATTCCTGAATCTCCCATCCAGTATCACAGAGAGCATTTGCCAGACCCTGAGGAGTGTAAATGCTTTCCACGGTGAAAAGTGACTTAAATCATCCAAACACTGTTCAAGACCATATTGATGCGTACCAAGGAACGTTTTAGGTCTGATAATACAGACAAATCCCGCTGTGTAAATGTGTGGTGCAGTCTCTCTTTCATTTTTGGCAGCCGGTGATCTGACACCCACAAAATAATTAACTGAAAAACCATAAGATTTAATCATATGAATAGTTCTTGACAGCCAGAAAGTCTGTATAGCAAGATTTGACTGCTCAATCCAACAAAGCTTGGAAAGACTGTCCTCCGAGAGTGATATTAGTTTATTCCAATGGTTAAGTACATATTGCCAAACTATCATTACAATAGGCATAATTTCTATTTCTGATCTCAGTTGAAAAAGCAACATTTTGCTTGTTGTTGTTGTTGTTCAGTCGTTAAGTCTTGTCCGACCCTTCGTGATCCCATGAACCATATCCTGCCAGGCCTTCCTGTCCTCCACTATCTTCCTGAGTTTCTCATTTTCATGTTCGTTGCATCGGTGATGCTGTCTAACCATCTCATCCTTTGCCTTCCCCTTCTCCTTTTGCCTTCAATCTTTCCCAGCATCAGAGTCTTCTCCAGAGAGTCCTCTCTTCGCATTAGGTGGCTAAAATATTTGCGTTTCAGCCTTAGTACCTGTCCTTCCAGGGAACAGTCAGGGTTGATTTCATTTAGGATTGACTGATTTGATCTCCTAGCAGTCCAAGGGACTCTCAGGTGTCTTCTCCAGCACCACAGTTCGAAAGCATCTATTCTTCGGCGCTCAGCCTTCCTTATGGTCCAGCTCTCGCAACCATACATTGCTACTGGGAACACCATCACCCTGGCTATATGAACTTTTGTTGGCATGGTGATATATCTCTGCTTTTTATTATGCTATCTAAATTTGCCATAGCTTTCCTTCCAAGGAGTGTCTTTTAATTTCATGGCTCCTGTCTCCGTCTGCAGTGATCTTGGAACCCAAAAAAGTAAAATCTGTTACTGCTTCCATTTCTGCCCCTTCTATTTGCCAGGATTTCGCTAAGAGTGCCTAAAATAGATTTTAAAAGCTTATTTTGGGAAAGTTCCAAATCAACAGGACTTGGTATCTCCATTCTTTCGATTCCATGCAAAACTGGTGGGTATAATTGAGGATTGTTGAACTGGGTCTGGTTTGCTTTATATGAGGGGTGCCATCAGTGTACGGGTCTCTTTGCTCAGCATGAAGAGTCAGGTCCCTGTCCGAAAGGCTTACAATCTAGAGATATTAACATGAGGAAGACAACGGAGTGGGGAGAGATGTGCTTCCATCTGTCAGTACAGGTAAATATAATCCTTAAATAGAAGTAGAATTTGATTTGTTCTATCCTCTGTGGATCAAGTTGCCATAAATGCTGAACTGCCATAAGAGCAAGCACGAGTACTTTAGTTTATTGTATGTGATATTAAGCTGCCAACTCTAATGGGCATTCACCATTCTGGATGAATGTTGACTGTCTTACTCTGGACTCCATAGTTTGCTAGGCTAGTCCTGATAAGAGGGTATCTAACATTTATTCTTGTTGAGACTCTGCCTCATTTTCAGTTGATTGCTTTTTGAGTAGCATAGCTCTCTTGCTTCTGAGCATTCAAACATCTTCTTCTTTGGGGAACCAGAATGACTGTCAAAAATGAGAAACCTGTGATATTGTACCCACATCAGCCACAAACTTCTTGACAGTTCAACGTTTTGTAGGAGTTGTGCCCCTGCTCCTTCCTGTCAGTTCATACTAGCCTACAATGGCTAAATATAGGAAGGGGCCACTATTCCTAACCCCTCAGTTTCGAAAGCAACATTATTAGAATATTTTAAATCAAATAAGAGACACAAACACACTTTATTGTAGCAGTGCATAATTAAACTGCAACCAACCCAAAATAATTCAGTAGCCATACAAGCAGTTGAAGTGTTATAACTTGCATAACTTAAAAACATGTACTCAAGAACGAAATATTGTATGTATTGATGAACGTTTGAGATGAATATGCTTTTTTTCTAGTCAGGCTGCTGTAGAACATTGCTCTAGCCTTCCTACATAACAAGACTCAGGTTGCCCATCTGAGAAGTCATGAAATAGCTTAGCTACATCTTTTAACCTTGAGGTTATTTGTTTTCTATGCCAATTAGAGAGAGGGAGTGATGTCAGCACAGCATGAGTAGGAGATTATTCCTGTAACAGCTGACATCATCTTTGGAAGTACAGAATTTATCATCATTCTTGACATCTAGGTGAATCAGGTCCATGATATCAGAGGTGTCCAAAAGAGAGAGCATCAGTGACATAGGTTCAAAAATGATGGCAGAATTACAATACCTCCTTTCACTTCTCTTATGTTATAAAATTGGGTTAGGGATTTTGTTAGGGATAAAATTGGGTTAGTGATTATATGTGGATTTTGCAAATTGTCAGACTACATAAATGAGGAAACTATAGTAAATGGTTTCTGAAGAAAACTAGCTAATGAAAACTAGCTAAAACTAGTCTTACCCTGAAAAATGTGGGTTTTTAACTCAAAAATATGGTCACGTCGTGAGAGTCTGCAATTATATCAAACTAGCTAATGTTTAGGTTTCTTTTTGTAATTTAATACAGTATGTATCTAGAGCGACTTGTAGAAGACTGTTGGCACTGTTAAAGTGCTGGCACTGTTGCTGGGTCCCCCCTGGGAGTGTGGGGCAGAGGCGTGTAAACACCCTCCCCCTATTGGCTGGCCACACTATTGGGGTGGCAGAGACTTTGGCGCGAGCTCTGAGCGCTTTGCTGAGGCACTCAGTCGCATCTGTTTTTTGACTCCCACCCTCCCTTCTGTCAGTCTGAGACTAGCTGGTTGCCCTTCATGGTGGCCGGGTAGGAATCTGTCAGCTAGATTGGCCTGTGCTGGTGGTTTGTTTGTTTTGCCTACCCCAGACTGCCGTTGAGTTGGTAGGATTGTTTCTGCATTAGTTCTTTGCTCTGGAATTAACACCATTAGTTCATGCGATGGTTTTGGAGGATCCAGACAACCTGCCAAGTGGTGCATTCTAGTATTTTCCATGTTGTATTCTTGTCCTTTTAAATACCTGGCTTGTGGTGCAAGTTGAATTACAACACCAGCTTGTCCACTAATATTGATGCGCCTGGCAGATGGAATGGGTAGTGAGGCAGTTGGTAATGTGATTGGTGAAAATGCACCATTCTGCATACCTTGCACTGCTATTTACATAGCAGGTCTCTTTTCCCATAGAAATATAATCACATTTCCTCTTTGCTTCAAAGGGCAGGTACTCAAAGAAGACATGTTTAATTGTTTTTGATAGAGTGCAATCATACTTGTACAATTTAAAATAAATCCAGTGAACTATGTGTCAAGGCCCAATGTGGTCTGAGGCACCTGGCATGAGCAGGCAGAGTCTGTTTAGTGCCTTCTTGGTCAGTTGAAAAGCTCAGCCCAGGAACTTCTTATGTATGGTCCCCAAAGACCCTGTTGGCTTCCCAGGTCACCCGCTTATGGGGAGGGGGGCAGTGTCAGCCAGTCATTCTCCCTGGAAGTTGTCCCAGTGGCAAAGATAGTGAGCTGGCTGCCCGAGGTCCTGGTACAAGACCCTTGGTGACTTACACACTCAAATGGTAGAATTGCTCTGTCTACCAAGAGGAAATGAGCAACTAAGGGTCACTAGCTGGCATAGTACAGGAAGTGGCTAATTAATGAATTGGCTTCAAACTAGAGACCTTTGCTGATTTAGAACTGAATTGGACTTCTGAATAAATATATTTCAGCTCTAATTTGTGGGGGTGGGCACTGTGTGTGTGTGTGTGTGTGTTACACACACACACACACAGAGTAAATACATTGCTATAATTAGTGCAGAGCAGAACCACAGTTTTAATTCTGCTTCCAACTGTCTGTGGAGGAGCAGTGTCTCAGCAGCACTAAAGAGCCAGGCTTTACTGAAAGCATGCTTAGGATTCCAGTCACAATCAATTTTCTTGCATTCTTTCCAGTTGCCAGCCATCTAGCCCTGAAGTGCACACTAAAGATGTATAAGCAAGTCGTTTTCTCTTCCATCATAGCTAGCCAAAATGCTTTTTTAAAAAAAGTGATTAATTTTAAAACAAGATTGAACAATTCCCTCCTCCCCTTATGTGTCATTTGCTTATGTTGCTTCTTAATTACAGGGTGATGTACATGCTATTGATTGACATACTTCAAACCTGGCTTGGTGTCAGGATTGACTTAGCATCAAGCATAGTTGAACTTGCAATATTCAGCATAGTTGAACTTGCAGTGATTTGTAATAGTGACTTGGAGTGGTGTTTCCATGGTTCCATGTTCATACAGCTTCTGGAACATATGAATCAGACCTGCGTTTTTCATGAACCCGTGTATCCATGTACATTGTACACTCATATTGACATTGCTGGAACTGTTGTTATGGAACAATGTGAATGTGAATATGAATGGGTGTGGCCAGTTCACTTCCCATGTAGATAGTCTGAAAGATAGTTGAGATCACGTCATGCATTGTTTCACTTCATAGGATTAGACCCAAAGTTAAGTCTACTTCAAAAGTACAACACAGTAAGAGCTCGGACAGCAAGACTTATCTTAACAGTAAGTTAAGACATAACTAAAACACCAGATGTCCTACTTCTAATGTAGCCTTTTATCTTACTCGGGGATAGTATAGACGCAGCTCTAGAATTCTTGGGTGGTGGTTGAGAAATAATGGAATCATAATTCTCAGATTAGTTTTACATGTACTCAAAGTACGACTTGTATGGAAGCACCTCCATCTTTCTCTTTTTGAGGCGCACTGACAGGAGATTCTCAGTGCTATTTCATTTTTTTTAATCCAAGAAGAATGAGTGAGAAAGGGGGAAAAGGAGAAAAAAAAATCCATAAATATTAAAGGCAGGGAAAGAGGTAAAACTTGGGGCAGTGTAATATAATGTAGCCAATTCTAGTTGGTCATTTTTTATTTATATTTTTTCTAAAATTTTATTAACAATAGCCCTATTCAGGTGTTGGTTTCTGCAGGAGAGTGAAGATGGCACATGTACATCAACCCCTCCTTCCTTCTATTAAACATTTGTCACTGCAGACAAATGTGGATCACGGAAAGGATGTGGGGTATGGCTAAATGTGCATTCCATTAGCATGCTCTGATGAAATGCATCATGTCCCTGCACATTTATCTCCAGAAGGAGATGACCACCTGAATAAGGCTAATACCCTCAGTAAATACAAATGCCATTGATAAATCCCGTATTTTCAATGAACATCAATAGTCAAGAAGCATCAATACCTTGAGTAAAACAGGTGTTACTAGTGATTACCAATGCATCAATAAATGTAGGTTTTTTTTAAAAAAATTACTTAGGCTGCAATCCTATAAACACTTTCCTGGAAAGTGTTTATAGGATTCAACACAATAGGACTTGCTTCTGAGTAGACCTGCATAGGATTGTTCTGTAATTACTTGATTATTTTTACTGTGTGTAACTAGTATTTTTACTGTGTATAACTGTGTGTAACTTAGGTCTGGGAAGATTAAAGGCATCACCATACACTGTGAAGGAAGGGCAGACATAATTTTGCTGAGCTTGGGTTTTCTATGAAGACACTGATATGGTTCACCAAAGAAGGGGGTGCATGCTGGGATGTGCTTGTGAAATTACTTGGACTGCTAGCTCCTTATATTTGGCTGGCTACGTTTTGGGGAAACACATTGAAGATATGTTCTAGAACTGGTCAAAGACCTGTGAGAGTCAGGAGTAGATTTGAAAGCTCTCAATACTTCTGAAGTGGGTGGCCAACTGCAGGAGCCAAACAGCTGCTCAAAGTCACTCATCATTGTCATGTATTACCGTAATTATTTTCCATGCTGTCTCAAAACAAGAATGGTTGCTGTAGTTTTTATGGAGGCAACTGCTGAAGTTCATAACCAGGGAAGTACATTTTGTACGTATTATAAAACACTCAACTCTTCTTAGGCTTTCTTTACTTCAGCTACTTCAAGTCAGATAATGACAGAGGCGTCGTGCGGGAGGGGTGGTGAGCCCCGGGCGCAGGGGGTGACACGTGCCAGGGGGTGCACTTGCCGCCAGATTTGGTGGCAATTTGGAGGCAGCGCGTCAAAAATGCACTCCTTCATGGTTTTTCAGCCACTTTTAGGCCGCTTGTGGCAACTGGATTCACCCGCCCGCCTTGGCCACAAATGGCCTAAAAGCCACCAAAAACCACCGCGTGTGTTTGTATTTTTGATGTGCCGCCACCAAATTGCTGCTGAAAGGGGTGGGGCTTGTGACATCATGCCCCGGGAGCGGGGCTTGTGACATCACAGGGGGTGTCATGGCGACGGCCTCCCCTGGGGGGTGTAGCGACAGCTCTGGGTAATGATGTCTAAATGTTTTATGTAACTGTGACTTATGGCAAAATTCAATGGCTGTCTTACGCCGGTGCAGCGACCACTGTGCCGGCCTAGGGTGTTGCAAATGTGTCGTAAAGCACATTTCAACACCCAGAGAGGAAGCGGGCGCAGGTGGGAAGGCTTGTGCCATCCCGCCAGTGCTGCATCAGGAGCACTGTATGCAGGAGCAGGTATGGTTAGCTCCAAGCGGCGTGGGGGCTGGGGGAGGGTGTAGATACGGGTGGATCAGGCCCAGGAGGGGGGTGGGACTGGTGGCACTGGCGCACGCTAAATCCTATGCCCCCTCCCAGGCCTCTTCTGCCTGCTTGGGGCTTCTCGGACCTGCGCCAGTCATGAGGTTCGCAAAGATCCGAGTAGCCCCATTGTGGAGGCTGGGGCTTTACTTGGGATAAAGGGACAAATGTCCTCTTACTCCAAGGAGACTTCCAGCATGCTCTTTCCCAGTGCTGGATACAGCATGGGTTGCGCAGCCCCGCAGTTCCGGCACTGGTTAGGATTGGGCTGCCCATGTACTTTCAAATCAGTGCTGGACAATTTATTTGAATGAGAAATTCCTTTGCTTTGCACCCCCCTGCACCCCCCCCTGCACATATTGGACCTACTTCATTGTGATTATTATTGTATTGTTTTAAATTTGTTCACTGTTTTGGGAGACATGAGTCTAAATGGCAGGGTACTAATGCTCCTAATAGATTATCATGTTTTAATTAAATTTACTTAAGTAAATAGCACCATCTCTGTGTATACCATATTTATCGGTGTATAACACACACCTTAGTTTTAACAGTGCTGTTTGAGTAAAAAAACATTTTAAGCGTTTATCGCGGTACTTGGCCGCTTACTCATCCCGCAGGCCAGCTGCATTGCGGCCCCGCCAGGACTGCCCCCAGCAGCTCAGCAGCTCCTGCGTTCCAGAGAGCTGCATTCCAGAGAGTTCAGGTGCGAGCTTCACAGACGATGAACGTGACTGCAAGCTCTTCGGAAACGTCCGAGTAACTCGGACGTTTCCAGAGAGCTTGTAGCTGCATTCAGCGTCTTTGAGATTCACATCTGTGAGGCAGCGTCTGTGCAAGCTCTCTGGAACGCAGGAGCTGCTGAGTGGGAGCAGTCCCGACGGGGCCGCAATGCAGCCGGCCCGCGGGACAAAGAGTGGCGGTGGCAAGTGGAGGTGGCAGCAACAACAACAATGTGGTAAGTGGCCAAGTGCCACGGAAAATGCTTAAAACCACCGGGGGGGGGGGATTTTGTAACTTCAACTTTGCAGCTTCGGCGTATAATACGCACCCTACTATTTCAAGGGGGAAAGTGTGTGTTATATGCCAATAAATACGATAGTATATACAGTAATCATTTATATCTCTGTGTATATATCACCAAGACATATCCTTGTCCAAAAGGGCTACGAAGGAACAATCAACACAAGGAAGACAACAGAAGAAGGGGAGGCAAATGGAGAGAGGGACAAAAGGTTATTTAATTTGCACATACTGTACTTGAGTTTAGTTAACAACAGAGTATGGGGACTAGAGGGTTGTTTGTACACACACGTCCATCATGATGTGATCTTGCTGAGCTGCAACATGCCCATGGCATTTCAAAACTAGGTGCATCATCTTTTTTTACTGGCACAGGGATGGAACCTCCTTCTCGTGGATGTGTTTCTAATCATCTGAAACACCATATTGGTGTCCCAAAGTGACTGTAATAAATGTAAACATGGGAAGGATGGTACACTCATCCCTTTGGGTGGAGACTCAAATCCTGTCAGTCTGGTTCAAAAGCAAGAGCTTCAGCATGAGAGTAGACATGCTTTATTGTCCTCTGCTAATTTAGTATTGAGTGTCCTTAACCTTGAATATATCTCTGACATTTTGAAAGGTCTCTTGGGCTGCAGTCCTGTGCACAGTTGCTTGGGCATAAGCCCCATTGACTTGACTATGATGGGTCTTAATTCCGAGTAAACATGCGAAGGATTGGGCTGCATAGCTCTCAGTTTCCCTTTTTTTCTTATTAAAGCCATCGTTATGATTGATTAGTAATTGGATGTGGTCTGACACTTATGCTTTGGACAAATCATGATTACAGGAAGAGTGATAATGACTGAAACACCTTCCATATTTTAAAATATATTTAGGAGCCAGAATTAACAGCCCAATCCTATCTTGGGCCCTCTCAGAGTGTGCAGTGGCACTTGGACAGTGTCCGCTGCATGCTAGGGACCACCGAGGGACCAGGCAGTGACTACCTTGCTGCTGCCTTGTCGCCAGTAAGCCTACTCGGATCTGCACCAGCTCTTTGGTTGGGATAAATCCCAGTGGGTCCAAGGGGGCATATTGAGGCCAGGCCAGGAGCATAGGATATCCGTGCCACCACTGCCACCAGTGCCCACCACCAGTCCACCCTCAACATGCCCCTAGCCAGTCCCAACCCCCTGATCCTCCCCAGAACACCCCCTCCACCACCTTACCTGCTCTAGCGGGGGGCTCTGGAGGCTGTTGGTGCATGCTCGCAGCTGGAGGCCCTGGCCCACATGCCGTCTCAGCAGCTGCCACACCAGCAGTCCAGGCCTTGCACTGATGGAACATGAGTTCTGTCAGCACAATGCTCACATAGGATTGGGCTGTAAGAGTGTATCTCATCTGACAGTTTCTAATCATTTAGTCTATATGTGAGAATTATTGCAAAGATTTAATAGAACACCCCAATTATTCCCAACAGGCCCATTAGCACACCAATTTCAAGCTGCATTTATTTCAAGCTGCAGTAATTCCAGAATTTCTTGGGTGGAAAGCTCATGACATCCACCAAGCTGGTAAAATAGGAGAGCTGGTCAGTAATGATAGAGAAGCTCTATAGTCAGGTGGCATTTAGCTTTTTGAAAAATGTCATTCAGTCATTGTAACGAGTACCATTTGATTGTGGACATAGGTATAGTACTCAACATTGTTAAAAGAGAATAGCTGCCAACTATTGGAAGTAGCAAAGAAATGCAATTTCATAGTAAATTGTTTGTAATGCTGAAGAAGCAGGTCTCAGGTAGCATTCAATGCTTCCTTTATTCAGTATGAGGTGGAAGAAATTAAATACAGACCGTTCTGCATTATGTTCTCTACTTAAGATGCATTATCAGCATAACGCCACAGTAGCTCTTTGAGGTGTATAATGGAATATCTGCTGTGACTACATAGTTCGAGTAATAGGTTTTCATTGTGGCTTTGTATTGTTGCACATGTGGCAAAAATCTATAGAATTATCGCAAATCCATTGAGTCGGTTTCTTTCAGCCTCAGTCTGTCTTATGATTTAATATCTGAAATATATAGGAAGCTGCTATATTTCTAATATTATAACATTTTATTGAAGTGGTGGGGAGGGAAGTAGTGAGGGGCGTGTATGTGGAGGTGCAACTTATTTTTGTGAGGACCCTTTGAGGAAGGAGGCGCACCTCGCACTGTTGTACAACGTATCTTCTGTTAGAATCCTTGTCCATGAAAATTGAGACAGGCAGCCAGGCAGCAGTGATGTAGACTTGAGTCTGTTCACTCGGACTCAAGTCGCATCAATGACTCGAGTCGAACTTGACTCAACGATTGTAAAAGACTCGAAAGATTCGACTCGAGACTTGGAGCCTTTTACGACAAGTCAAATTTTATTCAGGTTTAACTCTGTTTTCCCCATTAAACAGATAGGGACTCGCAACCAAAGACTTGGGACTTGACTTGAGACTTGGAGTCAGAGACTTGATCCACATCCCTGCCAGGCAGTGTCACGTTTTGCCATCACTACAAAAGCATCCAAACCTAGAATGTCAGGGCGAAATCTAGGCTGAAGCCCTTCTCCCTGCCGTGCTAGTCTCGTCTATGCACGGAGACTTTTGCATAGGAAGGATGCAAACATGTGACCTTTCACCTGCAGACTGAAATGGTCCAGCTCACCAAGAGCAACTCATCAACAGAAGAGTCACAGGATGATTTTGCTCATTCTGTGACACTTGGGCGCAGAGTGCAGGGAGAGGCTACCTCACATGAGCTTTCTGTGCCAAGCAGCTACCATCTTGGCCATAACAGTCATTCACAGTCCAATCCTATCCCCCCCCCCACCAGTGCTGATACAGCTGCATCCTACGGTGGGGAGGATGATTGGACAGCCTGCAGGAGGTAAGTGAAAACATTTTGCATGTACCTCTTGAAGGCTGCTCAGTCACCAATGGGCCTCCTCAGACATATACCACCTATTTTTATATATGCCACAGAGGAAAAGGGTGGGGAGATTTAAAAAGGAAATAAGATCCAGCGGGTGCCATCGCCACTGGATCAATCCCCTCCTGCCCCAGTTCCTCCCCCTCCCTGCCCATAAATGCCCCTGGTTCTCCCACTCCTCTCCCGTCCATGGCTCAACACCGCCCACTGCCTTACCAGTGTCAGGGGTTCCAGGGAATCCACTGGCGCCTGACTGCCGCTGTTCACTATTCATGGCAGCTGCCCAGCTGCACAAAATAGCGGTCGTGTTTTGTGACCGCCATAAAGTATGCTGTGCTGCCTGAACGTGAGTTTCAGTGGTGTAGTGGGCCCATAGGATTGGGCCATCATTTATGTATTCATACAATTTGATATGGCTCACTTAGAACTTTCAGGGCAGCTTATAGAATAAAACAATCAAAAACATCAAATTTCAATGCAAAAACCATCAAATTTCAATGCAAAACTAAAAACAGCATTGGACAACCTGAGAAGGTTGTTTGATCTCAATACTTAGGTTCTTGAGGGGAGTAAAAGGTAAAGGTGACGCCTAACAATTAAGTCCAGTCGTGTCCGGCTCTAGGGTGTGGTGCTCATCCCCATTTCAAAGCCGAAGAGCCAATGTTGTCCGAAGACTCCTCCGTGGTCATGTGGCTGGCATGACTCTCCTTGCCGCAGCGTGTAGCATGCAGCTGGAACACGGAGCGCTGTTTACCTTCCCGCAAGCGGTACCTATTTATCTACTCGCATTAACATGCTTTGGAACTGCTAGGTTGGCAGGAGCTGGCCAAGCAACGAGAGCTCACCCTGTCGCGGATTCGAACTGCCGACCTTTCGATCGACAGCTCATGGTTCAGCGGTTTAACCCACTGCGCCACCCTCTGGGAGTAGTTGGTCCTATTTATAGGGTTTTAAAGGTTTAAACAAACGCTTTGAATTGGACAGCCTGAAAAAGGACTGATAGCCCAAGAAGCTGTTTTAGAAACTGGCATCCCAGTCAACAGTCAAGCAGCTGTAGTTTGGTCCGGTTGGAAGTTTCTTATTATTCTTCAAAGGTTTCATGAGGCGCTTACATAACATGCAGCATTTATTACCAAATGGATCCCTTCCATTCCATCCCTTCCATCCTGTTAGAACTCTCCACTCTCTATGTCAAAGTTTCCCAACCTGTGGTACGCGAACCATTAGTGGTACGCGGACAAGTATCTGTGGTATGCTGACACTCACTTGGCAAGACGGCGGCCACCATTGCGCCGGAGCCCTGAAAATAACAGTAAGCGGTCCAGAGCGGCCAGCAGAGATTGAGCATGCGGGTTTCCTGTGCTGGGAAATACTCTCCTGTCCACCCTGACCCTCTTACCATCATTTTCAGGGCTCTGTCATGGTCGAAAACCCAGAAGTAAGTGGCAGTGATGTCATCACCACTTACTTCCAGTGGTACGCAGCTCAATGGTGCCACAGCGAAAAGGTTGGGAACCTCTACTCTGTGTTCTTAACAGAGATGTCAACCTTTTTTGTCTTTTAAACTCTTAGGGTATCTCTTCAATCAGTCATTGAGGCCAAGACAGCATCCCTGACTTCTATGAGAACTCCTCGGATGATGCTGAAGGAGATGGAGACAGAGGCAGCTTTTGCTATTTAAAATGAAAGAATTGATGGGAAATGTAGTTGTAACACCAAATATGTGAAGGTAGGCAATTGTCTCTAATTAATTCATTGTTGTTCATTCATATTATTTATTCTCTCTCTCTCTCTCTCTCTCTCTCTCTCTCTCTCTCTCTCTCTCTCTCTCTCTCTCTCTCTCTCTGTGTGTGTGTGTGTGTGTGTGTGTGTGTGTGTGTGTGTGTGTGTGTGTGTGTGTGTGTGTGTGTGTGTAATAACATTTATTATTCTCTCAAGAACTATTATGCTATGTTGCTTTAAAGAATGATTTAAGTAGGCCAGAAAAGAGCACAAGTATTTATGCAAGTAATTGTATTCATATTTTGCCTGGATGGTACTAATCATATGGCTGGCTTGACAATTCAGAAAATAGAGGTGTTTAGGTTTCTTTGGTTAGCCATTTAAAAATTGAGGCTTATTGACTGATCAAACTTACTGTGGACAGAAAAATACGGAGGATAAAGAATTTATTCTAGGAAAAAATGGCATGTACCATCTAAAAAATTTGGTATGCATTTCTCATTGAATTATATTGCACATTGGTTGGAAAATATCTACTTTTAGAAACTTAAAATGATGCTTTTATCATTGGTGCATCAGGGGCCAATCAGGTTAAGCACTGACTGAGGGGCCACATGCTCCTGAGGGCCTTCAGCCAGCCCCTGATGCTTCCAAGTCTGAAAATCTAGCATTGTCTTTTGACTCTACTGGCGAGTGAGTAGGCCTTCCCCCTCCTTCCTGCTACTGCCCCACTTTTGTCCCAGACTAGGCAAATGGTGTGAAGGGAACGTGAGTGAAAGAAGGCACAGGGTGATGTGGCGGCATGTATGTGCATGCACAATGGCCACCACACCAGCCACTAGGCAAGGGCAAAGACACCCTGGTGCTGCCTCTCGTCTGAGAATGTCGGAGCCCTCAGTCTCCCCAGTGATGAATAGCCAGGCCATGGTGTGTGTGACGTGTGAAGAATAAGTCCTCACTCAAAGGCACCTTACAGTTCTGGGGCGACCTTGGGAGAGGGGAGTCGCGTGACCCGGAAGGGGCTTCCGGAGTGTGATTTCAGCACGGTTAAAGCAAGAACACGCAGCGGTTTCAGCCAAAAGGTTAAAAAAAATCTGCATTTCTCCCCTCCCCCCTTTAACAGCATTTCTACAGTGGACCTTGTGGGTCCGGGATTCGCGCTGAATCAAATCTGTGGATCCCGAACCCATGGAAAACAAGGTCCACTGTACTGTACTCCTCACAAAACCTACAACTTCCATAAGCTCCTTCACCTTTCTTTCTTCTGTGCTGCTTCAAAACAAGGTAAAATAGTTTTCTTCCTGTTTGGAGAATTTCTGTTGCTGCCTCAGAACAATCACTGTTCATTTTCGAGAATTCAAAGAACTTCATGCACACCTAAAATTTACCCTTGACGTATCCATGGGTCACCGCAAATTATATGATTTTTGGCTTAAAACTTGCCCTTGACTTATCCATGAGATTGAGTTATACTCAAGTATATATGGTAATTAAAATTATTTAAATAATTAATTACAATTAATTAATAAATTGGTTCTCAATGGGTGTGGGTTGCGATAGATTTTCGTTTTTAAAAGTGGGTTTCAGTGATAAAAAGTTTTGGAAGCACTGCAATAGCTGATATTTTTGTTGTGTATTGTTTATTATGTGGTGTTTTTGAGTAAAAATAATGATTGTTATGATGACAATAACAATTAGAGGGGGAAAAGTTACTCTTGAGTGAAAGGACCCCAAATCCACCATTCCCATTGACATGGTTAGAACTTAGTTAGAATTGGTGGTGTTTAGTAGGAAAGTGATTGGTTTATAGAAATCATGAGGGATAGGACTGGTCGGAAGTAAAATAAGTCAGAGGTGAATAGTTGGTCTGTAACAGCCCAATCCTAACTAGGGCTACACAGCCCTTTACAACTGTGGAACACAGTTCTGCTGTTGTAAATGGCCATACGGTGACGTGCGCAGGGTGCAGCGATGGGCATCTTGGGCTGCTGCCACAAACAGTGGTGGTGCTGGAGGCCTGGTGCCACAGCCAGCTACCTCCAGCAGCAAAGTTAAGCCAGTGGCCAGGTGTAATGTGGTGCCTTCAAACCTCCTATCTGGCTGTTTTGGCGGGATAGCCTCCAATCTGAGAGTTTGCATGTGTGGTAGGGACGAACCAGAATCTTTACATCACATGGTTCTTTATTGCGATAGATATAGCGAATTACGTAGGCGGTACCTAGATGATTTTTTGTCCTCTCACTCTGGTTGGTTGGATGAGCAAAAAATCCAGTAAATGTTAGGGGATTCTGAAAGATTGTTTACTTGTCTGCTTGCCAAATTCATGAATCTAGTAATTCAAATCCAACGGAATCTTCCATTTTTGGGTTCTGAGATCTATATTATGGGGGTGAGTTGGTATGTTTGACTATGCGGGTGGGTAGGGAATGTGAAATGCCGTTAGGGGACTTGATGTCGATGTTTGTTTTGAAATGTTTTGTTGTGTATTGTATTTTGTGTGTGTTTGTTTATGCCAATAAAGGGTATGGTATGGTTAAGCCAGTGGAAGGGTGGAGAGGGGGAGCAATGGGGGAGTTTCTAGGTGGGGAGGGGGTGGGGAGGAGATGGAATGGAGAAGGAGGGGTGGATCCTGGTGGCACTGGCATGCTCCAGGATCCTAACCCTGTTCCCCTCTCCCTTAAGGCGGAAGCACACCGGGCGTGTCTCAGAACAAACTGACCAAACGCAGCAAAAGCTGGGAATTGCCCAAGGGAAGTGTCAATGATAGAACGCAGACACAAACAGCCACAACGGGCTGCACGCACGCAGAACGTGCCCGTCTTTGTGCTTCCGTCTTTACTCTCCTCAGACTTACACCAGCAAAATAGCTGATGCAGATCTGAGGAGACCTATTGGGGCAGCGGAGGATTGAGGAGCCCTCCAGACTGCCCCTCCAGACTGCCCCAGGATACAGCGCACGCTCTGTGGTGGCTGCATTGACGGGGAGGGGGGCATTTAGTTAGGATTGGGTAAGTTTGTTAAAGGACAGTTAAAGAAGAGAATAAAAAAGGAGTGAGACCTTTAACTGAAAGGGAAAGATAGACTGCCTGAATAAGAATCTGGTAAAAGTGGAGTTGTATTTTCTTGTTCCTTTTGTAACCTCCTTGGTTTAGTTATACTGGTACCGGTTGCACATAAAGGTCAAGTATTGCCTTGCCAGTGTGACTTGGGCATTCAGTCCCCACACAGAACTAGTAATGTAATTTAGTACTATGTAATTGAAGATATAGGGGAGAGAGAGGGCGAAACCCTCAAGGGATGGCAGCGTGCCAGAGGTTCTAGCAATTTGGCCTCTCTCCTTCTGGGAAGATACTGCAAACTTCAATGTCTACTTTGACCCAATAAGGCTGTAAGGCATTATGGCCCTCAGCGGTGAACAAATTGCTCATCCTTGGTTTTAGGCTAAGACATTTAGGACAAATTTAGGAATGAAAGCTCTCTGGCCAAGATACTTGTGTGACTAAAAGTGAATTCTACAGGTAGCTGTGTCTGTTGTAGCAAAAGCAGCAATGAGACTCGTGATCCCACAATGACTGACAGATTTATTCTAACATAGGTTTTTTTTTCATGAAAATTATTTTTTGGGGGGGCCTCTGCATGTTTCCACTCCTGAATTGCTCTTGTGCCACCACATTGGCAACTATAATGTGGTCTTTAATCTGCTCTGCGAGTTATTTCCTTTGAAGTTGGAGTCCCTTGAAAGTCTATCAGCGCCCTCAGGTATCAGTAAGCTCTCATGGCATGCCTTTGACTCCTTAAGAATGATGATTACACCAGACTTTTCTCATTCTAGTAGAACAACTCTGCAGGTGCTTTAAGTTTTCAGAAACGAAGATGTTTTGCTAACAGCAGGCTTGGATCTTGACCTTAAGCTGAGGATAAAAGAAAAGTCACCAAGAAATGAACTACTAGAGGCTACTTTTAAAATGTGTGCATGGTCAAATGTTTTCGTATATAAAAATTGGTAATGTGGGATTCACCCACATTTCATTCATGTTGGAGCTCTTCAAAACCACTTTTAGGGAGTCTTTTAGGGAGTCTTTCACTTTTAGGGAACCACTCAAATAACAAAGTTTCAACCAATAAGAAGCTAGTGCAGTGTGGATGTGAGCTTCAACAACTAGAATTGTGGTTAATGTAACAAAAGGGCCGAGTGGTTCACCACAGCAGAGAGATATTTTATATTTGCACTTCCATCATTATGTGTACAGCACTTTTAGAAAAGGGATAATGCTTTGCAATCATGAGTTTATTTAATATTTACATTATTGTTGTTGGCTGATTATCTGTCCAGCTCAGGGTGAGTAGGAATTGCCAAGCTAAATGTTGCTAGTCTTTTGTTCCCTGTTGAACATATGAAGCTGCTATAGTCAGACTATAGATCCACCTAGGTCAGTATGTTGTCTAGACTCTATATCAGGGGTTCTCAACCCCAGTATGTTGTCTAGACTCTATATCAGGGGTTCTCAACCCCTTTCCGGCCACCTCCAGAGCCACTCCCCTGCTGTGTACCACCGGACGTGACTGGCAATGACATCATCGCCAGTTACTTCTGGGTCTTCAGGTTTTTGGAGGCCAGAAAACACAGGTAGGAGGCTCTGGGTGGGTGGGAAGGCCCCCCTCAGCATTCCAAAGAGTCTCGGCCAAAGGCAGGAGCCTCTCGGGAGCGAAAATGTGCTGCCGAAAGTGATGCGTCAGAGTGGGGTCTCAGAGGTCCGAGTACTACCAGCAGTCAGCCAACGTACCACTGGTGATACTAGTACCACAGGTTGAGAACCCCTGTTCTATATCTATACTGACTAGAGAAGCTCTTTCCAAACCCCACTTACAGTTGCCAGGGATTGACTGGGATCTTCTGCATGCAAGACAGGTGACTGTCCACTGTGCTGTAGCCCCTTACACCGGCTTCCCCGTACTGGGTAGTCAAACCAGTCCTTTTCTCACCTCCACATCCCTTTTGCTGTCAGTGCTGCAGGAATGTTTGACTTACAAGCTCCGAAATGGTCTAGGACCAGGGTACCTGAACAGCCCTTGTCCATGCATTTGGGTCATTATCTGAGGCTCTGCTTTTTGTTCCACTTTTGTCAGAGGCTCGATTCACCAGGAAGGGGCACTTTCCACTGATGGTGACATGGCCTCTCTAGGGGGCCTCTCTTAGTTGGCCCCATCCCTCCTTTCCTTTTGGAGTCGAGATAAAACTGCTTTTTTTCCCCCTCAGAGCTTTATTTATAGGGGAGAATGAAGACCTAAACTGTCTCTGTGTTTCACTGTGTGTTTTATTATTTTGAAGTTATGTACTGTATTTTTATTGTATTATGAGCCACCTTGGGCAAAAATAGCAAGATATAAAGTATACTATAAAGTATACTTTAAATCAAAGGTGGGGAACCGGCGGCCCGCGGGCCGGATCCGGACCCCGGAGCGATCCGGTCCGGCCCCCGTGAGCCTGGACCCGATTCCATCCGGTCCGGCCCGCGCGGGCTCGGACCGGAGGCTGCGCTCACCTCGCCCGACTCCTTTTCAAACCCTCCCGGCTATTAGAGACATGCGCAGAAACAGCCGGGTTGAGAAGGAGTCGCGCGACTCCTTCTCAACCCGGCTGTTCTGCGCATGTCTCTAACAGCTGGGAGGGTTTGAAAAGGAGTCGGGCGAGGCGAGGTGAGCGCGCGCAGCGGCTGCGGCGGCAGCTGAAGAAAAGAGAAGAGAAGGTAAGGAGGAGAGCGATGGGGGTGGGCACTTGCCGGGTGGGTGGGTGGGAGAGAGAGAGAGAGCGGTGGGTGGGTTGGAGGGAGGGAGAGAGCGAGCGAGCGAGCGGTTGGGGGGGGAGAGCGGTGGGTGGGAGGTAAATTTGCGGGGGGGGGAATCGGACGGCCTAACGGCTGGCCCGCAGCACGTTTTCCCTATGGGAAAATGGCCCCCCACCGCAAATAGGTTCCCCACCCCTGTGTCAAATAAACAAAGTGGCTTGTGGGCTTTTTCTAAGTGTAGTGCTGTAGCACTGTGTATGCTCACAGTGGACAGCTCAGTGGGACAGTGAGCACAGGTAGCCTGGGCTCCCCCTATTCTAAGTCTCCCTCCCTCCTGCTGCTCTGCAGAGTAGGAGAAAGGCAGAAGGGGGGAGGTTTGGGGCTAGGGAAGAGTAGGCTGCCCCCTCCCTCGTGGCTAGAGCCATGCTGAAAAGAGGTTCAGTTAGGGGCTTACATCAGTGAGCAGGGGGAAGGGATGGGGTAGCCTTGCTTTCATGCAAGTGCTTGGAATTGTTACTGTCCACCTAACACCCCCCCCCCCCAACATGATCTGTTTCTGTTCATCTGTTTGAAATGATGTTGCAGAACAGCTCAATGAGCAAAGGTGCTGCACTGTTTGAGCAGCTAATACAGAAGGCTGTTCAGATACTGTAGTATTACCGGCAGCCTCTTACTTAAACCACCACCATTTGTTTATTTTCAAGATGACTTCCCTTACAGCAGCTGTGCACATTAACCTGTTTAACCAGCTGCACAAGATTTTTGAAAGCAGTCCAAGATACGGAGTTTTCTTTATGTCCCACCAACCTTTCTACTTAAGAGGAGCTTCTCACTGGTGTTGATGAAGAAAGGACTATTCCTGTTCTACCTTCCTTGTCCTACCTAATGAATTAGGTATGCGTCTTACATCAGTGAAAAATGGTTTGGGTGTGTGTTTTGAGGGAATTAGTGGATGGCTGGGTATGCATGTCAATGTATGTAAACAAAAGGTTACAGAAAATGCTGAACATATTTGACAAATCTAAGAAGGGACTTTCTTCTTGCTATGCAGTGGACCTTACAGCGTGTGGTTAGATATTATCACGCTTGTCTCATTCATTGTTCTGTATCATTCTCCTCTTTTATTATCAGTCTTCAATGAGTTGCAGAGATTAGCTCTAGTCATGTGGAACTGTTTAGAAATGCAAGCAACGACAATAGGAAATGTCAAACTGTAATGGAATAAGTGCAGTACAATTACAGGCAGCAAATGTTCATTAATAAATTAGAACCATGTTTTCTTCCCCTAATGGCATTTGTTCTCTGACGTGGTACAAATGATCTTGTTCTGCAAGTAACTCTTAGCTTTCATTTATGTGAGGAGGGGTCAGGAAAAAAAGCAACTCCCAAATCAATGTTCTTTTGTACTCCATTTTAATACTCTTGCTGCTCAGAAGTATCTTTGATCAAATTGATTAGGTTTGTCCAGGAAGTAACCTCACATGTGGCACTTGAATGGCTGTGTAAACAGGGAGCAGGGGAACATCTCTTTTTAACGGGAGAGGTGGTTGCAGGAAATCATGACTGCTAGTAAATAGTACCAAGTATTGTTCACAGTTTTGTAGACAGGATTAAAAGCCATGTATCTTTAAGAAAATTATTTGTTTTTAAAACAAGTAAAAGGTTAAAAAGTTAAAACAAATTGAAGACACAACTAAAAACCAAACACACAGTTTAAATACCACATTTCACCCAAGCCTATGGGCATCCTCAGGTAAGTAAAAGAGCCATGCCGTCTGTAAGAGTCTCTTCAATAAGAGACTGAAGTGTCTCTTCTCTTATACTGCCGACTTGGTTGTCAGTCTGTTAACATCTTTTACAGCCGGCACGGCTCTTTTACTTACCTGAGGATGCCCATAGGCTTGGGTGAAACATCATATTTAAACTGTGTGTTTGGTTTTTAGTTGTGTTTTAAATTTGTTTTAACTTTTTAACCTTTTACTTGTTTTAAAAACATAAATAATTTTCTTAAAGATGCATGGCTTTTAATCCTGTCTACAAAACTGTGAACATTACAGCTGGCCATGAGAGTTTTAGATCTTTCTTAAAGTACCAAGTATGCATCTTGAATGTAAAAGCTGTATTCACTACACAGCAGTCCATGTGCTATGAAGGTTTGTAGATGCAAGGAAATGACATAAGTCTGAGACTCAATCTTCACATTATACAGAGTGTGGTGGTAAGAATTGTGGACTTTTCCACTTCAGACTGCAGGTGAGGAGTTATATTTTAGAATGCTTTCCCTTTGGGGGGGGGGGGGAGAAACCTAACTGCATATAGCCAACAAACACATCGTAGGGAAGGTTTAGTGCAGACCTCTTTCTGACTTTCTGGTTTACTACACGCAGGATTTTTTTTCTGCATGGGGGAAAATTAAAAAGAATGTAAAAAATTACTCCTCCACCCACAGGCTGAAGTGGAACAGTCCAGAATTCTACCACCACCTTACCACCTCACTCTGCGCAATATGTAGATTGCATCCTATTCTCACCACAAATCCAGGGCAAGTGAACATGCATATGGGACAGGGGAGCAGGATCACAGCAGCAGGACACCCCCCTTTATCTATACAAATTTAGTTTGAATGGCATCATAGCGTTTACATGCATACAGCTGTATGTAGGACTCTTTCCTACGTATACCATCAGCAGCACTGGAAAAGTAAAGTTCCCAGTCACCGGGAGAGAGACTTACTGTGCATACAGCTGTGTATTTGTAGACACTCCACAGACATTGGACTGAATGCACAGATTGGACATGGGCCCATTGCTGTGACCCTTTTCCCCTTGTATATGCAGTCACTCACCCTGGATATATCATGAGAATAGTGCTGTAATAGGGTAACTTTTATGCTATTCTAGGACAGCTTAAGGCAGCTCCACACATTGCAATTCCTGTAGGAAACACTGGTGTTTCCCTATAGTACAGACATCATCCATGCACAACACAATGTACAGCGGTAGAGAGCTTTTCCAGCTGTGGTGCCCAAGCTGTTAAACGACCTCCCAAGGTAGACATACCCCACCCCTACCTGCTTTCAGGCAGACAGTGGAGACGGTGGTTTTGCAAAGGAATTTTTCAGATGTGTGCATTTTTAAAATCGGGATGAAATTACCTCTGCTGCTCACTGGGGAGTTATCCTGTTTTATGCTGCTGTTTTAGTTGCTTAACATTGCGAATGTGCCTTAAAAGAAGGTATGTGCCTTAATGGTATAAAAGGTATGTGAATTTCCAGACAAACATTACTAGTAAAAATTTCTGTATTTCTTCAACTATGAATTTGGACATGGCTGATAATCCCATAACTCCTGTATCGTTGAACATTGCGAACATGTTAAGATTATTTTTTTCTATTCCTTTATAGATGTTTGTATTGCACTGTTTCTGTAATGTTTTTGTGAGCTGCCTTAAATATCTTTTAAAAAGCGAGATTGAAATAAAAATATGAAGTGTGAACACTTGTAAGTGGACCTCAGGACCCAGGGCTTTACCCCAGTGTTTCTCACCGCAGTTGTAACGGGTCAAGCAGTCCTCATAAGTGTACAGTGATGTTGCTTAAGGCCCTCTCATAAAATTAGCTTGCATTTTTGCAGAGGATTTTTCTAGCACCACATAGAATGTGCTGAGTGTTTGGCAGGGGGATGAGCCGCCACCCTCGCTAATCTTCCCGTTTTCATTCAAGAGGAGTGCAAGCCCAGTTGTCTTTGCAGTAATGTTTTCAATTTAAACCTCCTCCGAGCTGCTGAAAAGGAACGGCCACCCAGTTCTTTGAAGGAGCAGCTGGAGCCCTCGACAGGCCTCTCAATGGTCAGAGAGCAGCAGTGCATGTTCTCATTTATCTGCATTAAACATGGGTGGCCACAGATCTCTCCCTTTCTGGAGGTGGCAGCTATTGTCTGGTGCTCTAGCCCTGCAATCTGAAATGGTTTTGTTTGGCTTCCTGTTTCTGCTGAGTCAAACACATTTGGTTAACAATGAGTGCAGAGCAACACATGGGATAGGGCCCTTTTGAATGTTCGTTTTTGCTTCCGTGAAACATATTTTTTACACAGGCCTCTCCCTTCTGAGGCCATTGTGGCTCATATTCTCCTAACAGTTACTGACAGTAGGCTAGTCCTGTAAACAACTGACCACTAGATGCTTTCCTTCTTGTTCTTCAACACAGAACGGCTTTTTCAGACAACATTTTTCTGTTGACGCTGTGCTTTAAGAAAATACAGTACCTGTTTTTTGATGCATTGTAGACAGAAATCAGACTTGTAGCTTGAGGGGTTATCCTAGACCCAGCATTTCTCCTGGATGCCCAGGTGGTAATAGTGGCTAGGAATGTCTTTTTCTAGTTTAGGGTATGCCAGCTGACCCCTTTCATGAAGAAAACAGACCTGGTCACAATCACATACCTTAGAAACATCCAGCGTAGACTATTGAAAATGCGTCTGAAAATGCGCTGTACATGCAGCTACCTTTGACATTTCTGCTGGTTGAAAGTATAGCTGCCAGAGTACTAAGTGGAGGTTACTGAATGGACCCATATAACTCTGGTCTTGTTCCAGCTTCGTTGGTTCCCAATTTGTTTCCAACTCAGAGTACTTATTCTGACTTTTAAAGCCCTATATCAGGAAAAGGGGTAGGTTGCTACCCCCTTAAGGGGAGTGGTGACCTGTGATGGCGGCGGCAGCGATCTGGGGATTGTGCCGCAGTTGGGGACAAAGGGGGCATCTTTTAGTCTTACCAGGGGTCAGGCTCCGGAGGGTGTAAGGGCCTCCCCCCAGCGGGCCTCTCCAAGTTTCCGAATAGTTCCTGGAGGCAAATAAAGCCCACTTCTGGTTTTCAGGGAATCCAGGAAGTAAACAACACCTGAGATACAGCAGGTGTACATGCAGGGCAGAGCTTTTTCAATTGTGGCACCACATATGTGGAATGCCCTCTGGGTACAGGGAGTTCATCTGGCTCTATCACTGCTCACCTACCATGGGCAGTGAAAACGTGGTCATTTCAAAGGGCCTTCAAGGTAAAAGCTAGCTGACTGTTTTATTTCTTTCTTTATTACAGTATTTATATACCACCTTTCTCAACTGACTCAAGGCAGTTTACGTAGGCTGAACTTAAATCTGTTTGCGGAACATAAATCCATTTTGCAGTGAGATTTTTATAAACAGTATTCCATGAGAAACCTCATAGAAACCTTTCGTTTCTCCAAATATTTCCCTTCACAGTGCAGTTGTCACCCTGGCTGCCGACTCTTGCGCTTTCCAAGCCTCTCGCAGGCAGTTGCAACCATGCTTCAGACTGGCCTCTCAAAGATCTTATCCTTTTGTCAGCTGACTCCTCCAAACAGAAATGCCAGCGGCCTCCTGGTCTCCCATCCAGCAGCTGATCCTGCTTAGCTTTTTCAGGCAAGGCGACAGCTCAAACCTCCAAAGCACACCTCCTGCGTCCTATTTTATTGTTCATTCTGCTTTTTTCTTTTAAAAAATATTGGGTGTTTTTATTGGGTATCCTATAATATTTGCGCACGCACGCACGCACGCACGCACGCACACACACACACTCCATTGATAGCCATTTTTGGGAGATTTTTCCAACAGAAAGGTAGAGTTAGCATTATTTTTTAAAAATAGGTAAAAATGATCTCCATCTTTTTTTTTTTTGCATGATCATCTTGCTTCATGACTCTGACAGCCCAATTCTAACCAACTTTCCAGCATTGATGCAGAGGTGACAATGGGGTGCGTGCTGCATCCTGCAGTGGAGGGGGGCAGTCACGGAAGCCTCCTCAAGGTAAAGGACTTGGTTCCCCTACTTTTGGTATGCATTGCAATTGCATTGGCCCTGGAAAGTTGGTTAGGTTTGGGCTGTGAGTTTCCTTTTCTTGCTGTTAACTTGCTCTTTCTCTTACGAAGACCTTATTAGATTACTGAAACGGTGTGGAGGAATTGTTCTGTCAGGATAACAGTGTGCATAAACATTCCTTATTGCAACCAGCGTGTTTTGTGGAACTGAGTTTATGAGGAAGCATTTGATTGCTTGGCCACAGGGCCCATGGGAGGGGGGCAAAGGGGGTAAATTGTACCCAGGCCCAGGGTCAAAAAGTGGGCCCAGGAGTCAAAGGAGGGCTCCCAGAAATTTCCTGGGATCTCAGCTGGCCTCATGGAGAGTGAAAGATAGTGGCCGGGCCAACCAGAAGGTCAGATCTACTGGGCCGGTCTAGCCCCAATGTGGGTGCCACATCGGGAAGCCTGGTAGACCTGGGCTCCAGAGACTTTTCCAGGCATTGCTGCCCTCCCCTGCCCCATTTTGCCCCATCCCCCTTTGGGAAGGGGCCAAGAGAAACTTTGTGCCCCCTGATAAAATTCCTCTCAGAGGCCCTGCCTGGCCAGTTTGTATTTCTAAATTCATACTCCTGTTTTTCCTGGCTGTTGTTTTTCATGTGGACTTATTGATACTGGCAATATTTTGAAAGAACGGAGAAATCTGTGGAGTGTAATCAGTAAGGTGCAAAATAGATGCAGTCATAGACCTTGAAACTGCTGAGTCCTGCAGAGGTGTTAGATAACTTGGTAGTGATCCAGCTTACAGCAGCTTTGTCACTTACCTTGGCGAAACTGTGCATTACTGATACCCTTCAACTCTTTGCTTTGAAAATGTATTGTTGAAAGTAACTGGATGTGCTGATATTTGCAGACTTCTAGTCATATCAGTATTTAGTATCTTTAAGTTGAACGGAAGATGTGCTGACTGCATGAAAAAATAGAAGGCCACAGATATTTTTGCGCATGAGTTTGTCACTCATGGCTGCAGTCCATCATGGGGTTTGTGATCTAAACACTACTGAAATCTGTAGTTATTCTTACATTGCGATTTTCATAGACATGTGGTTGTCATGAAAAGTCTAAAGTATTGCACAAAATTAGGTGCTTTGGTGGGAAAGGGTTAAAATAATATGGGAATACATACATTGTGAGAATACATAAGACAAGTGTGACAGCAGTATTTTCAGGGTGAACATGCAACAATTTTGTTGAAAAAAATTGGTTGATTTAGATATCCCCCTCCCTGAATATTTGAGGGAGTTGGAATGGGTAGTACAGGTTGGTTACCCCTTATCCGGACATCCAAAATCCAGACATTTTGGGGCCTATCTTTTTTTAAAAAACTTTTTTTCCAGCACCTGGCTGGCATACTGCAAGGCATGCTGGGGCACAAAATTATTAAAAAATATTGTATAAAATTACCTTCAGGCTATGTGTATAAGATGTAGATGAGACATAAATTAATTTCGTGTTTAGACTTGGGTCCTGTCCCCAAGATATCTCATATTTATGCAAATATTTTGAAATCCAGACAACTTTTTATCCCGAGCAGTCCGGATAAGGGATACTCAACCTGTATTGCAAAACTGGACCCAAATTCCATTATGTCTCTGTCTTGCAAATTGCGGTTGTACAAATGAATATCTGTGTGCAATTAAGAAAAGTTTGCACTGAAAACAATCCTTTTTTTCTGTTGCGGACATCGTATGCTTATAGGAAAGAAATCTAAGCTATGTTTGCCCCTTTGAGTTTATCTCAGTGGATTCCATAGCTTAGTAGGAATAACTGCAAGCAAGATCACAGTGTACTATTGTCTAACTGTAAGGGATGGTCTGGACAATCCTGTCCAAGGCAAGCCCCCAGCTGTGCGATTAGGGACACCTGGCTCTATACTGGATTGTGTTTATGGAAGTAAAGCTATGAGCCCTAATCAGCTGTTTTGGCACAGAGTGACGTTCCAGTTACTCTGGAAATAATGTTTGCAGTCGAGCCTCAGTACAGGAAGGGAAAGTTTTCAGTGTAGCTGTATTTAAAATATTTCACAGACTTTAGCAGAAGAGAGAAACCTGTACATACAGTCACTTCTCACCATATGCAATCCGCAATCAACAGAAGTGAGATCACCTCACGCCGTTCATGTTTGTCTCACTGTCCGTGATCCCTACTGCCTAAGGAAGCCTACAGAGACTTTCCTTAGGCAGCAGGGACATTCAAAATGACACCCGCAATCAGCGTCGGGCCCTTTGAAGTGGCCGGAGGAGGGAGCCTCAGACACTTCCCCCGGCCACTTCAAAGCGCTCCGCACTGATCACAGGTGCCAGTTTGAATGTCATTCAAAATGGTGCCCATTATCAGCAAGAACCCTCCAAAGGCAGTAGGTAAGGCACCCCCAACCCACTGTACGGAACTCCATTGATCCTATAGGATTAATGGTTCCATATCCATGAATTCATGACCAGCGGGGGTTTCTAGGAACCTAACCCCCGTGGGTAGCGTGAATTGACAGTACTACTTTCCCACCGTTGCTCCGCTGGAATGGGTATTCAGAAACATACTGCCTCTGAACCTGGAGGTAACATATAGACATCAATATTAGTAGTGGGTGATACATTTACCATCCATGAAGAAGAAGCAATAAGAAGTTGGGTATGTGAAGAAAGGAAGGGCAAAGGAGAAAGTAGAACTGGATCAAAAACCTCAGACTAGGTTTAGGAATAGGAGGGAAATGAAGAAAAAGAGAAGGACAGTTGGAAAGCTGAGGACTGTAGGCCAGGCAGTCAAGGAGACATTAGTCTCTAGAGAATCCATTCTCTATCAGGGCTACTAAAGGCAGATTCTGTTGCTTTTGGCTTCTGCCGTCACTGCAACATTGGGATGGGAGAAAGAGGTTCAAGAGCTGGGAAAGGGGTTTAATTTCAGATATTTTGAATTTACCAGCCAGTTGGACAAATCAATAGCTGCTAATTCCTCCCAGTTAGAACTGAAGAACTGCTCTTCAGCACACAACTCATTCCTGCTCAAGGCAGCATGGAAAAAAAAATGTGGCACTTCATGTTACAATACATAATGGGATTGTCTGTGCCCCTGTATATTGTGTGGTACAGAATACATCTGATCCTTCTTCCAAAAATGGCAGTTGGTGTCAAACCATTGATGAGTAACAACACATTTAAATTTATTCAGATTCTTTCAGTTGTCTTTCCCCATCCATCACAGTCACTCTGTCTCTTGTAAATTCCCTGTGACCCAGGGAGGATTGTGTCAGAAGGACCCTGTGTTTGTTTCCAACAAGAGGAGTGCAACAAAAGCAGTCAAGAGTCATCTCATTCTATACAAAAGATGACCTTTTCGCTGATATGCCCCTGTTTACGCCATGGTGAAAACGGTTAAATATTTACCATAATGGATGCAGGCAGCCTGATTCACAGCCCAGTTAAGCTGAAATACTTGCCTTTAAAACATTCAGGGCTAAATTGCTTAAATCCAAGTACTTGGGCTTAAGTGGTTTGTGAATCAAGCTATACGTTTGCACCAAACTCTGGCCAGGTCTGTAAGTGTATCAGAATGAGGCTGGGTCTGTTCAAACAGCAAGGTGAGGTGATAAAATCCTGAGGTGGTAGAGTGGTTTGTGCAACCTCAGGTGGTAGGCAAGGGATTCTAATTGGGAATGATCCCCTGTGTAAAAATCCATGCTAACAAAAACGTAGCGTATTAGAGGGAAAAGTTCCAGCCCAAACAAGTTCCAGTTGTGCTAGTTTCTTACTTGTGGAGAGTTTTTGTTCTGTAATGGGGGAGGAGATTTAAAAAATGTGATTCTCTGAACTCCCTTTCAGAATCCTCTCCCAGGCTTAAACCACAACTCCCCTGGCTTTCAACAACTCCCACTAGTCCAGCAGGGAGCAGACAGCTCTATAACTTTTTGTTCTTGATATACTAGGTTTTATGTTTGCTTTGTTTGTTTATTACTTGCAGAGAGTTTTTCTTTGTGCAGGGGAACATTCAAGAATGGTCTCTCCGCATGAAGTTGTACAGTCTCCTTTAGCACCTCATTTTGCTACATGTGTCAGACAGGACTTTGGCTCTGCTGCTGAGATGACGTTCTAGTTGTCAAGTGTCTCTGGGGGCACATTTATTTATTTATTTATTTATTTATTTATTTATTTGTTTATTTATTTTAAATATTTGTGTGCTGTCTTTTGGTCCCAGCAAGAGAGCACCAAAGAGACTCACCACAGCAAATAATAGTATAAAAACCAATACAAACCAATTTAGGGCGCAATCCAAACCTACTTAGGCCGCTGTTGTAACCAGCGGCCCAGCAAAAACGGGAGGCCCCAGAATGGAAAGGGGATTCAAATCCCCTTTGAATTCCCCTTTTGGAGGGGATTTGAATCCCCTTTCCGTTCTGGGGTCTCCCGTTTTCGCTGGGCCGCTGGTTACAATGGTGGCCTAAGTAGGTTTGGATTGCGCCTTGTGTTGTCTAAAATATATTGAACCGGGCCTTCCCACTAGTCACACAGCTGGATGCAGCTTCATGCCTCTTGCTCTACAAGTGTGAAGCCTTTGTGTTTCTTCTGTCGCATTCTGTTACAACAACCCCCATGTCTTTTTCTGGTAGGCTCATGTGACGGCTTGCTTCAAACTTGGTAATGTTGGTTGTTTTGATGCTTTTGTTTCTCCTTCTACTGTTTATGTGAGTCAGTTTCCACATACCTGTGTCATACTGTGGCCTCATGGGACTTTTTCAAGCATTGGATGTGTTTATTGAGCCACATGTGCTCTGAACTCAGCTTGCACAGATCACCCACTGTTTTGTATGCAAGCAAATGGAAAGACAGGGTAGGCGGCTCATATGGTTGTATTCTTGCTGGATCTACCTATGCCACATGGTCCTCTTGCTTTTTCTGGGAATTTTTCCCATGGTTCTGGCCACTTCAGAGTCATGGAAAGTTGTTCTGAAGATACACTTTTTTATATAGACAGCTTGCATAGTTTTGAATTTAGCAACCCTGACGCTAAATGAGAACTACTCATTTCTAAGATAGTTTCTTGGATTCATGCAAAAAAAAGTACCTTCTGAACCAACTCAACATTTTGTGATGCTACTTTACTTTGTGGCTGTGTTCCCTATGAAATTGGTTTCAGGACACGGTTCATCAGAATCTGAAGATAGCATTCCAATTACAGTTTTCTGTTTTTGATTTTTAAAGGTCTGGTCTCTAGTCCTCATAGTTTCAGACCTAAAAGGCAGATACTGCCTAACACTTCATTTTTTAACAATTCTGAAACCAGGAAACTTTTTTCAATGGCCAGGGTGAGGTATGTTTTCCATGGACCAGAGTCCCTACACTGCTGCTTTCTACTTGCTATCTACTGATTTCTCTTCACACTCTACATTCCAGCTGTGGCTGTCTTTTCTGTTTGAATGTAGTGGAAGGCACTAGCAGGGATAGCAGTTTCAAATAGATCATTACCACCTGCTGATGCTAAATGAATTGTGTCTTGACTAGCTGTGTTTATAATTGCATAACGTTTGCCTAATTTATTCAGCACAAGTTCAGCTTGCAAAATTTTTGTGCAAGGAATTTAGTGTCTTGCCCATGATACCTAATTTTGTAAATAATATTTCTTTAGACTGCTTTGGATTTTTTGTTTTCTTAAAATAATACTCCGGGTAAGGAAAACACAGAAACTATAAAGCAGCTCCTAAGTTCACAAGGTTAACCACATGCATGTGTTTTACAGTAAACTGCTGATGTGTTTTTCTAATGTGCTGAATTGTTGACCTTAATACCGCACAGAGACTATCTTGGTCCAGTGTTTACTGCAGAGGACAACTAATGCAAAAAGTTACATCATGAAAGGGATGACAAAATAAACGCAAAGGGAAGACTTGCAGCTTTGGAGGTTTTGCTGGCGTCACCCAAATTTATCCAGGAGGGGTTGGTGATGTCTAGTGTGCGTTTCCAGCTGGCACAACAAGAGCAGCTCTGCAGACTCTCCCCCTTTTCTGTAGCTGCCTATTTATTTATTTATTCCCTCCCTCCCAAGAGCTTTGATCCAGTGGTTACAGAGAGTCACTCCTCCCTCTCCCTCCCAGTTTGGCTCAGGTCCTCTGAGCAACAACTAGCAGCTGCTGACTAGTGGGGCCCTCTGCTACTTATCCCAAGTGCCACCCTGCTTCAGTCTTCAGGGGGCTGCTGCATGCTCGCCATCTGCTCCCTCGTGACAGAGTTGTTAGAGCCTTGCTCTCCTTCCTGTCTCGCATCATTCTGAGTGGCATCCAGAGAGGGACAACAATTTTTGTTCACACTCTCCTATGTTTAATCAGGACCAATCTGCCTCACCTTCTGGCTGTTAAAGGAGCTGTGCTGGTGAGACTTTAGAATAGTGGGGCTAGGTATTGTCCCTTGTACTCAGAAATGGGAGTTAATGTTATTTCCCCCCCCCCCCCAATATCTAGTGCAGAGGTTCTCTAAGTGTGAGGCGCAACTCCCAAATGCGTCATCAAAAGCAGCCAGGGGCGTCGCGTTAGTCTTTTAATTAACACATACTCTTGCTTGAGAGAGAGAGAGAGAGAGAGAGAGAGAGCGAGAGCAAAAACAAAGACCCTGGAAAAACTGCCTCTTCACATCAGGTCACTCAAAGCTCATTTCAAAACACTTCAGGTTTGTAGGCAGTTTCCACGTCTTGTTTTTAACCACAGCGTGAGTGAAGCCCTTGCTTATCTTATGTTAAAGAACAATTAACAACTCTATTGATAAGCTGAGTACCGGTACTTTGGAGCTGGAGCTGCAAAGACAGCATCTCGTTTCTCTCTAAATCCTGAGACATTGCAGGTTTGCAAGTAAAGTATTTTCTTTCTGTTGAATGTTTTTAATAAAGCAAACACTAAACAAATGCAAGAACTGCAATTGAAAATGGTGCAGAGCAGGTTCTGCTTTACATACAGTCTTTGATTTCTATGTTTAGTTTGGTTGATTAATTATTAGGATTTCTCTTCTTCTTCCTTTCTGACCCACCTCTAAGTTAGTTCCCCACTCTATTTGCTGGGACAATCCCCCCCCTCCCGGAAACTGCCATAGGCAGTATAAGAATCTGTTTTTCATCTTTCATCTATAAGAAAGGCAGTATAAGAATCTGTTTTTCATCTTGCAAAGATGCTACCAAAAGGAGCTAGCTTTCTCTCTCTTTCTCTCTTGTGCAACTGGGGCTTCCCTCCCATGCTTTGATGTTTCTCTTGCCATGAATAGGACTAACACAGACAACATCAGTGCCCTCTACCCAGGCCTGCCAGTGGAGGGAGGGCAGCATCCCAACCCCACCCTGCGCACTCCTGGCTTAGCTGCTGCTCAGCATAAGCATGGAAAATCCACTTTAGGGCTCGTTTTGGGAATATACACATACATATACACATACATATAAGAAAGGGTGCCTCTGAGCATGTAAAGAGTGCCTGTTTCTTCCATGCACTTTAATGGGGAGTCACAGCTAACGGCGAGGGAGGTCAAGGGAGCCGCGAGTCAAAAAAAGTTTGGGAACCACTGATCTAGTGGATCTCTGCTGAAAAATGTGTCATTACATTTCTCCCAAAAGGGCACCCAAAGCAGCTTACAATAACTACCGTATTTCTTCGAGTCTAAGGCGCCATCGATTCTAAGGCGCACCTTTACTTTCAGTACCACCAGCAGGGAAAAAAAATCCATCAATTGTAAGACTCGCCTCCCTTCATTAAATCTACCTGCTCAGCACCAACTCTCCCCAGCATGTCTCCTGCAGCTGAGGATGACTGAGTGCACTGCCTTTGCATAGCATTTCTGGCCCCATCAGAAAGTGCCATTTCCTTCGTTTACCTGGGCTTGGGGGAGCTTCAAGGAGGCCTGCGCAACCCTCTGCAGGCCACCTTGATCTTCAGTTTGGCGAAAAACAGCGATTTTTGGCCATTTCTGGTTTTCGCGAAAACCGGAAATGGCTGAAAATCACCGTTTTTGGCCAAACTGAAGATCAGGGAGGCCTGCAGAGGGTTGCGCACGCCTCCCTGAAGCTCCCGCAAGCCCCAGTAAGTAAGAAGATAGCATTTTGGGGTGCTTTTTGGAGACCTTCGATTCTAAGACGCACCCCATTTTTTGAAATGCTTAATTAGGAAAAAACATGCGTCTTAGAACTGAAGAAATACAGTATTAAACGTACATATAATACAAATAAAACTATACAATATACAGTAAGTATCAAAATAAAATAAAATATTATACAGTGTTAAAAACCAGCCAGCAGCAATCAATCACAACAATAATAGAGAATGATAGCACATAATAATAACTAATAAAAACCATTAAAACCAGCAGACATAGACATTGAAAACACCTTGCTGAGATCGGAAAGCTTTTTGAATGAGGAACGTCTTTAGACCAGAAGGCTTCTAAGGAGGGAGCAGTTCTAAAACCAAAGGGGAGGGAATTACACAGGACAGGTGCCACTACCGAGAAGGCCTTATTTCTAGCAGCCACCCCTAAACCTCTGTCAGTGGCGGCATCTCCAAAACGGCCTTCTCTGATGACAGAGGAGGATGGGCCAGATTATACAGAAGAAGGCTGGTCTCAAATACGTTGGTCCGAAGCCATAAAGGGCTTTAAAGGTCAAGATCAGCACCTTGAATTGGGCCCAGGAACTAACAGTACAACCACCGAATCAGCAGACTAACGGACTCAAACCACTGAGCTTCAGCAACCACACAAGCTGCCATGTTCTGCACAAAATGCAACTTCCAAACCATCTTCAAGGGCAGCCCGACGTAGAGCGCATTAATATAGTCTAATCTCGATGTAAGCATGGCATGGACCATCATGACCAAGTCTGACTGATGCAGGTACGGCTGCAACTGGTGCACCAGCTGGAGCTGGGCAAAGGCCCCTCTGGCCATAGTCAACACAGGAGCAGCCTGTGAATCAAGGAGAAAACCCCCAAGCTGCAGACCTGCTTTTTCAGAGGGAGTGCAACCCCATTCAGAGCAGAACAATAGTCTAGTACCTGCATCATGGATTTCCAAACCAGGAAAACCTCTGTCTTGTCCAGATTTAATCCCGGTCTGTTCAACCTCATCCAGATCCCAACCGCCTCCAGGCAACGCTCCAGGACCTCAACAGCCACCCTGGTATCTGGTGGAAAGGAGAGATAGAGCTAGGTGTCATCAGCATACTGATGGCACCCCACTCCAAATCCTGAGATGACTTCTCCCAGTGGTTTCATGTAGATATTAAATAACATGCGGGACAAAATTGAACCCTGTGGCACCCTACCCCCCAAGGGCCAGGGTGTCGAACCGGTTTCCCCAGCACCACCATCTGGGACCTATTGGCATCCCCTCTCTCAAGGATGAATTTACCACCCTTTCTGTCTGCTCGGCAAGCCCTTCCCAGACAGGTCTAATCAGCCATGCTGGTCAGGGGTCCAGTGGGCAGGCAGACGGACCATGCTCCAAAAGATTCTGTCCACATCCTCAGATTCCACAAACTGAAAAGAATCTCACAAAACTGGACTGACAGATGCAAAGGGGGCATCGCCCAGACATTGTCAATGTGGAATCCAAGTCGTGGCAGATGTGAGTGATTTTATCTGCAAACAAACTATCACAGTGGGACTCTTGGGTGTTTCTCTCAGTCTGTCAGAGGGGCCTGATGGAATAGGCCTCGCACAACATGGATCAGTTCTTCTGGACAGCTCTCTGCAGACGTGATGGTAGCAGAGAAGAAAGTATGCTTTGCTGCCATCACCGCCATAGAATAGGGCCAGTCTTTATGTAGATGCAGATTATTTCTAGACTCATGTAATCTTTCATTGTGGTTTCGGTACTGAAATTGCCTTGGAGGTTGTTGATGACCTACGATGGGAGCTTAGATGAGGAGCTTTTTTTTTTTCTCTTGGTGTATTCTTGATGTTTGCTGCTGGCTTTTTCCAGTTTAATTTGGTGATGGTTGGCTGTGTTTCTTGATACTTGGTTACATATCTTTCTGTTTTTGTTTTTAAGATTTTATATAAACTGGTTTGAGCATCCAGAGATAGAAAAGTGTGGGGTAGAAATACTTAAAGTAATTCCCTCTTATATATTTGAGATCCTGATTTCTGGTCGCTTTCAGCAATGGGTTTGCATTCCTTGCAGCTGGGCTGGCAGTCAGAGAGTGTCAGATAACTGTGTCTCCACCTGGTCTGCCTTGGTGAGGTTCTTGGGGTGAGGGGTTGGATTGTTTGTTCCCCTGTTGTTTTTCCAATTTATTCTATGTTGAAAAATTATGATTGGACTATTTGTTTCTGGGGGAATATGGGAAGCAAGCAGAAGAAAGTTGATTCTCCCATGATTCCTGACTACTTCCCTGTTACTTGTCACTTTCTGTTAAGGGTAAAAGTGGCACTGATGAGAGCTAGCAGTGAAACTGACAGGATTCTTGAAAGGTGAAGAAAAGGAAATAAAAGACTTTTGAGGGTTCAAATATATAGCCCCTAAGAATGGGGTAATCTCTTAGATGTACAACTGTGCACCTGTTAGTAGGTCACATTTGGAAGCAGTAGACTTGGAGGCAAAGTTGAGAGAGGAATGGAGAAAATTGGTGAGATGTTCCAAGGCAGTTTGGTGGTAGGATCTGGAAGATGTTAATGCAGAATTGTTTAAAGATCCCTGTTGCGCTCATAGCTGCAGTGAGAATTCATATTTCTATGATGAGCTTCTCTGTGTGTGTTTATACTGATTTGCTTGCATATAAAGTCACAAATGTTGTCAAAACCACTGTTCTAGCCAGTGAAGTTCTGGATCCAGCAGGGTTGCAGCTGCAGAAGAGTTCCCACACTGTGGGCAGGATATGCAAAAGTATTTTTGGGTGTGGGGAAGGGAAGAGTGAGGTTTGCGTATTTACTGCTGGCAAAATAAACCTCCTGCATTCCCCCCCCTTCCTCTTGCTAAAATCTATCAGACTTGTTTTCTATATCATGATGATTTAGAGCTAGAAGGAAAGTCATGTGTAAAAAAACAAATGTTGAAAGCGTTCATTAATTGACTTCCATTAATAATAATTTACTTAATTTAGTGCACTGCTTCTTTACAGTAAATATTTGTAGTAATGTGGAAAAGGTAGCGCGATGTGCCATGCCAATTGTGCCGTTATTTCCAAGTGTGGAAAACAGGGGAAAGTATTCTTTGAAACATTGTTTTAAGGGCTGTGGTTTGCCACAAAGTGGTGCAGAGTAGCACTGTGCTTTTTCATCCAGCAAAAGAAAAGGTATCAAATCAGACAGAAACTAATGGCTTTCCATAGTCTCATTTTCTTGCCAATACCTGTCAGGAGCAATAGTGCAGGGGTAATATTGACATGAGTCAAGGGAACTGCTGGAGATGGGGAAAACAATAGATTTCTTTCTAGTTGTTGAACATTTTCAGCCTCTTCACAATTTGGAAATAGTAAGTCACAGCACCCTGTGGTGCATGAAGTCCTATGGACAGGGCTTATTCAATTGAGATAAAATAAAATAGTTCAGGTGATACCATTTATATTGGACCAGCTGTGTTGGTAAGTTATTGACTTTCACAGAACTCCTGCAACTTGAACTCTTGCTACTACAGAACATTATTTATTTATTTATTTATTTATTTATTTATATACCCCACCATTCCAAAAGCTCAAGGCGGCTTTAGAATACTTGATAAAATATATCTAAAATACAAAGTTACAAAATATAAGTTTAAAATAGATGTGTGCACATATATGCAGGGGAAAGTAGCTCTCTTCAACCCCAGCACAGTGTCTTTTCTAGTGGCTGTTAGCTGGTGTTTCTTCTGCATCTTTTTAGAGCAGGGAGCCATTTAATGATTTGATTTTGTCTGTAAACTGCTTTGTGAACTTTTTTGTTGAAAAGCGGTATATAAATATTCATCATCATCATCATCATCATCATCATCATCATCATCATCATCATCATTATTTTAGACCCTTCGTTTCCTGAAGAAACTCAAATGTACTTGACTTTTATTGACTTGTTGGTTTTGATTTTATGATTATGTTGATCACTGCTTTGAACACTGTTGGTAAAGTGGTGTCTAAATCTAATAAACATTGTTTAAAATTAATGGTTTTTCCCTATTTTATTCCCACGATAACCTTTTGAGGTAGAATAGATTGAGAGAGTGTACCTGGCCCAGAGTCCTTCCATTTAGCACCATGGCTGAGCAAGAATTTGAACCCACTGTTCCCACAATTCCCATGAGTCAGCTGCTCTGCCTCTGCATGTGATACCATAAAAGATGTCCCTAACCCTAAAGGCTGATTCACACTAGCCCTTCCGTGCACGTTTGCTCTACTCTAGCGTCTGTACGTGCGTCTAGCAGTTCTCTAAACGTTTGCCCGCCTTCTTGAAGAAAGCGCAGCTGTGATTGGGTGAAGAGAAATACGCTTCTCTGATTGGTGAGCTGCCTAGTACCGGGAGCATAAACGCTAGCTTAAACGCGAGCTCAGCAAAAAGATAAACCGAAACCATCTCTCCTGGCTGCGTCGTAAGCTCATGCTGCGTCTGACGCAAGCATGAAAAATGCACGAAAAGACCAAACGTTAAGCCAAAACGCGCACGGAAAGGGCTAGTGTGAATCAGCCTTAACCCATTTCTGTTCCTTGGTCTATGACTTAGGAACTACCAGCAGGAACACATTTGAGTTGTCTCCTCAAAAGGCTAGAGAAAGAGAGTTGTGCTGGGAAAGGCAGATGACTCTGAGTTCATTAAATGCATCCGATTTTGGTTTGTAGCTTTGTGACATTTTTGGGGGTAAGTGACAGCAGGAAGAATCCAGCCACAGGACACCTGCTTGGGGTTGGGGAGGAACACTCCCTCCCAGGGGAGCCCTGGACTTGCCAGGCCAGGGCTTGGCAGCTGGAAAGGTGACGGAAGAAGCTGACTAGAGTGCTGTACTCGTGCCTCCAGGTCCTGACAGCTAGATGAGGATTGATGGGCTCCTTTTTCTTCTCTTTCAGTTCTCTGGCCCTGACCTGGTAACAGCAGGGGGCCCAGTAAAGGCTTTAGGAGTGCCCTGCCCTTGTGTGTTTCTTTTTCGCTTGGGGTTCCTTTAGCAAGGGGACTGGCATGCAGGTATGTACTTGCACTATATTGCGCGTATGCACAAAGCCTGGCTCATGCTCACTTGTTTTTCAAGTGACTCGTTCCCATCACCACATTGCCCACCTTCTTGCAAGCAGAGAGCCCTCTCTTTTAGGGAGATGAGGGGGAGTGAGCGACTGAGAGTGTCTTTCAGTTGTCCTGGCTGTTGCAGTGCAGGAGCTTGTTACAGGCAGGGCCCTTTTGTTTGTTGTGTCTCTGCTCAAACTATGTTCATTGTCTGCTGCTTAGTTGCATCACCGGGGAAACCTGTTGGGATCAAATTTGATTCATGCACATCATGCCTGAATAAGAGCAGACAGAGGTCACAGGCTGGCATGTTTTCCAGGTATATTTTCCAGACACTCCCAGGCTGATGGGAGGCAGCTGTAGAAGGGGGTAGGGGGGAAGACCCTGACAGCTGTGAATGGAAAATTGTTAGTTCAAGCATGTCACAAAAAGGATTCCACTTTTAAAATCCTGCAGTACTAATACTAAGTCAGTTTTGGTTCAGTTTCAGGAAAGAAATTGGACTTCTGTGCTTCTCAACCACATGTTTCTCAAAAGCTAAGCTGCGGGTTAAACCGCTGAACCATAAGCTGTCGATCGAAAGGTCGGCAGTTCGATTCCCGTGACGGGGTGAGCTCTCGTTGCTTGGCCAGCTCCTGCCAACCTAGCAGTTCCAAAGCATGTCAATGCGAGTAGATAAATAGGTACCGCTTGCGGGAAGGTAAACAGCACTCCGTGTTCCAGCTGCATGCTACGCGCTGCGGCAAGGAGAGTCATGCCGGCCACATGACCACGGAGGCGTCTTCGGATAACGCTGGCTCTTCGGCTTTGAAATGGAGATGAGCACCACACCCTAGAGTCGGACACGACTGGACTTAATTGTCAGGGGATACCTTTGCCCTTACCTTAAGCTAAGCTGCAGATCAGAGCATGCTAGCATACCAAAGTCCAGGGGCCTGAGGCAGGTAGGTGTGAGAAACCCAGGGGTGTGTTTTTCTACTTTCACCCTGAAGCCAATTTTCCCAGTTCACAAGCTGAAGAGAATCGGCATTCCAAATGGAAGTCAAAATGAGCACCTTGTTGTTTAGTCAGTTGCTATATAGGGTCTGCTATTGACAGATTTTTTTTAGCCATCTCACATGAATGGCTCTGTTTACATCAGAAATTTTAAAGGAAGGTTTCTCATAATGGTAGTTAGACCATAAGAGGTCAAATCCTTGAAGGGCTGAGGCTTCTCAATTTTGTTTATGATATTTTTGTTCTTCCCCTCCCCACCATGTGACTGAGTAGTGATAATGTTAGGGTGAGCTGGCAGCTTTCCAGGACGACTTCTATGAAGAACTGACCACATTCTGGTGAGCTCATTCAGCAGGATGAGATCATGGGCATGAGGTCAACAAGCTATCGCTCCATGTAGGCTGTTCCCTAGAGTATCTAAACCATACAAACAGTGATGTAAGTCCAGTGCCAAGTATATATGTAATCACTTGCTGTGTTTTGATGTGGTAAAGCTTTGGAATCTAGATTCCTTCATTTTTTTTTTAAATGATTAGTTCTCTTTGAAACTAACTGAAAACCATTGTGACAGTGCCCCTTGAAAAGAGATTTAGCTTTGTTCAGTTAGAGTTTCATGCTGCAAAACAAGATGTTCAATGTGTTCTGGATCAGAAAGGTTGAGGATGGCATTAGAACTGCATTAAAATTATTTTAACTTAAATCTTTTGTTTCTTTAGCTTGGGAAAATTTAAAAGATTGCTGGAAGAGTTGATGGGGGAGGGAAGAGCCTATAGCTGACTACAGTCAGGTCGCATCATATGTGCATTTTAACATGTGCAAATTCAAGTATACACGCTCAACACCAAAAAAAGAGAGAGCGAAAACAATAGTAAATGGTGCAGGCAATTCTGCCCAGCATTCCACTCACTGAGTATATGCCCCAGAGTGGGCGTGAGATGGAAGAATCAATCTGCTGTTTCCTCAGTCATCTCAGTTCCCACATGACTCTTGCAGTGTTGATTTTAAAGAGATGTATATATTTTTTGGATTTAAGAGTCATTTTGACTATATGCGATTTTTGCCTTTAGATGCAGGCTTCAGAACCTAATCCTTGTATAAGATGTGGGCTGACTGCTTATTCCTGCTGCCTTGGACAGCATTCCTATCTTCCTTTTGGGAGACCTGACTGTGATTGAATTTATAAATAACAAGCTTTGTCATGTAGTTCATAAATATACAGTATGTGTGTTTAACAGCCCAGTCATCTGGTCTGTCTGGTAGGAGATCCTTTAGTAAATCCCCCCCCCCCCTATATACTCTTTGTGCAGCTTTTTCCATGCAAGGCAGATGGAGAATTCATCCAGTACCATGTTGGCACCTCTCCCCAGACGTATTTTCACACTCCCTACTCAGAGGGTGAAGGGGGCTCAGTTCTCTGTGTGCATTTGTGCATCGTCCTTGCAAGTCAGGGATCTCAGAGTCTGTGCTTGTCCATAGGGAGGATGTGCTTATGCAACTGACAAGTGGAAGCATGTACATAGTGTAAACAATATTTGCATAAGAGCAACTTGAAAACTTCTGTTAAAACTCAGAAAGTGCTAAATTGGTATCATGAATTGGGCTGGTGAGTTGATGATGTTCAAGGTTAAATTATCACTTTTTAATGGATACGAGAATTCATAATGGGTTCATAATGAGCAATAATGTAGAGATAATTCAAATGAATGAATGGAATGGTACAGGCATACTTCACTAATACAGTGGGTTAGGTTCCAGACCACCGCTGTAAAGCAAATCACAGACTTTTTTTTTCACTTGCTAGTGCATATAAAAGCCTAGCCCGGTTAGGTGCATGAGGTACAAGCGGGGATGCCCATGCTTGCAGTCTCAAAAGGTGACTTTGTCTTTGGATGAGCAGGATAGTTTTAGGCTGCCTTACTCAGCTTAGTAGTAGTAACAGCAGTAGTAGTAGAAGTGGCAGTGGTGATGGTTCCTCCTGGTAGCATGTCCTAATTAACAGGGTAATGGATGTGGAGTCGCTGAGGAATGTGGTGTCCATATGGCTCTGGGGCATTTTCATATACTAATTCAAAAGTGCCGCATAGCGAAGTGCTGTAAAACAAGGTACTATTGTACTACTAATTTTGTAATTTTAATTTTATTTTGTATATTCCTTGATGAAATTAAATACACAAATACACACAGATTTAAGTGGAAGCTGGTTTCACTGTACATTGAGCTTGTGTTCACAAAAACACAGATCAATAGGAAGGGAGGTGTTGGAAGTATAGAAGGAGAAGTTCCTGTGGAGTTATTCGTTTGAAAAGCTGGGACATTGGTTGTGAGGTTAGCAAAGCTGCCAGTTCATGGGCGTGTTTTGAATCCAGTTTTTCAAACTTTCTTTGAATCCCAGAATAAGAATCTAAATACTGTGGTGAGAGATGTAGGAACCCCCCCCCCCCAATGCCAGTTAGAGAGCACATCATACCCAGGAAGAACTTTTAAAAAAAGGCCACGGTGCATAACTTCTCTGAAATATAGCAACTTGACAATTCAAAATTTAAACAGAACAGAGAGTATATTTCAGAACCGTAACAGTGACAGTCACTGTAATATCAAATTTAAAGTTTTTGCAACAGTCAAAGAGAGATTTGCATAGTAAAATACTAGACTTTGAGGTAGCAATTGTTTACAGAATGGAGAAAATATTTTCTTAAAAAAAATAAAATGTACTATAGTATATTCATATTTTTTCTGTCAACCATTTTAACTGTGAAAAGCAACTCACCTCAGAACTGCTTCATTCACACCTTACCAAGAAGTTGTGAAAAAGGAAGCACAAATAACTTTCCCTTTCCTCAGTTTTATACTGAGAAGTGATAGTGGGACCCATGTATTTCAACCTACTGTTGATATTCTTAAAACTCCAGAAGTTGCCTGAAATTCACAGGTCTCACGGTGGGAGCGTTCAAGTCTTGCTTCCCACATAACAGCGGAAGCAGAGAATGAGGAAGCTCGAGGTTTTCTCTGTGATCTCTGCACTCCCACTTTGGGGTACTGTACTGCCCCTGAGCAGATTAGCTGTGGAAACTTCCAGAATTCTGCTGACAGTGAATTGCCCTTCCCCTCCCCTCAGCTGGCGGTTTTACCTGCCACTCGTCACACTGTGGGGAGAGACACTGCACCTCCCTCAGTTCCATGTTTCCTGCTGTGGAGATTGAAGTGTTTAGGAGCAACTCCTGTGGCTGCCATCCTTTTTTTCTTTGTCTTTTTTCTCTTCTTTTTCTGTTTGAAGTCATCTTGTGCTGGTCTAGGCAGCAGAACTGTAGGTTACTGAAGCCATTACTAAGTAAACAAAACTGTGTTTTGTTTCTTTCTGCATTCACACTCCTCCTCCTCCTTTATGGGCCTAAGGAAGGAAGAGTTTTGTGACAGAGCTGTCTATAGTGTGTTAACTCCTCTTGTTTTCATTATCTGAAAAGCTGTTTGAAAGAAGTCAACTGAAACTGGGTCAACAGAAGAAAAACAAGCAAACCTTAATTACGTGTTTTAGGTATTTTCACGTGGCTTTAAAGTTATAAGCTGTGATTCTCACATTGCTCCGTGGAGTGGACAGGACATCTGGTCCCTTAGAGCTTGAGTGGTAGCCTCAGTGGGTGGGCTGTAGTACTGTTTTGTGAGAGTTACAGTGTGGTGTTAGGCACTGCTCCCTTTGCATGTGTGGAGATGTGCTGTCACCTGTTTATGAAGAATAGTTGCCTTCCTTGCAAGGCCAGGAAGCTGCATTTTTACTGTTTTATTGCCTTGGCTTCCAGGCTCTGTTTCTATTGGGGCTTGACTACACAGCAGCATCCCTTACTTCAGGGTTTGCACTACAACGCTCAATTGGACATGAGGAAAAAGACAGCAAGGGGCCATAGCGAACTTAAATAGCACAGAATAGTTTTGCTTTTTGACTCTAGTTAATACTTCTGCTGATCCTGGCACTCCATTTGGACTAGTGGAGATTGGCACAGGGAGAACTGAATCAAATGTGCTTAGATTTCCATCTGAAAGCACCTTACTCAAACAATGGCAACACATGATTTCTTTGTTCAGCCCTTTGGAATATCACTAACTACTTGCATGAAGATAGTGGAAATCCTTAATGTTGTTTCATAACTATGTAGTTGGTTTAGCTTGAGGTTCTTGCATAAGAACCAAAAAGAGATTAAATTGTCAGTGTTTTGGTGTGTGTTTGTTTTTTAGTTAGCAAGGCAGGGAACTTTTCTTTTTCCTCCTGAAGTGTTTCAGGAGAAACGTGTTAGCCAGTCACATCCCAAAAGAATGGAGCAATCTCTGCACCAATTGCATCAATATTGTTATTGCATGGTGTGAAGATTCTCATGGCTTGTTGTATTTTGTAAAGGAAACGAAGTTATGGTTCTTGCAGCCATGTACTTTGTTGAAAGAATAAAGTTTAATAAGAAACTCTAGTCCCCGCTGACGTTTCACCCTGCACTTAGGGTTTCTTCAGAGCCTAAGTGCAGGGTTAAACGTCAGCGGGGACTAGAGTTCCTTATTAAACTTTATTCTTTCAGCAAAGTACATGGCTGCAAGACCCAGGGGTGTCGACAGGGAGAAGCACGCGGGGCGGGCCGCCCGGGGGCGACGCGCGCACAAGGGTGACGCGCGTCCTCCCGGTACTTACAGTTTGTTGCTGGTGCTGGGCCCGCCCGCCCGCCCTCGCATCCGTTTGGCTCCAAAATGAGCCGAAAACGGAGCGGGGGGGGGGTGCTCTGCTCCTGTGCGTGATGTCACACACGGGGGCGGAGCCGCTCCCTTAAAGGTGACGCGTGCCCCCGCTCTGGGGTGACGCTCGTCCTAGCGACGCGACTGGCAAGACCCATAACTTCGTTTCCTTTACAAAATATTGTTATAGGTTCTGTGTGTTTGAGAGGGAGAAAGAGAGAGAGGTTCCCAAACAATTATGTTCTGCAGAGGTACATTCATTGCTGTGCTGGGTACACACACAAATTGGGAAATAACATTTTTAGGCCAAGGTAGAATCAAGACAGGCCAGCGGGTGGCGCAGTGAGTTAAACCGCTGAACCATGAACTGTCGATCGAAAGGTCGGCAGTTCAAATTCGCGACGGGGTGAGCTCTTGTTGCTTGGCCAGCTCCTGCCAACCTAGCAGTTCCAAAGCATGTTAATGCAAGTAGATAAATAGGTACCGCTTGCGGGAAGGTAAACAGCGCTCCGTGTTCCAGCTATGCTACGCACTGCGGCAAGGAGAGTCATGCCGGCCAAATGATCACGGAGGCGTCTTCGGATAACGCTGGCTCTTCGGCTTTGAAATGGGGATGAGCACCACACCCTAGAGTCAGACACGACTTGTCAGGGGTCACCTTTACCTTTTTAGAATCAAGACAGGGATTGTGCCAATGGGTGCACAGACTTATTTTTCAGAAGCCTGTTTTGGAATTATAGTCTTTGTTTTTGTACTCGAGATTCCCCCCCCCCCCTCTAAATGATTGATTTTTTTTCCACTTGGCCTCATGCAAATCTCATTGTGCTTTGGTAATTACACAAACTACAAATCTTCTGCACCCAGAGCAGTATAGAAAAATAGTGAGAATGTGCTGATATTATCAAATGTGTTCAGCATTAGAGGAGCAATCCTATTGCCTGGTGTGTTGTAGCAGAAGAATCCTCATATGATGGAGTGCTTGCCTATAATGCAACGTTTGCAGTCATCCAGTGCCTCATCCTGTTTCAGCATTTAACCAGCTGTAAAGACGTTTATTGACTTGTATATTCCCTGGTCATGAGTAAATCATTGCTCTTTGTGAGCCTAAAATGCTGGGGTTTTGTATTTTTATTTTACAGTAATAGCTAGGTATATGCAGCTAATAAATTGTATGCATTTGGGTGTGTGTGCATGCGTGCATGCGTGCATGCACACACGCTTTGGTAAATTGTCAGAGTTGTTCATAAGGTTGCATCATCTCTTACAAACTTAGACATGGGACTTAAGGTTTTGTAGTAAAAAAAAAAAAAACTTCTGGATTTTCTTCTCGGAATTTGTTAAAAGTTAACCTAGATCAATCTTCTTTGAATTCAGCTAAGCAATTGCTTAAACATGTACTGAATGTTTTACTAAACCAGAACCTGGCTAGAAATTTTCTGTGACCTTAGTGATCCCCGAATACACATTTTCTATCCCTTTTGCAATGTAAAGTGAAAAAGAACGAACATTTCTGGTTCTTAGGAAATACATGTATTTTCAGCAAAAAAAAAAAAAAAAAAAAAAAGAGAGAGCCTCGAGAGAGGGTTAAGTAGTCCATCATCCACTTCCATGCTATGCTTTCTCTTCAGATCTCATTGTCTAAAGCAGAGGTTCTCAACCTGTGGTACAGGTATCCCTAGGGGTACGCGGACCTCTTGCTGGGGGTACACCAAGCCCTGCCCCTTATCTGCCCCATCAGCAGCTAATTAAGTATTAATTAACATGGAATTTAAATTTAATTATTTTTGGAGTCCTTCTGTCTCTGGTTTTGGGCTTATTTTTGTACTTTGGAAAATGTACTTTGGTAGGGGAGGGGAGGGGGGAGCTGATTTTGGGAAGTATGACTTGGAGAAAAAAAAGAGATCCTTGCATGTCTCCCTCCCTCCCTCCCTCCCTCGCCGCACGCACGCACGCACGCGCGCGCACACACACACACACACTTAAATAAGACATTTTTTCAAATTTAAAATTGTTTTAGTACTTTTTTTAACAATTAATTACTGAATTAATTGATTGATTAATCCAATTAATTTGCAGGTAATTAGCAGGGGGTACTTCAGAAAATTGGGCTGTGATAGGGGGTACCCGGGCCTCCAAAGGTTGAGAACCCCTGGTCTAAAGCAAGAAATGTCTCTAAAAAGAATTGCAGAACTACACATAACATGTATGCATCCAGACAGAGGCTCAATCTTGGCCAATTTATTTGGATCAATTTTAATTGGTCTCTTCTGCCATGGAAAGTGAGCTTGGAGAGGTCTGGGGTGCATGCTTTGCAAGAGTCCATCAGTAGAAACCAGGTCCTTTGTTGGCTGAGGTTGCTAAATCTTTTTTCATGGAGGGCAGGCAGCCATATCATTACTGACAGTGTTTTTAAAAAACATGTGTAGTAGTATGTGCACATGAGAGGGGAAGCAATTGAGTGCAGAGATCCTGGGTCGAAGCTAATGGCACTTCTATGTGGTGAAGGGATGATTGAGGCAAGAGTTAAGATGCACCAAAGTTACTGAAAATGCTTAAACAGGTTTGAACTGGGACTTGCTATACCAACACACACTCGCTCTTAAACTTATATGGGGGAATTGTACCACTAATATGCACGCACAATGGAGCCCTAAGGAAAACAGGTAGGAGGAGGCGAGAGGAGCTCCCTAGAAGGGAAAGGGCAGAGCAAAGAAATGTGGGGGAGAAGGGCCATAGGTATATTAGTTCAGCTTCCCAGAGGAGCTCCTAAGATGAGAGGGAAGATTTTGGGGGTACAAGGAAGGAAGGAAGAAAGAGGGGAGAAAATTAGGGGGATTAGTAGTAGAGAAGAAAGGAGCAGAGTACAGATGGTTAAGACTGTGGCTGGGAATGGTTCTCTTGGAACCTGAACTGAGGGCTACAGGCAAGGGGTGAATCTAAGAACGGGCCATGAAAGCACTTCGCTCACTTGCTGTGGGGAAGCTAGTCTCCCCCAATTGACAAACTCTCTTGGCCGATGTCACAGACCCTCTAGAGCAGGGGTGTCAAACTTGTTTCATACAGTGGGCCAAATAGCATTCATGGCGCCTGCTGAGGGCTGGAAGTGATGTCATTAAGCAGGAAGTGACATCATTAAATGGGTGATAACCAGAAATAAGTGCTTTTTCTCACTTAGGAACTCAGCTGAAAATGACAGAGAAAATATGCAGTCTTGATTGTATTTTCAAGATAATGGAAGAGCCCAATTATCACATAGGCTGCCTTTTTAGCAGCGCTGCTTCTGCTGAGGTACCACTTCGCTGCACTGGCGTCGCTTGAGGTGGAGCGGAACGGTAGGTTCCGCACTGTGCTAACCTCCATTTACTCCCCGGCACGAGGCGGCCCCGTCCCCTCACCGTCTGAGCCATTCAGTGCGGTGAAGTCAATGCACAGGGAGTCTACTGCATGTTGCCTTTGCCGCACTGAATGGCTCTGACAGTGAGGGGGCGGGGCCGCCCCGTGCCGGGGAGTAAACGGAGGTTAGCATAGTGCGGAACTTACCATTCCGCCCCACCTCAAGCGCCCCACTCTCAGTGCTTCGCTGAGAGTAGCTGATGGTGGTGCTAGGAGAGCCCAACTATCACACGGGCCGGATAAAGAGCTTCTGCAGGCCACATCAGGCCCATGGGCCTAATGTTTGACACCCCTGCTCTAGGGTCTAGAGCAGGGGTGCACAACTTGGCAGTGGGTAGGGGCCGAAATGAATAGACTAAACTTCTTCGGGGCCGCAGATAGGTGTTGCGGGGGGCGTGGCAAGGAACCATGATGTCACTTCTTCAGGAAGTGACGTCACAGGGGGCGTGTCCATGAGCCAGAAAATCTCCGGAAATGCAACATATTAATAAATAAATAATGAGCCACCTGTGGCTCTTTAACATATAAAGTGCAGCTCTCGGAAATATGTTGGCTTCTTAATGCTTCTTAAATATTGTGGCTCTCAAACATCTGAAGTTTACCGTATGTGGCTCTTACATGAAGCAAGTTTGGCCACCCCTGGTATATACCGTATATATACCCATCAATCATCATCATCATCAGGGCCTTCCCTTCTAAAACCTCACATGGCACGGAGGTTCCATGTTGGGAAAAGTATTTCCTAACAAACTCTGTCTTGCACGTTCTGCAGCTCTCAAATGCATAACCGACCAGCAGAGGAAAAACGTGGCCACCCCGAAGTGAGGGTCCAACGGCCTGAAGAAGAGCTGAAGCATCACAGAATCGGTCGCCGGTCACCTCGGCGAGCTTAGATGTTCATTCACTCCTCCCAGAGCCTCTGCAGGGCTTTCAGCCAGAGCCCATGCTTAAGAAGAAATCCCAGGATTTCTTCTTCAGCAATTCACAGTCACGTTGCTTCCTAAGGAAGTCGCCATCATCATAGCAGCCCAACTTCCCTGGGGATCTATGTCATAACCGCTGTGCCAGCACCAACTCCGGCACTTCTGTAATGCAGCTGGAAGCTTCGGAATTGTCCGCTCCTCGGACAATTCCAAAGCTTCCAGCCGCGTTACAGAAGCACCGGAGTTATGGGAAGTGCTTGGCTAGAGCGGCCCAACAAAGAAGCAATGTTGCAGCTCTAGCCAGAAAACCTTTGGGGGCCACCAGAAAACCTTTGGAGGGCCGCATGCGGCCCCCGGGCCGCATGTTGTGCACCCCTGGTCTAGAGGATCTGCTGGGTCGGTCAAGGGTGCACATTTGGTAAAAGAGGCCTGTGCTGCAGACCAAGATAACCATTCCTTTTCTGCGAAGCTTCAGAGTGATGTGCTGCACAGGTCGCAGCGGCCAAAGGCCGGCCACATGAATCTCAAAGACAGGAAGAGGGCTATGAAGCAAGGCAGTAGCCTTGAAGGAAGCTGAGTAAAGAAGCCAAACTGCCTTTTTTCCCAAGATGGAGAGAGGAGGTAGAGGTGCTTAGAGAGAGAAGCAGTCAAATAAGTTTTTTTTTTTCCCCAGTAGCATTTTGGGAGAGAAAGATAGAAAAGCCTGAAAGAAAAGGGAGCTGTGAAGTGTTACTGTCTTTGGCGCCAGCTGGCATGGTGATTCTCAAATGGAGGCTGGGATGGAAGTCACATGTCACAGCACCAGCAGGTTAACAATCCACAGTGGACCAACAGCAAGGCAGGCAGGACCCAGGAATGAAGAACGGATCAGACACTGGATCGAACAACCAGCCACCCAGTTGAGGTTGCGGTAGCTAGTTGGATGGCCGTTGAATCATTTCCTAGATGAAGCTTAGTTTTAAGCTTGGTTAGGACTGTTGGAGGTGTGGAAACTTTCCTTTGCTTTACAAATGCTATTTTTTTCCAACTCAAGAGTCCAGGGAGGTGCCCATAAACCATCAGATATGCTGCTCTAGCAGGATTTAGAGCAGGAAAGCTTCGCCTCCATTTTGGAGGTGTGAAAACTATATTAACATTTAAGAAGTAAACAAGCATTCAGATCTGGAGCACTGAATTCTGTGGATTAATTGAGGAGTGGGGTGACAGTCATTACATGGTTCAAGGGAAAGTTCAAAAATCTGGCATTCCTGACCAGATTGGATCTGTGGCCTCTTGCCAGCAGTCCCTTCTAATGGTCACAATGCTTGTCTGGCCCTTTGCTCTCCAGGCAGGCACCCAGCGCACGTGCTTAAATGCATGTCTCCTGCATGCCTTGAATTGGACAGAAATAAAATATTGACCATGTAACAATTTGTTCATAAGATAAACATGGAAAACAGCTTTTGCAACCCTTGCCAGTTTGACTTTGGCCTCAGTACAGCCTTGCGTCCATCTTCGTAGCCTTCATCAGTCATCTTCACCTAGACATCAGTAGGTCACATCTTTTGTTTTTCTTTAACAAGATATCATCCATGTATCTACTGTGTCTCCAGCCTGACAAAAATGCTTAAGAGGGTTCTAAATTGCATTTGCAGTTGTTCAAGAGAAGTTTCAGTGAAATAGCTATTTCTGGCCTGTCAGAGGAGAGAGTGAGTGGCTGTCATTACCCATATACCGATTACTGGAGTTGGGCTGCTTCATGGCAATTTGCTAACCTTGTTTACTAAACAAAATTGGCCCTGCAGACCTCATTGTGTTACTTTGGAGTGTTGTGTGCCAGCTTTCTGATGTTTTCTTCTGAGAAAAATTAAGGGTTAGTACTGAGACATGTATACGGTCTACTGCATGGGCTCTTCAAAGATTTGTTCAGAGCTTTTCTCTCAAGGACTGTGGTCCAACTTGAGTGCCCTTCTCCCAGGACTCAGGACCTGTCTTCCTATCCTCAAGACAGTGATGATTAAAAAAGAAGCGGTGTTTGGCGTTCCCATAAGTCGGAGAAAGACTGTGGTCACAGAGTTGCTCAGAGTGAAATCAAATCTTGAACAAGGTGTGGGAGAGGAGGCGTTTGTTGGTGTTCCAATCATACCCCTAAAAAGCAAAGCCAAAAAAAGTGGATTATGTTCTCCCAGGCCAGTGGTTCAGGTTCTGAGCTGTCTGTGACGGATCAAGAGAGAGATCTTGGGGTGCTGGTGGACAGGTCGATGCGGCTGTGAAGAAGGCCAATTCCATGCTCGGGATCATTAAAAAAGGGATTGAGAATAAAACGGCCAATATCATTATTCCCTTGTACAAATCAATGGTAATCTGGAGTATTGTGTCCAGTTCTGGTCACCACACTTCAAAAAGGATATAGTGGAACTGGAAAAGGTGCAGAGGAGAGCAACCAAAATGATTAGTGGGCTGGGGCATCTCCCTTATGAGGAAAGGCTACAGCATTTGGGGCTCTTCAATCTAGAAAAAAGGTGGCTGAGGGGGGACATGATTGAGACGTATAAAATTATGCATGGGATGGAGAGAGTGGATAGAGAGAAGTTCTTTTCCCTGTCACACAACATTAGAACTAGGGGACATCCACTCAATTGAGTGGAGGGAGTAATAAAACAGACAAAAGAAAATATTTATTTACCCAGCGTGTAATTCATCTGTGGAACTCCTTGCCACAGGATGTGGTGATAGCACCTGGCCTAGATGCCTTTAAAAGGGGATTGGACAGATTTATGGAGGAAAGTCCATCACAGCTTACAAGCCATGATGGGGAAAAGCAACCTCCTGGTTGTAGGAGTAGGTTTTCTCTGTGCCAGGTGAAAGGGAGTGGCAACTGGACACAGGTATCTTGTTGTCTTGTGTGCTCCCTGAGGCATCTGATGGGGCCACTGTGTGATACAGGAAGCTGGACTAGATGGGCCTTTGACCTGATCCAGCAGGGCTCTTTTTATGTTCTTATGAATACCTTATTCTTTACACACCTGTTCTCAGGAGCCAGAGAAGTGTATACTGTATGTCATTTCCTCTGTCAGTAGCTGCTAGATAGTAGGATATGGTAGCATCATTTCACCAATGTTAGTAAGGAGACAAAAGCAGTAACTCTATCACTGCCCTCTACTAGAGTAGCGCAATCCTATCCAACTTACACCACCGGTGTAACCAGCGGGAGAGGGCAGGGCGGGAGGCTTTGGAGGGGAGGTGAGATTTAAATCCCCTTTGAATCCCCCTTTGGAGGGGCTTTGAATCCCCTTTCCATTCTGGGGCATCCCATTCTCGCTGCACTGCTGGTTACACCGGTGGTGTGTATGTTAGGGTGTTGTCCTCAACACTTGATTCAAGACTACTAGTTCACAGAAACACAATATCAAGAGTACATCCTTTAATGATGTTTGTCTAGATTGTACACATGCATTTCAAGTCAAGTGTACTACACTCTTACTTGAAGGTAACCCTTATTAGATCTGATAATGTTTGGTCTCTAAATAAGATAAATATTACAGAATCCATGTATTAACCCAAATTAAGCTTCTTGATTCCATTTCCCCTGGTTCCAAGAAGAGAATCCAGGGCATTAAAATTGCTGTAATGGCATGAAATACTAGAATAGTGGGTTCTGTCTGCTTCTGTGCTCCCACAAGACACAAGAAGGTTTGCAAGGGTGATTGACTGCAGTACAGTTCTTAGCTGAATTGCTCACTCTTCCATTCAAGACTGAAACTATTTTACCACTCTCAATGGGGTTACTAGGGTGCTGTGCCTTCTCAATCTCCCTCAAACTTCTGTACTATCTGAGGAGCTTGAAACTCAGCCTCTGTATATGTGTGTACATACCCACCACCATCTCACAGCGCAATCCTGTGTAAGGTGCGGCGGCCTGCCTAAAGGGCCAACCGCCACATCCTACGCCACATCCTGGAGCACCTCGGGAGAAGGGGACATTCGTCCCCTTCCCCGGGTGTAAGCCAACTGAGGCCCTATGGGCCTCCTCGGATGTACATCAGCTATGAAGCTGTAAGGCTGGCCAGGCCCATCGGAACTTGCCGCTGATATCCCTGTCCTCTCCAAGCCCACCCGGCTCGGCCCAGCCTGCCATTGGCCACCCACCTGGCTGTCCAGGTGGCGCCATTGGCCCAGCCCGCCAATGGCCACCCACCTGGCTGTCCCGTTCTACCCTGCCCCTGCACCAACCGGTGCAGGACATACCTCCGCTAGTGGGTGGTGGATCCGGGGCCCTTACTCCAGAGTCATCACAAACATGCTTTACGGCACATTTGCGATGGCTTAGAGTGGCAGAGCGCGCACTCCGCTGCTCTATAGTTAGACAGGATTGGGCTGCCTGTCTCATTAAATTGGCTGCTGTCTATCAAAGCTTGTGTCTCAATGCACCGGTTCTTTCGTAGCAGCAGAAAGGCAAATTGTATTGTAGCACATTTGCCCCTTTTCTGAGTTTTAACTACCAGTACTTATTATGTTAAGACATTTCAGACTTCTTGCTGTTTTCAACTAAGCTTATCTCACTTACTTCTGGACTTTCAGGTGTGTCTCTGTGGCCCGTGTTCTCCTCTTTCTTCACCATACTTACGGTAAATTTGGCTATAACAGGTATGAGCCTAGGTAAAATCACAAATTGGCCTCTAGCAAGCCATTATTCTCTTAACCCCCCTCCCCCATGCTCTATGACTATGGGGTAATGACACTGACCAGCCTCAAAGGGCTGCTACTGTATGTGAGTTGCTGAAATTATGTAAAAGCACTTTGAACAACTAAAGAGTTGTTTAAGTGCCAACAAGTCCTATTATATTTGCTCTCTCTGTCAGTGATCACCAGAAATGTTTCAACTGCATTAAGATAATTTACTGTTGCCTTGTTTACTTTTTTATCCACACTGGCCAGCACTGTTCCAGAAGGCTGATTATAGCATTGTTTAATTTGTTTTGCTGTAAACACAAGCCAACTTGCTATCAAGTTAGACTGGCTGCAAGCTAGCTGCTTCCTGTTTTCTTTTCTGACTTGCTCTCTTCGCTTTGATGTCCTCAGTTTGATTCCCTGTGATTTGATTTCTCAGAATTCTGGATATAAGCTCCATTCCCTTTAAATAATTTGTTAAAGACTTTTGCCTTGCTTCCCATTTCCCTTGTTCATTCTGTGGCAGCATCAGAACTGCAGTGGCTTCAAATGTTTTGTTTTGATGACAAGCAGAGTTGGAAATTGTGTTGCACCATTTCCGTTTCTCCTTCTTTTTTTCTCTCCTCTGTAACAATAAATGAAAATACCCTAGAGGAGGAGAGGCTGGGAGGGGAAGGGGACAGTCTAGACTTCCAAACAGCTTCCCTTTCCGGACAAGGCAGATCATGTTTCCTTCCTAAGGAACATGGCTGTGAAGTCACAGGTTTTGTTTTCAGTCCTGTTCTTCCTGAAAAAGGTTGAGTCAAAAATCTGACAGCAAGGAATTACTCAGAGGAGTCCCAGCAAATTAAAGGTTTCATCTTCTTTCTTGGCCCAAATGAAAAAAAAAAAGTGTGTGGCTAGAGGGCAAGAAAAGAATGTGACCTGAGGTTTTAAAACTGATATAACAAAGTAAAGATATTTGTTGTATTTCAAATAGAGGTGTGTGTGTGTGTGTGTGTGTGTGTGTGTGTGTGTGTGTGTGTGTGTGTGTGTGTGTGTGTGTGTTGCCCTTATGTACCTTCCTTCAAGGAATTAATCTTATCACATAATTAATGGAAATGAGGTCTGTTAATCAGGTTGACTGATTGTTGTGATATGTAGAAAGAAAGCACAACATCACAGGGAATGATGTGGAATATGGCAGACATAGTAACACTTGAGTAGCAGACCCACCACAATTCTGTGAAAGGGGTGCCCAGCCCTCCTGGTAGTGTTAATTGTTTGGGGGGGGGTGCACGTGTGCGCAAGCGAAATCCTAACTGAAGATCCGGTCGGCGGCCCAGGCTGACCCGCTGGATCCCATCCCCGCTCCGGACTGCCATGTGGCAGTCCAGAGGTCTACTAGGGGGAGGGGATGTTCGTCCCCTTCCCTGGGTGTAAACCAGGGTGGACCCTATTGGCCTCCTCGGATTTCTCCAGCTAAAATAGCTGGTGGAAGTAGGAGGAGGCCCCTTCCCTCGCCGCCTTATGGCACGTTTTCGACAGCTTCTGGTGTGCTGGAAACTTCAACAGGATTTTGCCGTGTGCATGCGTGTGTGCTGGGCTCCCATGTTTCTGTAAAGTTGTCTAGCAGAGGGCCTCCTAGATTCCAGTCCAAAGCTCCGCAAGGAGCTGAGAGTGAAAAGGACCCTGGCATGTCTTTCTGATCAGCAGGATGTGCTGGGCCGTTGCATTGCCACCTCAGCTACAATCTTCCATTTTAAGTCCCAGCTGACTAATTGTGCTTTTCAGCTGTGCATAAACTTTCCTTCTCCTCCTTCAATCACCTGTGTCTGGCACCTGGAAACAAAGCGTGCAGACATTTAGTTTTTCTCTCATGACTTGTGCCTTAAGGGCTTTTTTGCCTTCAGCTTTGTTTTCCTCACTGAATCTAACTCCCCAGCTGCTGTCCTGGGAGTCAGTTTCAGGTTTCGGAGCTGACACTCTTAACTCAGCCAATATCAAGATAGGAGTGTTAGGCACCTTTCAGCAATTTCCAGTTAATACTCTGGCTGCTGAATTTTTAACCAGTTGCCGTTTTGGAGCATTCTTCAAAGGCATCCCCTCAAAGAGTGTTTTGTATCCAAGCTGGATATTACTAGGGTGCAGCTGGGTGAACCAGCCTAATCTTGGGTGCCCTTCGAAGGAGAAAGGCAGGACATAAATCAAATAAATAATTAAAAACCTGGAAGAAGATACTCCTGGTCTTTATATTTCTTGATCCAATAGGTCATCAGGCTGTGAACTTCATTCTCCAGGGGTGATGTCCCATCCAAAATAGGAGTGATGTCCCATCCAAAATAGGCTTCACACCTCAACACAATCAGCAGAACTCCTTATCAATAGTACATTCATTTTAGCGGGATTAAATCTCAGATTGTTTGCCAACATTCAGCCCATTGCTGGTTCACAACTTTCACCACTCCCTAAGAGTGCTGGGTATTAACATATTGATGACACAGGTACTGTGAATCCCTGGACAACATTACCTAGAAACGTCATGTGTATGTCATACAGCATGGGAAACAAGATGGCTTCATGCATTGCCCCGTAAGACAATGGCTGCATCATCCATTTCCCATCATCAGTTTCCCAGTACCGCCTTCTGAGATCAGTTCTCAAGAAACAGGAAACACTGAAGTTTGATGCACTCAGACCAGTTCCAGCGAGGTGCTCCAGAATAATACATATTATGTAAAAAGAACGAATCATCTCAGCAGGATTAACAGTCATAAAACATGTACATATTAAAACTTTAAAACACAAGTGTATTCAAAATGCAAAACACAGCATAATGTTTCATTTATTCAGCCATGAATATCATCAGATGCAAGAGCCTAAAAAAATGGCAGCAAGGTGGTAACAGTGCGTACTATGTTGCTGGTCATAACAGTTTTCGTGCTGTTTTAATGTGTATTATGTTCGGTAGTACTAAAGGCACAGAGGTTCAGGAGAATCAACTAGGTCAGCGGTCGCCAATCATTTGGACCTCACGGACCACTAAACACACAATTTTGAATCCCGCAGACCACTAACATGGTCTGCCCCTCAGTGGATACTTGAAACCGTGAATAGGGGCGAACGCCCCTCCACAGTTTTCTGAGGGGCCCCCGTCCTCCCCCCATATGGGTGCGTGGAACCCCCCTCTTACTTTTCTTTATGCAATCTTCGTTTCTTCCTTAAAACAAACAGAGAAGCAGCTTCCATTGCTGGCAAGTAGAATGAGACTTACAGCGCAATCCTATCTAATTTATGCCACCGGTGTAACCAGCAGCGCAGCGAGAATGGGAGGCCCCAGAACAGAATCCCCTTTCCGTTCTGGGGCCTCCTGTTCTAGCTGCGCCACTGGTTACACCGGTGGCATAAGTTGGATAGGATTGCGCCCTAAGTCTCAGAGAGGCTCTGCAAGGTTTCTGTTAACCTTGCAGAGCCTCTCTAGGGCATAGTCTTATCCTACTTGCCTGTAATAAGCAGCCGGAGGCTAGATTGTAGTGGACCCGGGAAGTTTACAGTCTACATAAAAGTGTTAAAAGTGTTATCAAAGAGTGACTGTGTTAAACGGTAATGTTGTTGTATTGTCACTATCTGTTTGAAAAGCCAGTCGAGCTGTATTTTATTGAGATATGTTCTTGACTCCTTATTTTGCTACTGACATGTAGAATTATTACTGCTACTCATATCCTGTGCTGTTACATCCCAATGATTTCCAAAGAGTAACAGTTTTGTAGCAATAGGGTCTTTTGAGGACAAAATAGTTCACCAGGAATTAACTGTAATAGTTTCCCAGTAACAATCAACAAATAAAAATTTATTGCTAGAGAAGGGAGCCAGCCTTTGCTCTTTGAACTTCTGTCATGGTTTGTAGAGGAAGTTGTAAGGATCTGGATTTAGTGTAACTTCCCCATCTAAAGATCAGTACATCTTATGTTCATCTGAGGTCAGTGTGAGAAAATAGAGCTACACGGCTTAAGGGTTGGCATTGCAATGGTAGTAGTAACTAGAAACTTGCTTGACCTGGAATGCTTGTCAAATATTGTTATCGGACATTTTCTGATAAAAGTGCAAAATAAAATATTTCCTCAAGGACTTCAATGATTCTAAGTAAAACATCACAAATCAAGAACCTGAAACTGATCAATTCTCTTCAGACTTTCCTTGAAACACAAGCTGAGTTTTCTTGGAATCCTTGTGCTTCAAGGAATCTGAAGGTCCCTGAGAGCCAGTTCTGATGTCACAATTTGCATCTGTTGCGATTGTCCCTAGATTGACTGTTGTGGGGCAACGGCGTAGCTTACCTTAATTTCACTTGGTGTGGCGTGGCTCAGTGACCCAGAAGTAACTGGCATGATGACATCATCACTCCACGTCAATTACTTCCAGGTCTCTGAGCCGCAAAAAAGCCAAAGACAGTGAAGGGGTGGATGGCTCCTCCGCTGCCTTCGGCTTTCTTCGCAGCTCCCGCTGCGAGCCGAAGGTGCGCAAATTGCTTCCGGCTCGTGCAGTTTTGGCTTGCAGGGCACAGGCGAGCAACCGGATGAGCCAAGAGGGGGTGTTACCCCTCCTGGGGAAGGGTGACACCCCTCCTTCTTCGGTTTCTTTCATGGCTCAGCCGAAACCAAGGTTCGGATTTGGCTCAGTTATGAGCGGTGAGAAATACCGCTCACAGCTGAGCCTGCCCAGCCATGCTGTCACCCCCTTGTGACACACAAATTGGTGTCATTCAGTCGGGGCGCAACACATGCATCCCTCTAGTGATGCCAGTGTTGTGTGGTGTGTAGATATGAACATGTTTCATGTATATTGGTTCAGGAGCACACAAATGGAGATGATGTAATTGATCCTCAAGTGAATTGACCTCTATTGGATTCCCAATTCATGCTCTTTGAGAAATGAATTATTAAAAGGCATGCCATTGCTTAATACTGTACTGGAAAACCCTCTTCTTTCACAAAATGCATCTCTCTCTCTCTCTCTCTCTCTCTCTCTCTCTCTCTCTCTCTCTCTCTCTCTCTCTCTCTCTCTCTCTCTCATATGCATGTGTGCATGAGATCCAGATTTGTGACCGTGGGGGGGGGGTTAACCCTTCGCCTCAACTATTTTCCTGTAAAAAATAGCCGCTCCCACTTTGGGGACAAATAGCAGCTTGAGGGAGGATTTCTGGTAGGAAAACAGTGCGGGACAAAAGGATACCCTCCCCTTATGTGTTGCAGTCTCAATCTGCATTGGTGCTCCCCTGGCTGCAGGGCAGGGCAGATCGGGTCTAGGTTGGGGGTGGATTGGGCAGCAGTGGCAGCCGCTGAATCCTAACTCCCAGACCCGATCATATGGTATGGGTCCATGCAGACCTGTGCCAGTGCTTTTTGCTAATGAGTAGACTCCCGAACCATGGAGCCTTACCCAGAGGAGACCTCCACAACTGCCCCCCCCCACCAGGATGCAGCAGTAGCCATTTTGGCACTGCTGCATTGGCCGGGGGGGGGGGGAGGAAGAATAGGATTGGGCTGCCATATTCTACTGCACTGCTATCATAGCAATGAAGACCAGAAAATCCCCCCCCCCTTTTTACAACATTAAAGGAGATTCTTAAGATCCTACATTCAGTACAGTAGATGCTATCCTTGTGCAGGGTACCAGTGAATGTATGGCACACTCACAACTTTTCAATTCCGATTTTCTTGGCCCTCTTCTCTTTGCTCCTGTCTTGGTGTTCACAAGTTCTGGGTCCTAAAACGTAGCAGCAGACCCTGTGTTTTGAATGAAGATGGCTTCTGTAGCTTTCCAGATCTTCACATAGGAGGCATTCAGATTCCTCTGTATTTTTGCCTCCAGGCTTCCCTTTTCTAAATTCACATGCACAAGTTTTTAGGTTGTTTTTTTAGCAGTTTGTAAATCGCAAAAGCCTGCATATGAATAAAGCATTATTCTCCTTTTACATGATCCTAACCCCATCAAAGAACTGCCACTCTTATTTGCCTTTCATCAGTACTGTAACTTTCTTTAAAGGTGTTTGACTTAATTAAAATGAGGAGAAGCCTGACTTGTATGCGTGCACATATTATATTTGAACAATCTGTTTCCTCTTGACCACTGTTGGTAAATGTTCTGCCTCACAAAACTGGCTCAGGTAAGATGGAAAAATGGGAGGTTAGTGAAGATTTGACATTATTTGAGATGCGAACAGGGTTAGGCGTGTATATTTGTAATTATCGGGAGGTTTGTTTTCTTTCTGAAGCTGTGGCTAATAGGGAAGATGATTTTCACATAGTCACTTTTTATAACTACAATCAGGTGGGTTCAATCAGTGGTGTCGTTATATAGGGGGCTATGCAGCCCGGGCCCCCGGCGCCAGCTTCTGGAGGGGGGCGCTGGACTCTGGCGACTCGGACTCGGTGCCTGAGTCCAAGTCGCCCGAGTCCGAGTCGCCCGACTCGGAAGAGGAAGTCAAGTCAGTGCCTCTCTAGGAGGCGCTTCAGTCTCGCTGGTGACTCACCAGCGGGACTGGGGAGGCGCCTAGAGAGGCACTGACTTCCTCTTCTGAGTCGCCTGACCCACTCCCCAGATCGGCCCTGCCTGCCACCCTGGCCAGGCCTGCTGCTTCCCTCCATCTGCTGCCCCTGGACTCCTCGAACTCCATCCGCTGCCGCTCCGCTCCCCAGATCGGCCCTGCCAGCCTCCCTGCCTGCTGCTTCCCTTCCGAGTCGTCCGAGGCACCGAGCCCCGGTAAGTGCAGGAAAAGCGGTGCCCGGGGGGCGAATTCTGCTGCGCCCGGGGGGGGGAATAAATAAACATGGATTTGGCGCCCCCCAAATCACCAGGGAGTGAAAGGGAGGGGGCGCCAATTCAAGAATGGGCCCCCTATAGATTTAGGGCTAGCAAAGCCACTGGGTTCAGTGCCTTACCAACGTGTCTGAAAGGGCCCATGAGTGACCCAATAGGTGCTCATGGCATAGGTACTCTGGCAAGTTGCAATATCTGTCTTGCAAATGTCTGTCTGGGCCGGATTGGATGAAAGGTCTGAGCCAGCTGCCCACATAAACTACAGGGTCTGAATGCCTACGTTCTAGTCCCCCTTGCATTCTGATCTGGTTTCCATAGTTGCAGGGAGGGGCAGTTTGGACAACTCTCTCCCTTTTCCTTTTACGGTTGTCATTTGAGGCTTTCATATCTGTTCTATTTTTAGTTGTTGGATTTTAAGTGATTTTTTTAAATTAAACTTGTATAGGTAAAAGGTAAAGGTGACCCCTGACAGTTAAGTCCAGTCGTGTCCGACTCTAGGGTGTGGTGCTCATCCCCATTTCAAAGCCGAAGAGCCAGCGTTGTCCGAAGACGCCTCCGTGGTCATGTGGCCGGCATGACTCTCCTTGCCGCAGCGCATAGCATGCAGCTGGAACACGGAGCACTGTTTACCTTCGTGCAAGCGGTACCTATTTATCTACTCACATTGACATGCTTTGGAACTGCTAGGTTGGCAGGAGCTGCCTAAGCAATGAGCGCTCACCCCGTCGCGGAATCGAACTGCCGACCTTTCAATCGACAGCTCATGGTTCAGCGGTTTAACCCGCTGCGCCACCCGCTGGCCATGCGTGTGAGGCGAACGTGATAACCGCTACACTACGGAAACTTGTATACTGTATATTAATTCAGGATTTTCAACCCCCCCTTTTTGGGCACTTGTTACCTATCACAAGTACCAGTTATGCAAGTAACACCACTGCCACTCAGATGTCAGCTGTGCACAGGAGGCTTGCTCCACAGCTTCATGCTGCACCCTCCTCTCCCAAACTGTGCCCCTCTGGAAGTTGGGGCAGCTGCACAACCACATCTTGCCCCTTAGTGCAGCAGCCCCCAACCTTCGTGGTGTCGGGGACCAGCATCACGAAGGTTTTTTGTTTCACGGACCAGGGGCCCCCCGCTGACACCACGCCCCCACGTGACCCGGACGTCAGCTGCGCGCACCCAGCATGGCTTCAATTCCCCCCCCCCCGGTTTAGTACCTATTTCGGAGCCGTTCGGGCTCCAGGGCAGGCGGGCGGGCCGAACGGCAAAGCGGAGGCAACACATTGCACAGACAAGTAAGCCACTTCGCTGCCACGTCCGGCCCACCACCCCAACCCCGACAACGCTTCTGGCCGGGCGGCCCAGTCACAAACGGGCCACGGCCTGGTGGTTGGGAACCCCTGCCTTAGTGTACCAGCACCCAGCCATCTCCAATTCCAGTGGGGTCGGGCCAAACAGGACAGTATCACATAGTCACTATGGTGCTGGGGCCAAGGACTATTCTGCCATACTATGAAGTACCACTAGTGGCACAGCGCTCTTAGTCTATTGCAATCTTTCCTGTAGACTGCAGGATGGGAAGGGCTATTAAAAGCTGAGAGCTGTGTCATCAGCAGAGCTGTGCGTTATGCTGCAAATCTGCATGTGCCCAAGTGAGGAAGCAAACGACCCATAGAAACTGTGTTAAATTACCTTTCCTGAGTATCTCAGCTTCAAGTTTCTGGCCCTTATGGAGGAAGGTATGTTTGCCTCTGTTTATATCCTGCCTACTAAGTATAAATTATATCTCTTATAGATATCGCAGTGGCTATAGCTTCTTTAAAAGAACGAAAAACAAAACCACCGCCACCAGCTTTATTTGTTTATTTATAATTAGAAGTTCTATATTTGCTGTACTGGTGGTTTAAAGAGCTTTCCTGCATCCCATCTATTTTTCTTTTTCTTGTGTGCTGACATTTAAGGTCAAGTATGTAGAGTGCTGTCTGTGGAGGTGTGCCTGTCTCTCGCCTCCGTATCTTAGAAGAATGCCCTGCTTCCACGCAACCCACATCCTTTGCCCAAAAAGCATGTGTAGCAGGTGCAGAGATATCAGTCAGGAGAAACCCTCAGTTCATGCGCCGTTGAAGCAGGTGCATCAGGGCTCCTGGGTTTGTCATGTGACTGCCTCACTGCAGTGCAACAGCGACTGATGTTTGTTACGTTTTCTCTGTTCAAACAAGTTCCTTACTTGACCTTATAATGAGAGCAGTGCTGTGCTCATGCTCTGTAGGTCAAGCCGCAATTCCAGTTCTCTCATTTTGAGTGATGTGGGCGTGCGGGGTGAGAAGAGGCAACAGGAAGCATGGTACAATAATTTGCAGTTGAATCACCATAATAGAAGTGCCTTTTGCAATTATATTGCAAAAACTAAAGTTTTGTAGTGGGAAGACAGGGTGGCTGTGGGAACTGTTCCTTCCTCAGAGAGCATCAGCTGCCTGTCATTTGGCTCTAGCCAATGAAGTGCATTTGCACACAAGCACAGCCGTTTTCGAAGTGCATGCAGCATGAAGTAGTTGGTGTACAAGAACAGTTCAGTGTTGTGATGGCCATCACTTCCACCCACCCCTGCCCCATTCCTGGATGTAACCATGGGGAGCAGAACTGGATAGCTTACATTGCTCTCCAAGGTGGCTCCTTTCCTTACCTTTTGCTCTTGCTTGCTGTGCTAGTAAAGGGTAAATGGGAGGGGCAGGGCAAGTTTGGTGGGTGGCAGAGGCAGGGCTGGAGAGCCCAAACCTTCCTCTTCCCTCTGGATCTTTCTCTTGTTAGAGTGTGACCAACAGCCCCATCCTATTCAGATGCTGCACCGATACCACTGTATCCTAAGCCCTTCTAGGCAATGCCACACTGGCACAGCCCTCCCAGTAATACACCCAGTGTCCATAACCCTGACAACAGACAGTTTTCTGTGGAGTGGTGTCCTGTTGTTGGTGTGACGTCAGTCTGTCATCTAAGGAACCAATCACCACGTCGCCATGGCAGATCTAGAACCCACACTTGTCCTTCCTCAGAGCTGTTTTCTAACCACCCCACCCCAGCAGCAAAGTGACAAAGGAGAGCATAACATGGCACATTTAACACTGCCTGGGAGCCTGTAGCACCTGGGCCTACATGGGCCAGTCATTGGGCTTGCCTGTGACACAGGGCACCTACTGCTACATCAGCATGACATTTTTCTGGTGTTGCACTGACATCCATGGTGCATCCATCAGTAGGGAGATTTCTATGTTTGTGGGGCCTTTGTTGCGCCAGCATACATGGGCATAGGCTCGACATATCTTGAGGCTAAGATTGGGCTGCAAGAGATGTGTAGCGCTCTCTTTCTCCCTGTGTGTGTCTGTATGTGCAGTGCTCCTTCTCATATAATGCTGATCATATATCTGCTCTGTGCATTGCCTGTTTGTTTCTGGACTTAATAAAAAGAGCTCTCTGAAGCAATGGTGTAGCGTACCGTGTCCATGCCTGGTGCAGGCAGCTCTGCCAAAATGATGGAAGTGATGACATCACCATGCCACATCAATTACTTCCTGGTCACAGAGCTCTGCGACCCAGAAGTCTTTGCTATGCTTTGAGTGAGTTCACTCGGAGCGGAGCAGAGCGAAGCTTAAGGCAACAATGACAGTCCCTTTGTTGCCTTTGGCTTTTCCTGCGAGCTGAAGGTGACTCGTGCCTTCAGCTCGCAGGTGGAAGCCACGAGAAAAGCCAGGCAGTGAAGGGGTGGGAGCCCCTTCTTTACCTTCGGCTTTTCTCACGGCTCTTGCCTGCGAGCAGAAGTCGCGCAAGTCGCTTCTGACTCACATGGCTTTGGCTTGGAGGGTGCAGGGGAGTCGCTGAACTGCCAAGTGGGTGTCACCCCTCCTGATGAGGGCTGACACCCTCTTGGCTTCTCCATTTTCAGCTGCTCCGAGTCCCTTTGTGTTCTCACAAGCTTTGCTTGCAGGAACACAAAGGTACTCAGGGTGGCTGAAAATGGCCACTGATGACTGCCTGGAGTTGCTACACGGTGCAGGGTGCCCCGTGGTGACACCCCTAAAATTGGTGTCATCCAGTGCACCTCATACTTAGTGCACCCCCCAAATGATGCCACTGCTCTGATGGAAGTAGCCACTTGCAGGGGTGGAAGTGATTTTTGGCAGAGAAATGGGAAGGAGGGGAACCTCTTCCCAGTATGATGTGGTCCCAAGGCAGTTCCCCCACAACTTCTCCTTTAAAAAAATCTAGAAGGGGGACCCTTTCAGTTTACTTCCTCCATTGTGACCATCAGTTAATGACAGGCTTAGTGTAATGTGTCATTTGGCCCTTCAAGGCAAGCTGATCCATTAAATCTGTATAAGCAATGCATTGAGGCTAGAAGTTAAACCCTTATTCCCCTATTTCAAATGTGAAATACCATTAGGTCCTGAATGCTAGCTTTTCTATGATGTGATGTGATGAGAACATCAATAATTACATTTGCTAGTTCCTCATTTTTAGGGCATGAACTTAACTGCCACCCAAAGATTTATTGGCATTATAAGTCTGACATCAAGTCATTGTTGCATTGAGGTTGCTATAAATGATGTTTACACTGAAACATTTGGACATCAGTGTAGATGCTAGTAGACAATGCTTTCTCAGGTCAATTTGGTGTCATATTGGAGAGCAGCAAATATGTATTCCTCTTACAACTAAGGCACTTTGCATTAGCGGCTGTCATGGTAAGTGTTTGTGTGCATGTGTGTGCGTGCACACACACACACACACACACACACACACACACACACACACACACACACAAAACCAGGGGTCAGTCATTTTTGCACAGTCTGTTTCTCTGGACTTCAGTCTTGCCATAAACTTTGTGTTTGACCTGTGTCCAAATCTAGTGGAAATTTGCTGCTGGCCTCAATCCTACTGAGTCTGAGCTCTCTTTCTGATCCTGGCAAGACTGCCTATATCCTCGATCCTAACATTCCTTATCCAAAATTATGTGGAAGTAAGTTGTATTTAAAAACAGGATTTATTTCTAAATGAATGTGTGTAGCATTCAATTATAGGATTAAGAAAAACAAAACTCTGTTTCTATTAGCAAGTTGTTGCATGGGTTGTTGGCCACTTTGGGAGACAGGAAGCTAGATTAGCTGAATTATTGCTCTGGAGTCTGAACTCAGTTCTCTGTTCCTGTAGTTGAGTGTCAATTTCGGCTTCTTTTTTATACCACAAAGAAAACATTCTTGATGAGAAAGTGGATTCTGGTTATGCTAACTTAACAGTAACGTATGGTGACCATATGGCTATAGTAACTTCATACATGTGTGTGTGTGTGTGCGCCAATGTCTGGTATTAAGTACTTCTTGGACTAGGCCAGGAAAAAATGTTGATGGTTGTTCAGAGGTCATTGAGTGATTGGCTTGTTTTGCTGCTTCATCGAACAACTTAGTTATCTCAACTACTCAAGTTCTCCATATGGAAAAAAAGCAGAACAGACTGGCTCATGTATTGGGAACAACTCAAAAGGGGGGGACATATTTTCCAAGATTAATAATGTTAGTCAAAACATGAAAGGAAAGAAAAAGAATTGTGTTTGGAAAGGAAGAAGTGCTCTGACAAGTGTGACCTCTGTTTTTCTCATGAGTCCCTGTCTTTGAAACCAAAGCTGACGTTAATGTTCACCAGGTGTCACCAGGGTGTTCCACTTCCTTTCAAGATAGGAAATTTAACTTTGCAATTTCAGCATCTCTGATGCTCTGCATGTGAGTATATTTATATTTCTTGCAGTTCTACCTCCAGGGTTCAAAGGGCATGAAGAGGTTGAAAAATTAATTTTCTCTCGTTGCTTCCATTAAAGGCATGGAAGCACAAAACTTTGCTTATTCGTTTGAATAGTGAAGTAAAAGGACTTGCGTTTGGGTGTGTAAGGTTTAGAATAGGATTCTTACCTCTTAAAGTAAAGGTAAAGGTATCCCCTGCTCGAAAGCCAGTTGTGTCCGACTCTAGGGTGCAGGTGCTCACCCCTGTTTCTGGCCAAAGAGCCTGTGCTTCTGTGGTCATGTGGCCGGCATGACTAACGGAATGCTGTTACCTTCCCGCTACAGCGGTACCTATTTATCTACTTGCAATTTCTTGCTTTCGAACTGCTAGTTTGGCAGGAGGTGCAGCACTCTGGTCTCAAACTGCTGTCCTACCGACCTTCCGTTCTGCAATTCAACGTCTTAACCACTAAGCCACTGCAGCTGTTACCTCTTACTGCGTCCGCACCACGGCTCTAAAGCGTCGCAGACGTGCCGTAAAGTACGTTTGCGATGACTCGTGAGTAAGGACCGCCGGTGCGGAGACCAGCAACCTTCACTCCACTGCTCTCCAGACCTTGTGCCTCCTGACAACGATAAGCCCTGCACTGGTCGGTGTAGGGGCTGGGCGAGGGCAGCCAGGGGGGTGGCCTTTGGCCGTCCCAGACTGGGAGAGGGTGGGGATATCATTGCCCGTTCCCAGCCCAGTTCAGCCTTGCACGGCTTCCCCAAATATAGTCAGCTTCAGAGCTGGCTTACATCTGAGGAGACCCATAGGCCCCCAGCCAGCTTACACCTGGGGAAGGGGACGAAAAGTCTCCTCCCGACGTGCTCCTGGGTTGCCCCAGGGCGACCATAGGATATAGTGACCATAGGATACACGTATATTTAGACAGGATTGCACCGTAAATTGTAATCCTCACAACAGCCTTGTGAGGCAGGTCAGTATTACATTATCCCCATATTGCAAGTTCAGGCACTGAGGCTGAGGAAAGCAAGGCCACCTTATGAGTTTATAGCAGAGGTGATTCTCAGATCAGGCATAAATTCATAGATCAGTGTGTTAGGCACTACACAGATAGGTCATAGGGAAGTGTTTTCTGGCAGCTTCCACGCTGCTGGGATAATATTTAAACTGGCCCTAATTTAAAGCAATAAAAATAATAGTGGAGTTTTTGAATTGGTATTGCCCAGAGACAAGCTCATACTGTAGAATTCTAATGGTAATGAATTCCTACTGGGAAATTCCTCTTGTACTATATCAATTCTGTATACTAGCTCTTTTTGATTGACACATTTTAGATTAGTGATCAGTTTCCAAAACTCTGGATCTCAGCCTCTAATATTTTTTTCTTGGTTAGTTCTTGCACAGGGTAGGATTCCTCTTTTGCTGCATGAAAAAGATCTCAAGAGGAATCTTATTTTGACCTTTGTAGGATGAATGAGTCAGTAAGGTACATTTGAAAGGAACTATGCATTCTTTTTCTAAACTCTCAGTATGCTTATCCTCATACTACTTGGCAGAGCTCCTGGGTCATATGGGACTAGCGTAGTCAGTGGAAGCCCAGTTCAGACAAAGTAGAATTGAGCATGCAGGGTGTGGTAAGCTATGATGTTCGTCGGGTACAAAGCACAGCCAACAAACCTGTTATTGGGTAATTTTTGTTTTGAAGTCTCAAGATTTTGCTAGGTGGAGCATGTTATTATGGAATCTGCTTTTGAAGACGCAATAAGAGTATGTGTAGACAGTGGCATCTATTATTGCTCAAAATGCAGTTGTCAGGGGTGGTCTTCCGAGTCTCTTCAGGAAGAAATGCAAACAATGGAGTGAAACCCTAATTCAAGCCAGAGTGCCAGAAATACCTCTGGAATGGAGATTCGAGAGATGACACATACTTGGGAAAGTGTAAGTGGGCTTGGCTCCCACTTAACACGCTTCCAGATGTCATTTGTGCTCGCTCCTGTGTGAGCTTGCCTCTCTTGGAAGCCCTTGCCTCTTTGAAGCAAACCTGAATGTTCTTTATTTGGGCAGGAGGAGGAGATGTAGGAGGTTCTGGCTGAGGGGAGTGACGAGGCAGAGCTGGGGTGGGTGGAAGTGGGCCCCAAACTTTAGTTTAGAGACTGGCTGAAAGCAGTCCTTGAGAAAACTTTTTCAGCGATGTAGGAAAATAAAAGTACCACCGCTAGAGATACTAACATTTTATTTCCAAACTTCTGGCATCTTGGGCAGAATCACTCTGAGTATATTTAGAGTGATTGTCTCATGAAGGGAGAAGATGGCTTTTTTTTTTAAAAGGGTCAGAGCAGTCTCTCTGAACATGTGCAGAATCCCTCTGCAGGGAATTAGTTCTAGTTGTCTCAAAACACTATCCTGTAGAAGAGGGGGTAGCTACTCGAAGCTCAGAAATCCTCAGTGATCCCTTCAATGCAGTTTTTGAAAGTGCAGGATTCCTGTTCTACAGAAATTGCATCAGAGGGAGAATTGCCACCAAGTGCAGAATTTCCCTCCATCATCCACAATGCCACTGTGGTTGTATGAGCTGTACTTGGGGTAGAGTGGAGGTGCAATTACCGGTACCTGTTGACTTGCAGGTAATTTCTGCTTGCAGCTGATCACCAGGCAAGTGGCAAATGTCAGGAATGTGCTGATGAAGCCGTATGCACATATCGCCCTTCGTTTGAGAATATCAGAACATTTGGTCCGTCTTGCAAGCATTAACTGAGATGATTAAAACATCATCTTTCATGCATTTAAGAGTAAAAGTAAGTAATAACCAAATAAAGTTAAAAAGCTTGCCCATGTTATCTTTGGCTGTAGTTCATGGCTGCATTTTGTTATTATGGAGGTAACAAGAGAAGGAGGAGGATGTTTCTGTATCTGAAAGGCTAAAAGGTCCTACGTAACTATTTCTTGTTTTGTATCTTTAGCTTAATTTCTCAGTAACGTACTGTTTGGAATGTTTTGTTTAAAGTACTGGATTTAACTTGATGTTCTCATCCTCGGTCCCAACAGCATTTTTTAAAGAAGCAATCCCCATAATTTACATGAACAGGAAGATAATGTTCCCAAAGTAACTTTCAAGCTAAGGAAACGCCAAAGCTCACTTCTGTGAGATGGGGGGGGGGGGGGGAGAGTAGGTGCTCAATATCTACTTATTTTCATTCTGTGCCCCGATGTAGGGGGGCGGCGTAAGGGTAGAAATTGGCTAATAAAGGAATACTAAAGACAGTGGGAACATCCCAGGCTCTTCTGAACCCAGAGAGGAGGATTGAAAGGGGCTCTGCATTAGGCCTGTTCTCCATTGTACCAGTCCTGTGGGACTGCTGTGGCATCCATTCATACCTAGCCTCTACAGCATGTCACTTGCAAGTATGCAGCAGCATCCATTCCTCCCCATGCCCCCTGTGAGATGCGCCACTCCAGGCCTGTTTACTAGACTGGGGGCAGTGATGATATTGAAGTAGGGGTGCTTGTAAGTGGGTTTTGGCTTACTGTGAATGACTGGGTGTGTTGCCGTGTATCCAGCATACTAACAGAGCACGGGATGTTTCTTTTCTGTTCCACAAGTATCGGATGAACCCAGTGATAAGCATTGCTCGTTTCATTCTGTATTTGAACAAACTGAGGAATATGTGTCCACTTACTGGCAATCATGGCATGTGTTAAGAAGTATTTGATGTAATTTACCTGGAGAATTGTCATAGATTTTACGCATCAGTTTTTATGCCAATAAAGGGTCTGTCTGTCTGCCTGCCTGCCTGCCTGCCTGCCTGCCTGCCTGCCTGTCTGTCTGCCTATCTACCTATACATCAGTCTGCAAGCAGTGTTAATTTATGGCACTCATATGTTAACTGTAAGAATCTTCTAAGAAAAGTATTAGTAAATTGTCGTTTTGTTGATGGCATCAATGTCTGAACCAATGATATCACAGGCAGATTGTTTCATCCAATTGGATTAATCCAAATGAACATCTGTGACAGTGGAACAGATGTTCCACTGTTGTAAATGACTATACGGTGGCACGCACAGCTTGCTGCTGGTGGCCATTTTAGAACTTCCGCCACAAACAGCAGTGGTGTCAGCGGCCCACTGCTGCTACAGTTACCCGCAGGAATGCAAGTAAGCGGGCGCAAGGGATAGGTGGTGGGAGAAATGGGGCAGGGAGGGGGGCAGGTGGGAGGCAGAATGGGGGAAGGAGGGGGTGGATCCCTGTGGCACCAGCATACGCCAGGATCCTATCCCCATTCCCTCTCCCTTACTGTCCTTGGTCCTGTGCCAGCAAAATGGCTGGTGCAGATCCGAGGAAACCCATTCAGGCAGCAGAGTCTTCCCCCAGGGTAAGGAAACGGAAGTTCCCATACTGTGAGGAGACTTCTGTGACTGCGCCCCCCCCCCCCCACAATAGGATGCAGCACAATTCCGTTCCTTACTGCACTTAGATGTTCCTTTTGGAAGAGTTTTTATTATCACATATTATTGACCACCCGTCTTTACCCAGAGTTCCTTCTGGAGGCTTGTTCCTTACTCTAACACAGGGGTGGCCAACTTTTCAACATGAATGCTCCTGTACCTTTAACGGTTGTCTAGGTGAGGGCATTTCAGCAGGTGCAGCTGCATTAGCAGCAGAAGCAATTGCAGCTGCCAGGATTCTGTCTTCTACACAACTCTTAAGAACGCAGATAGAGGCCCTAATGGTGGAAGGTTGGCCACCCCTGCTCAACATGTGAACAAGCCAGTGCTACAGCTACAGTTAACTAGGTTTGCTTCATAGCAATTTCTCAGTGGATGAAAGCACTATTAGCTATTCCTGAAAGCATACAAGTTCACCCAGAGTGAATTATTACAATTCAGTTGTCAAATTTAGTGTGCTCTTACACTGAAATGCTAATATACTTTTGACTGTAGCAGCTCAACTATGAACATCTATAACCCTAGTCTAATATAAATGGCACAAAACAAAATAAGTGGTAGCTGGGTACATCTATTTGCAATTCTTCTTCTCAGCCTGAAGCCACCTGAAGTCTCTTAACTAGATGAATAATAGTCTAATCTCCATATGGTTTCCGTTCTTTTAGGGTGATAGCATACAGAAAGAAAAGCTACTTTTAGCTCTGGCTTCTGTTTGCCTCTTTGTGAGTGCGTCTGAGAAGGCTTCCTGTCTGCTTACTGATAGGAAATGTTCGTAAAACAGACTGGTTGAGTGACATTTCTCGTGCACTGGTAACATTTGCAAACTGGCACAGAGAACCCATTTTTATGCAGTACTTAGCACCTAAGGAATTCTTTATGACACACAGAAAATCTGTCATGTCCACTCTTTTTTTTTTTAAAGCAAAACAATCATTGTTGTCCTCTTCATGCTTTATCCTTGCACATGGCTAGACTTTTCCCCATTCTCTCTCTCCCTCTCTTTTACACACACACACACACACACACACACACACACACACACACACACACACACACACACACACACACACTTCTGTCACACGTTAGCATCATTGCAAGAAATCGAAATCAGTCTGGGGATATGCAGATAGGTCAGGGGCTGGCTCAGTTCACCTGGAACAGAGAGCAGGTTTAGCTACTCTCTAGTAATGGTCTTGAGTGCTGCACCCTTGTAGTTTCAATGGAAAGTGTGCTGTTCGCTTCTGTGGAGAAACAGAAAGCATTGTACTTGGGGATAGCACTATAATTGAGGCAAAACTCATACACCACCGCTGAGAGTGGTAGCCTTACCTCCACGGAGAGGGACTCCATGCCATGTGTGTATGAGTAGTATAGTGTGTGTCTGCACAGAATACACTCATCCCCAAGAGCCTCTGCAATAGCCTTCCAACTACACCTACCCTGCCTATTATAGTGGCAAGCCTTTTACTAGTTACATTTATAGTTTGGGAGATCCTAATTCAGCCTTACAAATGAGTCCATGAAATAATAATACTTGGCATTTGGATAGTGCTATCTGAGCATGCAAAGTGCTTCATATGTATTATCTTGACATTGCTACTATCCTGTAAGATAAACAAGAATTATCACTCCCATTTTGTGGCTGAGAGAAAGTTAAGGTAAAGGTGACCCCTGACAATTAAGTCCAGTTGTCTCCGACTCTAGGGTGTGGTACTCATCCCCATTTCAAAGCCGAAGAGCCAGCATTGTCCGAAGACACCTCCGTGGTCATGTGGCCGGCATGACTCTCCTTGCCGCAGCGCGTAGCATGCAGCTGGAACACGGAGCACTGTTTACCTTCCCGCAAGCGGTACCTATTTATCTACTCGCACTAACATGCTTTGGAACTGCTAGGTTGGCAGGAGCTGGCCAAGCAACGAACGCTCACCCCGTCGCGGGAATTGAACTGCCGACCTTTCGATCGACAGCTCATGGTTCAGCGGTTTAACCCACTGCGCCACCCACTGGCAAACCCATTAAAAATGGTTACTTATCTGCCTGTTGATCATCTGTGATCTAAAAGTGGGGCAAAATCCCACAGTGATTTTATATTGCTTCCCTTCCTGGTTGCCTGCAAACTCTTCTTACTCATCCCTGGCAAGTGGCTATTTGCAAGCCCACCTTCATTTACTGAAAGTAAGAAGTCTGTGTTCTGCAACCTGGTAAGTGAAACAGTGCACTGCAAGCCGAGTGAATTCTTCACCTTCTACAAATGACTGATCAAGTAATTGAAACTCAGAAGTGGCAACGACTGCCCCTCATTAAGATAAGTTCAATATGACCAACATCATTCTTCATCAGACACATAATTCAGCTTCTTAAAAAATCACATCATTGCATCGTCTGCCTTTGTAGCATTCTTCTTTGCGGTAGGAGAACTAATTAAACCCATCTTTGGAATGTTCTTATATTTCTCCTCAGCTACTGTCGTGTCAGTCACTGCAACTGAATGAAGGGTAAACTTGTCGTCTCAATGTGCAGCCTGCCCAATTGTGGTAGCTGTAAGTGACATCTTTGAATGTCTGCTTTGGCCAAAGTTGCGCAAGTGAACTGTCTCAGTGCCTTTCAGCAATGTGTGGTTAATTCCTCCAGCACCAGCATTGCTTCCATAAATCACCTCCTCTTTCTCCTCTGGGGCCTTCCGAACCCTTTTTGGTCTTAATTTTGTCTCTACTTGTCATAGCAAGACTTGTGCCACATAAGCAAATACAGTACATAGAATTCCAAACCTTTTCAAGGCAATAGAAGTTATCAGAATACTTTCTGTGTCTTTGGCACTTTCTGGTGCATGCTAAATTTCTATTGATCCTGCTCACCTGCTGCTCAAAAAATGCCATTAATTTTACAAATTGGGCGTGGCACAGTGTAGGGTTTAGACGTGACTAATTAAATCCCCCCTTTTTAGCAAAAATAAATAAATGAGAGCACTATTTTCTAAGTGTCCAACTACAGTCACTTAGAGCCCAGTCACTTTTATATACATGCTGGAACACAGAGCGCTGTTTACCTTCCCGCAAGCGGTACCTATTTATCTACTCGCACTAACATGCTTTGGAACTGCTAGGTTGGCAGGAGCTGGCCAAGCAACGAGAGCTCACCCCGTTGCGGATTTGAACTGCCAACCTTTCGATCTACAGCTCATGGTTCAGTGGTTTAACCCACTGCGCCACCCGCTGGCCTTATATATACATACATACACACACACACAGTGTGTGTGTGTGTGTGTGTGTGTGTGTGTGTGTGTGTGTATATATATATATATATATATATATATATATATATATATATATATATATGAGAGAGAGTACTCTGGATAGATCGGTCTGTTGTAGAAATTGCTCAAGACTGAATCATGGTGAGCAATCATTACGACTGCTGGCATTCCAAAGAACCTGGCAGACACAGACTGTGTCTGCTTTGTAAGGTAACCTCACTCACTATACATTGTGCAGTGTTACTTGTATTACTTTGAGGCATTTACCTTTTGCTATATGATCTTTGCCATGAACCTATAATTGCGTACATTTCATTGTTCTCTGTGTTGTGCTTCTCTGACCCCATTATAGTTTTACGGTCTCAGCAGCCTGTTTGATTCAAAATAGAAATTGCACAAGGACTCCTGTAAATCCAGTGAATACAGTATTGGGTCACAGCATAGGCAAGGTTAGCTATGTTAAAGAAGTTTTCTTGTCTGGCATCCTTCTTAGATCAATGTTTTACTTTTCGTCATTTTAAAGGTGTCTTGTGAGTGTTATGCAATTGTGCGACTGACTTGTTGAATGCTGGAGTGCATGACAGCCCAACAGATGGGAGATGCAAACCCATGGAAACCCTTGAAAACATCAACTACTTAACCATTTGGGATTATCTGTTTCCAAATGTCTTTAGGTAAATGGGATTTTGAGAAGTTTTCTTCTCATTGTATAGATTTAATTATTTCTTTTAGCTGGCGTATAACTCCTCACATGTCCGAGCTATGTTTGTATGTTCCCATCTCTTGCTGCTTGAGGGTTGAAGTTGGCTATTTTTAAAGTTGATGTAATCTTACATTCTTTACTGTCACCCTTCACCTTGAGCTAAGGATCTTGGGTAAGAAAATGTTGCTGGCTTTATCAGGATATGGCTTCTGACTTCACTGTCTATTACTCTGTGGTCGGCATGGCAATAAGATGCAGACAAGCTATAGCCGAATCATTTTATGAGGTCTTTGCACTCTGAGGTAGCAACATATACCCTGTTAATAAGAGAGATATTAAATGCTTGTGTACTGCGGACATGTACGCAGTGTCTGCTCTCCTGGTGTGAGTATTTTCCTGTGGATTGTGATAAGTGATATTGACAGGTCATGTGGTCGTTAGAGGCTTGACACAGCAGGAGGTAGCAGATATACGTCTTCTGCATTAACACAATCAACATCCGTTCAACAGAAGGCCAGCCAGGCCTTTCCCTAGGAAACATATGCCAAAACTATTATCAAAGGCTACACCATGGCCTGCAGCAAACTGGACAGGATGCTAATAAGGAGGGACTTGTGTAAGGAAGGCCCTGAGAGCATCCCATGCTTTCGAAGCAGTGTTGAATGAAAAGCGTATTTCCATGCCTGGAACAGTATATTGGTATTGTCAGCAACATTAGAATTGTGATATTTCTGCTGTGTTAACCTTCTGTATGCTTGCTTTGTTTGTTTTGGCTGCTATTTAATTGAAGGAGTGCCAGAAGAAAAGGGGGGGGGGGGGCGGGAAATGCTGAGATGTTACAAAAAGCACTGAAGGCCATAGACAGCTCATTATTTCTCTTTGAGGAAGAAATCTGTGATCCACGTGAGGAAGAAATCTGTGATCCACGTTAGGGTATCTGTCACTGCGTGCAATGAGACCTTTGTCATGTCAGACTCAAAAGCCGTAATTCCGTCCTATTTACTGTGATTATTTTTTAAATGCTCTTATTGGTAGATGTTATAGGTGTGAACCTGTGTTTTGCCACCCATATAATGTAATGAGAACCAGAGGTAAGAAAGTTTAAAACAGATAATCGTCGTCAAGGAGACAGATATTTCAAACAATGTCAAGTGGAAATGACAAAGGTGCAGTTTTGGAACTAGTTGACAAACACCCCAATCCCCCCCCCTCGATGCAGCCTCGCCAGTGCGGCACATGTTGTATCTGCGGAAGGGTGGGCAGTCAGAAAGGTCTCCTTGGGGTAAATGAACTTTTGTTCGCTTACCGCTGGGAAAACCTCCACTGCTGCCATGAGTCTCCTCAGATCTGTTTAGTGAGCATAAGTGCAAAGTGTGTAATGGCGGCGATAAGGGAGACAGATGGGGTTAGGATAGCCGCGCCCTCCACCCCACCCTGGATGACCCCCATTCTTCCCCTGCCCTGTTCTACCCCTGCTGCCATTGTACTTATCTGTGCCTCCCGCGATGTTACCAGTTGTGGCAGCATGCTCAAAATGGCTGCCCACATCACACTGTGCGCACACCCCTGTGCACTATGTGCAAACCCTCCCCCCCCCATGCACACTTGTAAATTAAAAACCAGGGCCAGGTGGCATTCATCTGAGAATTCTTAATTCACCCATGAAATTGTTGATCTTCTAACAAAGACTTGCAGTTAACACAAAACTATGCTTCTATAAGTAAGGATTGGCGTGTTGAAAAACACAGCTCTATGATAAATCAGTGGTCTCCTTTGGCTAGGTCTGTGCTCTAACTTCATTTTTGAGGGAAAATACTTTGTTTCAGTTTAGGTAACTTCAGCAAAGCAGTTGAGCTTTAGAGAAGCTGCAGGTAACCCAGCAAAACGTTACTTGGGAACATGGCCCTAGAGAAAATTCCTGTTTGATTAACGTTTGACTAATTCAAATATTAGTCTGAAGAAATTCCTTAAAAATAATATTTAGTGAAAATAAATTTCATTAAAAATAATATTTAGCAATAAAAATGAATTTCTGCTATTTAGCATAAGATATTTTTTCTACTTACTATATGACTTTTGCCAAATGGGAAGTATATTTTCCCTCTTTCTTTACAATCATGTCCATCATGAGATTCTATTCCACTGCCCAAACTATAGCACAGTGGCCTCTGTTGCATGTGGTGTTATGGAAGACATTGGTTCTTCTGGAAAAATCACATAATCCTACTGGCTTGGCTCAAAATAAACTCAGGCTAAATGCTATTTCCAAAACTCTGTGAAAGGAATATTTTTACTGTGAAGTTATTCCATGATGAAAAATCTTGGGATTGGGGATGTTGTATATGTGCATACAGTTGCCGCTGAAAGTTTGGGTGAAAAAACTTCTACTGAGTGATATATACCAATTTTGCTGGGTGTCTTACCATATATTTTGCTTCAGAATATTGCACCAAAAAATGTGCATTGATTACAGTTCACATTTATAAAGTGAATGAAAGGCTTAATGTTGTTTGTAGAAAGGAAGTAAGCTTTCAGCATAATTTTCACACTTCAATTCTAGGACAAGAGCTACTGTAGGCACTTGGCTGACTTGTGTCAAAGTAAAGAAACCCTGTAATAAGTAGGCCTGGAAATAATATGGGAAAATATATGGTTAGCTGTCCCTCTTTTTCCTTTCTTCTCTGTCTTTCTTTCTGTTCCTACCATCACTATAAGTGCATACCACATTCAACCACAGATTGAATATATGCCATGTAGCATTGATTTTCCTTTCCTGGTCAACACCTGCCAGTGTGAATTCCATTTTGAAAAAATAAGTTTAGGGCCACCTCTTCTACAGTCTCATCTCCTTTTTCCTGACTTTTGAATGTGGAAGGTCATGTGTGGGTCTTTCAGAAAAAAGTGGCCTTTCTTCGTACCCAATGTATATTATATTGTAAATTGTTACAACAGCTTTTCTCTTCATCTTCAGGCATTCTGACTGGGGCATGCGTGTACTTACAGAAGTGACTCTCCCTTTCATATGTGTAGTTTGGGGTCTTAGGGGATGCCTGGCAAGTGAGTTACAGTTTGATGCTGGGGCAGATATGCGAGTAGTGTTGCCTGATGACCTTTTTATTTCTTTCATTTTAGTGCATGAAGCGTGACACACGTGTACAGGTACATGTATATGTGGTGCTGCTGGGTCTTGCTGTGAGAGCACAACCCAGGCCAAGCCACACGTTTTATAAGTCAGAGTCTTATAAAAGACTCTCTCTCTCTCTCTCTCTCTCTCTCTCTCTCTCTCTCTCTCTCTCTCTCTCTCTCTCTCAGGCTGGCTTGGAGAAAGCCTTGCCTGCCTCTTTTTCCTTGGAAAATTCCATAGGTGGCCACAAGTTATTTGCACAGCACATTTGATCCTGTGAACAAAAGCCACATCTTGGGAGTTCCCTGACTTGGAGTAAACCAAGTCATTAGTGACACAAAAGAAGGGTCTCCGACCATAGCTTCCCTCACCCACTCTATGGCCAAAGTCAATCAAGAAGTCCATGCTAATGAAGCAGCAGGCTTCTAGAACATGTCATGAGTTCTCTGTGGCACCCTTGGTAAACGATAGTGGCACCTGTTTAGGGATGGGGATGGGCCATCAAGACACAATAGAAGGTACTGGATGAGCTCACCCCCCCCCCAAAAAAAGTTCCCATAACTTTCTATGGGAGGAAGACAAAGGTGTAAAGAGTTGGGTTACTAGACTCGAGTCTTTTCTTTCTCGTTCATCTGTTTGCCTTGCTGCTGCATTTTGACCCTCTGGTGCTATGTGAAAGCAGCCCCATTCCAGCTGCTACCTAAGAAACCCTGTACCAAGCTGGCACCCAGGACTGATAACTTCTCGCCCCCCCCTTTCCTTTTTAACCACCTTTTCCACTTCCCTCTTTTAGCATAACCAAAACCTACTGTGCTAATGAGAGCCTGGACAGCCATCTTTTGTGGGCTGCAATGCAATGCGTCCCTTTCTCCTATGAAAGCATCTCTGGTTCTCTTACTCAGTTTCCCTCCTCATCAGCTACAGCTACTACTGCCTAGTCGCTGGGCTTGTTTCAAAGTCCTTTTCGACCTTTTGTGCCCCGCTTTCAACTCAGGAGACTACTTGGTCTTTGCGTTCCCCACAATAAAAGTTAGTTGTACCTTCACCCTCTCCTCCCTCTTTCTTCCCTGCCAAACTGTTGAGCTGTGATAGTGGCCACTGCAGAGTGTCCCAGCGCACCAGATAGATTTCCCCTGTGCGCATATGCACATGTGCAAAGTACACCCAGTAATGGTAGAATCTCTTCATTCCCATTCCTCCCACAATTTTTGTAGCCCTAGCTGTTTAGGACAGCGACAGGTAAGTGTCCGTGACCATCAAAAAGGCCCTTGAGCCTTGTAAGGAGCTCTCTGGCCTTATTTATACCACGCTGAGGTATTTTCATGCAATGTACGTATATAGGATTATAGTTCATATGTGATGTACCAGTTTCCTTCTCCACCAGAGCAGAAGAAAGTGTTTCTTAACAGGATATTGATTAACAGATATAAAGTATTTGATATTTAAATACATGCTGGTCCATCAATATTGAGAGAAATCTAAACTTTAAAGATGAATTAGGACTGGAATGAACATTTTAGGTATAAATCCTGAAGTGATGAAAACTTGCTGTTTCAGACTGCTATCTAAAAGCTACAGTAAACTGAGGCCCCACTATTCCCATACCAGAGAAAATCTACAGGAATTAGGCCCAAAAGTGATAAGGGTAAATGAATATAGCATATGGTTATCCATATGTTTGCAATACCCTCTTGACCTTAAATGAAATCCAGTACTTTGAGGATCCCCCATTAAATAAGTTTTAATGACTTTTGGGTGGGTGGGGGAGTATCTAGCTACTGCTTTTGAAATACTAGCAAATGTTTTTTTGACGTGGAGGAAGGGGAAGAAAATTGAGGCAGGGTAAAAAAAAAAAAAGGTGAAACACTTGAAGGTAGTGGAGCTGGAAGAGTGAAAGTCATGGGCAGGAGTACCGGTAAATGAGAGATGAGAGATGAGAAGTGGGAAGGGAAAGGGCCACTAGCTGTCTATGCTGGATCTGGGAGTGGTAAGGAAGTCAGTGAAGGGATTTAGGAGGAGCATATATGAAGGGAGAGGTGAATGATTTTGGCAGCCGAGAACTAGGTGGAGATGAGGGGACTGAGATGAGCCAATGGAGACCAAAGAGGAGAAGGTTGCAGTAGTCAATGCAGGAGATGACCAGGGTGTGAACTAGGGTTTCTGCTGAGGTGACAGAGGAAAGGCTGCATTTTTGCAGTCTTGTAGAGAGAGAAACAACATGATTTGGTGACAGACTGCATATGGGGAATAAAGGAGAGAGAGAGAGGTGTCAAAGATGGCCTCAAGCCCGTTCAACATGGGTGGTGACATTGCCATGGATAAGGAGAGTACAAGGAGAGGGGAGCTTAGGAGGAAAACTAAGCAGTTTGTTCTTGGGCATGTTGAGCTTGAAGTGACAAGGGGTTGGGTGGAGGAAGAAAGTTCTGATGTAGAGAGGTAGTGCTGGCTGGGCAATACTAGCATACGGATGGTACTGATTCTGAGAAGGAAATATTTAGGGCTGATCAAAGAGCAAAAGGTGAGAGGAAAAAATATCACTTCCTATAGAACAGGGGTGGGGAACCTATTTGCGGTGAGGGGCCATTTCCCCATGGGGGAAATGTGTCACGGGCCATGCGCCCCTCTACCGCAAACGGGCGCCCACCCCGGTGCGCGCGCCCATCCCCCATCATTCTCCTCCCCCACCCACCCCCATCACTCTCCTCCTTACCTTCTTCAGCCTCCGGGTGGCGGTGGGGGCCCCGCGTGCACTCACTTCGCCCGACTCCTTCTCAACCCGGCTGTTATGGACATGCGCAGAAACAGCCGGGTTGAGGAGTCATGTGAGGTGAGGGGTGGGCGCGCGCTCACCTCGCGCGACTCCTCAATCCGGCTGTTGCTGCGCATGTCCATAACAGCCGGGTTGAGAAGGAGTCGGACAAGGTGAGCGCGCGCGGGCCGGACGGGATGGAATCTCATCCAGGCTGGACCGGATTGCTCCGGGGACCGGATCCGGCCCGTGGGCCGCCGGTTCCCCACCGGTGCTATAGAAGTATGTGAGGCTGGCGAAACAGCAGTGTCAAAGCTACCTCCAATTATCCTGACCAGGGTTCTCCGAGAGGGGGGTAAGGGGGTAATTTGTACCCAGGCCCGGGGCAAAAAATGGGTCAAAAAGGGGGGCCCTGGAGCAAGAAAGGGGGCCCAGGAGCCAAATTCATATGTAGGGAAGGGGCCCCAAAGAAACTTTGTACCCCCTGATAAAATTCCTCTGAATGGCCCTGATCCTGACCCCAGAATAGAAAGTCTGCTTATTGGTGGAGCAGTAGGGCCTCCTTTGATGAATGTTTTGTTTAAGAAATGACTAGTGTAAGATTTTTGGTTTCAAGTGTTTTTTTCTAAAGTGAAATTGCTGGACTTTATAGTTCTATTTTAAAAGGGGAAAAGTTCTCTCTATATTAAGGCCTAGATATTTTGCCTTAGTTTACCTCTGATGCAAGTGCTCACATGGATGTCCCATTCCCTCTACCTTACGCCTTTTGAAACTGCAGTAGGCCTCCTAAAAAGTTCAGTTCCTTCCATGAAAAGAGCATTATGAGAATGGTCTATTACAGGGGTTCTCAACCAGTGGTACTAGTACCACCAGCGGTACTTTGGCGAGCTGCTGGTGGTACTACAGCGGAACCCTGTTCTGACATGGGACTTTCAGTGGTGCTTTTTCACTCCCAAGAGGCTCGTGCCTTTGGCCGAGCTTCTCAGGAATGGTGAGAAGGGCCTCACACCCACTCAGAGCCTCCTACCTGCGTTTTCTGGCCTTCAAAAACCTGAAAACCCGGAAGTAACTGGCAATGATGTCATCGCTAGTCACTTTCGGTGGTACATGTACCTGTACATGTTAACTGTTTTTTGGGTTTTTGCATCATGGTCAATGGTAAATCCGGCACTGGAAAAAAAAAACCTCTGTGGTGCCTCCCTTCCTATGCACGTGCTTATTTTGCGTAATGGTTAATCCAGGGCTTCTGATGCTGGCATTGTAAATCTCGACTCAATGAGATTTATTTATTTATTATTATTTTCTGTATTTATACACCGCCTTTGTCATCATCAGATTTCTCATCAGATTTATTCAAGGCGGTTTACACAGGCAGGCTAATCTAGACCCGAAGGGTCTTTACAATATTGTTCTATTCATATATAGAACCTTTCCATACTCCAGATATTTCCCTTCCGAGTGTAGCCCTCCTTCTGGTTTGTGCTCTGCACTTCCAAGCTTCACAGTTCACCGTAGTTTGCACTCAGACGGTTGTCTAGATGTTCTCTCTCTAGCTGACTCCTCCGCATTCCACCCTCTCATGGTGTCTTCTCAGTGTCTCCGCGAGGTCCGTCAACAGCTTCTGTCTCCCATCCAAGCGAGAACCGAGGTCGACCCTGCTTAGCTTCTTCAGGCTGTAATCTCATGAGGAGACGCATAGAAGGATGGGAATGTATGGTATGTAAGAATGTTCCTTTTAAATTAGAATGAGATGAGCTTTTTCTAATGCTATTCACATGTCAGGGATATACACATAATTCTTTCATAATACAAAGTACCTCTTTTTGTATCTGTTAATTGTGTAGCTCAATAGAAAACAAAATATTGGCTTATTTTGTGACTTGTCTGTGGTGTCTGCTGCCAAGTATACATTGATTGTACTTAATGGGATCTTCATCAGATTGTTGTCTGCCTGGCATAGTGGATGTTCATGACATTAAAGGAATGTAATATGTTATCCAGTCAGAAGTTATCTGCTGGGCAGGTTTACTAACATTTTATGAGCTTCTAAACAGGAATATATCAACATAACCATGGATAAGTGCAGAATTTATGCAATGATGACTGATCAAGCCATTGTATCTATACCTCTTTCAATTACATATGCATTTGACTGGGCATCTTCGAAGGGAGGCAAAAGAGGAGTTGAATCTAGTTTATGGCCCGATCTTATTTGGGTGCTGTGCCTGTGGGGCACAGATGCTGGCACGCCATCCATCATATTCTACACCTGTCCTGGCAATGCCACGCCGACGGTGCATTGACACTGGTGCAAACGCCAAGCTGTCTTGGCAAAGCAGTGCTGGTGCAGCCCTTCCCAGTAATGCCTCCAGTAGCCATGGAAACACCAGTGCACTGCCTGTTATCCACAGAGCACTGTTTTGATGACAGTGCATCATCACCATAACATTGCCACACCATTGGTGTGTCATCAGTGTGATGTCCAAGGACGCAGTCACTGCATCCAATCAGCCCCAACACTGGTAGCCAGAGAAGTGCCGCCCCATGGTGAACTGAGCAGGAAGCAGGGGCAAGTGCAGAGCCAATTAGTGCCCAATACTGGGGGGACATTCCCTTGCCAGCCACTAGGAATGAGCAGTACATCAACAGGCATCACCACCATGGGGGGGGGGTGCCCCAAGGACACTCCCCCCCCACACACAACATGACAGAAGGATGCTGTGCGAGTAGAGCAGAGCAAGGGTAGAAAGATAACTCCCAAACACTCAGCCACACCTGTTCTCTGGCTTGAGATGCATACTCGGTGTTTGTGAGTGAGGGAGAGTGGTGCCACCAGAGTGTACATGCAGTGGGCCCCTGTTGGGGGGAAGAGCATGGGGGCTTGGAACATTACCTTTCCCTCTCCTGGGGGGGGACTGCAGTGGAACTCTGCAGAGGACCACTGATCAACCCCCAGTGGCAATGGTGCAGTCCTGAAAAGCAAAAGGGGTTCTGATGAGTGTTTGCTCAACAACAGCAATGGTTGGAGCCTCTGGCATTCCTGGAAAGAGAGCAAGCACTCCCCAGGAAGGGGACGGGTTGGCTGGAAAAACAGAGACAGCATCCCAGCAAATGCTGCTGCTGGGATCTAGCCCCCAAACTGCCCCCTGACCTTCCCGTCCCTGAACCCTACCCCCCAAAAACCTCCCATGATCCTCCCCCCACCGGAACCTTACCTGCTCCAATGTGGACTGGGTCCATGTGCGGCAGATGCACAGAACCTCCAGCTGTTTCCACCAGCGTCTCTGCCAAACTCCAGATTACAGGACAAATCACACACATGCACCATATAGTCAGGAAATTAAGCATGTAGGAAACACGCAAAGAGTTTCTCTACTCTCTCACCATGTATGCACATACAGGTGACTTGGGTATTTATATGTACAGTGGCGGCAAACGCCCAAGCAAATAAGGTTGAGACTAAAGGTAACTGAAATGAAAGCATCCTGACATAAGGTAGCTAAAAGAACGTTATATCTGGGTGTGCACTTTTGAATTTCTGTTATCATTGGTTATTTGTCTCTAATCCAATATAGTGTTTGTCCTCCTAGCTGTATAAAGGTAATTAAACCAAAATTCTATACTTTTATGCCATGTAATTTTGAATGTTTTATTGCAAGTCACTTTGGAGAACTCAGATTGGGTTATAAATGGGGATACACATCTGTTTAAATAGTTTCACAAAAGGATGCTTTCAGCCATAAGAGTGTTTCTTCCAAAAGCTTCTCTTCTTTCCTTGTCCACCTGGGGCTGCAGGGAGAAAGTTGTTGTTGTTGTTGTTGTTAAGAATATTTATATACTGCTTTTCAAGAGGAGTAGTTCACAAAGCGGTTTACATAGTAAAATAAATCAATAAATGGTTCCCTGTCCCAAAAGGGCTCACAATCTTAAAACAAACAAACAAAAACAGAAGAGACACCAGCAACAGCCACTGGAAAAGACGCCATGCTGGGACAAGAAGAGGGGAGAAGTAAGCCACAGTGAGACATGCCAGTGTGTGCAGAGAAGGATAGATTTTATCTACATTCTTATGCTGACTTAAAAAGGTGTGTGTGTGTGTGTGTGTGTGTGTGTGTGTGTGTGTGTGTGTGTGTGTGTGTGTGTGTGTGTGTGTGTGTGTGTATGAAACGGAAGGTGGCTCCTCATACTGGGAGAAGGGGAACTTTGCTGCCTTTCCTCTTCAACCATGTATTCTTTCGAGCAGATGTTACGTTGTTGTATGTAATGTAGTTTTTGACACTAAAGAAGGCAATGTTTCTGCTATACGGAAATGTAATAAAAACATACTGATTGGAATGAGCATGTCCTGTTGTGCCAAAAACTCGTGTGTGAAAGCGAGTGTGTACTTTTCCATGGCCAAGACGATCTGCATATTTTGTCATTATGATGCATGGTGGTTATGATTGCTGTCTCCTCGCTGTGATTTCTAAGTCTTGGCTGATGATTAATTCCATGGCTCAGACAATTGCAAATGGCCTTTGCTCCAGTCACATAAATTTTGCACATCTCTAATAGCAATGGCATGCATGATAATGTGGTGCATAGATGGGGGTGGTTTGTAACCGGGGCAAGGATGGGAAAAGAAAAACCGAGATATTCAGGAAGAGAAGGTTGTATTTATTGATGTGATGTATCCGTTTACCGCCTTTCAGGCTGAAGCCTTTGAAAGCATATAGTCAATTAAAAACAACAAGAAAATCTGAGTTTCTTTCTCCCCGGTTTGTGCCGCATACCTCGCTGCTGCCTCCCCTTCCTCGTACAGCAACTCTGAATGGCAGCAAGAGCACAGGGTGTGTGTGTGTGTGTCGCGAGATGGCAACAGTCCTCTGCTCAGCCCAGGAGTTCTGCTGGCTGCTGGCTTCTGAGGGCAAGCCAGATGTAAGCAGCCCCGCAGGAAAATGTTGCTTTTCCTGATCATCAATCACACTTCTCTGCTTCTGAGAATTTTGCTTATGAATGACATTATAATAATGTCTTACTTCACGTTATACTTGTGGTTTGTGGTCCGAGGGAGGAATCAAAGCTGAGGCTAAGGAGAGATGGGACCAATCCCAAGGGCACTTTCCTGTGCTTTTCTTAAGGCTGTGTGAATCCAGCAGCTTGCCATGGAGCTCAAGCATGTGTCCTCTTCAGATTTACTCCGCCAGGCACTGAATTCATGTGCAATGGGACAGAATCGTCATTCTTGTCCGATGTTTGCCCTCTGCTGCGCTGAACACTTTGGCACCCCAGGTGCTAGAACTCTCTGAGGAGCTTACCCATGGCAGGGGTCACAAGTGGAAGCTTTTTCATCTCTGCAATAACTTTGCCATGCCAGAGGCTGAGGATCATTATGGGTTGCCGCCGAGCAATGGATGCTTCTGTTCTTAAAGACGACTGTCATTTATACAAGCAGTTGTGCCTGGAAGTTGACATGTGGTGGTTATTAAAGTTGTCATCCCGCTGTGAAGTTTTAAGGTTCCTCTTTGGCATAGGGAGCCCACCGCTTCTGGAGGCTGCTTTGTACGTTATGTGGCAGTCGGTGGATTTGCATACGAGTGGAAATTGCTGCCAGTCCCAGTGTGCATTTGCAAACACTCACTTGTTGCATACACACTTTTATACATACAGGTCGCCCCCATATCCACTGATTCGCTATCCACGGTTTCAGTTATCCATGGATTGTGGGGACCCCCCCAGGCTTTTACTTTTTCCTCAGTAAGCTTCATTTCTTCCTTAAACAAACAGGAGAAACAGCCTCTGGCTGTTAGAACAAGACTAAGTCCTAGAGAGGCTCTGCAAGGTTAACAGAAACCTTGCAGAGCCTCTCTAGGACTTAGTCTCATTCTACTTGCCTGCAATGGAGGCTGCTTCTCTGTTTGTTTTAAGGAAGAAACAAAGCTTGCTGAAAGAAAAATAAGAGCTGGGGGGCAAGCATGCCTGCCTGCAGGGGAGGCAGGGTGGGGGGGCCCTCAGGAAACCATGGAGGGGGTGTTCGCTCTTATCCACGGTTTCAAGTATCCACGGAGGGGCCTGGAACATATCCCCAGCGGATATGGGGGCCCACCTGTACACATGTAAGGTATTTACACATATATGTAAACACTGTAACTTCTGAGATGTCTTGTTTGTGCAAGCAAAACCCAGCAACAGCCAAGCCCTGCCCAGGGCGGATGCTTTGCAGACCCTCTATGAACTTTGGCTGGACGAAGCCAGTGAGACAGTGAGTGACGGTAAGAGTCGGCTCATGTATCCTATGTCTGTCCTAAAGGATGTTCATCAAGTCTAGAGGATTGATGGTTTCTTTTATTTTCTTTCATTTTATTAGAGGGGAGGGCAGAAGGGTGGATTTTGGTAAAAACCCGACTATTCAGACCAGGAAGTGACTCTGCTCTGACTCGTGTCGTCGTTTTCCCTTTTGTGCAAGTCTTATTTACTGTCAGCTGTTTTGTCAGACACAGAACAAGGCTGATTCTCGTGAGCCAATCCCTGACTCATCTGCAGTAAACTTGCTGTGGCTGTCTGTCCGGTGTTTTGTTTTGTTTTGAACAGATGATAAGGTCACCGCAGTAAGCATTTAGTGGGAGCTTTCACAATCGTCTTTAGTCAGGCTACTGTACAGCATGTTCTCTTGATTGACTTCAGCAGGAAAAAAAATGATGACAATGAAAACCTCAAGTTGTCTGAGGATAGACAGGCTGTCCTCAGCTACATACAAGCTTGGTTAGTTCGTTGCATCATAGATTTTATCCAAAAGACTGGCAAACCTTGAACAGTGGTGGAGTATGCGTTTTTAAAAGAAGCGCATTTATGATGTCTGTATAGAAAAGGCTGTTTTAATTCTGTAAATCCTCTTCTCCACATTTCAAATCTTCAATGCGTTTTCAGGCATGCTAGAAAACTTTCTAATATGCTTGAAAGGCTTATGCATTTTGCTACAGCAGGATAATTCAGGTTGTATCACTGTAATCTTAACATGAAAGTCACCTGCTTTGAAGGGACTGGCCTGAGGAATATTTGTTTATTATACCTTTATCCCATTTTTTCAGCTCAAATAGTCCATAAAGAAGCTCATGAGAATATATATATATAAAAAACCCTACTACAATCACCACATCATGGTAAATAACCACTAAAACAAATTAAAACAGTAAAACTGAAAAGTCTAACAGAAGCACCCGCAGTTAACACAATTTCATGATTCAATTGATCCCCAAAGCTACTGGCATAAACTAATTGGATTCAGAATAAGAGAGTGACTCTCTATTCTCACTACTAACTGTGTTAGAAGGCTAATGTGTTGTAGTGATGTTTCCTTCTTCTTTGATGTGAATGGCTGAAAATGAAGCTCACTGTTTTGAGACATCTTTGGTGTTAATGGTTCCATGCTTATCTCCGCTCACATTAGGAATGTTTGAGAAGGCATTAAGATTGCAGCTCCAGGGATGCAGCGAATGGTCTGGGTGCCTCAAGCCTGATTCACATATGACAGCGTTGTCCCTGCTGTGCGCTTAACGGACCCGCTCTGCCCTGTATTTACATATTCATGATGTAAAAGGACACCATTACGGGGCACCAACGCTAGAATCGCTGGAGATCGGCTCGGTTCAACTTTGGCAAAGCGTGTCTCGTGGAGCTTGTGGGCGGGTTCAAAGCGCAACAACAGCCACCAATCACGCGAGAGGGGGGGGGAGAGTGGTTGCATGCCAATCACAAGTTGCTCCAATCACCTCGAATGTTACAAGTCCACTGCTCTTCAGAGAGGGAAACCCCTTGCAAGGAAACCCCTTGCAACCCCTTGCACACACAGGCAAACACAGGAGGAGTAGAGAGCAAGCCGCAAGCACCGAAAAATATCCAAATTTTGAAAAATGTCATTGCAAGAGTCGCAAACCGTTCCCAGTTCATGCTGGGATGATGATATAAAATTTGTGTTGGAAGTGAGGGCAAAACGATATTTTACCCAATCACAGCTGCGCTCTCTTAAGAGGGCGGGACAGCAGGAGGGACGTGTAGGGACGACAAGCAAAGCGACGCTCCCCCTGCTCCAAGCGCCAGATCAGCGCGTACGGCGGACGGGGACATCCGCGGTCATATGTGAATCCGGCCTCAGGTGCTGAAGAAGATAACTGGACTGCATCAGTTATCTGGACTTGAGACCTTGTGTAAGAGCAGCGTGTGTGTGTGTGTGTGTGTGTGTGTGTGTGTGTGTGTGTGTGTGTGTGTGTGTATAATAAAGTTAATATTATATTAATATAATATATATATATATATATATATATATATATATATATATATATATAATAAAGATGCATATATTGTTGCTTGTACACATGACAGTTTTATGATATTGTGTTTTATGATATTGTTTGTCTGTTTGCTATTTATATTTTATGTATGTTTGTCTTTATGCCAATAAAGGTTTCATTCATTCATTCATTCACATAAAGGTTTCATTCATTCATTCATTCACATGACAGAGAATAACAAGTTTGCCATGTGCAAGGTGCAGCCTTTCAGAGCAATGCTGTGAGTTGGCATTTAATTACACATGGATCTTAAAATCAGAACAAAGATTTCCGTTGGAAATCCCATTGCTGTCTTGGCCCCAGGATAAGCAGGACCAATGAGGTGAGGAAGTTACTACTCTTGTAAACAAAACAATAGTAGATAGCATCAGTAATTAGAGATGGGCAGGGATACACAATCTCTCTTGTACTGCGCTGTTTTTAAAAGGGAATGCCTGTAATGCACCATGTGTGGAGCTGTCCAAGACGGCAATTTGAAATCTTCTGCTGGGGCAGAAGATGACAGCTCCCCTCCTCGTGGGACTAGGTCTCCAATAGCACTCCATACCTGTGCATGGCAGGACTTCCTCCTCATTCTATGCCAGGCATAACTGAAACGACTGGTTTTGACATAAACGTCCAAAGCAACTTGTCCTGCATACTCCTCCCCGAGTCTCATTGTGATCTCCAAGGGAAATAGTGAGCATATCTGTGACGAGTTATAACAACCAAGGCACGCATTCTTGGTGATTGCTCCCAACTCCCTTCTGGAAATCTGCTAAAGCCTGAACCTGATCACCTTCCAGATGCCATGGAAACTTTTCTTCTGTTTGGCAAGCATTTTGTTGCTAGGGGTAATAGCACATTTTAAATGTGCGGGCTTATATATTTAGCACTTCCTGATTTTTAGATTAATACTTTGTTTTTATAGAGTTTAAGCCTCTGTGGACAGAGTGAGAGTTTTTTTTAAAAAAAATGTAATGTGGGCTGGCATTCTTATCTCCTGGCCTAATCAATATAAACATAATTTGGGGAACCGAAGGAGCATTTGTGCTTCTTCTGGCAACTGGTCATGCCTCCCTATGGAAGACCCCTCTCATATTTGGAGAACTACTCTCAGCAGAATATGTTGCAACCTCAATACCTTTCTTCCTTCTCCTCCAACTAGCACGGTCATTGAGATGCATCGTAAAACATGTTTCCGAATAAACATTTGTGGATGCAAGTGTGTGAGTCTCAGCACTTGGTTGAAGATGCTGCTCTTTGATTGCCAATGCTGAAGGAAGTCTTCTTCCTCAAAAGCCTATTCAGAACATTACCATCTGGGCCTTAGGGAGCTGAAATGTGGAAGAATTTCTTGATCATTAATGCTAAAATATTTATATGAGCCGCAACAACAACACCATGTTTTAGCATCTGTGCAGTATGAAATTGAATGTGGATGCCATTAAATACTACCGCAAGTCACAATAGTAATTAGATAAACTTAACCCCAGATTGAATTATTATTATTCTTTTGTATTGGATCCCACCCAAGGAGCTCAGTGTGGCATGTGTGGGCGCATTCAATTTCTCTTTGCAACAGCCCTGTGAGGTTAAGCTGAAAGATAGTGAATGGTCCCAGGACACTCTGTGAGATTCATGGTTGCGCAGGTATTTGTACCTAGGTGTCTGTGATCTAAATCTTCGCACCGTACATCCAACATCATATTGACTCTATAAATTGATTCTATATGTAAATTGGTGAACATTCTGGGATAGTTCACATGCACATTTCTCTATTTAAAAATTAAGGATATTTTAAAGAGAAAATTCTGTGTCAGTCAGTGTGAGAGTTTAACTGACTACAGAAATACCCACATATTTGTGTAGCACAGAGTAGCAGGTAATTCGTAATACATTCAGTCATTGCACTTGCATCTCCATTTAAATATTATATTTTATCTTTTGTGGTACCTTTTTTCAACAGATAATTTAAAATTGCTCTCTGTGGGGACGTTCTCAGTGTTGATCTGCCTATCAATCTTTCTATCTGAATGCAGAAATATTTGATTAGTGTGTTTCAAGCAATAAAGATGTCTACAGCAGTGTCACAGTGATTGATACTCACTCTAAGTCTTTATGTGGCTCCTCCAGTTTGGCCACTTCCCTTGCAGATCACAATTTTATCCTTAAAACAATGCTCTGCTGTCCACAGACTAGGTCATAAATTGTGGCCTATCTTTCTTTAATGATTCTGTATCTAGTGGTAGAATCCCAGTAACCTTCATTATCTTTGCTTGGAGAAGTCAGCGACTTCCATAGTAAGGAAGTCATGGATTTATGAGGGCCAGCTGAAGACTGTTTGGGATCACATCTGAGGTTATCTTGATAGTGCTTCTGGTTGCATTAGAATAAGCAGGATCCATTAGGCAGACACTTGCCAAATGTCAACTCTCAGTTATTTCCATCTCCTTCTTTCACCATACTACTGTAAACCAAAACCACAGTTGAGGGTGTGTGGGGGGGGGGCTTCCCTCACTCACAAAGTTCTGGAAGCTTCCAAGGTTGGTTCTGCACATGCAGAAAACTCCACTATGTGTGTCTGCACAGAATACCGCTTCAAGAACTATAGTTACAGGCAAGCAACCTGTCCTTTCCAAACATTCAGAAAACCAAACATTGAGATAAGCAGCCATGATATTTACATAGGATTACATTGCTCTTATTAGTCATTTATGAAGCGCTTTCTTAGCATGCCAAGTGATTTACGGGTCTTATCTGCTCCTTTCTCACAGCAGTCTTATGAAGAAGACCATTATTATTCCTGTTTTTACAGATGGGGAGCTGAGTTTGGGAGATAGTGACTTGCCCAAAGCCACCCAGGGAGTCCATTGCTGAGCTAGGATTTGAAATTGAGTTTCTCAGGTTCATTTTCAAAGCTCAGTCTGCTGGATTATGCTGACAGGCCCAAGGGCACAAAATGAATTCAGATTATTAGTTTTGAAAACCTGAGGTTCATAGTTAAGAGAGCTGCGGCAGGTTTTGACACACATGTATGCACTCTCCCACTTCTGCAACGCTTCTATTTTTAATGCCGTAAATATTGATCAGGAAATACGGCAGTGTGTCTACCCTGTGAGTTCTCTGTCCTAGTCATTCTTCCCCCCTCATGCTATATACATATATAAAACAACGAGATATGAAACACACAGTATGAAAATGCAGGACAGGAATGCAGGAATGATTTAGCAGGAGAAAACAGAAAGTTGTCTTCTATTGAACACAGACCATTTGTCCATCTAGCTCAGAATTGTCTGCACTGCCTTGCAGTAGCTCTCCCAAGTTTTCAGACAGGGGTCTTGGCCCAGCCCTGTCTGGATGTATGAAGGTCAAAATCTGTATGTATGAAGGTCAAATTCAGCACGCAAAGCCTGTGCCTCGGCTCTACCACTGATTTGTGGGCCCATCCCTAAGCTACAGCCACATCCCCAGTTTTCCCCTTAAACTTCCTCCCACTGTTTTTATGTTTGTGATACAGAGCTGTAACTTCCGTAACTCCAGCTTAGACTTCCATAGATAATTATATCAAAGCATTCTTGGCAGTTCTTGGGTGGCATCTTTTAATATAAGGGCTGAAATTGTTATCCAGAGACATCTAGGTGGTGAATGCATTATGAATTTGGCCCTATTTTGTGTATTTAGCCGCTCACAAAAGTGGTCTTCTTACATGAACAGGGTAGTGCTGGGAAAACATCCATGAAGACTATGCTGCTACTTCTGTGAAAAGGAATCTCCTAATTTAAGCATATCCTGATTAAGGGAGTAACCATGCAGTGTTCCTTGAGCACCTTCTTCTGACATTGCACTGCGAGTGCGAATAGATTAGACCAGGGGTTCTCAAAGTGGTGAGTTGCAACCCACCACTTTTTCCGGAAGTGTCCAATTTACCTTTAAGGGGGGGGTGGCCAGCCCAAATGGCGGTGGCGATGCTTCAGGATCACATCCGCTGCCAACCCAAAAACGCTTTTTTCAACGTACCTGGTTGTGCTGCCAGCTCCCCAAAGGGTCCGGGGGGGGGGCTGCCGCCGCCTCTGCAGGCCTCCCCAAGGCTCTAAACAGCAGTGATTGATCCTCTCATTCCCCCTCCCCTTGCTCAGGTTCAATTAGTTACTTGCTGTTTAGTACAAGCCCTGGTTTACTGTTATACTTGAACTACAGAATTTTGGATTGGATTTGCCCTCCAAGCCATGATCAAATCATGGCTTCCAATTCTGATGTGGAGGACAAACACAACCAAACAGCAAACTATAGTTTTGCACTAAACATAATATAACAAATTGAAGCAATGTGTGTAAGGGTTGTGGGAGGGGAGTGTACAAGCCTGAGGTTCACTGCTATAATGCCCATAACAAAGGTTTGACTTTGCACGTGAACCAAGATCTTTCCTACAAAGACTTTCATGCCATATCATAGTTAGGCTGTTGTCTTCAAGCTGCTGAGATTTTAATGGATTTCTATTCTGGTGTCTTCTTTTATCACTCATCTCTTTCCGGGAGAATTCCTATTGTGCTTTTCTCCAAGCTCTGTGCCCTGTTTGGAGGAGAAACCTGTACACCTACACAACTTTTTCCACTTTCAGTTCCTCCACGCAGCCATTCCTATTTTCATGCTGAATACTTCATTGTTTGACCAAAAAAGGTGGTGGTTCATTCTTTGCAATTTGATTATTTTGCTTTGTTGTTCTGACAAACTTATACAGGCTCATGTAGTACATGAGAGGTGTTTTTTTTTAAAATGTAAAAACCCAAAGGCTTTTGTTTAAAACTGTAAGTTAAGCACCCAAGGCTTTCTAAAGCATTCTTCCAGCATGCTACTAATTAAGATAAGGTTATTTTAAGTTATACCAAGAATGCAATTAGAGCTTGTGCTAAGAAGTATAGTAATCAATTTTATACATTTTTTTAAATGCCTCCATATTTAGCTGCCTGGATTGTTTCCTTTCTCACTAATCCCACAAGGAAAGTCTATGGGCTAAAAGTGAAGCCTTAAGTCAACAACAAATGGTCCCTTCTATACTATAGCACTATTACAATTGATCACCTTCAAGCAATCAGGAGTCTAGGCAAATAATGTGCATATAGACCAGATAACAGCAGTCCTTGTTCTGGCCCCAACACACATTTGGCTGTATGGTCAGCTGAATCCACAGTCCAATCCCATAAGTTCAGCTAGCCAATCTTCAACTCTATTGAAAGCACAACAGAAACAGCAAACAGTTGTAAAATGCAGAGGACAGTGAAAAGAGTTGGACTGAAAAGTCAATGCAAGGCCAGGCCTTTCAGGCTTCTGTTGTGGATGGCCCAACACTGTTCGCAAAGGTGGTTTTTCTGCTTCTACCTTAAAAATCTTAAAAAGGTAAAGGTATCCCTTGACATTTAAGTCCAGTCATGTCCAACTCTAGGGTGTGGTGCTCATCCCCGTTACGAGGCTGAAGAGCCAGCGCTGTCTGAAGACGCTTCCGTGGTCATGTGGCCGGCATGACTCTCCTTGCTGCAGCACGTAGTGTGGAGCTGGACACAGAACGCTGTTACCTTCCCCGCAAGTGGTACCTATTTATCTACTTGCATTAACATGCTTTCGAGCTGCTAGGTTGGCAGGAGAGCGGCAAGAGCTCATCCCGTCGTGCGGATTCGAACTGCTGACCTTTCGATCGACAGCTCATGGTTCAGTGGTTTTAACCCACTGTGCCACCCCACGGCCCCCTACCCAGGCTTACTTAAGGCATTTTTACTCACCAAATATGCAACAGGAGTTAAATGGGAGGAAATGGGCAAAGATTAATATTCTATCTAAGGGCAATCAATCAACAAAACAGTAAGGCCTAATTCGTTGCTAAGAGATTTGTAGAGGACAAATTAAGACAGTTCTAAATATAAATATAAAATAATATAAAAATAACATGCCTAGCATGTTCTTGTTCTAACATGTCAGAACAGTCCTTGTCCTACCAATTACATACATTGGCGCTGTGCACTGTGGAATCTATATGCATATGGACCAAGACGGCCTGCTGTGTTTTAACAATGCAGCTTTTAACGTTTGTAGTTGGTCCTTGCATAGTTTCTCTCCTGGAAGCAAATCATTGTCCAGTTACAGTGGACATCTGTATAGTCCAATATGTCACTGCAGCATTTTCAGTAACTGTTTCTGAAGTCTTGGTCAACTGTGATGAACAGTATCATATGTGTAAGTAACCCAAGAGAAGTGTTAGACTGTCACAGTTCTTTGTTCATTAAAACCAAGCAACTTTGCAGCCATAAAAAGAGCCATTGTTACACACACAAGAAGTGTGTAGAATATCTAGAAGAGTTTTTTCTTCACTTTTATACAGTTATATTTTTATTTTGTCTTGCAAGTTGAAACTTCTCATCTCCATTTGAGCTGACTATAGTCACACGTGTGTGTGTGTGTGTGTGTGTGTGTGTGTGTGTGTGTGTGTGTGTGTGTGTAATTTGGTGATTATAGGTCCTCTGCATTGCAGATGTGTCATTTTAATGTCTCCTTTCATCCTAGTGTTGTTTTAAAACCTTGTTCTACAGTGTATTGTCAGGTTGTAATAAAATATGATACATTCTGACTAAGTTAGTTAAGAAATATGTTCTAAGTAAATTAAAAGTCCTCTGCGTTAATTCCAAACTAATTCGGAGGGTTTACAGAGTGCCAGCTTCATTGCCATGTCAGAGTATTTTACCAACAGCTCATGCTATTTCATATTTATTAAGTGCCAGCAGGGAAAAAGGCCATTGAGCTGTTGGCAAAAGGAGTGAAATAATGCAATTATACCAAGACTGACACTGCTTGCTGTCTCAGGGCACATATTCACTCCAAATTCAAATCTGTATGAAATCTGTTCAAAAGAACCCTGGGAATTATAAACATTTGGTATGTTAAGAATTCTCGGTAGACATCTCTGGGCCCTATCCTAGGACGGGTAGCCCAATCCTATCTGGGCCCAATGAAGCGTAGCCCATGCGGCATCCTATCCTGGGAAGATGAGAATGACCCCGCCAAGATGAGAATGAGGGCGGGGGGCATTCCTGGGCGGACCAGGGAGAGGGCGGAAGGCATGTCGGGGCAGGAGGGGTGTGTGTCTTGTTGCGAGAAACATGAGCTGGGATGCTATCTGCTCTAGAGCTTCCTGACATTCCCCCTTTCTCTCCTCAGACTTTTTCCCCTTTCTCTCCTCGGATCCTATGTCTTCCCGGGATAGGATCCAGGTCCAAGGAGACCCAATCAAGAGGCTATTTTCCCTTGCCTCTCCCAAGCTTCCCAATTGTGCCTCCCCGTCATAGCATACAGCACTGCTTGTTTTGTTGCGCCTGCGTGCTGTAGCGGGGCGGGGGAGGATAGGATTGGGCTATTAAATTTCTAATCTGTTGTAACCTGCCTTGAGGGACATGTGGGTTGAAAAGTGGTTTTGAAAAAATGGTATAGGTTCCCTTCTTCCAAAGTGATGGGCTATTGAGAGAAGCTTTTTGAGAAAACAGAAACAGATGCTCAGTGGTATCTTTGTACAGATGGAGAAAAGGAATTTTAAGGGTGTAGCAACAAGCTGTGCTGGTCTCTGCATGGAAGCAGGATTGGTTCCAAGTATGTGCAGTGAAACAAAGGCATACCAGAAGCTTCTGCAAGCCTGACCTTCTGCATTTCCTGCATCCAAAATTAAGTTCACTTCAAAGCCATTGAGCTTGGCTTCTTGACTCCTTTGCCTGCAGCAGAATCCTAGGCATGTCTTCTTAGAAGTAAATCCTTTTGAATCCAATAGGGCTTACTCCCAAGTAAGCATGCATAGGATTGCTGCCTTTATCACTATAACTGTCCTTGCTACTCTCTGCTGCTTTTTCCCATCCAGCCGTATAGGCCCATTCCTAAGCTATGTTGCTTCAGATCACAGATGGGGTATATATCTGTTACATGAGCAATTGTTCCTTCATTAAAAACAAACACAACACAACCCCCTGTACATAGACAATTAAATGCTAGGGAGAAAGGTAGGCTAGAACCCTCCTCCCTGATGAATAGTGTTCTATGGGAATTTTTTAAGAGGAGGAACATTTTCATGTGAGCCCCACCTACCATTTTAAGTGGTACAGTCGAGAAAACGGGTTTATTATCTCGCCTGCTATTTGTGAAAACTAGCCCGCTAAGACTGATGAGCTAGCACTAAAATGATAGGGACAAGCTTCTTATCACATCTTGACCATTGCTGTTGGCTTCTAAGGGAGGATTTTGCTCCTTCTTTTCTGGAGTTGCATTAGCTGTTAACATGACATTGCTTTGTTCAGAAGACTCTGTGGATATTTGTCCAAATTCTTCTGAAATGTTTGTAATGTCCAAATCTTTAAACTTTCATGCTAAGGATTCACAGCACAGATGAGTAAAACTACTCCGCTTTTAAGGAGTTGGCTTCACTGCAAACAAGAAGCAGAATTGGATTTTTTTGCTGATGGTCATCTGAATGTTTAGCCCTCTTTTTCTGGATTCGGCTTTTGTTTATTACAGTTCAATCCATTCCCACTTGTAACACTTGGATGCCTGCCATGCACTGTTTGTTTACAGTAACAAGCATGGAAACGCTGACTTCCTGACTGCACTCCCAAAGTCTAAGGTGAAGCGTCTGGCAGGTGTGAACAAACATAGCTCTTCCATTTGAACCTGTGTAATGTGTTCCATATAGGGCCCCAGTCCTAAACTAACAGGAAAATTGGACTGGTGCCCAAGATAAAATATTAACACTTTGTTAGGCTCTGGCTTGGTTAAACTGCTAAGTTAATGCATCACTTGCGTGTCACTTGGCTTAATTTTTGTGTGTACATTTTTCTGCAGGAGCAACCAGAATTTAGCAAGCAGCCAGAGAGTTATGGGATTCCTTTGGACTTCAGATCTCTAGCCTATGAAGCCTCCTCTTCACAATTCTTCTTTTAAGGTTTGTAAAAAATAAATAAATTGTAGGGCTGGATATTTTTATACACATGTGTTTAAGGAAATGGCTGATAATTCAGGGTTCTCAAAGATTAAGCAAATGGCACAAAGAGGGACTCACCTTGGGTACATGTCTAAGGAGGCCAACAATAACTCTCCTCATTGCTGTGTGTGTTGTTCCGTTTTCTATATCGCTACCAAACTTGCATCCTTGCCATGGCAAGCATGGAAAACCTGTGTTGTCTTTCAGGTCCAGGCTCCATATTTCCAAGAGCTTGAGACACACAGCTCCGCTTGCTTTCCTGTCCAAAGCCTGCTCTCTTCATGCCGGCTTCTGTTCCAACTGGCCTCTTGCTTCTCTCTGCTTCAAACATCCTTAAAGAAAAAGTCCTGCCTTGAACTGCATACTTCATAATATTGCAAGAAATAAAGCCGGGCCCTCCTGCAGTACTGCTTCCATGATAGGCAGTTTGTTAAGAAACTAGTATCAGAAAGCAGCTGGACCTGGATCTGTCAAACTGCTGCTTTGGCCATGAATTTGTGGTGTTGATATGTGTTTCTAGAATCCAGTTGTGAGCAGACTTTGTATCGATGAGGCTTTGCTGATATGAGTGCATTCCTCTGTATACTGATAAGGAAGCTGGGAAAGGAAAATGTGTAGCCAATGATATAAAAAGGACAGAGAGGAATGTATTGGGGGTGGGGTATCTGAATCACAGACAAAGCTGCGCCCCCATGTGGGGGGGCACCGATGCTACGCCCCCACGTGACACCGGGCGTGACGTCACGCGGCTCAACCATCCCCCCCGTGCCGTTTTCCTGACCATTTCGGAGCCATACGGCTCCAGGGCAGGTGGGAGGACCCAACCCCCGCTCAGTGAAAGCGACGTAGGCAGCGACGGACAAACAGAACAAGAACGTCCAGGCAAGTCCAACGCCTTGGGCCCCCCGCCCCCCGCCCCTACCCCCGCGACGCTTCTGATCTGAATTTCAAAGAGGGTATAGAATCCACCAAACTAGACAACTTGGGGGGACCAGACTCCTCCATAGAATCATTGTGGATGGAAAGATCAGGCCTGTTGCAGGGGACATGCTATGGTTGTCCTGATCAAAATGCAGAGGATGATCTTGACTTGGAGAAAAAAAAAATCAGGGAAGCATCCAAAGGAGAAAGTGTTATAGTAATGGTTAACTTTAGTCACATTCAGGCCTTGACGACAAGAGAATGTGTCTAGATCTCTCCAGAGTACATGGAGATTATTTAAAGTCACAATAACAGAAGCTCAACTAGACTATATATCACTAACAGCCCAATTCTAACTACAAGTCAGTTCTCATTATCTGCTATCCACAAATTGCTATCCTCTAGGTTAGATGCAGGGGGGGTTGGGGGGTACCTTGCCTGAAGCTTCTCCCAGGCGTTTCATAAGGCTCCGCGCTGGTCACAGGGGCCATTTTGAACGTCCCTGCTGCACTCAGGAAGTCTCTGCTGGCTTCCGGAGGCAGCAGGGACATTCAAATGGCCTCCGCAACTAGCGCGGAGCCCTTTAAAATACCTGTGAGAAAGACGCAAAGCACTAAACTTCAAATCACTTACAGTATCTAGCACTGAACAGCTGATGGGCTGGGGATTTTAAAAGATGCATCTTTTAAAATCCCCAGGCCATCAGCTCTTCGACACTAGATACCGTAAGTGCTTTGAAGTTTAGTGCTTTGCGTCTTTCCCACAGGTATTGAGCCATTTTGAGGCCATTTTGAATGTCCCTGCTGCCTCCGGAAGCCATCAGAGATCACGGAAAGGGAGACACACCTTGTGAGTAGCTTGAGGTGGTGTCAATCCTGCTGCTCATGGATAAGTAAATTCACAATGCAGCCACGCCACGTCGCCACTGGAGTGCATGCTGCATCCTGTGTGTGGGGGGGGGGAGGCGGCAGTCACGGATGTCTCCTCCAGGTAAGGGAGCATTTGTTTCCTTACCCAAGGGTAAGCCCCATTAGCCCAATGGGTTACCTCAGATCTGCGCCAGCTACTTTGCTGAAACAGGTTTGAAGGGAGAATAAGCAGGGGAAAAACAGGACAAGGATATCTGCTCCAGTGGCTGCCACTGATGTCTGACTCCTCCCTGCTCCCTTTCAGCCCACCATCTGCCCCCACCACTGGCTTACTGACTCTGACTGGAGCAGTGGACTCCAGTACTGCTCCCTCTTGCAGTGGCACTCACACGCTGTGCACACTACTGGTAGCTTATGGGCTTCCCAGAAGCCACCGGTGGTTCATTGTGGAAAATTGGATGCTGGACTAGACGGGCCTCTGACCTGATCCAGCCGGGCTTTTCTTATGTCCTTATATGTACAGCCAAAGAGATGTCTTTCAGATGAGCCTGAAGCCACTAAAGAGCCCTTGGCAAGTCACACCAAAGGTAAGGATGTTTGTTTTGTTTTATTGGCCAACTTTCAATTGGTGTCACTGCTGGAGCTATGTCTAACTCTTGGGTTTCTATTTATGTAAGAGTTGACAAATGTTTTTATTGGTTTCAGTCCACAGGCTTCGCACCCCTAAGTTTCACTTTGAGGTTTCATGTTGAGTGAAAAATAAAGAGTTCTGTCTGGTTTGGGGTTAAAACCTCAAGTAACCACAATCCTCTCTCAAGAGTCTACAGGGAAAGGAGAAGGTTCACTGGAAAGGCTAGATGTGCTGAGCTTTGTGAACTTTTCAAGGGAACGTTGGGTTGAGTAGTGACCAAACCCTTTCCCACAAGATTCACCAGGGCAGGCATAGCGACACTTTACATGTTTTGGATTTATTTTTCTGAAGTCAGTATCTCAAAGTTCACAGCCTGTTTCTCCACAAGTTTCTGTAACTACACTGAAAGGTATTTGTCTCATCCAGCCTAACAGTCGACTAACATTTTGATAGTGCTTTTTTGCTAAACCCTTTCCCACCAACAGCACACAGCTCCACCTGTCCCTAGAACCTGGGTGCTGCGAGGATTTTTTCAAAGATGCTGAGCCATTGGAATGTTCATATGCATTGTATAACACACATGAGTATAACACACACCACACACCTTGAGTGCCCTTGCTGGGAGAAAGGCGGGATACAAATTATTTAAATAAATAAATGTAGCTGAGCCAATACTCATTTCAGTCCACTGAAGCCAGAGCCCTTGTTAAGTAGCTACAGGGACTTCAAAAACAGCAACTTCCTTTTACTGTGTTTATCTGATTGAGGAGGCAAATTGGCAAAACCATTGTTTCCCTGCATATCTTTGTGTTCTGTGCTGGGCAACCCAATCCAACGTAAGTATCCAGCGGGCGGCCCAGGGCTGCCCGTCAGATCCTGTGCTTGCTCCGGGCCACTCTGCAGCAGCCCGGAGGTCTGCTCGGCAGAAGAGGACAACCCCCCCGGTGTAGAGCTGGGAGGCCGCAATAGGCCTTCTCGTATTTCCGCCAGCTAAGTCAGAGGAGGCCGTGTAACAGCTGAGCTGGCCCGGTGGGAGACGTGGATATGGCGGACTCAACCCCACCCCCCGGGCCGGCTAGGCCAGTGGCCCCCCTCCCTCGCTGCCCATGCGGCCACCGGGGGATCACTTACCTTACTCATGAATCGTCGCAAACGTGCCTTACGGCATGTTGGCGACAGCTTCTGGTGGCGGAGCACTTGCTCCGCCGCCGGATATTTAGGCGAAACTGCGCTGTTAATCTAGTATTCATCTCTCTACAACCATAGTTAATACCATAACAGATTATTCAAAGCTGCCTTGGATTCATGGATAGATATAGAATAGGTCAAGGCTTCTCAAACTGTGGGTTGCGAGTTGGGCCCATCCACCCGCCCTTGCCTCCGTTTGGCTCCAAATTGGAGCTGTGGAAGGCAACCGGAGGCCTTGGTCATGACGCAACTCCTGCAGCTGCTCCCAGCCCTGGATGGCCTCTGCAGGCCTTAGAAGGCCTCTGGAAGTGACGTCCGGGTCACATCTGGTTTTCCAGACATGACTTCCGGTCATGTCGGGAGGCTTCTCTGAGTCTGGCGGCCGTCCAGGGCTGGGAACAGCTGCAGGAGGTGGGTCACAACGCCACCACTGGAAGACGAGGTGGGTTGCGGCCTCACCAGGATTGAGAAACCTTAGAATAAGTATAAGTTTAGCATGCAAAATATAGCAGTGTCAACTGGTTAAAAAAAATTCAATTATGAATCATTGACCTTTAAGTTGCATCTTACTGAAACATGAGTATGGGTGCCTTTTTGAAATATTGAAGGAGTGTTAGCCAATGTTCCAATATTTATTTTTGTATTTATATACAGCCTTTCTTCTCCTCAGATTGCTCTTCAGATGTTACTCAAGGTGGTTTACGTAGGCAGGCTGTCTAGACCCGATAAGGCTCTTTACAATTTTTGTTCTATAATAAAGAACCCTTCTACTCCAGATGGTTTCCTTCAATCCTGTCGTCATCTTCTCTTAGTTGCCGAACAAGTGCCATAAGCTTCTATAAGTGGTTGTTTTCTTTGTTGTTAGCCGGAAAGAGATGGGGTGGCATAGTGGCTATGAGCCAAGTGTGAACTATGAGCCAAGAAGTCCTGTGTTCAAGTTTCACCTCAAGTTTCATGAAAACAGAAGGTGGCTTTAAGCCACCTCTTAACCTCGGCCCTCTCAACTGGAGTTGTAAGGCTTACCAGTGTCTTGTATATGAAGAGGTTTGAACACTGTAAAGCTCCACATAAATGCTAAGGATTATAATTATTTACTACATTCTTCTTTACTTATTACAGTAACATCAAAGCCAAACAGGCTTAAGGACACACTTGTTTATTTAAAAAAAAAAAAGCGTGCAGCCCCACAGGTTGAAATTGGCCTTTCTTGATTAATCAACTGAAACTTTAGTTGATGAATCTGCTGCTTAAAGCCTGAAGCTCTCTCTTTTACTGTGTGGCAGGCTCAAGCAAAGTGTTTTCCACTTTCTTTAATGTTCCTGTTTTGTCTGTGTACAAGATTATTCTCTCTGGCACCTTGTATGCAAACTGCTGCATCCGTGAAGTGGTCATTTGTGCCTGCTGCGACCAGACCGATGTAAATCCTTTCTGTTGCGAACCAGGGAAAACAAGCATTTGTTACCCTTGGGTGCTTCCTCCTCCCCCTTTCTGTCTGTCTTACCTGAGTGCTACTTTCTTGTCTCGCGCTCTCTGTTCGTTATTCTGAACGATATACGCACATACCTTGCTTGCATGGCAATCTACGCTTGAGTGCTGCCATAAAATCCACAGCTTGCAGCAGGGTGCAGCAGAAAGCAGCTGCCCACATTTGGAAGCCTTTGTATCATCCCAACACAGCTTGTATTCCCATTCCATAGAGAAAGAGAAGGTGGCATTGCGGGGGGGTGGGGGGGTTTGCTACGGGTTTGCAAACAAAGGGCACGGAAGACTCTGTGCCACCTGCTCTATCACTTTGCACAAAAAGATTGAAGCAGAAGAAGCGACAGAACGATTCGCAGTTTGTCTGATGGCAGTTGTGCCAGCAGCCTTTTTGCCCGCTAACTACTTCCTCATTACTCAGCTCCTGTAGGCAAGGTGGCACGCAGGGAGGAAACATTAACCTCTTGGAGTCCTGAGAGCCAGCCACGGGGAGAGTTCTCAGGCTCTTAGCTGGCAGTATAAGGACTGTACAGTGTTAATAAAGGAAATGCAGTGACATATCGTGTCTGCAGGAACAACACTGGTAAGGGCAATTTTCTTGTTACCTTTCTGCCTTGAAAAATACACAGCACACAGCGCGCGTGCACACATACACATACACACACACACACACACACACACACACACACACATGCACGCACGCACACACACACACACCCTCTGGTAATGTCAGAAGATATCTTTGGTGTTTACGCTCCCGTGTGAACAACAATCGCTACTTTCCACACAGTAGAGCAAAAGCTTCTTGCCCTGATTATTTGCCCTGTGGAGTCTCTGGTAAACCTGGCAATTGGGAAAATGACGAATGCTCCTTCTGTGACCATGATTGCACCAGGACAAGCCTTAACCTACATAATGAATCCAGCATATGACAGTAACAGGAGAAAGGAACAGCCTAGGTGAACATCTTATTTGTCTGAAATAAATTATTCAGGATGCAGTTTCAAATAGAGATTGCAGGGAGAGATAATGGCATGGGGGATTTTATTTCCTCCTCCCCCCCCCTCCCGCCTGCTCAGGCTACAGAGACATGGAGCATGCTTTTCAGGAATTCACTTAAGTGGAATCAGCTTTGAATAATGCAGCCAAGAAGTAATATTGCTGCCATCCAGCTAGTGTCTGAGGAACAGCATCCTCAGTATTGCTTCGCCTAGCAGTCGCATACGCTCACATAGGCACAGATATGACATTGTGTGCAGAAGCGTATGTGTACATGTAATGCTCTTTTGAAGGAAAATTCTCCATAGCTACCAGAGAGGAGTATGTGTTGGCTCAATATTATTATTTGTTGATGTTGCCATTATTCCCATGAAATAGTTGACCGCATCAGCATCCGGCTGCCGGTGCATCATGTGGTTTCTCATGCGATGCTGGGCTTGTTGCAGTTTGGAAGAGAGAGAGAGCTTTTGTGACTCTGCGCTCCTGGGCTGTAACATTTAGCAGTGCAGAAATCGAAATCCAGAACGCTAGAAATAAAGTTGTTATATTAGTGGCATGCTTCTGATGATTCTGTTTTAACTCTCTGTGGGTGGGGTGGGGTGGGGTGCAGTGCACTCCTGCTTTTGACTTCCTGCAGGATTCGAGCCATGCTGTTTGGAAGGAGCGATTTTGTCTTCTCTCAGAGCGATGACGCTGCACCACTTTCGGCATATCCTGCTTCCCCCGTTTACCTGGGTGGCTGCTGTTGCTGCTGGGGTTGCTACTGCCTGCCTGCCTGCCTGCCTGCCTGTGTTTCGACCTGGCTTGTACTATGGAAGAATCACTTGTCTGCACGCTAATGAAAAGAGATGAAATCTGGATGTCGCATTTTGTTGTTGCTGCTGAGAAAGGAGGAATGTGTGATGCAAGGTGTGTGCTGTTGTTGTTGTTCCCCAAAGGGTGAAAATGTGGGTTAAAGGTTTGGGGAGCAAATCTCTGAAGAAAGAACTATGCCAGGGCATCCAGTGTGTACAGTAAGGGCATCGGCAACAATTCAGTGCATATGGCAAAAGCATCAACAGGAAGAATCCAACCACTGCTGCTCAAAGGGATTATTATGGGGAAAGCGATGGTGGTGATGCAGCGTTTCACCTCAGAGGAGTTGTTCTGGAGATGGAGAAATAAAGTATCTGATACGTGTGCCTGTCAGAGCATAGCCTTGGGAGGAAAAGAGTGGAAAAGAGCAAGCCAGCAAATGAAAAGGAAGACAGGCTGTTTGCCGTTGGATTGTCCGATTCGGTGTGTTCTCATTCCAGCAGTGATGATGATGATGGGCATAATTTACAGAAACGTGTCTCTGAATGGAGGGACTCTAAATTGTCGGAATGCTCCCTTCTTATGTGGTTATGGCGGAAACAAGAGGTGTAGGTGGCCGAAAAGACACAAACACCTTGTGGGGAAATAGAGGTGTGTATGTTGTGTTGGTGCACACATACATGCATTGTGAGATAAAGATTTCTGACTATAGAATGCATAGGAAGCCTTTCAGGCTGCCGGATCAGGCTTGGTTGTGTATATTTTCAGCTACCTCTATATACTTGCTTTTCCTGATTTAAGTGGTTGCTGTGTTGAAGCAGACACATTTGCAGGCAAGATTCTGGAAAATGTCCCTTTTCTTTTAACACCTTGAAGCACTGATTCTTCTATATGGTCCAGGGAGGAACAGTGGTGTTTTTTTTTTTTTCTTCATCTTTAAGATCTTTATAAACACAGCTGTACTCGGTCTGGTGAAAAATTCTATACTGTAAATAGAAGTGTGGTCAGTCTAATCAAAATAAATTATCCCAGATGACTTTTGTAGCCCAGCTGGCAACTCCTCATTTTCAGATGGCTCAGTATTCAACCCAAGATGAAATCAGTAATGTATTTACATTTTTAACGCATTTCAAAGTCAGCCTGTAATAAAAAAAGTGTGTTGGGGGGTGGGGGAGAGATGAGAGTCCCACTGAGAAGGCACATTCTTGATTTTGGCAAAGAATTGCTCTGAAATGCTCTTTGGCAGTTGTTATTTCTGGTGCTGCATGGAGTGGTGGGGAGAGGAATAGAGTGTTCTCTTTTCATTTAATAAGAAATGCAGTGTAATGCAGACAGCTCTCTCCATTGTATGGTGAATGTTACTGGTTCACTCAGGGTGGTCATATCTGTGTAATGGGCTAAATTAAGTGAAAGGAAAAAAATGCGGCAGGTAAACAGAAGCTTGGCAACATTTTAAACAGCTGCTTATTTGGTGTGTGTGTGTGTGTGTGTGTGTGTGTGTGTGTGTGCGCGCGCGTGTGCGTATGCACGCGTGCACATGTGTGTCTTTAAACCTGGAGACAATGAATTCATCTTAATAGGTATCCAAGGGGATTTTCCAGTAGTTACAGTGAGCTATCCTGCAAGACGCCTGTCTATCCCTTGCACAAATTGTTACCAAAGAGAGCACTGTCTGTTGGATTATATCTTAGCCAGCTGTTGGAGAACAGGAGATCTTATTACTCCTGAAGTGTAGTGTTCTGTTTGTTTTAAGGGGGAAGGGGGGTTAGGGAAATAACATTTTGTTCTGTGGGGGAGTGGCACTTCTTCCTTAGATACTGTGGTTCCAACTTGGTCTCTGATATATTAAATAGGAGAGAGATGGGGGTGGGGAAGAGAAGGGGGAGACGTAATACATACAAAGCTGCATAGACTAGCAAAATGTCAGCAGCTTGTAATTAGCAGCTCATGGTTACGTCACCGACCATATCTTTCCAAGAATAACTGTGATGCGTGCCACAAAGTGAGGGAGATAGTCATAACCTAGTTATCATGCCTGGTTCAGACAAGGGCAAATAGATTAATGAATGTGCTGGGTTCATAAATCAAATATGGACAGATTTGAGGCATGCTGAGTTCTGCATAGTTGAGGGCTGAATGATCAAGTCTGTGGACAGAAAGGGGGAAGTATTTGCAGAGCAAGAAAGTGTGAACCTTTAAAAAAATGCAGACTGGTTGTTGCCCATAGTAAATGCCTTTGCCTTTGACAGGCTCCATCTAGCACACACAGCAGGCTGACATGGACATTTCACAAATGCAAAAAAGGAGAAAATGGCAAGGGCAGATATGATGTTTCTGAAAGGAAAATGGAAAGAAGGCCCCATGAAACAGTTTCAGTCTGATTGGTGGTTTGCAGTGCACTTCAGCGGCAGTTTGAAAGGCTTACAGACTCAGTTGGTCTTTTCTATTTCAGAATGGAAAAGGGGGTGATGGTCAGATTTGTCCAATTCTGTGCAGCATTTTAAATCCAAAGCAAATCCCGTAAAAGCTACCTTGGGAATATTTCAGCAGCTGAGCCTTTTGGGGCACAGACTCCGTTTTAGCTCGGCATTTGCAGTCCTGCCACATGCAAGCAATCAGAACATGGGAGGTACCTAATCTGTGATTGGTCATTTCCAGCTGCCTTTTTATGCAGCGCTTTCCTGGCTTTTCTCTGCAAGCCTTTGCAACGTGCGGTTTGTGTTTCTCCCCTTCTGTTCTGAGCTGCCCAAATTGCTTGGAGCCTCTTTTGGTTTCCCAGATTCCCAGCAGAAGTCAGCCTCGGTTCAGCTCTTGTTTATTTAGCTCTCCTTAATAATATGCCTAAAATAGACAGCATTGTGCAAACATGTATATTTTGGGCTGGGAAAACACACATTTGTTCAGAGGAAAGGGCTGTGTGTCACACGAAACCAATAGCTCTTTTGTGCTGCATGTAATGCAGTTTAAACATCCTTTAATGACTTGAATGTTTACAAAAGCTGATGCTCTCTGAGCCTTGCATTTTAGATTTGAGCAATGTGCCCAACATGCCTGGACCCCGAATAGTGTTATTCTGTGCACCCAACAGGGTGGAAGGATTTCATTTGGTTTGTGTAGGAGGCCAAACAGCTGGTCATTAATGCAGGCCCCATCTCCAACGTGAAGCGGTGGTGGACGTGAATGGCTGCCTGATTAATGCTGCCCCTCCAAGGGTCTTCCATCCAGCAGCCATGCTTGCAGCCGAATAATGCAGCCTGATTTGATTGCACTCTAACAGGGTAGTATGTCATTGTGTCGCTGAGCAGTTGAGGTTATTATGGGGCAGGGCTGACAGACAGGACAGTGGGGTTACTAGACCGTGGCATTTTTAGAAATACAGGCCTGACCTACTTAGAGTTATTCTGGCTGGCTGGCTGGCAGCTGCATGGTGCATGGAGCATCCTGATAGGCTGTTGCTGTTGCTAGGGGGAATTAGCATGAATTTTTCTACATGCAGCTCTCTGTGATTGAATGATAAAAGCTGACTAGAATTAAAGAGATTCAGCTCAGCATTATGTAGATTTATCTTCCTTATTTCTCTTGCTTGAAACATAAAGGAGCAGAAGTCTATTTATTCTTTGACCCATTTTTTTCTAGCTGGGGATGACAGAATTGTGTGCTGCTGTTTTAGTTTCTGAAATGATGTTGCAAAGGAAAAGGACTACAGTATTTAAGATCACACAATGTTTAGTACAGGACAGCTGCTTTTTGCTCTGCTGTACATAGCGGTGTTTGGATGAGGGAAGGCATTCCTCTCTCTCTCTCTCTCTCTCTCTCTCTCTCTCTCCTCTCTCACTTTAAAGGAGAACAAAACTCTTATCTGCTTTTTCTTCCATGCCGACAACTGGCTTGTTTTTTTTAAAAAAACCACAGAACAAAGGTAGGTAGGATGTTGAGTTTTGAAGAAAGCTGTGTATCCCAGCTTTTGTTACGTGACATAATTCTCGTCTCTTTTTGGTGGTGCTCGCTTCATTCATAGGTGGAGTTCACTTTTCTCCACCCTGATGCATAGACACATACCAAGATTTCTGCAGTGTTGCATGTATTGCTTATTATGTGGGCCATACACACATAGCTGTATTGAAAATACTTCCTTAGTGGCCACCAATCCATTTTATAAGATTTTTCCTTGTCCCTAGATTGAAAGAGGTCTGTAATTGCTCACTTTTTAAGACATTTCTTTGAGAGCATACCTGCTTTCTTCTTTTAGTGTTTTTCCCCCCTTCTGATAGAGCTGACATCAGAAGGGGGGAAAAAACACTAAAAGAAGAAAGCAGAGCTGACTTTTTGGTGGCCATTTTAATGTTTCTGAAAGGGCAAATAAAGCACTACTGTCAATCAAGATTTCTTGGATATATTTATGAATTCTGCCTTTTGTTACCACCACTAGTTATGAAAGATCTTTAAAATTCACATTTCCCTTTTTTATGATGGGATCTGTTGCTTTTTTTTTTTAAGGTAGGGCACAATCTCATTTATTCTGTTAAGCTCATTTTCATGGCAACAGTACTGAGATTACTTGGAAAGGAAAGATGGTCATCTGAAGAGAACTAACTGACATGTGGAGGAATAGACCAAAAGATCAACATTTTTATTTGTGAAATAAATAATGCAAAGAACATTGATTTAAATGATCTTTTGGGGACTCTTCAAAATTGTTTTGATATTAGAAAACCTATCTTCTTATCTTGTTTACCAACTTATTCTTACTATTCTTTACAGTTCTTGTCATTAACAATGGGAGCTTCCTCCTGGAGAAACAGGAGCGGTATGGGGGGAATCTGGATTGGGACCGTGGTAAGGGAAAGAGTTAAAACATCCCTGAAGTATAGTCCCAGTCTGTATCTCCCACCATGCTATTTTCATTTAAAACCCATTTCCGCCCAGCCCACAGGTGTACACATTTAACTCCAGATGTGTATATACACCCTTGAGCAACAATAACAAAAAAGCCTAGAAGACTCACTACATGCTTAAAGTGGTTTTACCTTATTACCAGCACAGTCCTATCCAACTTACACCACCGGTGTAACCAGCGGGGGAGGGCAGGGCGGGAGGCTTTGGAGGGGAGGGGAGATTTAATTCCCCTTTGAATCCCCCTTTGGAGGGGATTTGAATCCCCTTTCCGTTCTGGGGCCTCCCGTTCTCACTGCACCGCTGGTTACACCGATGGTGTAAAATTGAATAGGATTGTGCTGTACATATCACAAAACCCGATACAGATTGGCTGCACACAGGAAAACATTTAAAAACTAACCATCCACACATGCACCTATTTGTCACATTTTGGGCCTAACTCTTTTCTTAGCCAGTTCCCCGCCTTATGCCATTTCTCCTTGGCTCATTCCACACAAACCAAGCTGCTGTGTGCCACAGTGAGAACACTGGCAAAATTATAATGGTGTTAGCAGAGCAACTCACTCCATGTGATTTAACCAAGGAAGCTATTACAAATGCAAGCCAGATTCTTTTCTGTCCTCCCCTCCCCCCAAAAAACACACACAACACGCAACATCAACAAACGTTCAGAGTCACTAGCCAATCTGACCTTTTGGGAGAACATTCCTTCCCAACCCCATAGATAGTGATGAGTTGTACCCAAGTTGTAAGCAAAGCATACTTTCTTGTGATTACTCAGAATCAGATCTCAGACATTCCTCTTCCAGCATAGAAATCTTACAGACTATGAGTAAGCTGTTGCAAATTGTAATGACATCTCGCTAAGGTCAGTGGGCATGCTACCTGGTTGCGATACGCGGAGACAAAGAGAAGCGCCCTTTCCTCTGTGGCTAGTACTATTGTATCAACTGTCTAATTGCAGCCAGGTTTGTGACCTTGTAGATGAGCCAAGCAGCCGAAGTGTCCCCACCTGCCCCTGCCTCTTTTATTGTGGATTTGCTAGTTATTTTTCCTGGAATTGCCCCATTGATTTCAGTGGGAAAACAGAATGCTAGTGGTCAGTGATTCATCCCATAGCATTAAATTTGACTGGCTGCAGTCTGTAAGGTAAAAATGTGGAAGCAACTGTGAAACAGCTGAGGAACCTTGGAGCAGTGGGATCCTGGATCATTCGTTGTATTTGGACCAAAAATGTTCATACTCGTGTTCCTTAATGGCCTGTCCCCAGAGTAGGTAGTTGTAAAACAAACTGGAGATGCTGAAGGCTAGGAAGCCATAATGAAACTTCTACTGTACTCCAGTGTACATAATATTAACAGCCGATAAACTTAGTTACACCGTAGTGTTGGAGCACTAACTTACTTGCAGTGCCGCAAATCACATCAGATAGAAAAGGGAGAAGAAAAACCATGAATACTAGGAAATTTCTTCCATATTTTTAAGCAAAAGAACACACACTCAGAGAAATGTAGCTTTTATAGATTTGATTTGGCCCTTTATGATTCGGCTAGAGCATACAGCTCTCATTCATTTCTATGATGGATGCTATGAATGTGAACCAAGTGTGTGTATGTTCCTTCCTGCCTTTATTTGAATGTTTTCAAATAAGAGTAAATTTATTAGAAATTCTGATTTTTGCATTGAAATTGTAGCTGTTATCCTCTGTAGTTTGGAAAGTAAATTTAGGAGTTTCTAACACTGATCATACAGTCATTTCTTAAAGAACCTTCAATATTTATCTTTGAGAGTCTGTCAAGAAAAAGGCTGGAAAAAGCCAGCCCAATAGCAAAGTGTTGTTCTTTTGGGGGGTTATAGTAATTTAGCTTTAATGAAAAAGACAAATCATTCTGCGAATGGGAGAACATGTTCTTACAAGGAAGGAGAGTAGTTTTCACAACAATGGCAAATTGTTAGCCACCTTGGTTGGGTTGGGTGCTTATATACCGGTAAATGAAACACAGGATATAAATTCTAAATAAATAAATACTCAGATATTCAAATTGACCCATCATATTTTCTCCCAGCTTCCTTTCTTGTGTTGAAGAGATCTTATTTTTCCATGTTACCTGTTTTGTGGATCTATTTTTTCCAAAGGAAAAGTCTGAGGAGAAGAGAGACAGAGGCTGCACACTTACCTGGGAATAAGCTCCACTGAACACAGTGGCTTTACTCCAAGTAAATGTGCATCCAATTGCACTGTGACGGGAAACAGAGAGGGATCATGGGACTGAGCAAAAGCAGAAGGAAATAACCAGCTGAACTAAAGTTTAGTCTACCACCTCTGCTAATTTTGCAGTTTCCTAATGGTTAAAAAAAAGAATATACTTTCCCAATTATTGAAGACCTATATATTTTTGAACCTGAAAGAGATTAGAATTTGCATTCTTATATCTACAAGATTTCCGAATAATACCCTGGATGACTGTTTAGAAGTTGCACTTACTGCGGTAATGGGAAACCTTGTCTTTTTGGGTATTCTGCACCAATTCTTTAGGATTTCTGTGTTTGTTCACTATAGCTTTACAGCTGGGACGTGCAGTGCAGGGGCAGCAGGTGAGGGAGAACTGCCCTGTTGTCATCCACGAAAAAGAGCTGCAGCTTAACCCTGAGTTTGTATGCGCTTTCACCCAAGAAAATCCACTTTCTTGGGTGAAAGCTGGTGGTGCACATGCACAATCTCAGGGTTAGGCTGCGGCTCTTTCCCATGGACGACAACAGGGCAGTTCTGCTTCTCCTGCCCACCCCCGCACCGCACGCCCCTGCTTTACAGGCAGAATTCAACATATAAAATTAATGGGCCAATCCTATCCACTGGCGGAAGTGCAAGGATATCAGTGGAAGTGACATTTCGCTGGCGAGTATGAGTCCACCAGTGGAGAGGCCACACTGTTCACCAGCACTGATGAGTTAGAGGTGGGAGGAACAGGAGGCAGTGGATTCAATGACAATGGTGCACACTGGATTTTATCCCCTCTTTTCTTATCCCCTCTGCCTGACCCTTTTCCCTCCTTGGACATATACCACCCAAATAGGGGTCATATGTCCAAGGAGACCCATGGGTGTACGCAGAGGTAAGTAAAATGTATTTTTACTTATCTCCCATTTGCCTTCAGGTTGCCCCTCCCACCATAGGATGCAGTGCGCACCTTTTTGGTGTAGTTGCATCAGTGCTGGTGGCAGGGGATAAGACTGGGCTGTTAGTTTCATCAATAAATGCATCCTGTGGTTTTTGCCTTACGTACCTGAATACAACTTTGGTCGTACTTCATGCATTTTCTTGACTGTTGCTACGGAGATCTAAGATTTACCAAGACTTTCTGCTATGTGTGTGCCAGCCAGGTGCATCATCAAAAAGTGTCTTTTCAGTGATTCCTCAACAGGGTTAGAACTTCCTGCAGACCCAGGAGATCAGTCTAAACATCTTCTAGGACAACTTCCTTATTTGGACTGGCTTAAAGCCATTATGTATCGTAGCCTATAGCACTTTAGATAGAATATACTTTGGACATTTTTTCCTGCCACTCCACCTCTGAAGAAGCTCCCAAGGCAGCTCACATCAACTAAAGTGTGTTTGTGTATTTTAATGGGACGTGCACATGAACCTTGCTCATGTACTAAACATATTATACTGAGGTTTGACTGTCTCTGACTGATAGGGCTGGCCCATCCATAGGCTGATTGAGGCTTCAGGCAGCAGACTGGCAGGGGTGGCCACCTCCACCCACTCGCCGACAATCTAGTCCACCACTCTCCTATCCTCCACACTTCTCACTTTTGCAGCCCAGCAGAGACTGACACATCACCAGGTATGGGAGAGGCAGAATTTGGCACATTGCCTCACTGGATCTTATCCCCTCTTTTGCGACCCTTTTCCTTCCTTGGACATACACCACCCAAATAGGGGTCATATGTCCAAGGAGACCCATGGGTGGCCCCAGGGTGTACGCAAAGGTAAGCACTTGCCTCAAGTGCCAGCCCTGCTCATGGAGTAAAACAATCTACATCCGCACACATAAGAGCATGGAGATAGTATGGTGCAGGACTGCTCAACCACAAACTTGAAAAACAAGACACTGGAGTGCCGTATATGTGACTCAAGGACAATAATGTGTAAAGGACACATTATTTTTGAGGGATATTCTTGAATAAGAAATAGTTTAAAAAATAAAATAAATGATCTCTTAAAATGGCGGACATTATATTGTTATAGCTAGGAATGTGAGTGATTTAAGTCGTTTTCCTGCTTGGTAAATTCAAAATAAACTTCAGGCTAAGAAATCCCAGTGGTTAAACCTCATTTCCAAAGAGAATTATGTAATATCTTTATAAGGGCTTTAGAAATTAAGAAAAGATGTTATTTTATCAGGAAAAGTGTTTGCAACTCCTAATGTTTTTCTGTTACGTTACCTGCCCAGCAAAGCAACTGCACTACCTGAAGTCCAGTCAAATTTTACTTTGAGGTCACGAGTGCCTATTTTCAAGGGCAAGAACAGAAAAATGTGCAAGAAAAATTATCACGATTGGAAATTTAATCTTTGTCAGTAAGCTAAGGGGAACAGTCACAGTGCTCAAATGTTTTCATCGCTAACAGCTGAGCTAGATTTACAAGGGTTGCTTTTCAAAGGTGAACAGCAACTCTTGCAGTCAAATGACAGGGCCTCTTTAATCTCCAGCCAACAAATTGACTACTGAACTCAAGGCCCACTTTCAAGGGTTTTTTGGGTAGCAGTGTTGGGAAGATTTGGATTGGAATGACTTGCCAACATTCTGCGGATGGGAGTAACAGTAGAACCTTAGCAGAAACTGTTGTATCAGAGCAGGTGAAATGAATGAACTGCCAGTCTGCTTGTCAACGGTAGGCATTTTCTCGTGTTCCGTTAAAACTGTCTTGCTGGGCCATTGGCAGTGCAGTGTAACCAAGGCGGACTGATGACTCTCCTGCCCCAGGGACAGCCTTGACAGGAGGTCTAAATGAGCATCAAAGACGGCATAAAATATTTGGCAATTACTGAAATACTTACTTTGATGTTGTGAAGTACTTACTGTAAGCACATAATGTTAAATTAAGTACTGTTTGCTTTTCAGGATGGAATAATTAGGCATACTTTAAAAATGGTAGATGAAAAACCAGATATCAGCCGCTGCTGCTGCTTCATAGTCTCTGTGCAGTGATATGAATTGGGAGTTCTGTCCAAGCACAGAGCTGCCTTTGGAAGCTACCAGCAGAGCTTTTTTGAGCATTCTGCCCCTGCTCTCAAGTGGGAGGAGGGGAACTCCCCCCCCACACACACACACACTGTCCCTTGATGGATGGGAAGACCAGCCAATCCTTTAGTTTCTTCTCAACTGCTGCTTCAGCTGTATCACTAAGAGGATACCTCTAGCTTCTCTCCCTCACATTATTCAACTGAAAAAAGAAACATTTATTTATAAACATAAAATTTAACTTTTATTAACTTTATTAGTATTAATGGCTTTTAAAAAGTGTGTGTATTTGTTTAGTTCTAGGCATTGCCATAAGGAAAGTAGGCCAACCTTTAAAAAGGAAAGTAAATTTTTTATCTTGGACCTTTTTCATTATTTTGTTTATCTACTGTTGCTATAAGGAGGAAAAAAAGAAGAGGAATGAGAAGGGGGGAATTGGGTCCCCCTATGGGGAGAAAGGCGTGATAGAAATTCTAATAATAATAATAATAATAATAATCACCATCACCTCGGCATCCCTCTATCTCCTCTCATCAGTAAAGAAAGCAAAAAGACTGTACTGTACTGCAATTATGAGTTTCAGATTCATACAGGTTATGTAGAGCTGAGACATGGATATACACTTTCTGAACTGAAACAAATGACACAGGATCAAAATCTCAAAAGTTTTAGCATCCAAACTTGCATAGAAGGCCTGGAGTAGAGGCCAAGATTTACTGAACTGAACCTGTCAACACCAGCTTGATCCTGACCGGGCTTTGGGCATTCAGTCTTATGCAGGAAGCAGGAAGCCAGGGCCTGAGCAAAAGTCTTCTGAATCGAAGCTGCTTAATCTCAAAATGGATTACAGCATTCTGACTCATGCGAAAGCATGAAATTGAGTAATGGGCAGGGCTGGTCCATCCATGAGGCCAACTGAAACCTTTGTATCAGGCAGGAGATTGGTGGGGGGCCCTTTCCTCTATCCACTTTCTTACCTCTCCTGTGCTTCCTCCTTCCACTACCCGGATTGGAAAAGGAAGAGGGGGACAGAGAAGAAGAGGAAATGTGGAAGGAAAGAGAGTGCTAAGCTTACCCTGTTTCAGGACCTCTGAGAGGGGGGTTAAGGGGGTAATTTGTACCCGCGCCCCAGGCAAAAAAGGGTCAAAAAGGGGGGCCCTGGAGGCAAATTCATATGTAGGGAAGCGGCCCAAAAGAAACTTTGTACCCCCTGATAAAATTCCTCTGAATGGCCCTGCCCTGTTTCCCTGAAAATAAGACCTCCCCCGAAAGTAAGACCTACCATCATTTTTGCGTGATTTTTGCTGGCACTATAAATATAAAACCTCCCCTGAAAAGAAGACCTAGCTAGGATCATCTGCCAGACGGACATGACACCCCCCGGCACCCCCATGACCCCCCCAGCACTTACTTTGACCGATTTAAGCTTCATTCTTTCCCGAGGGTGCAAGGCCTGCACTCGAGTCCTCCACCATAGAGACGACGTGCTAGAGAGGCTTGCAAGGAGGCTGCAACCTTGCAGAGTCTCTCTAGCATGTCATCTCCATGGTGGAGGACTCGAGTGCAGGCCTTGCAGAGCCTTGCACCCTTGGGAAAGAATGAAGCTTTAATCAGTCAAAGTAAGTGCCAGGGGGGTTGCTCCACAGGTTTGGAAAATAAGACCTCCCTGAAAATAAGACCTACTACATTTTTTGGAACCAAAATTAATATAAGACACTGTCTTATTTTCTGGGAAACACGGTAGACACTGGAGATTGGGAGGAGCAGAGGCTGGCACATCAGGTAAGGGGGGCAGTATTTGGCCTGCTGCCTCAGGAGGTCTTGGGGGGCAGCCCTGGTCATGGGCATAAACCTTCGATGTAAGGGCTGACCCATCGCATTAGGGAGCAATGACAGCATTCAGGTTCTTGTGGGGAGCATGAATCCTTGGCCTGGGCACATTACTTGTAGTGGAGCCATTTAAGGGGGCTCCATGCTGGAAAGGATTCAGGATTCAGACTCAGGCGAGCAGCCAGTCAGCTTTCACCTCTAAGTTTGTTGTGACTGAATTAATAGTCTGCTTAAAAGCCAACATATTCTTGAGGCAAATACCAGTGCTAGTGATGAGGCCGGCCAGCAAGGGGTTTTGTGCACAACAATCTGAGAAGCAACTGTCTCTTGCAGTAATGAGAATAGCAGCAGCAGTCCCTTAAAGCTCCTCAACCATTCTCAACTCATTGCAGATTTTACAAGTCACTCCTCATAGAGGAGGCATTTGGGGTCCTACCCCTGCACATAGAAGATGTTCATGACAGCACTTGACAACAGTGCTGCTGTGGTGCACTGTATTCATGTTTAGTTTTTGTTTGCACCAGCCCATCCAAAAGGGACAGAATGGCACTGATAAAATCTTTTTCACTGTCCAGGAGATGTGCAGAAGGAGTGGGGACTAACCAATTGCAAGGGGCTGTGCTTATCTTGTGCTACAAGAATTCACTGTCATGTGTGCTGTCTGAAGTGTATAGATTGATTTGTGTGTTGTTGTTGTTTTTTTGCAGATATATTTTACAATGAAATCAAGCTGGGAAACACAAGGGACACCAGTTGCCAAAACCCAAAACTGAACAAATGCCTGGCCTACAGCTTAAATGCAGAGAAACCTAATGTCTGGATGTAGTCTTAGTTGTGAGCTGGAAATGTCTTTCAAGAGCGACTCGGCTGCTAGGAACACATTTGCTAAAGAGAAATTGCCTTCCAAGCCAAGCTGATGGTGCAGGAGCAAGCAAAAGCCCTGCCAGCAGTCAAAAGGGTACAACACAAGTCTCGGATTAAAACGTCAGATTCAAATCAGTCACCTACTTTTTTTTTCTTCTCAAGTACGCAAGTAAGTGACAAAGGGCTATTGATACGAAAGGTCACTTTGAAGAAGGGGGGCATTTTGAAAAGGCTGATAATGTGGCAGATGACAGAAGCATAAAAATAACTGTGAATTTTAATAAGCAAGTTTGGGCCTCACATGAGAGAAATTCCTCAAAGGGTTTTCCATTTAGGGAGTTGTCCATGCACATGTGCGGATGAAGTGCTAAGTGTGGAGCAGAATCAACTTGAACCTGGAATCTGACATAAAAACAACTACACCGATACCGTGTTGGTGCCTGTTTTTGAGCTGTTCCCCATCTCGACATATGAGCACAGCTGCTTCCTACTTTTTCTCTACTGGACCAAGCGGACTGGAGATAATGTTCGGTTCTGCAGTTGTTGCTTTGTTTCTTCAACGGAAGCATCTTCAAGGAAAACCAGCATGTTTTACAGCTGGTTCAGGCAATATTTTTATAGGCTACCTAGCCCCATGTACGCATCCTGTCTCCTTTCCGGGTAGTTTTGTTAATCATGAGGGCAGGGGTCATCTGAGCGGGGTAGAGGTGGGAGAAAATGATTTTATTTTTTTGCAAATTTCAGTGTTTAACCAAAATGAAATAGCAAAAAAGTGGTGTTATGTGTTTTTATTCCTAATTTCCCCATTTTATCAATCGTAACCACTTTAAAAGTGTACTAGGTAAGTGGTATAAGTTGTACAGTGTCAGCAGATAAAGAATGATGCAAAATTACATGGTTTTGTTTTGTTGTTTTTCGCAGATTTTTTTAGCAGAAAGTGGTGTTATGTGTTTATATTTTGTTATCACCATTTTCTCCTGCCCCTAGCTATACAGTAGGTTTAGTAGCACATGAAGAAGGGTGGTTTGGACAATTAAGAGAAGAAATCGGGGAAGAGAGGGGAGGAGGCAAGACATGAATGCAGCATGAGTAATCTGTAATGGTGTGGGGTTGGTTTGGGCAGGAAAGTCGCATCCAAACCAGCCCTTTGCTTATCTCTTTTACTGATATTGGCATTTATGTGCCACTTTTCAATCACACGGTAACCCCAAAGTGTGGCTCACAACCAAAAACCAAAATACAATAAAGTAATCAAACCAACAGTGTAAAAACAGTCAAATCGTTAAAAGCATACATCTTAACAATATAGCAACTAAAGACCATAGCAGAAAAAAATAACTTTCAAAACTCGTCCAAAAAGAGCCATCCATACAGTCCTTCATCTAAAGACTAAATCTGTGAAAGCTCTGTCCTACAATTTAACTTCAGATGGAGGAGGGTCACATAGTATCCAGATCCATCTCCAACAGCCTTGTCCCCCGTTAAAGGAGAAAATAGAGGGAAGGAGGGAATAAAATGACAGGGAGCAGGCAAATAGTTTGCGCCCTCCCCTTCATCCTTTGCTCCCAACCCATCTTAATTGAAACTCACAAGCCTTTTGCTAATCAGTATACAAGGAATAATACAACAGCATAATAAAAAGCAGAGATATCACCATGCCAACAAAAGTTTGTATAGTCAGGGCGATGGTGTTCCCAGTAGCAATGTATGGTTGCGAGAGTTGGACCATAAGGAAGGCTGAGCGCTGAAAAATAGATGCTTTCGAACTGTGGTGCTGGAGAAGACTCCTGAGAGTCCCTTGGACTGCTAGGAGATCAAATCAGTCAATCCTAAATGAAATCAACCCTGACTGTTCCCTGGAAGGACAGGTACTGAGGCTGAAGCTCAAATATTTTGGCCACCTAATGCGAAGAGAGGACTCTCTGGAGAAGACTCTGATGCTGGGAAAGATTGAAGGCAAAAGGAGAAGGGGAAGGCAAAGGATGAGATGGTTAGACAGCATCACCGATGCAACGAACATGAAAATGAGCGAACTCAGGAAGATAGTGGAGGACAGGAAGGCCTGGCGGGATATGGTTCATGGGATCACGAAGGGTCGGACACGACTTAACGACTGAACAACAACATACAAGGAATAATTCATGGGGACACAAGTCCACCCTGACACCAGGAATGGGGGGGTTGGGTTGTGAGGACATGCACCCTGTGGTATCTGCCATGGAGGAAATGTACCACAGGGTACATGTCCTCACAACCCAATCCCCCCCTCATTCCTAGTGGCAGGGCGGAACTTGTGTACCCATGAATTATTCCTTGTGTATAAGATTACAACCTGAGTCACCATCCCAAAGTGCTCTCGGAGTGCACCCTCCCATTTAAGTGAATGGCTGCCATTCAGTTCTATGGAAGAAAATAAATTAGGCACTGGGAATACAATACCATTGTGGGGGCAAAATCCATCCATCACCTCTAATGGTAGTTCAGCCTTCATTGGCATGGAATCAATGGAGGATACACTGTGACTGAATTCTTATTGAATCCCCCTCCCCGCTTTTAAGGGTTTCTTGCAATACATAGCTCATCCCTTGATCCCATGATACTGACAGACATTTCAGAAACTTGTTTGCCAGTAGCCACTGTCCACTAATAAAAACTTACTCTGACACAAAGCTACTTGCTCAGCAGCAACAGGTGTGACAAAACAAAGATTCTTGCTGCTAGTGTGACGGTATTGACTTGACTTGAGGAATTTTTCTTCATCTTTTCTCAGAGTTCCAAAGTTGCCTCAGTATATGAACTTCTGAATGTTATGGCTTTGCAGGGCTACATAATTTGACTGACATGTTACATGCAAACATGCACAAGCATGCACAAGCATGCCCTGGTTCTATTCTTTAAAAAAAGAAACAGCCTTGGGAGGGAATGAATTTGAGTGGAAAAGCAGGAAGGGGAGGGGGAGTGTTGAGCAGTTCCTTGGATTCAAAATGCAGAAAAAAATACATTTTGCAGTGTGCATGTGTGTGAGAGAGAATTTTGAGTGAAGACGTAGTAGGCAGGAAAAGAGTTAAGCACACCTACATACTCTTCCACAGCTTGTTTACTCCTGAAGGCTTGTTTACTCCTGAAGGTTTTTTAAACAATGATGTTGGGGGCTGTGTTACTTGTGTTTACATGTAATGTGTAGTTAACCCCTAAAGCTTCTGTCCTGAGACCATAACCCAGTTTTTCTACCATAACCTATGGTTAAACAAATAGCTTATGGATGGGACATATGCAAAGAGAGAACTGCCATTCAGAACATACTTTTTATGTTCTTCTGAAAAAGATTCAGAAAAAGATTCATACTTTTATGTTCTTCTGAAAAAGAAAAAGTTCTAAATAGGGATATCTTTTCTTTTCTTTATATTGTACTATTTATTCAATTTTCCCTTTTATAGACATATTACATCTTCCCAACAGGTCTGGATACGAAGTTCTCCAATAGTGGGGCCTGGGGGGGGGGGACGACACACCAGCTTTTCATTTGGCACAGTTCCAGTGGGAAAAAGCCCATTCTGTATTTAAATGTTTCCAATTTTAATGTTTAGAAAATCATGCTTGTATTCATCTTAAGTTGTCAGGACCATCAAAGCAGTTTCTCTCTACCCCTTCCCCTCTCCTCTCTGTAAAGTCTTCAACAATGCTGGATGTGTTGAGGCAAAACTGTTTCAAATTAGGTTGAATGTCAGTTTAAGAGTTTCCAAGACTAATTCAAAGGCCTGTCCTGGAGCTTGGTTTCAGTGATGCAAAATCAGAATCCCTTCGTTGACTAAATTATTTTGTGCTAGAGAGCAGGGCTTCAACTCATAGAAATCTGAAATAAGTTCAACTGTTTTGAGCAGACATGTTGATTGACTACAGTCTACATGCTTTGAAGAACATGGGGGCAATGATTTTGGCTTTTGCTTCTCCCTTAAGGAATAATGGAGATTGTTAGAGTGAGCACAGTCCACTGAAATTAAACACTTTTAAGTCCCATTGTCTTTCTCAAAGTTCTTGACCTTGGCTGGGTTGTGCCCTATATTTCTTCCGACTTAATGGCATGCTGTCTAATTAACACAGGACCTATTTGCATGGTCTCAACAGGATTTCCTTTAGTGCTTCCTGTCAGGTCCCTAGTTCTTTCTAGGTCACCATAGACCAGAAAGATGATGGAGAAGAGGTGCAGTCTCACAATTCACAAAAATCACCAAAGTATATGGAGGACGGTAGTCAGAGAAGAACCCGGCCTTTTTCAGAATCCCCAAATCGACCCACAGTCTGCTCTCACCTTTCTTTGTTCTACAGAGCTGTCAGCCTGCCCTTATAACAAGATCTATTTCTGTTTTGCTTTTGTTTTGAACTAAGGTTCCATGAAGGAGTTGAAAGCTTGCAACATGCTAAACAGGTTGGGCCATGAAAATATTTCATCTACTCCATATGTCGGAGTATTTCTAAACTTAGTGAACTGAAAGGTGGTCTGCTTAATTTTTGCTCCAGGATCCCCTAGTCCTGATAATGGTCTGGGAGTTGCATTGTGCCTAGGAGGAGGAGGGTGGGCAACCTAAGTGGATTCTTCCACGTGAAGCCACTACACCTCCACCAGGATGGACCATGCCTTTTCCTCCTTCAGTGGCACTGAATATAGAAAAAGTACGGTCATTCTGAAGTGGGGAGGTTGGAGATGGGTTACCCATTATTACTTAGTCATGAGAACAGATAGGTATCTTCTTTACATACAAAAGCAACTTTGTTGTACAAAAAAAAATAGTTCTGCTGTTAGTATTGCCTCCAGAGTGATTTGTTTTAAAGGAATGAAGGATCCTTGAGTAGCAAAGCAATTCTTTTACTGTTCATCTTTCTTGTTTCAGAATCAGGAACAACTGTACATTTGTTTAGAGTAGACTGAGTGAAAGACTAACGTCTACTAGTGTCAGAAGACTTACAGTGCAATCCTAGGCATGTCTACTCAAGTAAATCCCAGTGTATTCAATGGGGCTTACTCTCAGGATAGTGTGTTGGTTGCAGCCTTAATTGTGTGTCTGGCTGAAAGGCACAATCAGCAGCTGTAAAAAAAAAAGCTGTCTTCATCATTGATACAATTAATAAGATGATTACTGTTGCTCTCCTGAAATCTCCAGATGTAAAATGCATTAAGAAAAGCCCACACCTTTGAAATAAATGTGAAAGGACAACTACACATGCTGTTGAGAATCCACAGTTTTTCATAACAATGTATTTAGTCAAGGAAAGGTATGGCCTTTCTTGTCAAAACCTTCTTTTGTGCCAGCTAATTGCCACACTTGGCATTTTGAGGCCTTCTGATGTCTGTCATAGCATCAACTTCTCCTTTTTGACTTACTTTTAGGTATACTGTATTACTAATGCCTAGGCTTACCAGATCCGTCGACCGGGACGGAGCAATCTCCCCTTAAGGGGGCGGGGCGTGGGGGGCCCAGAACGCAACGCGTTCTGGCCCCCACCACGCCCCGCCCCCTTAAGGGGAGATCACTCCGTCCCGGTCGACGGATCTGGTAAGCCTAACTAATGCCAAGCATAGTATTTTCCTTTCTGCATTTTTAATTGGGAAACCCTGATATTTTCATAGGCCTCTATAGGTTCTCTTGGTAGGAGAAAAGCAGAACACATACAATTCTGGTTCTTCAAAATGTTCCTGTATATTGCAAGAGATCCAGTTCATATTGCAAGAGATCCAGTTCATAACCAGAATAGAATTCTGGTCCCACCTTTTAAATTAATTGTTGACTGGCTGAATAATTGTTCCATGTTTTTAAGCTACAACCAAAAAGCATTTCACAATGATCTCATTGTCAAGTCCTGATAAATTGCATTGGCATATTTCCCTGAAATGCAGCAAATTCTTCATTGTGACTGAGAAGGTTATTTCAAAAGCACAGCTGAACATATTCAAAATTAAGAATTCTCCAAATGGTTAAGACCTGGGAGCTGCCAATCAATCAATTCAACAGTCCTGAAGATATTTAAACACTAAGAAATAGGCATTCTGGAATGGTGACATTAACAAGAAAGGTAAAAGAACATTGGGCAGCCCGTGTATATTGTACTACTTAAGCTGGTGCCTTTCAAGCAGAGCCTTGTTCTCTGAACTCTGAACATCTGAAAAGCAGCATCCCTTCTCAGATTGGTAGAAATTCAGCCTTGCTTACCTTTTAAAAGCCTGGCGTTTCGAACTTCCCTTTACTACTGTACTGTATTATTGTAGTCACAGTGTTTCACTAGCACTAGTGGAATAGGTCTGCTTCACAAACGCTTGAATTGTGGCACTAGGCCACACACGGTGTGTGGCTGCTACTGGTAAATACATGTGACTACTGCCTGAGCATGCTGAAATTGTGGAGATTGGCTTTTGGCCTGCCTCTACAAATGCCTACTTCCAGCTGCAAGAGCATGTGTGCTCTGGTAGCAGTCACATGAACCACTCCCTCAGTGTTTGTGTGTGTGTGGGGGGGGGGGGCAGCTGCACAGTAGTACTGGGATCAGAAGATGGCCATCACAGTATCTCTTTTCCTACTTCTTGCTCTGTTGCAAAAGAAACAGCACGTTGGGGCAAAGGTGACATTCTGTTCTCTTAGGTTCTTCCATTCTGCCACTGAAAGATGTGGTGTCTGTTTCTATAATGTTAGCAAATTTAGATTTATTACTTCAAATCCAGCTAATCTTGTCTAAGTGCAATTATAATTTTGACAAGATTTGAAGAAGTTTAAGGATGTATCTGAAACTCCTGTCAGCACTTGCCTCTTCAGAAAAATATGGCTTGTACGTCTAAAAAGGGATTTGCATAATCAAGTCAGCTAATTAACTATTCTGACTGTCATGTTTTCAGTCTGGTTTGTTTTTGGGTTTTTTTTAATTTTGAAAGTGCTGGATGACTTTTTTTTGTATAACATAGGAAAACTGCAGGAAGGGAGCATGTTGCTATGCAAGTTATTCTTTCAGCATTCTTTTCTCTCCTTGAGGGAAAAATAAGGCTAGAGGAATGGATTTGCTACATTTCTAATCTGCTCTTTTTGTGCTATGTAAAGCTCATCTGTAAAAAAAAAAAAAGATACATACAGGAATAAATATGTGATCATGAGTTTCAATAAAGCACAGTGGGTGGTGTTGATGAAAACTCTCATTCTAATAATGGAGGCCATAGTATGAATAAAAAGGAAGCATACATATTTTTATATTATCATGAACTGCATTTTAAAACATGAACATTCCAATTATCTCTCCTCTCTTCACCCAACATGTGTTCAGTGCCTCAGAACAGCCACTACAAAACTTTTTCAGTACCGGTACCTCTTTTGTGGCCTTCTGAGATGTGTTCCTCCTTGCAATCACCTTGCATTTTGATTTCCTTCAAAGCAGGTATCAACTTCCAGGACCCATCTGGGGTTAACAGATGCAAAAGTGGGCAGTACTTCCCTAGCTTCAACAGTTGTGACGGAGAAGACATTTCAGCTGGTATAGCTTTTATCACTTCCTTATAAGCTACATCTGCTGAAATTCTTTGTTCTACACTGCTATTAAACGTTCAGCAGCCTTGTCCTCCTTGGAATCTGGTCACCCCTTATGAGCCACATCTGTTGGTTCTTGAAGGTCTTTGTACTGTTGATTCTGGAACTCTGAATGAGAATTGCTAGTAGTGAGAAAGGGGGCTTGTGTCTGATCATTGCAACTCCTTTCTAAGGAGGAAAAAAGGAAGGATACATACAGTGGTTAAGCTCAAAAAAGGCCACCACCACTTGTGATCCACCAAGCGAAATGTGGTATACCAGCCATGTATGGTGGTTTGCCCCATGCTTCTCACACACCCACCTCACCTCCTTTTGTAATTTGAGAAAGCAGAAAAAGCAGGATGCTGATCATACCATACAGGTGTCCTGCTTTTGGGTTGGTAAATCATAAATTGTGCAGTGCCAAATCAAGCCCTTTTTCCTAATCCCAGAATGTGGTTTGTTAGTTGTGAGTGACACACTCTATAATCCAGGTTGATGCACATTTTAGTCTCATGAACGTTTTCTTCTTTCCCAGTAGGTTATTAAGCATTCTTTCTTGCTGTGAATAAAAGATTCAGGAAAGACCCTTCAGTTCCTAGTTACTGTATATGTGTATGTGTGTTAAATATGTAATTTCCTTTAAGATAATCAAAACATAACTCTGCATTGTAGGGAGTTCAGTTGCAGCCAAGAGACAATTCTTGACTTTCATATTTCAGGCCCATGACTCCCTCTTTTCCTGACCCATGTGTACTGCATGCCTCCCCAGAATATGTCATGTAAAAATTCTATTTACATTGCTCAAATAAATGATGCAAAGCCCAGTTACACATCTGAGACTCACCACTCCCAGATTGTCGAGATTCGCTCTTTCTTTCCATGTTCACAGCCTATGCAAACAGAACTAGCTACTAGGGACCAGCGGAACAAAAAAAAAAAAGAGAGAGAGCATTTGGCACAGTATTCAAGTCACACGAAAAATGAACAACTTTCAGATTACACTGTATTCCACAGGCAAAATCATAGTGATAGACCCACACAGAATAATCAGGTAACAATACAAAGCTTGCTAAGTTCCAGTAAGTGTACAGTAAGAAATTATTGGCCAAGCAAAGTTTGGCCATTGGTCTAACTTAAAAGTTAGGAATTCTCTTTGCTTGTAGCCTAAACTTCCAGAAGATGTTTCACTGAGATATTAAATTTGGTCCATGCGTTTGGGACATACTGTATTTCAAAGCCCACCTCATCCCCCATATCCATTTTTTGGGTGTCCAAGAAAGATGTAAAATACACAGGAGTGGCATTGGGTCAGCAAGATCAGACACTGGCTTGTTGGCCACATCCATTGAGGGTCTATCTGGCTGGGCCAACCTCTGAACCCTCAGTAACCCACGCATCATCAGGTGGGGGGCCTGGTGGTTTTGCCCCACAGTCCCAGCAACTGCACAGTGTGACATCTGTCTTGAAGGCTGAAATATCAGGCTGTTCAGGACATCATGCTACATTTCAAGATGAAACAACATCTTGACCGCAGTGCTCATTTTCAAGGGGACCACAAAATGTATATAGCAGTTGTAATACAGCACCTCCCTTGAGCTCTAAGATACCAGAATGAAATTTTGCATATTGTTTTCAAAATAATTCTCTATTTGAAGTTTGAAATCTGCTCAACCTAGGTCAATTTGTAAGAGGGGAGGGAAAATGCAAAATGGATTATGATGCAATTTCTGAAGCAAGAGCTTCCAAACAGTATGCTTTCTTGGTTTTTCAAATTAATTTATCAAACACTTTGGGATCCCATCCTTTCTCCAAGGAGCTCAGAAGGGTGCATATAAGTTTAACCCATTTTGTCCTGAGATCAACTCTGTGGGGAAGGTTAAGCAGAATGTGTGACGCTGACCCAAGATCACTTACGGAGTTTGCAGCCCAATCCTATCCCAAGCCCATGCTGAGACGCAGTAGCACCGGGGCAGGCTCTGCTGTATCCAGCGTGAGGCTGGAGGTCTCCTTGAGGGAAGGGGAAAATTGTCCCCTTCCCCTGTGTCGAACCCCAGAAGCCCCTATGGGGCTACTTAGAGGCGTGCCAGCTAACTGTCCGATGCAACTGCAAGCAGCTTCGTGGTGGCTCCTCCTCCACTGTGGTAGCTCAAGCCCCCTCCTACACCTGATCCACCTTCCTCACTGCCCTGCCCGCAAACGCCCTCTCTCCACCTCCGTTCCACCCTCCCCCGCCTCCCTGCTGCCCAGTGTCTCTGTCTCCACCTCCACTGCCCAAGCGGGTGCTGCTCCCTCGCCAGTGAAGACTTGCTGGCACTGCCCTCCATGCCGGCAAGACTCGCCTCCACGCTGTCGCAATGTGCTTTACGACACGTTTGCAACAGTGCAGAGTCCAGTACCAGGCTAGCATAGGATTTGGCTTTTACTCTCTGGGCATGTAATTTGTATCAAGGTTTACACGGTCCATGTCCTACACTACTCTGGTAGAGAATTTCTTGATTCATTCAAGGAATGAATGAAACGCCTGCAGGCTTGGAGCCATTGCATTACAAAGGTTGTAATTTATTGTTTCTACTATTCTTACATAGTACATATATTCCATATGTATAGTACATATATTTCATGTATATCTGTTCTAAGATGACAAAGATTTTGCACTCTTTGTCGAAAACATAGTTGTAGAGTTGCAGCCTTCTCTGACCTTTGCTTGAAGATTTTCATACATTGTACATGACATAAGAGCGTGTCTTAAGTGAAGCCCAGTCATTAGAATCCTGACTAACAGCACAAGCCTAGCCATGTCTACTCAGAAGTAAGTCCCATTGTGTTCAGTGGGGTTTACTCCCAGGTAAGTGTGTGTAGGATTGCAGCCTTAATTCACAGATGTCTGGCTTTATTTTTTGGGACTTTTATATTCTGCCTTTTCACTAAACGTCTTGAGGCAGCTTTAGCAGCCAACACACAACACCACCACACCATGGCTAGACATTTCAGTTGTAGAAATTCTGAATTATTTTGGGACATTCACTTCTGTGGGCCAGTGACTGGCTTCAACAATACTATAGAAAGCTGAATTGTTTTCCTTTGTATAATATAAATGATTTGGATAGGAAAAGGTGAAAAATAAACCTTCAAATCTTTGTTTCCCCAAATAGAAGCTCTAGTGCTCTCTTAAATACTTCAGCTAAGCCATTCCTTTATGTTAAAAGCAAAGAAAACTTAACTTAAATAGGATTCTAGAAATCGAGATTATTGTAAGCATGTCTGATTATTCTGTTGGGGGACAAAACACATACTACTATTGTTTTTGTAGCATATTCCAGTTTGTTTCATTCTTCTAAGTATTAGTTTCTCCTCTGCTAAGGAAACTGTTTGTTTCTATGTTTGTTGACAATGTGCATGGTTGAACTGGCAGTTTCTTATTTCAATGCACCAAAGGCTCCTTAAAGAAGATAGTTGTGAGTGTGAGAAAAGAGAGATGTTGCTGGCTCCCTAATGGCTTATTACCATCACATTTGCAATTCAGATCAGTTTTAAATTGACTGAAAAATTTTGAACACATAGCAGGCAGTTTAAACTAATTATTGTCTTGAGGTTCATATCTGACATGAACTAAGGTTTTATTCAAAACAAATAGCAAATAATTCCTCTCATAGAGTCAAAATGTCACCATTTAAAACTGTACATCGTTGCCAGATTGTGTCAGTTCTATATGAAAATCCCATACATGGCAAACATTTGACATCAGGAAGTCCTCACTGACTCAGTTTTTCTTCTTGATTTTAAAAGAAATGTACATTCACATCTCAATAGTCTGAGTGAAAATCCTTTAAAAACACCCTCAAATATCCTAATTGTAAAATAAAAGGCCCTTGGGGCAGTGGTAGGCCTGAGTTGCCTAGCAACCCTCAGCAGGTAGCAGAGATACAGCTGCAGCTGTCCTGATTCTTTCCTTATAGATGTTTGTGTTAATCTTTAACCAGGCTTTTAAATGCTGTATTTTCCTCTTTGGTCTTCAGCCCTTAGAATTCAGGAGACTGCTCAAATTTTGTTCCAAAAGCACCTAGTTGTAGGCGCAATTGGTAAATGTTTGAAGAATGAGAAACTCAGTAAGGTTTAGAATTGCATTACTATTTAACCTTAGTTTGCAAGCCATATTCCTTAGCTTGCATGCCATTTCAGTGTTATGAAAATTTTACTCGGTTATGATAAAATAGTTGGTGCTGACATACATCAGCTTCTGTAGCAAAAGTTCCTTTGTGTAACTGTACTTTTAAAAAACAAACGAACCCAAACCAATTCTCTAATAATGATTATTCAAATAAGTTAGTTAGGATTTTGTTTTACTTAACAGAAGAATTTCAGTCTTTTGGTTTAATTTGGATTTAAAGTTGGATTTAAAAACAAAAAAGCATTTAAAAAAAATTTTTTCAGGGCCTATACTGTACAGATTATTATGATGGGCTTTTTCACCTCATCAGCTGCTGCTGCTACAATCTTGATAATCTAACTGCCTGTTAGTTGTAGATTGTGGGAATTTGCTGCTTTCTATAGGAAATAAAACAGCTTGAAAGTATCCCTAGCATAGCAGCTATTGTTAAGATCCTGATATTAGGGCCTCTGTTTTAAAGATGGTTTCAGCTTGGCATCCATTTTGTGTTGGCGCATTCATGACATCCACCTGCTTTTGTTTGTTGATTTGTTTGTTCGGTCCCATTGATTTCAGTGGGGGAACTGCCTCTACTTCTCCTGCCTATATGTGGTTTTTCAGCCAATCTGCATGACATTTGCATATGTTTGAGGACCCCCTGAAGAAAACACACATGATTCTTTGCAAATAGAAATGATTCTTCAAATAGACTGCTTTGGAATAAGCCAAGTGTATCCCACTCAACCGTACCTGTGCCTCCAATCTGCTGAAGAAAAAGATGTGAAGTGTGAGTGACAGATCTGTGTTTTGGAGAGGAGATTTCAAATGAATGTCTCCAGCTAAAGTAAAAGCATGCTCCCAATGTGCTAGGAAAGGAGAGTAGTGATGACTCAGTACCAGAAAAGACTTCAAATAGGTTTAGGAAAATATAAGAAAAGCCCTTGCCCCAACTCAAGCAACCCAAGCAGTGGCGATCCTACGCCCCCACGGGGGTGTGTGTGTGTGCGGGGGACGATACGCCCCCCCTTAGGTTTCATTTTTAATTTTAGGTTTCGTTTTCAAATTTAGGTTTCGTTTTTAATAATACGCCCTGGTGTCCACCGCACCCCATTCTGCGACACCTCTGAACCCAAGGCAAATACAGTCTCACAAACTCAGTACTGTATATAACGGGGGGGGGGGGGGAAACTGCGGCTCCTGAGCCACATGCGGCTCTTTGACATATAACGTTTGCCTCTCGGAAATATGTTGACTGAGCTCCTTTTTGTATCACAGTTAATATAAAAGGTAAATAAGAAGTTCTCAAGCTTTATAATTATTTACCAGGTATAAACTGAGAGTCCACTGGATTAAAACATAAGTTTAATGTTCATGGTGAGTAAACATATTTAAGAATTTAAATGCTTCTTAAATATTGTGGCTCTCAAACATCTCTCTTACGACTCTCAAACATCTGACGTTTATCGTATGTGGCTCTTACATTAAGCAAGTTTGGCCACCCCTGGTATATAATATCAAGGTATAAAGAAGATGATGTTAGTCATGATGTGGAGTCAAAAATTCAGAAAGTAATTTTTTTTAAAAAATGCTCTTTCTAGAGTCAAACCAAACCCTGAACAGATTCAAAGAAATACACTGTTGGAATTAAAATCTGAAATAGAATTGTATCTACAGTCAATCTTTGCTACCCGCTGATTCACTTATCTGCAGGAAGGAGTGCCACTTTCCTTGCGCCATTCACGGTCTGTTCTTGCCTATCCGTGGCTATTCTGAAGCTAACCGCAGCATCTGCTGCCATTCTAAAGTAATCCTAGCATTATTGGCAGCCATTTGGATCTCGCAATGGCCCTTTTGTATCTCACAGCGACCATGGCCATTGAAGCCATCCATGGCCATTCTAAAGTAATCCATGTCATTCTAAAGGTACTGTATTCATGACAATTTGACTTTCCCCTATTGATCCCATAGGATCAATGCTTCGGTATCCGCAGATTCGATATCAGCTGGTTTTTTCAGGAACCTAACTTCTACGGTTACTGACTGTGTATATTTTGCACAATGCAAGCACTAAGCACAATCTGAAGTACTTCTCTCTCCCCTCCTTTATGAATTAGCATGAAGGTCGAATGAATAAAACATGCTCCCTGCATACCTGTTTCTGTATATATCTCCCCTTGCCAGTCCATGAAGGCTTTTCCATGAAGGATTTTGTACACATGGACACTTTGGCAAAAAATATGTCTGACTTTATAATTGGAGGGTTTGCATTGTCCATTTCCTCCCAGGTTGTTTGCGCTGTCTCTCCTATCTCCAAATGGATCATTGCTCCCTCAGGACTGGTTCATGGCCATTGTGTTTGACTTAGACAAATGTCAAACAAAATGAAATGAGTCCTACATGTCACATTTTAACATCAATCTTGCAATGAATGCATACCTCTATTTGTCATTATAAACACTTCCTACCTGAACAGTATGACATACAAAAGTAGCACTACAGGGTTTTGTTTTCTTTGGGTGAGAGAACAGTTGAGACATGATGTCTTTGTGATTGTTTTGTTTTATTTATAAACATATAAGCAAAGCAAATAGGCTATTGGCATTAGACTCTCTAATTACCGGCACTTCATATCATTCAGCAATCAACCAGTTGCTCTGTCACCAAAATATGCAAAAACGTTGGTAACTAAAACTTGTAAGATATTTATTTCTTCACCTCCTGCTGTAGAATATCAAAACGCTCAAAACACATTTCTCCATGCAAGATACAGTCAGCCCACATCGTGCACAAAGGTTATGTTCCAGAGCCAGCATGTAAAGCTAAAATCACGTATACTCAAAATTGACTTGAAAATCCCGGACATCCAGGAAATGTGGACTATCTCTTTAAAAATTATGAGTCACAGCCAAGAACTAAGCGAGAATAGCAGCTTCATTATCTGATCTCAGGCTTCCTCCAAGGCATGTATTTAGTAAGTAGAATGGCGGGCAGAATTGCCTGCACTATGATGGTTTTTGATTTGCTGACTGCATGTGGTTGAGTCTATCATGAGCAAGATGTGGGCCAACTGTATATTCATCTATGTTAGCACATGTGATTCCTTAATTTAGCCTTCCTTCAAATGGGTAATGGTAATATCTTTTTTTTTTTTTTTTGGCGAATTGTGTCCACTGAAATACAGTTTAACCATTAAGTCTTTTGCGGTTGTCTTATTCATTTTTGTTCCAATCAAGAAATTCTAACTCATCTCAAATATCAGGCACCTGGCTAGACTGTAACATAGCCTAATTTGTCCAGAGACCGCACAGTTTTGTAGTTATGTAGCCATTGGGTAATTCACCTTTCTCAGTTTCCTTTGGTCTGAACCTTGCTAAATGCCTCCGTTAAGTACCAAACATAACTTATGCATACTTAGTCTGATGTAAATACCTTTTGTTGAAAATGCCTTCTATTGTGTTGGAACACTCAGCTATGAGTTATAGGAAAAACATTTCTGTAATAAATACAACGTTAAGAGCAGATGGTTCAAGAAGCTTGTTTTAGGCTGATGCATCAGCATCCTAAACAGTTAAGCAAACTAGCAAGCAGAAATTTACAGCCCAACCCTATCTATTCTCCCCCCCCCCATTGATGCAGCAGCGCCAAAATGGCAACCGCTGCATCCTATGGTGGTGGTGGTGGTGGGTGGATTGGGAGACTTCAGCAGGGAAAGGGTATTTTAAATCCTCTTACCCTTGCATAAGCCTCCTAACCTGCAATGGGTCTCCTTGGACCTGGTCTAGCAATTTTGCTAGTGCAGGTCTGAGGAGAGAAAGGGGGCTGGGAGGCTGCAGATCCACACACTGCCTCATCCTCCCTGCCCCCTGTCATGACCCTCTCTGTCCTGTTTTGCCCCCTCCCCCTCCCCGTTCCACCCTCCCCCACCACCACTCCTGCGGCTGCCTTCCCCTGACTTCTTCCCTCCTCCAGCAAATGGGAGAGCTGGCGACGATGTGGGTGGGAGGGTGCAGGCCTTCTGCGTGCTGTCTCAGCACCTTTGGCGACTGACGCTGACTGCTTTACAGCAATCAGCACAGGACAATGCCTGACATTGCAAGGTAAGAATAGGATTGGGCCCTTAGAGTAGGTAAGGATTCCCATATTTAAACTGTACCCCAAACCAATCTTAACCTTGTCAAGCAACTTGCTGCCATTAATGGGGGGGGGATCTTGGTCATACCAAAGACATCCAATAGACAAATTACACCAAAACAGACATTCCTCTCATCCTGACTCCTCCTTTTTGAGGCACCTTTAGTGAGAAAATCGGCATTAATTTGCATGGAAGTGAGAATGTTCAGGGAAATGCCACAGTGAGGATTAATTGGCCATGACCACTTGTCTCCTAACTAGAATTCATGATTTACAACATCAGCAGGATGATGCATGTGGCTCCCATCTTCTCACCACTGCTTTGTGTGCATGCAGTGGGTTCCCTACAGTAGAAAGGGCATTTTCTCAGCATTGGCTATTAGTCTCCTTGCTTTAAAGATTACTTGAGAATTCAGAGTCACAGAAGTTTGGGACTTTGTAATTTAATTTATCTTCATGAGCGGAGATGAACTTGGGAGACAGTAATGAGTATGTAATTATTTTATATATGAAGTCGATGGTAAAGATCAAGCTACTGCTTGTTATTGGCAAAGTTACAGCCAACATCAATAGTTCTGTTTTGGCATGTCTCTATGTAAGTGTGTGTGGCATTAGCTAGCTCTTAGGAAACAGGTTGTGTACATTGGTCTCTAGTTTGTCCAAATGGTGCCGTTTTCTTGATTCTTGGGCCTTGGATGGATGTATCCCAGGATATAAATATCTGTACAAGTGCTTTTCAATGCCCCCTAGATCAGTACTTAAGTATAAAAGATGTTTAGGAAGCACTATCTGGAAAAGAGCTGCAGTGTAGTGCAAGGACATGTGTATGCGAGTAATGCTCCCCTCTCAAGCCTCCAATGTCTTCTTATCAACCAAAGAGCTTTTGGGGTTCAGTGGCTAGAGCCTGGACATGAGCATGAATAATCCAGGTTCAATCCAGGTTGAGGAAATCACTATTGGCAGGTTCAGATATGAATATTCAAGCATTCCTCTTCAAGTGAAGGCTTGCATTGTGAATTCTCCATCCACTGACAGAATTTTTATATTCATGTTCCGCAGTATGCAATCAAGTGTTGGTTAATCAAGCATTATACATTCTCTGGCTCTCAGCTAAAGCTAGCTCATAGGTTTGGTGTGTTCTCTGAGCTCCTTGGAGAAAAAGCAGCATACAAATATAATAAATATGTATGAGTACACAGAGGATGTGTGTGGGCTGAGCTGCACGCTATGAGGTTTTTAAAATCCCGTAACAATCTCTGTGCAGACATGCTATTTTAAGAGTGGGGACAGGCATCAGTAGAACAGTTGAGGAACCAATACATAATGTATACACTTGTGACTGTAGGATCATTTTCTCTTCTTTCACCTCCTTTTTTCCCAGCAGTTTTGTTTATGGCCCAATCTTGGGCCTATGGCAGTGGATCTTGCAATCTGCTGCTATAAGTTCAGTTAGGGTGGCATGGAGGTCCTGTAGCTGCTGATGCAAACAGCCTGAGGATCTGTGTGCCTGCCAATGGCCCACCCAGGCTGCACCAGTGCAGGTAAGGTGGTGGCAGGGACAGTTTGGGGGAGAATCGGGGACAGTTTGGGGATGGATCTCGGTGGCAGCAGAGTGCGCCGAATCCTATCCCCCTTTCCCAGCCTGGATCCACCCCCCTGACTCTCCTTGGACTTATGCCAGCAAAAGAGCTGGCATGGGTCCGAAGAGACTCATTGACAGCCAGGTGGCCTATGGAGAAGTAAGTACTTTTTTACTTACCTCTCCTGGGTCGTCTGGTCACACACACACCCCACGATAGCATGCAGTGCGCGCTCTGTCAGCAGTGCTGTAGACTGGTGGAGGATAGGATTGGGTTGTCCATCTGGTAAATACCAACAATGAGAATTATTTGTGAAGTTTGAATCATTGTTGCTTTGAATCAGGAAAATTGTTGCTTTGAATCAGGAAAATCCATGACTGATTTTAGGTAAGAAGCTCTTGGATGTAACGTGTCCCCATTGATGCAAGTTGCATCCTCCTTTCCAGAGACAAAAGGCAAGACTTAACAAGTATCATGTTATCTAACACCGTCTAAAAATAAGTGCATTAGAGCTGTTTTCAGCATCAATTCATCTGCATCAATACATTGACCTTGGAGGCTGTTTGATGAGAGAAATTGAGCTCTTCACAACTTCATGCAAATAGCTTAAAGAAGCATACATTGTGTGCTTTTCCTAGTCCTACTACTGTAATAAAAAAGGTTTATCAGCAAACTCTACATTCATACTATTGTAACTATACATTCTGTGCTCATGCAATACTCAAGAAACAGGCCTTTATGATGAAGGGCTTTGTCCTCTAATTCAGAATTACAAAGAATAGATTCTCACTTTTTCCAATTTCTTTTTCATCCTTTTGATACAGCAGGGAACAGAATCACCAGTTACACTGAAGCCAAGCACTACTGGGTCTGCTTTTAAAGGAGGGTTCCTACATTGCTTTGTTGTCACTAGGCATGGCACAGGAGACCAGAATCCCTGTATCCCACTGATTCAACAACAAGTACCTTAGGCAGGCAAATTAATTAAGCAGGCTTCGTGGTACATAATGGCATGTGCCCCATTAAATGATGCATGCACTTCAAAACCATTCAATGAACTGGGATGATTAATCATCGTCCTAGACCTAGACATTTGATCCAAGCTACCTGAAATCATTTTGTTGCACATGCACAGGTTGGAGATTTCCCAAGTACAGAGCCTCTCTGATAAGATTATGGGGACCTCCAACTTCTAGTCATGACAGAAGAACCATAAATCTTTATTGATCATTTTCTGAAGCTGACTGAAACTGACTGAAGCTGACTGTACAAAGGTTTGAAAAATGATAAGCTTGACACTATGCCCACACCCAGAAGTGGGTTAACCTCAGACCACAGATTTATTTACTTGTTACGTAGTTCTGCAACATGTAACTAAACTGACGCCGCAATTCTACACAGATTGACCTGGGAGTAAGCCCCACTGAACTCAATGAGTAGACACGCATAGGATTTCTCCGTAACTCAACTATAGTGCAGGTACGATCCTTGGCTGAGGGCTGAGGCAGTGCCCCCAGCACAACAATGTAGTTCTTTCAGTTGCGCAGTCCAGGCTTTTACTCCAGAAACAATAATGGAACTGATCCTTGCTTCTCCTTGCTACAAACCTTCCACCCCTCTAGTCCACACTAATCTTTCAAGGGACTGCACTAATGAAAGGCATCACCTCTAACTCTTAAATATAACCCCATCCAGAACCACAATACAGTGTAGGCAGAAAGACTCCCGGGCCAATCCAGGAGCAAGGAAAAAAAATCCTACTTAGTCCCAAACTGTGGTTTGCTGATATTGCACTGAGATGTGGATGGGTGGGTGCCAACCTTGCCCAAAAGAGGGCCACTTGAAGGGGCAGGGCTTGGTCAACCTATCTCACACAAACCCCTGGTTGGCCTGTCAACATGAGGTATACAGGAGTGGCATGGCTTGAACTAGCACCTCGCCACCATTCTGTGGATGGACAGACCCCTCCCCCCCCACCACACACAGAGCCATTAGGAGAAGGAGTATGGCTATTTGGAATTTAACAATAGGCATGAATTATGATCTGGAAACATTTGGGCTAAGTTTTTACTTCAGAACGTGGTAATCTAGGAACAGGAAAAAGGTCTTTACAATTATCACATTTATACAGCATGTACATTTTAAGCCCTATTAGTTCAAGAACTATATTTAGATGTTTGCACCACTCCTAGTAAAATGTTCTGGAGTAGAACTGAGGTTGCTTTGTATGTGTTTCTGCAATAAAATGGCATGCACCTGCCTTCGACTCTGTGTCCTAGAATAGGGCGGGGTGGCAGAAGGATAAGGCATCACAGCCTAGTCTCCATTGAAAGAAGCTTCCTCCCCTTCCTTATTCTTTCACTGAGGTCTCCCAACAGATAGCTGTTATGTAATGTGTGCATGGCTAATGTTAACCAGATGGGCAAAGGCTTTGCCCAGAAACTTTTGTAAGGAAAATGTGCCAGCCATCAATCAATACATATAACTAGTCAGCTCTTGTTGTCTTAAAGTTCAGAGTCAGGGTTAGTGCCAGCCTTAAGACAGTTTTTCACCTGAAGTAAAAGATCATGATGAGATCCACACCCTGCTATGGACACACAGAGATGGAGACTGGAAGCCACATGCAGTGCTAGGGCATGAATAATGTATACAGTCGGACCTTTTTTATCCATGGATTTGACTCAGATGACTTCTGGAAGCAAGTAAGAAGACGATGGCAGCAGTGGTAGCCTCCTTCTCCCTCCAGCACTGCTGGAGGAGGAAGAAGAAGGGGGAGCTACTGTGGCTCCAAATCATGTCTCCCCACCTACTTACAAAACACCAAGTAGGCAGGGAAAGGTGATTTGGAGCCTTGCCGCCCCTTTACTTACATGCATGCATCCTCTGTGCTCCACCCCTCTTCTGTCTGTAATGAACATGAGCTGGAGATGCTGAGAAACAAGCATCCCCTCTGCCTGTTCATTTCAAACAAAAGAGGGGCAGACTAAGGAGGTTGCATCATGTAGCAATCTTCGTAAATAAAGGAAAGGGGGGATGGAAGCATGCTTGCTCATTTGCCCACCTGCCTTCAACTGGAAGATTGCACACAGGTGCGTATGCATGAGCAGGGGCGGCAGTGGGTGGTGGATTACACACTGCCTCTCCTTTGGTACAGTACATGCAAATGAGATGTATTATTTCCCCTGCTTATCCCCCTCCCCTCTCGCTCATTGTTGGTGATATCCCTTGTGTTGTTGGAGCAGGATCCTATCTTTTTGTTCCTTATAAGATGCCATGTATGTTCATGTTCATAAATATACTGTATAGCTGATACACAGGTATAGAGTGTTAAGTCTACCTAAATATGATCAAGCATGATCTACAATTTAGCTCAAATTTTTCCTCAATTTAGCTCAAAGGTAATGGACTTGCAGTTTGTGCTGGGGCCCCCTGGGCCTCCGTAAAGTGTGCCCATCCCTCCATGTTTGGGATACAGCAGAGCGCATAAGAATAGATTCCTGAAGAGCAAATAGTTTCTAATGACTCAAAATGTCAGGAATGCCAAGTTAAATATAGGTGATACTTGTGATAGATGAATTTTAAAACCATTATTGAGGGTGGTAATCAGAATAAGAGGCATTCCTGGTACCTAACATTTTTAAACCAATTCTAATTTTGCACAGACACATTTTTGTTGTTGTAGTATTTCTTTATTTTTAATGGCATAATTTCAATATCATTGCAATGTTCATGGAGAAGACAGTAAAGTACTCAACAGAAAATAATGGCTTATCTTGGAGCTTTTAGGCACTGAAACAGTTGTTTGCATCTAAAAATAAAGACAAACCTGCATAATATGGCTATTAATCTTGTACCACAGGTTGACATTTTCCATAAAGTGTGTGCAGTGGAAAGCAGTGGAGCTACAAGCATTTCATTTTGAAGGGTTTGGTGCTAGCATTTTAATGAAGCGAGGCCTAGTTGCTCAACAGTTACTGTCATGGATGAGGCGACACTTCAAGAGTTTCAGATAGTTGTCAATTTTGTGGGAGTCCCTACGCAAGCAATGCAGTAGATTGTAGAAGGCAAAGAGGCGAGAATCTTCATCAACTAACTGGAGGGATGGGAGCCCCGACCATGTAGAATAGACTTCATTGTCTAGGGCACCTGGGTGAACCTAATAAAGAAGAGAGATATAGTTAGCAGGCTTCAGTCACTGAGAGGACTTCTAAAATCACCTCAGCAATCTTTAGGAAATGGTAACTTTAGTACTGAAAATGGTGCAGTGTTAATGTGAGATATGTGATAGTCCTGGTTTCAAACCCTCATATGAGGAAAGGTGCACACTGAAAGGGTAGAACATTATGATGTGACATGTAATACCAAAAACAGTGAAAGAAGTTACAGGCATCTGGTGCTTCGAATATTTGAGTTAATCTCCACTGCCGTAATTATTACTAATTTACATAGCACTTCTAATGTACACAGTGCTTTCAGGTTTTTATGTTTGTTTAATTAATTGATTTAAAATATTTCTCTCCTGTTTTTCTGTTCCAAACGAATACTAATTGTTCATCCTTTTTTGTGGCAAATGCATAATCTGAGGGTGTAAACATAGACTGTCTTGTTAGAGGCTTGCATTGCAAAACAGTGACTCCCTTTGGTGATACAGAAATTGTCACGTATCAGAATAGAACTTTCTGTACAAGATTGGGTATAGAGTCCGTTTTGAATTTCTTTCTCCTCCCCTTTCCAAAACATAGCTGGCTTGTTTTATAAAACACACTGGCTTCTTTTTCTTCTCTCTAGAAATGTTCTCCCACAATGGCCACAATCCAACACCAAGCTGAACATGTTTATGTCCATTGAAATCAATAGGCTTAAGCATGCTCAATTTGGAGCTGGATTGTAGCCAATACAGTACCAGGATGGAGGGTTCAGTAGCAGTATGCCTCTGACTATCAGCTGCTGGGGAGCAATGGCAGGAGAGGGACGTGCCATTCTCTCCTGTGTTTCTGCTTCCCAGAGGCAGCTGATGGGCCACTGTGGGAAAGAGGATGCTATATGACAGTGGCGTAGCTAGGGGGGGGCACGGCCCCAGGACCTCGGGTACCAGCCCTCTATTAAATTGCCATTTAATAATAAATTATTATTTATTGAATTTATATCCCACCTTTCTCCCTCATAGGGAGACCCATTTTTATTAGGGTGTGTACTGTACTTTAAGGGTCTGGGGAGATGAAATGTTACATTTCTGTGAATGTTTTGGAATTATTAATTAATTATTAACTAATTATTAATTATCATAGTTAATATTATACGTAATGAGTTTGTCAGGACTTGAGGGGGGGGATTTCATGGTGCACGGATTTCATGGGCACTGTGTGCATGGACCCTAGCTCCTCGTCTGCTAGGTGGGCATTTGGCCTGATGCAGCATGAGATGAGAACTCACTCTTCTTTCCTGTATTCATTGACTTGGACCATTTGGACACTATATCCACTTTGTATCTTCTCTTTCGAAAACAAGCTAGAAAGCACTGATAAGAGATCTAGAAACCAGTAGGGGAAAAACTGGACTTCAAAACAGGCACATTTATTCTAGAAGCATATCTACTATGCCTAATATCTAACCCAGGAAAGAAGATGATTGCTTTGGGGCTCCTCTTGATGTTGTATAATTAGTTTAAGAGGAAAGAAGTTTTTGAAGTCCACTTCACTGGAAGAACAAATGATTGAGCTTGTCAGGCGCCCTGTTTTGGCATTAGTAATCTATGGCTTCTACTAGCTGGGAAAGCATCCAGTCAGTTAATGATAAGATGCGGTGTCCATATGCATGTTCTTTCAGGTGACAATGCCATCATCAGGCCTCATTACATGGACAGAATAGTTTTAGTAGTCTGCTCCCAATAATTACAGTACATGAATAGGCTGGAAAAAAAGAACAGTTACAGGTTTTCAGAATACAAGACAAAGCCTGCAATTCTATATACACCTCCCTTGGAGTAAGTCCCATTGACATAAATGTAAATGCATATATGATTTGCTCTACTTGCGATACACATGTTTGCTATGACAGCTACAGGGCAGAAATGATTGGTCATTGTTAGGCCATATGTAGAAATAATATCACAGACTATTGACTGAAGATTTTACTTTTATAAAATGCAACATGTGTTTGTACTGACATGAGAAGATGTAAACAAGAATGTGATGGCATATATCTTGTATCTAAAATAAGAGCATAAGTTGCAAATCTGTGTATTGGGAGGTTGGGAGATGGGAGTAAATCCCACTTATCTCAATGAAATGACCCTTCTGAGCAAACAGGCATAGGATTGGACTATTTTCTGTTGATTTCAGATTAAATTTTGCCTTTTGATACCTTTAAAAAATTGCAACCAGTGGGATAATAAAGTATTAAAGGCAATTTAGAAATATTGCTTTAGTTTTGTAGAAAATAAAAAGAATATCATTGCTACTAATAAATGCAGAGGGAATGAATATTTGGCTAGGTTCTTTTTAACCTTTGTAAGGATTGTGCTGGATATACCAAAGTCTTTCTTCGTTGCTGGCTATGGCAAGTTACCAACTCTAGGGCTGGTAATGCTACTCCAGAGAACTTGTATGCAAATTTGCTTTTGTAGGCAGGGCAGGCCCATCCATGCGGCCAACTGAAGTGGTCACCTCAGGCAGCAGATTGGTGGGGTACGCCCATCTCTGTCTACCTGCTTGCCTCCACTGCTCTGCTTTTTTTCTTCCATTTCCTGGATTGGAAAAGGAAGAAGGGGGCAGAGAGGAGGAGGAAATGTGAAGGAGTGGAGACTGCTGAACTAGAACATTGGGGGAGCAGAAGCTGGCACATCACTGGTTAAGGAGGGCAGCATTTGGCATGCTGGAGGCCTTGAGCCAGCCCTGTTTGTAGGCATGACATGTTTTGGCTCTAGCTGTGTTTCTTAGGGTGCAATCCAAACCTACTTAGGCCGCCGTTGTAACCAGCGGCCCAGCGAAAATGGGAGGCCCCAGAACGGAAAGGGGATTCAAATCCCCTCCAAAAGGGGAATTCAAAGGGGATTTGAATCCCCTTTCCATTCTGAGGCCTCCTGTTTTTGCTGGGCTGCTGGTTACAACGGTGGCCTAAGTAGGTTTGGATTGCACCCATAAAGGTGTACTTGTCGACTTTGTCATTCTTTAGTATCCAAAAAAGGCAAGGTAGCAGACATTACATTTCTCCTTCTAGGCCAGTGGTTCTCAAACTCACTGCAGCTGCGACCCACCTTTTCCTGCCACTCCCGTGCCACGACCTACCTTATCCTGGGTCTTGTAGGGCCAGGGACAGCCTCTGGAGGCCTCCACGGGCCTCAGAAAGGCCTCCGGATGTGACTGGAAGTTGCGTCAGCGAAAATGGAAGTGACCTCCAAGGCACTTCCGGAGGCCTTCTGAGGTCTCTGGAGGCTTGCCTGGACCCTACAGGACCAGGGCGTGGCAGGTTCAGGTAGGCCGGAGGTGGCTTCCAGTTGCCTCTGTTTGGCTCCAGTTTGGAGCTAAACGGAGGCGCGGTCGGGCAGGTGGGCCTGACTCCAGACCCAGCATTGGGCTGCAACCCACCAAGTGGGTCGCAACCCACAATTTGAGAAGCCCTATTCTTGGCATCATAGGCCAAGTAGATCTCTGGATCAGGGAGACTTTAGCTTCCCTTTCTCCCTTGGTCAAAGCTTCCCTCAAGCCTTTAGGCCAAATGTCACAGTTCTACTCACCCGTCCAACTATTTTCTCCATCCCTTCCAGAAGCTTTTTGTTTTGTTCTTCAATCTCCATGGCCTTCCTGAGTATGGTATCTGGGGCTTCTTTGATTCTTTGCACCTCAGAAACCAGATGGAGGAGAGGGTCATTCCAGGAGCGGAGCACGCTCAGCACTACATCCAGGAGGTCTCCGTGCTGCTCATTAGCAACAAAATGGATGTAATTAAATAGTGCCACATAACTTTTCCACAGGAGACAAGATACTTTATTCTTAGAAATCCTGTCTTAAGTTTCTTGTTATCATTTGCTCTCTGTTTGCTCATCCTCCTGCACCAGATAGTGCTAGAGGTTGTTATGAAATCAATTAACCCAAGTTTGCAAAGTATTTTTTGATAAAGAGGTGATATAATACACTTTCAGTATATTCTCCTTGCAGTATTATGTGCTGATAAAAATCACTGTGTTTAACCTTGTTGAATGGAATGATGTTTAATCTAATCATTAGCGTGAGCATGCATTGATGAGACATTTTTAGAAGTATGGGGTCTGGAAAATATTTGAACACATAATGGAAGGTGCAGTCTGTGGTAGGTCATTTAATACCTTATCCAACACATTTCTAATGTCTACATATAACACAGCAAACATGCCCAGGCATGGGGCTGATTCCCCTTTGAAAAGTTTTGCTTCTGGGTAGATTTCTTTTCTTTTGAAACTTTGCCACTGCTTGGGGTGAGCTGGAAGATCAAAGGGCTTTTTGCTTTCCTGGGATCCTCCTAGCCATTTTGCTGCCCTTGAGACTTCTACAATGTTGACACCAACACTTTTCACTTTGCTTACTGCGGCAAAATACACCTCCTTGCGGCGTAACTCTTTCCTGCTTCTTACAGTGGAAGAAATGCACCCCTACTAAGTCCAAATGCTCAAACATTGCCCATTTACCCAGTACAAAGAGAGGTTTGTCACATATTTTGGGTTCTGAAGTGGCAGATTATTCAGTGGGTGAATGGCATTCAGAAAGAAATCAATAGGCATTGGGTGCCAAGTACCACTTCAGTACTGAAAAGTACAGTGACCAGAAAAAAAGCCTAAAGGGAAAAAAAACCCACAGGACGGTTCTAGGTAAAACGCCCATGGGTCACCACATGACAGAAAAGGTGTATTCAGGGTCAAAATTGTTTGGGAACTACTGCAATACCTCCTCATTACATGTGTCCTTGTGGGCTTTTTCCCTAGAACCGAAAAGTACGTTCAGACATTTTCCAACAGTTCTCATTTAAGTCTACAAGTATATGGACTAGAAACTTAGTTTCTTTTAAAATTTGATTATTTCAATAACATGATTAAATTTTCAGAAAATAGTGGGAGTTACTTCGGAATAAACAAGTATAGGATTGTGCTGTAAGTCCCATTAATGGGACTTAGGTTAGCTACAACTAACTTGTCTTATTAATTTTAATTAATTAATTTCAATGAGGTTTAGTGATGGCTAACTTTCTTTGAATGCAATCCCCTTGCCTCTGGAAGAAAAATATTATTTTGAAATGTGTATCAAATAAGAGTGCATTCTCCAAGAAGATGTTACATTTTTGTGATAAAAAGCTTTTCCTATGAATTCCCGTTTTACTTATGAGGGCTTCAGTCTGAGATTATTTCCTCTGAGTGATCTAAGGAGGAGAATCTCCCATTAGGGGGGGAATCTCTGTCAGGCACCAGTTATAGAATTTCATTGTTGCAATTATGGAGGCTCTAATTGTGCTGAGTCAAACAAGCAAGATTTTGGCTCCCACTGTCCTGGATGCACACTGAAGTGTGTTTGAAATGGGGGAAAGGAATATAGGCGGGGTGCTATAGGGGATTCAGGGTGGGAAAGAGCACTTCCTGAAAAAAATTCCAACACTCCTCTCCTGCATTGATCAGCGTCTCATTATAGTTAGATGGGCAGCTGTGGCTTGGATTTTGCCACTACTACTGAAAAAGCGCATGAGGTTTTTGCATTATTCCCTCTAATGTTTACACATGTAAAATAGACCTTGCTTCCTTGGGATCCATCTTGGAATGGGAGTAACAGCGACAGAACCCCCTGCCTATGTTCTGTAACTGGCTGTCTTGTAAAAGGTTTCATCACGTTTCCCGTGTTCATTTTAGGTGTCTCTGTTTTCAGCTCTTTGCCTTCGCTCCTTGTCTGAGCTCTTCTCTGCACTTTCTCATGTGCTTGTTCCCTTGGTCTCCCTGCACAGAAATGGGCACAACTCACGTGAATCTGCTGAGCTTGCTCTTTGTCTTCAGGAGTGGTTAGGGAAGAAGTATGGCAGCTGTTGATGGCCTTGGCAATGAATCCCCGGCCTTGAGCATAACGTTCATCCTGAAGGATGAGCAAAGATCACAGTTAGTGCAGTAGAGAGCCAGAACTGTGGTCGAAGAAATGTCATCAGTTGCAGCTGCTTTTCATTTGCTACACACCTGACATTTACGTGGGAGTTGTACCGCGCAGGAGTTTTGTATCTAAATTGCTTGGCATGCACCTTTACAACCAAATCAAATGCAATTTGCTTTAAATCAGGGGTTCTCAACCCCTTCTTGGCCGAGTACCACCTCCGACGCTATTCTCCTACTGTGTACTGGAAGTGACTGGCGATGACATCATCGCCAGTTACTTCTGGGTTTTCAGGTTTTCGGAGGCCAGGAAATGCAGGTGGGAGGGCCCTTCTCAGCATTCCCAAGAGGCTCGGCCAAAGGCAGGAGCCTTTTGGGAGTGAAAACGCGGAGCTGAAATTGAAGGTTCCAGTGGTCTGGCAGTCCGAGTACCACCAGCAGTTGGCTAAACTACCATTGGTGGTACTAGTACCACTGGTTGAGAACCCCTGCTTTAAATGGTACTGTGAAAATAAATGATTTGTGGGGATCCAATTTTAGAAATAAAAGCACTTCTATTTTATTAAATTGATTCTCGGTCTCTGACACCTGCAACTGCGCGATGAAACATTTCTCTATTCCAAACTACAAATAATTCTACAACACAGATCTTTTTGATACTTTTCTCCTACAAAGAATTCCAGTTGGATAACTCTTGATTGTTTTGTTTTACTCCTTTTAATGTTGCTGCTTCCAATAGCTTCTATCCAGAGATGGCTGTGTTTTCCTTCACATATGCCACCTGCTGTGGTTGGGATTCCTAAGAGCGCCTTTTGTGAGGAGAAGTCTTCAATACACCGGGCCTATTGATGTGATATCATTGTCTACCTCAGCCCCACGGCCTAAACTCACGTCTTATGATGTGTGGAAATGTTACCTTATTCTTGCCCTCCCTGCTGTCTCTGACTTTGTAGTCCCAAACAGAATATCTCACTGGTTTAATTCTAGCAATCCACCTAGAGTTTGGATAGCGTTCTTTTAAACATTTAGTGCTGCTTCATTAAAAGCAAAGATTATTTATTAAGAACGTTATACATTTAGCTGACACCATCTGTTTATAGGGGATCTGATGAGCCATACACCACTAAAGTAGTTTGAGAAGCTTCATACAAATTTCAGTAAGCAATATGCTCTGGGTTGACAGCTTACATTCAAGGCAGCCATATGCAGTTGGGCTTTTTAGAGATGATAAAAAAAAATGGCATGAGAACCAGCAAACAGAACAGTAAATAAAAATAGTAGGTATAAAATGTCACAAAACGATTTAGGTAGGAGATTCTTCTTCAACATTATATAGTGCTTTCTGAATTTTCAGAGTGAGTGTTCCTGTACATTGTGTTAAGCTGCTGATCAATGATGATGTCACAAGCACTATTCAACAGGAGCCCATGAAATTCCAAGCAGCACTCACAATTGCAATATATGTGCTAGCTATATGTTGTGTTGGGAGGATCTCATTCCCAGTGTCATTATGCTTGGGTAATGTGACATCACAACAGAAGTGCTTTCTTGAGCAAACACCTCTGAATCTCCCTCCACAACCCCCCTCCCCAAATGCGTAAAACTGAGCATAAGACAAAATATATTATCTGGTGATCTCATAGTATGAAAATGCTGGTTGAGGCCAAGCTATTCTCAGCGTGAACAGAATTGCAACTGCCACTCTCGATGGCTCCCACATTTCCCATGCTGCTTTGGTAATATTTAAATGATGGAATCATATGGGATGTGTGGATCACCAGATTACCACCCATACCAGCACCCGTACGTTATGGACCACTGCTGAGTGTGTGGGTAGATATTTTATTGTCTGATGCAGTGCTGCTCTTCCAACACTATTAGAGCTCCAGCCATAGGAAAGCAGAAACCATGTTGCTCCAGTAATGTATGTAATGGGCATGAATCTGATCTACAAGTTTGCACCCTAGTTTGATCTTTTTTTTTTTTTTTTGGACAAACTGGTTAAAATACAAAGGAAAAGGATTACATGACAAATCAAAATGAATAGCTGTACCCCCAATGATAGCTCCTTCTGTTCTAAAAACGGGATCCCAATAATGACAGTGGTGTCCATAATTTGTGCAAATCTAGCTTTTCTCTAGGATCTGCTTCTTCTTCTTTAAATTGGAATGCATTCTATAGAAAGGTACCTTCTGTGAAAGCCTTTCCGTACTTACAAATTCATTGAACATTTCAGCAGAGAGGGAGTGGATGTAGTGTGAGAGTTTGACAGCTCGGTCAAAAAGATCCCCCAGAGAGACCTGGCAGTTGTCGGACCCAGTGGGACAGATGGGTGAAGAAGTGACACATTTCCTTGACAGGAACATATTAGTTATCAGCAGCATAGCTAGCAACACACCTGGTCAGGTAAAAAAAAGAGGTACACAGAGATTTGGGAGAAAAGGAAAACAAAATTCTGCACTCTGCTGCATTTTACTTTAATGCTTGACTTCATTTAAGCAACTACATGTGAAGAAATCAATTTTTTTCACCATATAAATGTAGATATATAATTATATTTGCATAAATGGAAGAGTGTGGAAAAATAGGTTGAGCCCTTTTCCTTTCTGGTTTTTCCCAAGGGTGGCTACAAACATATGGTGTTTAAATTAAATTTGAGAGAGGGTGGCTAGGTCACTCTCAAGATTTTGATTGTCCTGGGATTCCGTCTGCAATTTTTCTGCAGCTGTGCTGGTTAAAACTCTTCTGCATCTGTAACTCTTAAGTGCCTACAAAAATGTAGTACACTGTAATTCCTTCCAAAAGAGCTTCTGAATGCTTTGGGGAAAAAAACCATTCTGCAAAATACTTTTCACACTTAATAGTTTCCATTACAAATCTATAAAATTAATACCTGATAAACCTATACATTGGTAATAGCTACCATACCATTCAGCTATACAAGAAACATGGGGCAGAAAACAGACTCATGAAATATATTAACCAAATGTGTTGATTTTATATTTGCTTCAATCAAGGTGACATTTTGCAAAGAATCCTTATAATAAACTATATCAGATTAGATGTGAAAATATGCTTGCTCTGAGTCTGAACTCAGAGAAATGTGTGTGTGCTGAACAAGGTGTATATGACATGGACTTTTATCATCCTGTAGTCTGATTGGTGTGAACTTTGTCTTGGACCTGGAACTAGAAGACCTTTGCTTGTGAATTCACTGGCTACAGTTTTCTGCACAGTTATGACCCAGACCCCAATCCTATGCATGTCTACTCAGAAGTAAGTCCCATTATAGTCAATGGGACTTACTCCCAAGTAAGTGTGGATAGGATTGCAGCCCCAACATTACCTCTTCTTCATTAAGTGAAAAATGAAATAGGCAGAAAGAAAAAGAAGTTGAGAACAACCCCTCTCCCCAGTTTGCAATTAATGAGTCTTTAGATGGAACGGAAAAAGGTGTTTTGCAGACATATAGAACAATCCTGTGGATGTATCCTCAAAAGGGAGTCTCACTATGTTTGATGGGATTTACTCACAGGTAGATGTGTATCAGATTGCTGCCCTTATTGGTTAGATTGCTCCTGGTGCAAAGAAACGTCAGGCTGCAGCAAGCTGAAGGCGCAATGGCACCATTATTTATTTGTTTTAAAAATTATATCCTGCCTTTCCCTTGCAAATGCCCAAGGCGGCTTACAAAGTTCCATAAAAAGACAATAAAACATAACAATACATAAAACAATAAACAAATAAATAAACAATAAATTATTATTTTTCTAATTATTGAAATGATGGAATCACAAGGGATATGTGGATCACAGGATTACCACCCATGCCAGCACATTAAATTCTGGTACCATTACATTCCCTTAACAACAAAATTGCAACGTTTTATTGTGTAATGTATTGCCTGTGAGAATTGAGAAGAATGGACACTTTGTTAGTACAAGTATTACCAGCTATAGTGCGAGAACCTGGGGCATGAGCCACCAAGAAGTGCTCTGATGTAATTTTCATCCGTTTTAGGTTGCATCCTATACACACTTACCTGGGAGCAAGGCCCATTGTACTCAATGAGACTTACTTCTGAACTTACATAGGATTGCACTGTTAGATGGGCTTTGTGCAAAGGTTCAAGTAGTTTGTGGTCTGTATTCTGACTCCCAAGAATATACTTCCCTTGCAGAGGCAAACCCCTTATGGTGCTCTTGCCCAAAATCCTCAGAGGATTTTGTTATCCACTTTTAAATATCAACTAGAGTACAAAGCGGCATAATATTCGCTTAATCAAAATGAGGAAGAACTCCAGAGGAAAGAATGGCAAAAGATGTACCTTTCAATGAAGCTTTCTTCGTAATCATAGTAGGGAGCATCTCTGCTGCCTTGCTTTATCCAACAGATGAAGGAAGTTCGTATTCTTGTCACCTTGAGGTTCCGTCTTTATATACCCTGTAATGTCCATCCTGCATAAATGCAGCAGGTTTTGCTCACCTTTTGCCAACCACTTTGCTCGTCATTGAGATTACGGTTCATAATTACAAACATCAAATGGCCCTTACTATCCCATTCATATTCAGCAAGAGTTTGTGGGTTCCAGGAAGGATCCTGATTGATGGTTGGTTACAAGAGCCAGTAGACAAGTCCTGCCTTAAAACCTGTGGATGATAATTGATCTGTATCTTTCTCATCTCACCCCACATTTTCTCTGATTACAACAATTGGAGAAAAATGGAAAAGAAATGAGAGAAACTGTGAATATAGGGAGAGCCATGAAGGAGATAAACAAATGAAGTTCATTCAAGATATGTTCGTTATTTGAAAGATTGGTATATTGTGTTCTGAACAATAAAGTTTAGCTCTCTAGGAAGGAATGGGAAAGAAAACATTTCAGGATACTGAATTTGACAGTATGTTTAGATCTTTATTTGACAACCACTCCGCATAATGCTTATTGTACTATGAGATTATCACATGATAGAAAGAAAATAACATCTCTTATAGCACAATCCTGTCTAATGCTAGACTGGCGGAGTGATCGCTCCACTGGTATAAGGTATTGCAAACATGCTGGAAAGCATATTTGTGCCACCCAACAAGTAAGTGGCATTGGTAGACAGGATTGTGCTGCTCCACCAGTGCCACGGGACAGATCGACGCCACAGCAGAGAGGTGAGCCCCCATGGTGTGGCAGAGGGGAGGGCAGAACAGGGTGTTTTGGAGGATGGGATCGGTAGGCCAGACCCAGGAAGGAGGAGGGAGCAGCAGCGGCAGCAGCCTCCTCCGCCACATTTATTTATTATTTATTTATTATTATTTTGTTATTTAAAGAATTTGTATCCCACCTGTAAGGGCACTCAAGGCGGCTTACAACATTAAAATAACATATACATTAAAATAATTAACAGATAATTAAAACAATTAAAAAAAGCAACCCCAGTGGGTCACCTATATTTACATTTGTTAAAAGCCATTTGTTAAAAGTTAAAAGTCAGCCCACCATGTCAGACATCGAATGCTAGTTTAAATAAAAATGTCTTAAGGCACCGCCGAAAGGTCTCTAAAGAGGGAGCCGTTTCTTAATTCCAGGGGGAGGGAATTACATAATTGGGGCGCCACAGCAGAGAAGGCCCTATTCCACGCCGCCATCCCCTTCATCTCCGTCAACGGTTAACAGGGCCCCCCCTGATGACCTCAGAGTACGGGTCGGATTATAAGGAAGGAGGCTGTCCCTCAAATACCCTGGACCCGAGCCGTTAAGGGCTTTAAAAGTCAAAACTAGCACATTGAATTGTGCCGGGAAATGAACCGGCAGCCAGTGTAGCTGCCGAAGCAACGGTCCGACTGAGTCGAACCGACAAGCCTCGGCAACCACCCGGGCCGCCGCATTCTGCACTAGTTGCAGTTTCCGGACAGTCTTCAAAGGCAGCCCCACGTAGAGCGCATTGCAGTAATCTAGTCTAGATGTCACTAGGGCATGGGTCACTGTGACCAGGTCTGCACGATCCAAGTATGGTCACAGCTGGCGCACCAGCCGAAGCTGGGCAAAAGCCCCCCTGGCCACAGCCGCCACCTGGGAATCCAGGAGCAGCTGCACATCCAGGAGAACCCCCAAGCTGCGGACCTGCTCCTTTAGAGGGAGTACAACCCCATTCAGAGCAGGACGATGATCCAGTACCTGAGTCGTAGACTTCTGGACCAAAAGAACCTCTGTCTTATCAGGATTTAATTTCTGCTTGTTTGCCCCCATCCAGCTCCCAACTGCCTCCAGACAACGGTTCAGGACATCGACCTTTTATCCCCCTTCCCGAGCCTGGCCAGTGTTACACTGCCAGCTCGAATGTGTGCCAGCAAAATAGCTGGTGCACATTCAAGTAGACTCATTGGGGCGGCTAGAACTCTACTCGGGATAAAGGGACGAACGGCACAGGCCCCATCCTGCACAGGTTGCAGCAGGTGCCTCATTTGCGCCGTTGCATCCTGCTAGACAGGATGGGGCTGCCCATGTTTTAGTAGTTTAGTAGTTTTAAAGACTACTTAGGGAAAGGATATAATTATTTGAGGGGAGGAAAGAAGAGGTGCCCAGGTCAGAGGGAGCCTCTAGCACCAGCTCCTATGGAGTCCAGAACCGGTCAGAGAAAATGTAATAAATTATTTATTTATTTATTTAGTTATTTTAAAAATAAATGCGTTGTGCGCATGCCGCTTGAAGCCTTGCCTGGGCCTACTCAGAAGTGGCCGAGCCGCCGATGAAGGCGCGGCTCGGCCTGCTGGCGTGAGGAAGACGCGGCTCTGCCTTCTGGTGCGTCACCCTCTCCCGGGGGTGACGTGCCAGGTGGGTGACACGCCGGGACTCCTGGTGCATCATCCCCTCCCGGCGTGTCATCCCCGGAACATCACACACACACACACACACACACACACACGCCTGCCCGCCCGCCCGCCCGCCACGTGGTATTGATGCCACTGGGTTGCTTTCATATTAAGGAGTCAAAAGCTCTATCTGTGAGCTCTGGAATTGGGTAAATATGTGAAGATGCAACATAGGTATTTAATAATTACCTTGGTCCACTATAGTATTGTGAACTTTTCAATGAACCATTGTATCTAAACTATCGTCAGCAGCATAATGAACATTTAGCAGATTACAATGTTTATAATGTCCCAAAACCTGAAAAACCGGAAGTAACTGGCAGTGATGTCATCGCCAGTCATTTCCTGTGGTACAGAGCAGGAGAGAGGTGCCGGAGGTGGTACTTGGCCGGGAAGGAGTTGAGAACCCCTCTTATATATATCTTATAAAAACTTGAACCTCACACAACCTAAACTTCTATTATTGTAAGCTGAAAGCTGCTATTGTTGACCATGATTCTGTATGAATGAAGACTAGCATTGCTCAAGGGCCTAGAACAATGCTAGTCTTCTAGGCTTTGGCATCTGTATGAAGATTAGTTGCCAAGTGAGATAATTTATTGGGAATCAGCAAGACGCATGTACAGTAGGTGCAGTAGTCCTTTCCCTCTCCTTTTCCTACACCCTTATTGCGCAGGAGCCATCTGTCTGCATATATCAGCCAATAATACCTCTCATCTGGTTTTCAGGTCTTTTTGACTCATGAAAGGGCTTCGGAAATTAAATGAATAAGGAATAATTCTAATGAATGTTCTGAACTTCAGATAATTTAATGAATATTCTCACCCAAACCTACGTAAGTGGAATGCATGGAACCCTGAATTCTTAGTTATCTCATAACTGTCTGCAAAGGTAAAGTTCTGAAAGCAAAAACAGAAGCTAGTGGGCCAAGAAAGTGATGATTTGGGGAAAAACTTTAGAATGAAATAGAACTAAGAGCCCAGTCCTATCCTTTCCCTCCACCATAGCATGCAGCCGTGCCAGAACGGGCTGCGCTGTATGCTGTAGTCAGGAGGCTTGGAAGAGGAAAGTGAAAATATTGTCCCTTACCCCTCCATAAGCCTCCCGATTGCCAATGGGTCTCCTCAGACCTGTGAGGAGACAAAGGGGTGATGGTGTTGAAAGGCTAGGAAGGGGATAGTATCTCATGTAAGTCGCCTGCACCGGGTGCCACCTCTTCCCACCTCCGTCAAGCCCCCAGCCCTCCCCTGTTCCGCCCACCCCATGCCCTGTTCTGCTCTCACCGCCAACTCACCGAGGCAGGTGGAGCTTCTGCCGGCTGCTGTCACGTGGCATGGTGTCACCGCATGCAAAGGGGTGTGCACAGTGGCTCAGACCCCTTACAGGGAATATTGGTTGTGTTAAGATCACATTCACACAATTTGATGTCATAGGACGGAAGATGAATAATCTGTCCTTTTTCTTTTTGATTTACCAATTGGTTGCTTAGGTAGACAATAAGGCTCATTTCCCAGACAGTTTTAAAAGTATAAAACTATTTGAATTGGAGTAATGATATGCGGATGTGGGTGATATTTTGGCTTAGTTGGATATTATATGTAGAAAATAGTGAATAGTATGCTAGTAGGATGTATTGCTTCTTGCTTGCTATAACCTCACGAAATATGTATTGTTTTTATGTTTTAATATATTAATAAAATATAAATATATGAGTAAAAAAATGAATTGGAGTAACAAGAAGTACTGGTCTTAAAACAACCCTGCATGTACTCTGTCAGAAATATATCTCTAGAACTTGAATGGATATACACCCACATGCATGCACGCATACGGTTTTCTTTGCTTTTATCTAATGACTCCAGCTGTGTCATATCTGCCTCTTCCATTCTAACTGCTCACCATAATCTCTGAGATTTGAGACTTTCATAAAAAATGAATTGGGAGGGGGGAAGTGACTTGATTTCATGCATGAGTATATGTTGGTAAATAATGTATGTGGCTCTTTCCCCCTCTCCATATAAAAGTTCTTGACATTTTAAAAGTATCTTTTCAAAATGATTGTCCCAGGATGGACAGATGGAGAATAAATAAATAGTTGCGATACACAAAGGTCAATGTTATAACTTGGTTAAAAGCACAAGGGGAAACAGTGCTGTACTGGAGTTCTTAGAATGGTGGAAATGATTGTGAGATTTTTCTGTTGGCTCTTAGGTACTTCACTGTGTGCTTTGTATCACATCGAGGCACAAAATAAAACTTAGGAACTAGATACTATTTCACATTAAGATGAATTTTTCTGCTGTTGGCCCTTGTGGGAAACAAATCAGAGTCTGGAGGTGGGTGATTATAATTATTATAATATTAAAATATCTAGATACTGCTTTTCAACAAGAAGTTCACAAAGCAATTTACATAGCAAAATAAATAGAAAGATGTGAAAAATACGTAAAAAAAAGATAATGGGACTCACTGTTTCTTTGTGGGCACAGAAGCTCTCAAACTTACAAGGAATTCCACAAAATACAGAATAAACCAGGAGTAGAAGTTTCAACCATTTATTCAGCATGGAACGCCAGTGGAGAATTTCACTCCTTTTGCAGTACAATATTTTCCAGACCCTGTTTGGCAGGGAACTCTGTATTGTCTCTTCCAGTCAGATCAATTCACACTGGGGACATTATGGGGGGGTACCTGCAGCCACCATGGCAGAACGTCTTGTTGGTTGAGGTAAGTGACACCTTTGGTTTAAAACTCACCTGTACAGCATTTGGTGGGAGCAGTATGTTAAACTGCTCGACAGAGCAGAGGCATCCTCCTCGCATGTCTCCTTCTTCCTTCCCTTGATTCACTCCTCTTCAGCAATGACCATTCCTTGGTTTCAGGGTTGAGAGAGAGAGAGAGAGAGAGAGAGAGAGAGAGAGAGAGAGAGAGAGAGAGAGAGAGAGAGAGATCCTTCCTATTACATTCTCATCTCCAGTCCCTTTACCCAAACCAGCATCCAGTCACAAAGTCAGTGGTTTAACGGAAGAGTGGAGTGGGCAAGTAGGGGGGTTGAAAAGGTGTTCTCTTCTTTCCACCTTGTCCCTAAGCTCTTCAGCTAATGGGCTTAGCAGGCATTCTGTGGCTGTCTGTCTCCACTGTCTGTATAGTTGAAGAGAGAACAGGCAGAAAGTAAGGAAGAAAACCATTCTCTTGCTTCCCTACTCCATATCTCTTCAAATAAGCATATTGTTGCTTCTAGGGACTGGCCTGTTGTCCAGTGTGAAATAGGAATCAGCTCAAGGCTAGAAAGAGAATCCTAAATCAATTTGTTATGGTTTTCCAAGTGGCAACAGATATGAGAATGCTCTACTCCTGATGGTGTAGGTACCTGGTTCATTTTTTCTAATCATTGTGCACAATCATTGCACAATCAATGCACAATCATTGTGATGTACCCACAAGCTCAGTCTTCAGAATTAGAATCATGTTTGTTTCCACCTAGACCTTCTAATTGTTATCTCAGGCAATGTCTCCATATTTACAGCTAAGAAGACATGGAAATGATAGAATCTACAATGTCTTTTTGGCAAGAGTGTAACCCAGACTGAGCTACTGTTTTAAAGGTCAATTACATTAAAAGGGTTTTGCTGCTTAACAGTTTTGAGCTTAAAAATTCATTAAATAATAGGTGTCATCTTCTTCAGCCACCGCTCTAATGAATGTATTTGCATCTCATCAAGCCAGGGGTTGTTCACCTTTGCAACTTTCTTATATATTTCATATTTCCTCTGCTGGGAACTTGAATAGGCAGGTTTGCAGTGTTAAACATGTATGATGCCATAAATCTGGGGCTGGTTTGCGAGTGAGCCCTGTCAGGAGCAGCGAGTGGCCTCACGGGAACGAAGTGGCTCACGGGGACAAAGTGGCAAGATAATAAAGACACAGCGAGTTAAGCAGCTGGGCGAGTTCAGCAGCGGGGCGAGGAAGCCAGGCCCCACACACTGCCCGGCACGTCCCTTGAAGAGAGGAGAGTTCCAACAACATTAAGGTACCCAAACTTTGATAAATCCATAACTTACACTCAAAAGCTATGCAGTCAGACAGCCAGCAGAAGGGTGGGGGCTATCCAGTGTTTTGCACTGAGTGTCACATGTATGACTATCTGCCTCTTGGGCACAAGTCATGGGTGTGTGCTCGGTGCAAAGAGCTCCAGGCTCTCAGGGAACGGGTTCGCTCCCTTGAAGCCACGGTTGCTGACCTGGAGAAGCAGAGACAGGTAGAGAGGAACCAGGGTGAGACTTCTAGGGACGTGGAGGCATCGTCCTACCCTCAGTTGGCCAGCGCCTCAGCTGCCAGGGAAGGGAGTCTCAGGGCTGGAGGACATTGCTCTGGAAAAGAGGGAAACAATCCCACAGTGGGGACCTCTTCTTCAGGTGATGGGCCCGTATCCAGTCGCACTATGGATACTCCTCTGGGGAGGGGGCTTCTTGTTGTGGGTGACTCTATAGTCAGGAACATAGAAAGAGGGGTCTGTGACGGATGTGAGGACCGCACGGTGACTTGCCTACCTGGTGCGAAGGTTGCGGACATCACCTCTCGTCTAGATAGGCTGGTAGAGAGTGCTGGGGAGGAGGTAGCGGTTGTGGTGCATGTTGGCACCAACGACGTGGGGAAATGTAGCCGGGCGGTCCTGGAGGCCAAATTTAAGTTGCTAGGTAGGAAGCTCAAATCCAGGACCCCAAAGGTAGCGTTCTCAGAAGTGCTACCTGTTCCACGCGCAGGGCCAGCTAGGCAGGCGGAGCTCAGGGGTCTCAATGCGTGGATGAGACACTGGTGTCAGGAGGAGGGGTTTAAGTTTGTTAGGCACTGGGGAACGTTTTGGGACAAGCCGGGCCTGTACAAGAAGGACGGGCTTCACTTGAACCAAAACGGAACCAGACTGCTGGCGCGTAACATTAAGAAGGTGGCAGAGCAGCTTTTAAACTGACTCCTGGGGGAAAGCCGACAGGAGCCGAGGGGCATCCGGTTCGGGACTCCTCATCCCTCTGGAATGAGGGTGCAGAGGATGGGGAACAGTCAAGTAATAACAGAGTAAGAATTGGGAGTGGTAGCGTGATGGGACATGACAGCCAGTCTAGCAAGACAGAAGGCTGCAGGAATAAAGGGGCAAACATGCAGCCCTTCTTGGGGGACCAGGTATATAAGTGCTTTTATGCAAATGCCCGAAGTCTTCGGGCAAAGATGGGAGAACTGGAATGTTTGGTGGCTAGGGAAAACATTGACATAGTAGGTATAACAGAAACCTGGTGGAATGCGGAGAACCAGTGGGATACTGCAATTCCAGGATATAAACTCTATAGGAGGGACAGAGAGGGGCGTGTTGGAGGTGGGGTGGCCATCTATGTCAAAGAGGGGGTAGAATCCACCAGAGTAGAGCTGGAGGGGGGCTCTGACTCCTCCGTAGAATCACTGTGGGTTAGATTACCAGGCTCAAAGAGTGATGTAATAGTAGGGGCATGCTACCGTCCTCCAGATCAAAAACCTGAAGGGGATCTTGAAATAAGGAAGCAAATCAGGGAGGTGTCAACGAGAGACAGGGTTGTAGTCATGGGGGACTTCAATTATCCTCACATCGACTGGGTCAATTCATGCTCAGGTCATGAAAGAGAGACTGGATTTCTGGATATGTTGAATGACTGTGCCTTAGAGCAGCTTGTCACGGAACCGACCAGAGGACAGGTGACTCTGGACTTGATATTGTGTGGCACTCAAGATCTGGTCAGGGAGGTAAATGTTACTGAACCGTTGGGGAACAGTGACCATGCTGCGATCTGTTTCGCCATGCATGTCGGAGGGAGAGTGCCGAGCAAATCTGACACGAAAACCCTTGACTTCCGAAGGGCAGACTTCCCCAAAATGAGAAGACTAGTTAAGAAAAAGCTGAAAGGGAAGGTAAAAAGAGTCCAATCGCTCCAGAGTGCATGGAGGCTGTTTAAAACAACAGTCATAGAGGCCCAGCGGGAGTGTATCCCACAAAGGAGGAAGGGCTCGACCAAGTCCAGGAGGATGCCGGCATGGCTAACAAGCACAGTTAAGGAGGCTATAAAAGGCAAGGAAGCTTCCTTCCGTAAATGGAAGTCTTGCCCTAATGAGGAAAATAAACAGGAGCACAAACTGTGGCAAAAGAAATGTAAAAAGATGATACGGGAGGCCAAGAAAGACTTTGAGGAACATATGGCAGGCAACATAAAAGGGAATAATAAAAGCTTCTTCAAATATGTTAGAAGCAGGAAAACTGCCAGGGAAACGGTGGGTCCGCTGGATGGTGAGGGAGAGAAAGGGGTGATAAAAGGGGACTTGGAGACTGCAGAGAAATTAAATGAGTTCTTTGCATCTGTCTTCACGGCAGAAGACCTCGGGCAAATACCGCTGCCAGAACGGTCTCCCCTGACTAAAGAATTAAGTCAAATAGAGGTTAAAAGAGAAGATGTCTCAGACTTAATTGACAAAATAAAGATCAATAAATCACCAGGCCCGGATGGCATCCACCCAAGAGTTCTGAAGGAACTCAAGAATGAAGTTGCTGACCTCTTGACCCAAATATGCAACTTGTCCCTTAAAACGGCCACTGTGCCAGAGGATTGGAGGATAGCTAATGTCACGCCAATCTTTAAAAAAGGAAGGAGGGGGGACCCGGGAAACTACAGGCCGGTCAGCCTAACATCTGTTCCAGGGAAGATGGTGGAAAGTCTCATTAAGGATAAAATCTTAAAATACATAGAAGAACAAGCTCTGCTGAGGGAGAGTCAGCATGGCTTCTGCAAGGGGAAGTCTTGCCTCACAAACCTGTTAGAATTTTTTGAAAAGGTCAACAGGCATGTGGATGCGAGCGAACCCGTGGATATTATATATCTGGATTTTCAGAAGGCGTTTGACACGGTCCCTCATGAAAGGCTCCTGCGAAAACTCCACAGTCAGGGAATAAGAGGGCAGGTCCTCTTGTGGATTAGGAACTGGTTGAAGACCAGGAAACAGCGAGTGGGAGTCAATGGGCAATTTTCACAATGGCGAGAGGTGAAAAGCGGTGTACCCCAAGGATCGGTCTTGGGACCGGTGCTTTTCAACTTATTCATAAATGACCTGGAGTTGGGGATAGGCAGTGAGGTGGCCAAGTTTGCGGATGACACTAAACTTTTCCGGGTGGTAAAGACCAGCAGGGCTTGTGAAGAGCTCCAGAAGGATCTCTCCAAACTGGGAGAATGGGCAGCAAAATGGCAGATGCGCTTCAATGTAAGTAAGTGCAAAGTGATGCACATTGGGGCAAGAAACCAAAATTTCACATATACGCTAATGGGTTCTGAGTTGTCTGTGACGGATGAAGAGAGAGATCTTGGGGTGCTGGTGGACAGGTCGATGAAAGTGTCGACCCAGTGTGCGGCGGCTGTGAAGAAGGCCAATTCCATGCTCGGGATCATTAAAAAGGGGATTGAGAATAAAACGGCCAATATCATTATGCCTTTGTACAAATCGATGGTAAGGCCACATCTGGAGTATTGTGTCCAGTTCTGGTCACCATACCTCAAAAAGGATATAGTGGAATTGGAAAAGGTGCAGAAAAGAGCGACCAGAATGATTTGTGGGCTGGAGCACCTCCCTTACGAGGAAAGGCTACAGCGTCTGGGGCTTTTCAGCCTAGAAAAAAGGTGCCTGAGGGGGGACATGATTGAGACTTATAAAATTATGCATGGGATGGAGAGAGTGGATAGAGGGAAATTCTTCTCCCTCTCGCACAACACCAGAACCAGGGGACACGCACTAAAATTGAGTGGAGGGAGAGTTAGAACAGACAAAAGAAAATATTTCTTTACCCAGCGTGTGATTCATCTGTGGAACTCCTTGCCACAGGATGTGGTGATGGCACCTAGCCTAGATGCCTTTAAAAGGGGTTTGGACAAATTCATGGAGGAAAAGACCATCACAGGTTACAAGCCATAAGCAACCTCCTGGTTTTTTTTTGTTTGTTTGTTTTTTGGTGGGTTTTCTCTGTGCCAGGTGCAAGGGAGTGGCGACTGGACACAGGTATCTTGTTGTCTCGTGTGCTCCCTGAGGCATCTGGTGGGGCCACTGTGTGACACAGGAAGCTGGACTAGATGGGCTTTTGGCCTGATCCAGCAGGGCTCTTCTTATGTTCTTATGTAGGAGACACAGAATGGTACTGGCAATATTATTCCCAGTAAACAGTAGAACCTACCCAAAATTGGGGGCGGGCGGATGAGTTGGTGTGGAACTATTTATTTATTTATTAAAAAAATTATATCCCGCCTTATCCTATGCCGAAGGCAAATGCCCATACCAACTATCATACTTGTGCATGTGTCTGTCACCTTTAGGAGCCAGGTGGCTGACTGATGTTTTTTCCAGGCATTTTCCTAGATACCGAAGGGCAAAGCCCCTGCTAACTGGACTAAGAAGGCACCTTTTAAAGTACTTTAGTGGCTTTCTTATATTTAACAGAGGGAGAGCAATGTCCATATTCAGCTCAGCAAAGTGTGTCTCGTGGTGACTGTTGCTGGTTTCTCCCTTGCCTGTCTTTTCGACTTGGGACAGGGAACCACCTTCTCATGCCTTTTGCTGTGTAAAATACTTTATGTACCTTTGTTGAAAATTCCACTATATAAATATGTTGTGCAAAGTTGGACAATCACAATCAGGAGCATCCTGTCTGCCTCCTTGAACTCTTGCAAAGACCTCGGTTCATTCGGCATTGTCTCTTTAGAAATATCACTGAAAATGTGAGAGAGCAGATCTTTGCATGCTCCATAACTTCCCCTTCGTGAATTCATGACTCTTTTCATTGAATGGTCAATGTGAGTCCCGGCATATTTGAATTGCAGTGATGCAGACTTGAGTCTATTGACTCGGACTTGAGTCGGACTCAAGTCACGTCAATGACTTGACTCGGTGATTGTAAAAGACTTGAAAGATTCGACTAGAGAATTGGAGCCTTTTATGACAAAATGATGATGATGAAACTGAATTTTATTCAGGTTTAAACCAGTTTTCCAGTTTTCCCCATTAAATCGATAGGGACTCGCAACCAATGACTTGGGACTTGGGGGCAAAGACTTGGGACTTGACTCGAGAATTGATCCCTGTTGAATTGGCCAATCTAAGACATAGTTAGACATAGTTAGGCTCACTTAAAAAAACTCACTGAAATCTGTGTGTTTAAGCATGTCTAACTCTGTGCTGGATTATGGTGTTTAAATGGAGCCTGTCTCCTCCACACTCCTCCAATCTGGCTTGTTCCCCTCTCCTAGCAGAGGATTTGACTTTTGGAAGCCTAGCCAAAAGGCACAGAGGATATGCTGAAAGCATCTAATGATTGAACTCTTCTTACCACTGTTTTGAGCTATGAGACAGGCAGTGTGTTTAAAAATAGAACTACGGTCCTCCTTCCTGTGTAGCCCTTTTCACAGCTATTTGTTCTGAAGGATGAAGTCATGTTTGGAGCTTGCTGGTGACTAGATGGGTTGTTTCCAAGAGAGTGTGCAGAAGCATACACTGCAAGCTAAAAAGAGAAGGTTTGCAAGTCATGTACCCAAAGGCTAAATGAAGGAAGGAAGGAAGGGGAAAAAAGTATTCACTGAGCAATAGGAAACTTGAAAGGAAGATTTATGGAGCTCTAGATTTATGAAAGTGTCTGGAGTCTTAGAGTTTGCTTTTTGACAGTTCAGGGTTTGGAGATATTTTTTCTCTAAATGACTGACTTTTGCAAATGTATCGATCTACTCACTCTGTGGCTTGTAAGAATTGAAAAATAAAGAGAAAACATTTAATTTTCTTTATTTGTTAGACACAGTTAGGGGTTCAGCTTTGGGCAAAATCTCCTTACAAAATTGTCTATGTGTTAACCACATAGGAGCATTGCGCAGGTTGCTTTTTTTTTTTTTTTTTTTTGTATTTTGACAGTTGGTGACCTTTGACTTCCTTGTTCCAGAAAATTGTTCAGGCTGAGAGATACTGAAAACAGCTCTCGGGATTATGCTGGTTCATGGTCCTTTAGAAGCAGGTTAACCATCCTTTTCCACCAACCAATATATAGTGATTGCATTTAATCTATACATATTGCTCTGGTGGAATGAGGCAGATCAAAGACCCTTCTTAAACATGTTTGAAAAATGCGCATCCGCATTGCAGAAAAGATGGATGGTATGGAAATCAATAATATCACATTCAAGCAGTCTCTGCGACTTTGACTTCAAAGTGACTTTGCTGTGTGTTCTCAATTTTCAAAAGAAAAAGGGGATGGGGAGGGGTGGGTGAATGGGAGAAAAAAAGAGAAAAGGGTGCATGGTCTCTCCTTCCTTAATTCTGTTTGAAATCCAGCTGAGTTCTAGAATGTTCCTTTACTGCTTTGTGAAGGAGACCCTGCTGTGCTGCTTCTTGGGGGCAGGTTTGCCTGCACCTGTGCCTGTCCCCAATGATGAGGCTGCAAGCAGACTACCACTTCCCTACTTTTGGAATGCAAATAATTCACACTTTTATGAGAGAAGAGGGAAGGCAAACAAGAAGCACATAAAGGACAGCCGCCCTCATAAAGCATCTTTAGCTGTTTCGCTTCTAGTTTGTCTCACTGCAAGATCCTCATTTAAACAGGGGGAAATCACACACACACACACACACACACACACACACACACCCCTACCTTACCTGCTTTGGACCTGTGAATAAAACTTTCCTCTGAGTTTCTCTGCCCTATAAAAAGTGCTAGTAAGGATATATATGTTTAAAGCGTTTCCTGTTAGCAAATACTAGACTAGACTTTCTGAAGTAAGTAAAATATGAGTTGGAGAAAAAAAATATTCACGTTTAATGATAGTAAACTATTTTCTTAAATATTTTCATTTAAAATATGGAATGGAGAGAGGGGGGGTTCAACAAAACAAACTTTAGTGTGGAGATGATTAACAATAAAAGGGAAGGGGAATCAAAATAAGGCAATTCAATGTTTCTTGACTATTCATATCCAAAGGGGGACAGAATGCCTATACCTTGCTTTAATTTGGGCAGGTGCAGCTTAGCATGGAAGGGTGCAACAAGCTACACCGTGACCTGCCCAAATTCCAATGGTTCAAAGGTATAGGCACTCTGTCCCTCTTTGTATCTGGGAAGGCTACAGAAGAGGGAGGAGAAAGGAAATCCTTAAAAGGAAGTAATGCTGCCAGCATAGAGGGGGAGAAGAAGGGGAGAAGGGATGTAGGGAAATTATGTGGGTTTGCTAGAAAGATTTGGGGCTAGGAAGTTGGGGTTTGTTTGAGTGCTAGGAAGGAGAGAGGAAGAAAGCTGGGGGATCAGAAGAAAAAGAAGGGAAAAATGTTCTTGGGGTTTGGACCATGGCAAAAGGCCATGGCTGTAAAGCAGTTCTGTTGCCTGAACCAAGGGCTACAGGCAAGGGGGGCCCCTCTGTGGGCTGTGAAGGTACTTCACCCATTTGCAGTGGGGGAGCTAGTCTGTCTCCCCTCGACCAATGTCCCAAGCCTCTGAGAGGGGAATCACCTGGAAGGTGTGATTACCCTTGTTCTTGAAGTCCTTGATGGATTGGTTAAGGTGGGGATCTATTCAGTGGAGGCCTGAGGCTGATCTTGGGCCTTCCTTTAAAGGCAGTTCTAAGAAAAAATAGAATTCTCTCTCTCTCTCTCTCTCTCTCTCACACACACAACACACACACACACACACACACACACACACACACACACGCGGGCGGGCGGGCGGACGGACGGACGGACGGACGGAAAATTACTAAATGTGTAATCAATTTGACAGTACACGAGACAGACAATGAAAGATATATTGGAGAGGTTCTGTAGCTTTCATGGCCAGAAATGATACAAATTGATTCAAACTTCACAGGATTAACAGCCATGTAGAAATATTTATAAATGTCTACAACGTTAACATGTAAGAAACAGTTTAAAAACACTAATCTATAGGATACAACGTTTTGTCCACACGCTGTGGACCTCCTCAGGTATCAGGCAACAGAGTTGCAGAGATGTTAGCCTCTTGATGTGCTAGGCTGGCTTATGTAGTAGAGCGAAGCGTCAGTTGGAGAAAGACGGTTGATCCCAGTTCAACTCGGGGGGGGGGGTAGCTGGTCTTTGTTCGTCCGAGCAGTTTTCATTTTATTCAGGATGGGAAGTCAGATGTTGTCTATGAAAGAGAGCAGAGCTCTTGCTGTCTGTTAATTAAATTTAAATGTTTGTTCTTGCTTATCTCAATCGCTTCATAATGAAGTCTTAGCCTCAGGCTTGATTCATAGATTAAACTCCTCGTATTTTCAAACTTGATGGTATGTCCTGTGTTCATTGAGTGTTTCGCTAGGGCTAAATGTTCTGAACATTTATATTTAACAGCTGTAATATGTTCTTTCAACCTCGTGTTGAAACGCTGTTGCCTGATACCTGAGGAGGTCTGCAGCATGTAGATGAAACGTTGTATCCTATAGATTAGTGTTTTTAAAATGTTTCTTACGTGTTAACATTGTAGACGTTTGTAATCATAAATATTTATACATGGCTGTTACTCCTGTGAAGTTGGAATCAATTTGTATATATTGGGGAGTTTGTTGGTCCATAGCAAGGCTGTGCCAAAGACCAAGCTTACCAGTCCATATCTGCTGGACTAAAGTAACTAGACATTACTTTAAGCATGTGAGTGGGGCTAGTGTGCTTGTTTTTTATTCAGTAAATAACAAGTGGATCAGAGTTCGCATAATTCAGGCCACAGCATGGGGACAGGGAAGTTAACTGTCTCCTCTCCTCCCTGCAGTTCCATTTAGGTTCCTATGTTGTTACTATTTGTTTTGGAAAAAAACCATTGGCACCATGGTCCTACCCAGCACAGGCCCCAATCTGGCTGCTATTTATTGAATAAAAAAGCATTATGCTAGCCTCAGTCAAACGCCTGAAGTACTGCCTAGTTTGACCCTACATTGTGGGTGAACTGTGATTAGGTAAATGCAACTATTGTGGGTGTTCTACTAAGGTATCATGGAGTCTGTTTCTGGACTGTAGGCTGCCAAAGTCATGAGAATGACAAAGGTATGGGAGTCTCAACAGGATAGGGAAGGAGGTCTGTTGGAGAACCAAGGTGGAGCCCATGGTTACAGTAAGTCAGGATCTAGAACAAAGCAGTCTCTCCTATGTGGACAACAGGGAGAAATGGAGGCAAGCTTAGAAGTAGCCAAAGTTGTCAATTCAGAGCAAGTAGTTTTTACAGAAAATGGTGTTGGGTTAAGTCAAGTGTACTATGAATGGTGGCACTTTTGTATGCCACCTTTTCCTTACAATGCCTATATAATACTTCTTTGCAGTCTGAAGAAGTCATGTGAACAGACTCTCAGAATGCTGTAGGAAGACATAACATTAGTTCTCACTGACAATTTTGCAAGAGTAACCCTTTACAAGCAGTGGTGTAAGTTGGCAGGAGCAGGTATGATGTTTTAAAAAACAATACTTCCGCATTTGTTACTGAGCTTGGAGTACCAGAAAAACCCCCCTACAAACTTACTTTCATTTCTGCTGATGAATGAAGGAAGCAAAAATAAATGAATGTGAATCCCTCTGTTCCTTATTCCACATGCATAAAGGAAAACTTCTACTCAGTCTTTTTCGATTCAACCTTTTCCAGGTGGCAAGACTAATGGAAGCCAGCCACTGAAGCAGTTCTCCCCCAGCTGTTGGAGCTATCAAGTGATCATTGTAGTCCGCAGGCAGAGGCCTCCTTGACTTACAAGCTGGGGTATGCATGACGAGTGCAAAGGATACCTGCCCCATGTGGGTAATTTATAAAACTGAAATGAAATAAAACCTGAGGCTTACTTGTGATTTATTTTACACATGAAATGTGGGGCACATAAGTTTAACAAAAGACCCAAGGCTAAAGCTGGGTTATGAAACACAGCTAAGGATCATATTATACTATATATAATGCCAACGACCATGGAGTACCAATCTTTTCCTCTCATCCCAAATCTTTCAGCGCCAGGGGCTTAGAGGCAGCTGTGTGTTCCGGTTTCTTACCGAAGTTATATTAGCAGTAGATTTGATTTAAAACGGTATCCGAATCCAGCCCTGCACTTTTATAAAAGTGCATCCTATTATTGCATATTCAAAAGAAAATGCTGCAAGAAGAACCCAAAGGCCACAATCCAGTCAAAGCTACAATGGGTACTATCCAGCCAAAATTAGGCACTTTCAAGTCCCTGTGATTTTAATGGGAGAAAATTAAGTGCATACTTAACTGTCCCAATAAAATCAGCAGGACTTCAAAGAGCTTGACTTTGGTTGGACCATGGATAATGTGCACAGCTTCCTCACGTAGCCAAACCTTAGATGTCTTACTTTGAGGGGAAAAGGAATACAAGAAAAAAGATCTGTAGTGTTTCCAAGCACTTCTGTAGCTGAAGTGTAGCTGAAGATATCTTAAGTTCTGCCTCTGAATGAAGTACATCGACTTGAAATGTTTGGGGCACTGTGGCACCTATTAAGTACAGTACTTGATAGCACCTTTGGTTTTTGTTTTGGGATGTTTTTTCTGCGTACTTGATGGATTGTTGGGTTAAAATTGGTGGATTGTTGGGTTAAAACCCACAACATCAAAATTATACCTTTATTATTTTTTAATATTATATTCCATTTTTTACTTTGAACTATTCTTATGATTGCTTTTTAAAAAAAAATCAGGACATCAACTGGTATCCAAAAATGATTTATTGTTGCATGGAAATTATCTAACATGGTTTGGTTAAAAGTCTTTCTCAGGAATATTATAAATTAATAACAGCAGACAAGGTCAGACATGATCTTCTCTATTATCGTATGCTTCTTTTATTCATATTTTATGTTGTTAATCTCAGATCAAGCATTGCTTGAGGGCAAAGCCCAAGTGCTAGACTCCTTCCAACATAAAATTCCAATTTTGCAACAGCTCCAGTTGGGCCAGGCTGACCTTCCCTGGCTGATGTTGCTTGGACAGAGGTGGTGCAACGTCCCAGTGGCCCTTGTTCTTGTAGCCAATGGACAGAGTGTGCTTCCCTCCCCTCCTTCAGGACAATTGACAGTGAGAGCAGCATTCATTCTGGCCATTAGGAATATATAATTTTTTTTTTTTAGGAATAAAACAGCCCGGTCCAGCCCAAGGCAACTGCGGTACAATTCAGGCACAATTGCAGCCCAAGTGCTTTAGGCCCGAGTTGTGCCTGAATTGTGCCTGAGTTGGGCTGCAATTGTGACTGAATTGCAGCCCGGTCCAGCCCAAGGCAACTGCGGTACAATTCAGGCACAATTGCACAATTCAGGCACAATTGCAGCCTAAAAGTGGGTGTGTTGGGGGCGTGTCGGGGGTGTGACGGGGGCGGTTACGAATTTTGGTCCGGTTCCAGACACTGGAGAGCCACTGACACGCCCCCTCGAGCCCAACTCAGGCCCAAAATTTGGGCCAGCAAAAAGGGTGGACCCAAATGTGAGGAGACCCATAGGAGCCATTTTACCTTACCCACACCAGCCCTCTCCTGAAAAGTTCTAACACCCTGGGCCCGAGTTGGGCCTGAGTTAGGACCGAACAGGTGTGGCCTAACTCTGGACATGGACCCAAATAGTTACCCTATCAGCACCCAGCCCCACCCAGCCTCTTTCCCACAAAAGCCCAGCCCCAGCCCTCCACTCTCTCTCTCTCTCTCTCTCTCTGAGCACGTGGCGTGGGGTTCTGTCCCCCAGCAGCCACAAAGTGGGACTTTGAAAACTTTTCTAACACCCCACTTCTCTCTTCTCCTCTCTCCTCTCTGCCCCCCTCTAGGGCAGAGAGGGCTGTTCTGCCTGTGGCCAAACTGTTTACTGCTGTGCCTGGGCAGCTGTCTCCATGCAAGTGTTTGCTAACCCATGTCTTTCTCCCAGCCCCTCTCTTCCCCCCCCCCCATACAGGCAACAACACCAGCAGGTAAGTGCAGGGTTTGTGCTGACATGTGGTCTGACGTCTGCCTCTTTGCATAGAGAAATATAGGTAGGATACATGCCTCTATACCAATGTCTTGTCTCATAGCTGCCTGCATAGCCTGCCATGATATGCCTCTATACCAATGTCTTGTCTCATAGCTGCCTGCATAGCCTGCCATGATATGCCTCTATACCAATGTCTTGTCTCATAGCTGCCTGCATAGCCTGCCATGATATGCCTCTATACCAATGTCTTGTCTCATAGCTGCCTGTATTAATGTGAGCACACAATGCCATGAGTGTGGAACTGTAACCCATATGTAGACACCAGCTGTTCCCCCCCCTCTTTTCTCCACAGGGTCTACCGACAGGTCAGTATTGCTAGGACTGCCATGGTTGTGACCCCCAAGTTGTGTTGTTGTCTCTCTCTTTGACCCCTTTCCCTTACAGGATCATGCTCACCGTACACCCAGGGAAGGAGCGCAGACCAGGCTATGTGTCTCACACCACTCAGCTGTGTTTGATTTCTCTCCCTGCAGACCTTTGCAACTGGCACCCTGGCTCCTCTTCAATGGCGATTGCTACCACGCAGCAGCTGCCATGGAACACCCCCATGTTGTTCGTCCCCCCAGGAATGCCCACTACCACAAACCGTCCGGGGAGCACCCCTGGGCCTGCAGTCTGGTTGCCCCACGGTCACCTGCCTTGATGCTGCCAGAGAGGTCTGGGAGCCTGCCCTGCAACCCACCTCAGCTGCTGCTGCTGCCCCACCGCCCTGGCTGCCTACTTGCTGTCCCTCCCCTTTCTATGGAGCAGGCCGTGGTTCCACAGGGGAAGAGCCCGCATCTCCAGGTCCATGGGGCTCACCTGATGCTGCTGCTGTGGTCCTAGAGGCTGCTGTGCCTACCCCTGGCAGCCATGCCCGGCCATCTCTGCCACTGTTCCAGAACAATAAAGATGCCCCTGGAAACACATGTCCCCAATGTTGCACAAGCACTGCCCCACACACCCACACAGGCAGGCCCCAGCACACAAGCCTCTGCATGAATCCCAGCCAGGGTCCGCCACAGCCATCCCTGGGAGAACACAGCAGGGGGGCTGCCGGACCCTCTGGGACCAGGGGGGAGTTGGGGGGCCTGTCAGGCAGGCAAACACTGACGGGCACTGTGGCGCACGTCCGCCACGTCCGTGAAGAGCCCTTTCAGCAACCGGGGCTCTCACCCACCCTCGGTCCGCCCATCACCGGCGTCCGTGTCCGCCCGTCACCGGCGTCCGTTTCCGCCCTCTGTCCGCCCGTCACCGGCGTCCGTTTCCGCCCATCAACGGCGTCCGTGTCCGCCCTCGGTCCGTCTGCATGAGAGGCGCCCGTTCCTGCATTGCCTCCATCTGCGAAGTGCCCCCTGTGCCCCTATCGGTCTCTGCAGACCCCTCTCCCTGTATCCCTCTCCCACCAGCCGTGTTGTCTGTCTGTTTCTGACCCACCCATGCCCCTCCCCAGCACCCCCTGTCAGTGTGCCTGCCTCCCCTCCCACTCCCTGATGATGGACGCTGGCACCCCCCATGCCGCCAGAGCACCTGCCGCAAGGTGCCGACGTTGCCCCATCTGGGGGTGTGATGAGCTGCGTGAGCCCTTCCCGCTCGCAGCAGACAAGCCCACGGCATCTCTCGGTCTTGGCCGGGGCACGGAGCAGAAGGCATGCTGGGATGCCTTCTTTGTGGGCATTGCCACGGCCCTTGAGGCCCAGGGCTTCAGGCAGCGCACGGGCATGTCCTGGCGGAGGTGGTTCCAGACCTCATGAGACCCCCCCCCTTGTGCGTGCCATTCCCACCCCTTCCTTCCCTTCTCTCCCCCGCTCACCCCCCCATGACTCCCACGTGCAGCCTCACCGTGGCTTGGGGGTGGCATCGCAGTCTGCAGGAGGGAGGGCAGTCGCACTCCCCCCTGCGGCAGGTGGCTGATGCCCAGGGTGCCCTGGGGCAGCTGGCACTGGCACAACCTCTGCCCTTCAGCTGACTGTCAAACGCGCAGTGCCTGCAGGCCCGCCTGTGGCTGCCCATCTGCTGCGACCGCTGCAGCAGCTGTGGTAGGTGCACGCAGACGGGCTGAGGAGGGGGCTCTTCGCTTCCACAAGACTGACAGCTCCCCACAGGAGCCTGCCTGCCTCTGCGGTAAGTTTTGCCGCGATCCTGGCCCAATGCTGTTGCCTCCAGCCTAACTCAGGCACAGTTGCAGCCTAACTCGGTCCTAGTTTGGGCCACAATTGGGCCACAATTGGGCCTCAACTGTGCCTGAGTTAGGCTGGACTGAGCCCTAATTTTTATTTTTTTTAAATATTTCACACTACTACTGTTTTTACAAACCCGTGTGTGAAAGTCTGTTACAGTTTTGGCCATTAGGGGTAAGCAAGCTTCCTGCAACTGTTCTTTTTTTTTTTTTTCCTGGCTGATGGTCGGAGCCAGGCTGATCTTTCCCTTGCCATGGTGTTTTTCCTGGGTCAACTGCTTTATAGGGCTAGATGATGCCCTGTAGGCACTGTCCCCTGGTTCCTGCCAAATTGGTAGCAGCAATCAGGTAAGCAAAGGTACCCTTTGACTAGCTGCAGTGCTGGCATCTCATGTCAGGAACTCCCTCTTCCTGGAAGCAGTCATGGTGACCCGGAGAGTAAGGCACCTGGCTGTTATTGTTAGAGTGTCTGTTTGAGATACTTGGTACCTTTCTGGAAGGTTCACTTATGACAAAACTAGGACTAATGGTGTAAAATTAGTATCTACCCGAATTTTTTTTTAACACAGCTGTACTGTGTACAAGGGAATATTTTTTTGTACACAGCTGTTACTGCTACTGCCATGCTGCCTCAAATATATTGAATTAATCTATCAGGCAGGTAGCCTTGAGCGTGCCTCTTGTTAGGAGATCTACTTTCAAAATTTCAAGTGGAAGTATAGATAATCCATGGATTTTATGAAGCATGTGCTGAAAAAAAGTAAAACTCCAGTTTTAATTTATAGGATTAATTAACAAACTGTTGCCGTTTGCATATTTAACAATCATGGATAAAAGGGCAGCACAGGTGATGAAGATAATCCTGTTTAATCTAAAAAAAAAAGGCTATCTGGAAAAAAAGTAGAAATTTAATTGAGTGCATCCATCCTGTGCAAGATCAATCCAGTGTGCTGCATTTGGAGGTATCTCATCTGATTCTGAAGATGCTTCAATTTCCAGCCTAAATGGTGCTAAGTCAAGGAAATGCAAATGCTACCCCTTGTTCTGCAGGCCTGGTTTCTTCTGATAGACATAAACACCTCTTGCTTTTGTCCTGACTCATTTACATGATACAAAATAGCTTTCATTAAAGCTGAGGACTTTTCCAACATCCTTTATTCTGATTCTTCTCTCTTATTCCCGCTATTGTCGTCCTTGGAGTTGGAGTGGAATATACATGAGAGGAAGAAGTGCAGCTGCTGGGCAAGATACCTCCTCTCCTGTGGATTTAAGTTTGTTTTAATTGGTCCTAAAGCTGCAGAAAAGGACTGATTGACACATGGCATGTGCTTTCTGGCAATGAACAAAACGCCTCAGCTCAGCGCCAGCTCAGCTCAAAGAAAGACTCAGCCTGGTTCAGCTGGAAATGGCTTTCTCAGTCATTGTGAGGGCTTCAATTGCAGGAGCTGCTTTGCTCCATGATGCTACTGGAATCCTGTGGGAGATTATTCCCTCAGCACCTGCTTCTGTCTGTCCCCTCACTCCTTCTAAATATGCTATCAATTTAAAGTTACAGAGAGCTGTGCCCAACTCAGTTTTTTTCTTTTTTTCTTTTAAAAAGCAGCAGCAAACTACCGGTAACTCAGTATCTGAATTCATTATTATGTTTGGATTCTCTTTTGTGGAAAGAGCTCTTGGAAACATATTTATTGTTCTTTGTCACAAGCCCGTAAGCATTATGCTGCCTAATTCTAAATTGCTTCCCACATTATCACATTTGTCTGAATGTCACATATTGGATGAAAATAGCAATGTGGTTAGGATTTATACTTGTGGACCTGAAGCAAATAGATGGATTCACTCGCAAGTATCAGTAACCTCATTGTCTCACAGCCCAATCCTGTCTAGAATGCAGCGGTGGCACACCCAAGGCGGCCACTGCATACTAGCCAGGATTGGGCCCATGCCAGTGGAGCTGGAACGCTCCTTGGGAGAAAGGGATGTTTGTCCCTTTCCCCTGGGTAGAGCCCCAGCAGGCCCAATAGGCCTCCTTGGATGTGCACTGGCAAAATGGCTGGTACAAATCGAGGAGGCCTGTGAGGCCCAGCAGGCCCGGGAAGGGGGACAGGATTTGGCAGAGCATGTCGCTGATGATCCCTCCCACCTCCTGGGCCTGGTGGGTCAATCTGCCCCCCCCCGGAATGCCCCGTTCTGCCCTTCCCTCACCCCTGCCCCAACTGGTGGCAAACGTACCTTCCCCGCTGGGTGCAGCTCCAGGTCTGGGGCAGAGTGTGTGGTGCCGGCAGTGCCGTCACTCTGCCGGCAGTATGTTGCGCAGTAAAGAGCCTGTGGACCAGTGAGCCTCATGCCACACTAAACTAGTCAGTCTCACCAGTGCCACAGAAGCACTTTTTGTTTTCTTAGCATTGCAAAGCAACACTGCTAATCTCCAGCAGTTTGATTCTGTCTACGGGATCATTTTGTTCCTCTTACTCAGACTTGTCTCGCTACCTGCCTTCATTTCAAAGTCATATGTGTGCTCCACTGCACACCATGACTTCCATGCATATCCTGCACATGTGGGCTTCCCCAATAATTTAAATCCAAAGAAAAGATCTCTGTGTCTGTGTGTACAAATGAAGACATAAGTGATGTTTCCGTCTAAAGAGAAACAAAGGAGCTACTGAGTCCTCAATGCGGTTGCCAGGTTGCCTCTCTAACAGACCCTCTGATGTGAAAAGGATGCAGTTGTAGATTTTTTATTTCTTTTGAAGGTAGCTTTCTTGGTTGTGGCATTTGGAACATGTCTTCAAAGATGAGTATTGTGTAATAGTGGTAGGACCAAAGCAAGCATTAAAGCTTGAGTAAACCATACCTGAGAGAATGTAGATTCTCATATGAACTTCCACAAAGTTCAACCAGGGTGATGGGGTAGCCATGTTATGCATCTATGTTATGCATCTAAAATAGAGAGCGAGGCTCTACTTTTTACAATAAAGGGTTACAGGAGCAGCATACTCCCTGAAAATGCCTCCTTGTGCTCAGTCTCTTCAAGCGGTGCTTTTCTTCCAGCTGAGCTCCAGTATCAAAAATGAGTCCGTTTGGAGCATAAAGTGGTTGAAATGGCAATCAAGTAGTGATGTAAGTTGGAGGAGGGGATAAGATTTATTTTCTCTCAACTCCATGCACCATTTGTAAGGAAAATAGACTCCTATTTTAGACATTAATGGGGCAGATATGAACAAATATGGTGCAACCCCCCCATAAAAATCTACTCGTATTCTGAATGGTGGTCTTATTTATTTATGTACAATATTTCTATCCCGCCTTTCTCCCCATAGGGACCCAAGGCGGCTTACAACAAGAAAAATATATACAAAAATAATCACATTTTAAAAGCATTAAAAAACAATTAATGAGAATTAATAAAACCAGTATCTAAAAATTGATTTAAAAGATTACTACAATTAAAACAGAAGCATAAAAACAGCAGCACTTCACCTGTACCAGCAAGATGTTGAAAGAGGCAAGAGCTCAGAAGGCTTCTTTGAACAAGAAGGTTTTTAGGCTTCGCTGGAAAGTGTCCAAGGAGGGAGCAGTTCGTAAATCAAAAGGGAGGGAATTCCATAAGGTTGGTGCCACGACTGAGAAGGCCCTATTTCTGGCCACTGCCCCTCGCACCTCCTTGGGCGACGGTACCCGCAAGAGGGCCTTCTCCGATGACCTAAGGGGTCGGGCCGGACTATATAGAAGTAGGCGGTCCCTCAAATATCCTGGCCCCAAGCCGTATAGGGCTTTAAAGGTCAAAACCAGCACTTTGAATTGGGCCCGGAAACGAATCGGCAGCCAATGCAGCCATCAGAGGAGCGGCCCGACCGAGTCGAACCGCCTACCTCCAGTGACTACACGGGCCGCCGCATTCTGTACTAATTGCAGTTACCGAACCGTCTTTAAGGGTAGCCCCACGTAGAGCGCATTACAATAATCTAATCGTGATGTCACCGTGGCATGGATCACCGTGGTCAGGTCTGCACGATCCAAGTATGCTCGCAGCTGGCGCACTAGCCGAAGCTGGGCAAAGGCCCCCCTGGCCACAGCCACCACCTGGGAATCCAGGAGCAGCTGCGGATCCAGGCGGACCCCCAAGCTGCGGACCTGTTCCTTCAGAGGGAGTGCAACCCCATTCAGAGCAGGACGATACTCTAGTTTTCTGCACAGGAGCCTAAGAAAGGGAGTAGTTTGAACTCATTTTTGATACAGAAACGCTTTCACATATTTAGTGGTATTGTAATCACAACAGAAAGGACAACTTGTACAGCTTAATGGTGGTTAGTACAGCTATGCGGTGACTGCTGCAAAATTCTTTGAAACTTTCTATGGTTTCAGATGATACAACATGCCATGGATAATGATGGTTCGACAATCTGACTGTATGTAGTATATGAATGCAGGTTTCAAAATGGCTGAGCCCAGAAGCAGAGAGTGGCTCTGCATTTTTCCTTTGTTTGGTTTGTTGTGCTTGGAAAATATTTTGTCATGACTCTCATGTTCTTTAATAAGCTCAAGGCGAGAAAATGAGAACATATCTGATTAAAAATAAAAGCCATATAGACAAAGGAATTCCAGAAAAGGAACAGGTGCTTAAATGTCTATAAAACAATGCACTTTGGAACAAACAGGATGCCCTCAGAAGTGCTGGGTATAATCTGGACAAACATTTGACACAGTGGAAGAAGAGCCCCAGGTGCTGCCTGAATAGTGTATCCTGCCTTTTTTTTTTAAAGGCTTCTTGTTTTGTTCTCCTTAAATTTACAGATAAATAGTCACAATGGCATCTTATTCAAGATTCCAAATGGGTAGAGATTAGGCATTACCATTTTAATCGATCATCATTTTGAACATTTCTTATGCTGCATAATACTAGGAATGAACTAATAAACTTTAAAGCATATGAGAGGTTGAATCTATTTAAGGCTCCCCATTCAGTTTGGTTCTGGGCCCTTCGTGAAAGTGGAAAGGATCTGGTTTGTTTTCTGAGTCTGATTTGGATGCAGTCCAAGACGGAAGAAGTGAACATGACTGACTTTTACATGGTATTCATTAATTTGTACTGAATTCTGAGGGAGAAAAAAGTCCCTCCCCTCTCTCTGTGTGTGTGTGTGTGTGTGTGTGCGCGCATTTGTTTAAGCTCCAGTATGTTCTCTCTGTTAGTGTATAGCCTTGTCTCTGAATCAAATTTTTAACAAAAAAACCAATTAGTAAATACAGTAACTATGGTTCCAACCCTAGACAGACTTCCCTGGGAGTAAGTCCCATTGAACTCGGTGGGACTTACTTCTGAGTAGATATGCGTAGGATTGCACTGTAACGGTGAAATCCACCGTAACCCTCCGGCGCCGGAGCAACCGCTCCAATGCTGGAAGGCATTGCATCCTCTGGAGTAAGGAAGAACAATGCAAGGCTGGCCTCCCTCACTCCATTGCCGGACTGAGGATGCAGTCGGCGGTGAAAGTAAGTCTTCTGTTGCCGGCCGCATGGGCGGTCCGGCTGGCGAAGGAGGGGGGCCCATTGGGCGAGCTGGCCTGGGAGGGGGCAGAAATGGCGTCGGCCATATCCCTGTCCCCGCCAGGCCGGCACGGCATTTACATGGCCTCCTCCGACTATTTAGCTGGCGGAAATCCAAGGAGGCCAATAGGGCCGGCCCTGGTTTACACTCGGGGAAGGGGATAAACGTCCCCTTCTCCAATTAGATCTCTGGCCTGCCGCATGGCAGTCTGGACATCGAAATCCTGTGTAAGGATCCACCGCCGGATCCTTACATAGGATTTGGCTGTAAGTTATGTAAATCCAGTCATCTGCAATTTAAAATAGCTGTTTAATCAATCATTAAACAACCCTCACTGCTTTATTTTTTATTATTATTATATAAATAATAATAATAAATTAATAATTGAATTTATATCCCGCCTTTCTCCCCCATAGGGGGACCCAAAGCGGCTTACAAAAATTAAAATACAGACAAATCCATAAAAACAATTACTATATAACATTAAACACTCCTAAAACATTGATATAGTCTAAAAACAATAAAACACAAAATCAACAAGCTTCTAAAAGAGGGCTGAACCGATACAATATTTAAAACTAGGCAGTAGCTCAGAGGATTTGTCGGTCTTCAGGCTCTGCCGGAAGGCCTCTAAGGTTTAATGGTAAACTTTAACCTCAAGTTTACCATTGATTATACAGTGCATCAAAATACATTTTAGGTTGATACTTAAGATCCACTCTAGTCAATAGATACTTTAAAAAAAAATGCAAGTACTATACTGTACTGTAGAAGGGCACAGGATGCATAAAATGTGGAAATTCACCTACAATGAGATCTAGGGCAGTGACCTCTAGAAATTAAGAAGTCATTTTAAAACAACCTTCCTGCATAATAATTCTGCCCAATAAACATTTGAGTAAGCATCATTCTTTTTTTTTTTTAAGTATATACAAAGAAACAGCACAATCACTGTGATGATTGAATACATAATATCAGATCACTTGAAAAAGATATACAAAAGCAAAGGGAACCAACACAGGCTTGTCAGTGGCGTTGCTGGAGGGGGTGCGCAGCGTGTTGCCTTCGCCACTGGAATGGCTCCACCTCTGTAGAACTCCTTGCCATTCTTTCTGACCAAGAGACATCAGCCATGGACCACTTAACTAGATCTCTTTCTACCTGATCAAATTGAGATGTATAATTAACAGCCCAATCCTAACTAAATTCCTGCATGGCGATGCAAGCGGCACCAGCACGTGTTACACTGCATCCTGCGAGGAAATTAGCATACTGGAGGTCTCCTCAAGGTGAGGGGACATTAGTCCCCTTCCATTGGGGTAAGCCCCAGCAGTGGCAATGGGTCAACTCGGACCTGCACCGGCAATATCGCTGGTGCAAGTCTGTATTGATCTGTGTTGATTGATCAGGCCCAGGAAGGGGGCTAGCCATCAATCCCACCCCCCTCTTGGTCCCGATCCGCCCACCTCTGTCACCGCCCTCCCATGTTCACCCCCTCCCCGCCTTCCCCTCGCCCCATTCTGCCCCCCTGTGTGAACTTACCTGGTCTGGTAGGCATTCCTGAATCCGCCGGCCCCAATGAGTAGGCTTCAGCCTTCCTGTCAGCACTCCTAGTGCTAAAGCTGTTGCAAAGCACTTTATGGCACTTTTGCAACAGTGTGCACCATCGGAACTTGCATTCTGCAGGTGCAGGGAGTGAATAGGATTGGGCCATACGTCTCAACAAGTCATCTGGGCATGCAGATAGCTTTATACTGTACACAAATATCTCACATAATCTGTCAAATAATACAGTGCTTCTCAAACTATCTGATGTGGCAGACTGGCAATTCTCTCCCCCCCCCCCCCAATGTGCTGAGGACTAGTACCATATTATTACTGTTCGTTCTTTCTTTCCTGGAAATTCACCATGGATGGCTCACAGACCAGCGGACAACCACTTTGAGTAGCACTGATCTAATGCATTCCAAAATTGGCTGCTATCTGGCTTTTCATATCCTGTAAAACATTAAGAGCAAGATACTCTGATTTTTGAATGTTGATTTTGTACCCAGAGATGCCACTACGTTGGCTTACACATGCAAATGCTCCACTACATTGACCTACTGTTACACATGCAAATGCTGCTTGTAAAGAAGAGCTGGGCTTTGCTATTGTGAGCATTACATCCGTCAGTATACAAGAATAAGCACCATTCAAGACACCAATTGGAAAAAGTCTATTATTTGAGTGTAAGCCATACACTATACAAATATGGAGTTACATGTTTCTTTTTATTTTGGGAATTGTGTTTTATGGACATAGGAAGCTGCCTTATACTGACCATCTAGGTCAGTGTTGCTAAGTGGCAGTAGCTCTCCCAGGTTTCAGAAAGGTTTCTTTCCCAGCCTTCCCTGAAGATTCCAGAGCTTGAACCTGGACTGTCTGCATGCAAAGCATGTGTTGTACTACTGAGCTATAGCCCCTTCCCCAGTATATTTTAATAATACCCATTGTTGTTTTTTTAAAAAAGCCCATTGAAATGGCAGGCAATTAATTTCAAGGCTGATTTCCCCTCCATCCCCCTCCCAATCTTTCTCCTATTTTGCCAATAAACATGTTTGAGCCAGGTGTTAATTACAAGCACCAATAAAGCCACAAAGCTGTTCTTGTTCTCTTGGGGGAAATGACTGGACTCAGCACTTTGCTGTTTCGTTCATTTAACTTATTTACTGCGTTTAAGTTTCCCCATCTGGTTTTTCTGTGTTCTAAAAAAAGGAATTGGGGGATGGGGGGGGGCTGTTGCCTAAGACATTCCCACCATAGTGGGCCATTTACTTGAGAGCTACCTGCCTGAAGTGATTGAGTTGGTGTGGGTATCTACATGTCTTCTGCATGGCTCTGATGTTTTATTTTTCAATTCAGTCTGAACTAGATTCTTTTACATTGTGCTTTGCGTGCAAAAATGCAAGGGAGGTTATGGGCACAGACGTGTGCATTCTTGCTTTGTTTGTTTGTTTGTTTGTTTGTTTGTTTGTTTGTTATGCTTATATCCCATTCTTCTTTTAGAAATCTCAGAGTGGTTTACATGAAGTTCCCAGTGATCTCCCATCCACTGGAAATCTTGCTGGCTCTCCAGTGGTATCCAGTTACTAGTCAGGTCCACACCCACTGAATGTGAGCCATAAGCCCCTTGACTGCCAATGGGTCTCCTCAGACCTGCACCAGCCCTCTAGCAAAGGGGGCATGTTGGCTGGCACCGGAGAGGATAGCATCTGGCGCAAGTTGCTTGTGCTGGGTGCCCCACCTCCCATACACTCCCAGCCCTCCCTCCGATCAACCACGATCCTCCCACCCCCACCCTATTCCTTCCAGTCTGCCAACATACGAGAATTGGTGGGGCTCTGCTTTGCCACAGTCATGTGTAGGATCCATCCTGCCCTCTGTAGTAGTGGCCTGGAAGAGCGCAGCTCCGTGTGCTTCCAGATTAGTGTTTGCAATGCTGTAATGTGCATAACGCTGCCGGATGCCTCAGTGGTAGCATCCAATAGGGTTGGGCCATAATGTGCATATGTCATGGACAAGAGAGGACTCTCAAGAGAATGCAGGCTGACCTAGGGAAGTAGTGCCGTTTCTGCTCCCCACTTTCTCTCCCCGTTTCTGCTCCCCACTTTCATTTGATGGACAAGAAGCTGAATGGGAGAAAGCCTTGTTGGAATGCACCTGCTGCCACCAGCCCAGTTTATAAGACCAGACAAAGGGAGGCTATCTGGCCAAAAAAAAAACAACCTCTCAGGAGAACTCTAAACCCCAGGGGTCCTTATAGCCCCTCACAGTAGCATTTGCAGAGTGAGGAGATGTGACAATCCACTAACTCTCCCTGTAACAAGAGACCAGGGGTTAAAATAGAACAGTTTTATTTTAAGTTTAAACAATAGGAGAAGAAAGGTGGGTCAAAAGTGATAGCAGAGAGGACTTTGCAAAATGGACCAAAAATGAAACGGAAAACCTGATGTGTTCTTGCTTGCATCCCTAGCGATGTCACCGTGCCTGAATGAAGCTCCAGCTCTTTTCACTCGCTGTTCAGTAGTGAGTGCTACTCTCCGAGTCCCATGGAGGAGTTCTCAGGCTGCTGAAAGGGAACTACCTCCCAGCTTCCTTTGTGCTGGGAGTTTTTACACTTGCTGAAGATTAACTGGTTGGAGGAGTGGAACCAAACAGACAGCAATGTGAGCCAATCAGCAGCCACATTCCGATTTTTGGAGGGAACTTGGATGGAAGAGAAGCTGAATTCCCCCTCGTGGCTAATGGTGTCTGCAGCAAAAGGGCAAAAGCTGCCTGTAAGCTGATCCCAACAAGACACGAGGAAAAAAGATGAGGGAAACACAGGGGATTCATCAGGAAATACAGGGATCCATCACAGCATAATTTTATATTGCAAAATTCAGAATTGCAGAATTCACCTTTTCTTGGGCCAGAAGTCTGAAATTTTTTTGAAGGGCTATGTGTATACAAAATCTTGACAATGGTTCCACTTCTGTGGGAATGCTTTGATGACTCCTTTGTAGTCATACATGTGAAAGTGACATGTTGCGCTGGAACTGGCTATCCATATATATTTTCAGAAGTGTGGTTGTAAACATATAAGATTTCCTTATACTGAATCAGACCGTTGCTCCATCTAGCTTTATATTGTCTCCACTCACTGGCATGTCTCTCCAGAAGGGATCTTTTGTAGCTCTGTTTGAAGATGTGAGGGACTGAACATGGGACCTTGTGCATGCAAAGCATGCGCTCTACCACTGAGCTATTACAACCCCTCCCTGAAGGCAAGGTTGCTCATGAACCATTTGTTTGTTTATGAAAAATCCAGATGGATAGCAAAGCCCACAGTGCCTTTCATTGTGTATACTTCCACATGAATAATTCCAAAAGCACTCCCACCAACGCAATTCTTATATGGGGACCTGTCCTCACAGACATATCATTTTTTTTAAAAATTGCAAATAGCAAGAGCAATGACATGATTGGCATTGAACAAAACACAGATAGACTTTGCTCGGAGAGTTTTCATATTTCCAGCACTTGCATACAGATGAGTCATGTATATTTAGAAGACAAGGTGTACTTAAAAGAGTGGTATTGATTTCATTTGATTTTATCATATGAGTTATACAAAAGGTTGTTTCTCGCTGGCGGGAGGTTTCATCCAAACAATTCAAAATATGGTGGAAGATAGAGAGAATAGTAACTGTGTTACGTTGTTACAGGTATTTATCAGAAAGCATCACATACTTCGGAAAGCTCTGTGGATAAATGACTAAAGTCAACAACACAATAAATCCAGTATGAAAAGTCTTGCGGCACCTTAAAAAGTAACAGATTTATTGTAGCATATGTTTTTGTGGACTAGAGACTATGTGGTCAGATGAATGGAGTTTTATACCCAATTGGCAGATACACCCAATTATACATGGATATAGAGAAAAACCTCCAGATAAATTCTGATGAAGGAGTTTTATGCTGGTGTCTACTTTTGACTTTTCAGGTCAGCTGCAGCGTATCCTGCGAATGGAAATGTTGTCCTACTGGTGTCTGAATGTTACTAGTAAATAATATGCTGGGGAATAATATGACAGTTTCAGTGCTTTAGTATGGATGGCAAAGCATTTGACAAAGTCTCCCAACTTCTTAATTGAGCTACTGGCTGTATGAAGTCACCACCACCACCACCATTTTATATACCGCCTTTTCTTTGTCATCGGATTTCTTCTCTGACTTTAATTCAAAGGCGGTTTACAGAGGCAAACTTTCTAACCCCCGAGGTTTTTTTTTACTTACAATATGTTCTAGTCTTGCATAGAACCCTTCATTCTAGATGTTTTCTTTCACAGTCCAGCCTCTCTCTGGCGTCCGCCTCATCACGCTTCAACTGACAGGCAACCTTGCCTACATGGGTTAAGACTTTTCTTTTTTTAATATAAATATTTTAAATTGATAGAATAAAATTGACAATACAAAATACTGTTATTTAATAAATAAGACAAAAGCAAAGAAAAGTTATATTACAGAACTGAAAAGCAGTTGCCAGCTCCTGTCAACTGTGTTGATTGCCAAAGGCCAATATTGATTAAAGAGCATTTTCTGTGTCTTTGGTTAGAGCCATCTGGACATGCCCAAAGAAAAGAACAAGTAAAACCTGAGACTGATGTGGGGGGGTCTGTGTAGAACTTTGCGCATGGACGGCAGGCACTATCGGGACAAAGTCAAAGGTTGAAGGAAACCTTAGTGCATCGAAAGTTGCCGGAAGTTAATGCAGTATATCATTATAAGTGATCTCCCTTGTACCCTTTATGTTTTGAAGCAAGGAAATCCTGCAGCATTTGTGAGAAAAACCTTAGAGAACTTTTAGCCGGATGGAAAATGAGTAAAATCCCAGCTGATTTTTTAAAAAAAAGTACCTATGGAATCTGGCACAGAAAATGAGTGGAACTTTTGAACAAGGCAGTTGATGTTTTTCAGGATGTGGTTGAAATCATACATCACTGTCATAGTTCCAGAGATGGCTCTGGGTGACTCTCTCTCTCTCTCTCTCTCTCTCTCTCTCTCTCTCTCTCTCTCTCTCTCTCTCTCTCGGGTCCATAGGATAGACAACAGAGCTATGTTTAGATTCCACAGCCCTACTCAGAGAGGACAAATCTCTCCTCACTTGCTGCAAGGCTATCTCTAGCTCTTCTTCTGTTTCCTTAGGAACACTTTGAAGAATCAGCTCTTTCCTGAAGAATATTTTCTACCCCACAAAAATTCCAGTCTTGTTTTCATCTCAAGCTATCGGTCTGCCCTGCTTGGGGAACTGAAACCATATTTCTTTGTGAGCTATGATACATTTTTATACCAAAAGCTAGCACCTTTGTGTATCACAGAACACAAGGACACATCAACCCCCCCCCCCCCCGGATCAACAGAATGTAGTAACTCCAGTGCATCATCAGCTGTTACATCAAAGTTCACTCATTATGGTGAGCACTCATTAGCTGTCACCAGTCTCTGGCCTTCTGGGTTTAAGAAGTTTCAAGTTAGTCACAGAGTTGTTCTCTACATCCATCTTGTTTTCTGGGGGGTATCACAGTCCCCAGCAGTTTGGTCCATAAGAGGCAGTGATGTAGAAGGTCCATAAGAGGTCCATAAGAGGCAGTGATGTATAAAGGCAGTGATGTAGACTTGAGTCTATTGACTCGGACTTGAGTTAGACCCAAGTCGCGTCAATGACTTGACTCGCACTTGACTCAGCGATTGTAAAAGACTCGAAAGACTCGACTAGAGAATTGGAGCCTTTTATGACAAGTCGAATTTTAATCAGATTTAAACCCATTTTCCCCATTAAATAGATAGGGACTTGCAACCAAGGACTCGGGACTTGGGGGCAAAGACTTGAGGCTAGACTTGAGACTTGGACCCAGAGACTTGAGACTTGACTCAAGACTTGGAGTCAGAGACTTGATCCACATCCCTGGAGAAAGGTATACCTCTTGACAGGGGTAGCCAAAGATCACCCCCTGCAAGACCACATGGAAGACAATAAGCCTTCCTCCTAGTCCCTTGCCTTTCTCCTTCTTCACGCAGTCACTTTAAACAAAACAGGAAGTGTGGAAGGAATGCAGATCTAGGTTGGTCCTAAGAATGCATCGTACCAGTTGCTCTTCTAGCTTACCACCCTGAAGTGCCAGCATAATAAATATTGCCAATATGTTTGACTGGTGTGGCAGAAGAGAGGCATGCTTAGGAATGAGGTGCTATTCTGAAAAATTGTTGTTTCGTTACATTTGTCATGAGTCTGGATCTTACAAACAATGCAAGTCATATTGCTGACTTAGCTGTTTCTGGCTTTATGTACACTAGCAGCCCACTTTTTTTGCCTGTAGTGGATTTTTTGAATTCAAGAATCTACCACAGGAAAGCATCTCATGCTCTAATGAACTAATGGTCTGAATAAAGCTATCTTCGTAAACCAAGGGGAGAGGAATGTGTGGTGTTTCTTTAACTGACTGAGAGCCACAAAGGACACTTGCTGTATTTTTGGGCAGCATTCCCCAATGGAATGTGGGATGTGAATTTGTGCACAGCTGGGGCTTGCCATCTTGTTTAAGTTTACTCAGTACAGTTGCTTTAACTCAGTTGTGTCCCTAGGTTTCCTACGTGATATTTATGTTCTTAGTTAGTACAAGTTAAATAGTAAAATATGCAGCATACAGTAAGAGCCCATGTTTTAGACTAGGCAGGGACATCTCAGTCCAGCCCATCATTCATTCTGTTGCTACACTGACCATGTTGCTACCATTACACGTAGTAGTCACACAACACAGAAATGTGCAAGATGCAGCATGATGGAGGTACGAATGGAGATGACTCACCTAGACAACATTCTGAAAGCATTTCAGCTACTGTGGAGACACACAGCACCAACCTGCTGGCCAAAAGGAGTGCAGCAGATGTGCACCACTGCAAGGCTGTTGCATACAGAGTATGACTATGTGCCATAACTGTTACGCCAGTGGCATTTCTAGTGCATCCCGGGGGGTGGGGCGATGATGCGTTTCACGGCATTGCCCCACCCCTGCACTCCCAGAAGTCTTCATTTGAAGCTTTCTAGGACCTGGGGTGGGCAGGAGGGCCCATCAAAAGCATCAAAAATGGTGCAAAAATGCTTCGTGGCTCCAAACACAGTCTCTCCGGCTGCAAAAAACAACCATTGGAGCAAAAAACTGCCACCACAGCTCCTCCTCATGAGGAAAGTCCAGCTGTCATCTGGGGAACAGCACCCACCCCCAGCCCCAGTCTGGCTACACTACGGGAGTTACACATAGCATCTGCTGCATGAAACGTTTGGCATCCAAAATATTCCTTCTACTGGAAAAAGCTTCATATCACAAATGCCATTATAAACACTGAGGACCCTGCCAGAAGCCTTTGATAATTGCACATTTGACACTGATTCTATTAGCTGTCTCAGAATTCTTTATCTGTCATCAGAGTCAAAGTGGGATCAGTTTTAAAGTCATGCTTCAAAGGAGTGGAGCTTAGCTCATTTGTGAGGAATTGGTTATAACGTAGTGTCACACGCGTGTTTGATTCTCTAGCACAGACAGTATGCCGTTACCTGATGCTCATAGGTACAAATCCTTACTTTCTCTTTATTTTTCTTCACTTCACGTTTCATTTAATTCTTGCTTCTTCTACTCCACTTCTGTTGGTCTCTTATTCTGGTTAGTTTTCCTTTATCCCCAGTCACCCCCACATGCGCCCACCAACCCTCTCATTCCCAGCGCTGTACTGTATATAATTTGAGAATCTCTAAATATAGAGCGGGTGGCGCAGTGGGTTAAACTGCTCAACCATGAGCTGTCGATCGAAAGGTCAGCAGTTCGAATCCGCGACGGGGTGAGCTCTCGTTGCTTGGCCAGCTCCTGCCAACCTAGCAGTTCCAAAGCATGTTAATACGAGTAGATAAAAAGGTACCACTTGCTCTGTGTTCCAGCTGCATGCTACGTGCTGCGGCAAGGAGAGTCATGCCGGCCACATGACCACGGAGGCATCTTCAGACAACGCTGGCTCTTCGGCTTTGAAATGGGGATGAGCACCACACCCTAGAGTCGGACACGACTGAACTTAATTGTCAGGGGTCACCTTTACCTTTACTAAATATATATTTGAGCACGTGGTAGCTCAGTGGTTAAGACGCTGAACTGCAGACCGGAAGGTAGGTAGGTCAGCAGTTCAAGACCTGAGTGCTGTGTGACAGTGTGAACTACTGTCTTCGGCTCCAGCTCCTGCCAACCTAGCAGTTCGAAAGCAAGAAATTTGAATTAGATTAATAGGTACCGCTTCGGCAGGAAGGTAACAGCATTCTGTGCACCTTGGCATTGAGTCATGCCGGCCACATGACTATGGAAGCATCTTCAGACAGCGCTGGATCTTCAGCTTTGAAACGGAGATGAGCACCGCCCCTAGAGTCGGTAACGACGAGCTTTCGGGCGAGGGGAACCTTTACCTTTAAATATATATTTGCACACAGCAAAGTACCTCCACATATTCACCAGGGCAGCTTGGCAAAATTTCTTGTTAGACTCTTTTTTCATGAGCTCCCTAAGTTTATCAATGAAAACACATTAGTTGCAAGATGAAAGTCTATGTCATATGCATTTCATTTTTTCCAGAGGTGTAATGAAATCTGTATCACATTTTTGCATGCATGTGCTTGCACATGTGTGTTGTGGCAAGGATGCAGAGGAAATTAGAGAAGTTTTAAAATACGGCATACCCTGATGGTAGCTGTCTGAAGCCTCCTCTGGCCCAGTCCCAGGGGCCTGCTGTGCCACGGGAACTTGCATTCTGGCAGCGCAGCGTGCTTTGCAGTGGTTGCCAAAGGTGACCCACAATTCTGTGCAGCCAGGCTACTGCTGCAAGGAGAAGCCCCAGCACCAGTAAGTTGACTCAGGCAGTGGGTAGGTGGTGGGTGGAACGGGGGAGGGGGAGGGGAGGAATGGGGCAGAGATCAGGGCAGGGAGGGGTGTTTGTCGAGACCGGGAAGGGGGTGGTATTGGTGGCAGCAGCTCTGATGATATCTTATCCCCCTTCCCAGCCTTGATCTGCCTTCCTGGGTCCATTTAGACTTGCTCCAGCAAAATCATAAGAACATAAGAAGAGCCTTGTTGGATCAGGCCAAGGGCCCAGCTAGTTCAGTTTCCTGTATCTCACAGTGGCCCACCAGATGCCTCAGGGAGCATTCAAATTGCTGGTGCAGGTCCGAGTAGACCCATTGCAGAAGCAGAGGCTTACCCCTGGGCAAGGGAACAACAGTTCCCTCACCTGGAGGAGACCTCCAGGACCACCTCCCCCAGCAGGATAAAGCACATGTTCCAGTGGTGCGGCTATTTTATGACCAATAGTTGGGTATTGTTCTCCCCTCCTTAAGCTGCTGGCTCCATCCCTCCTTAGCAAGTCGAACACTTATGAAGTTGTAATTACAGGATTGGTTTTGCTTTAGGAACTTCAGCAGCACTTCCCTGAACTGCAAGGCACTCGCGCAAACATCTTTCAGGAAACTTAATTTTGATGGCATTTATTAAAAATAATAAAAATTCATC